>JAPDPM010000012.1:30270000-31470000 GCA_032173925.1 Heritiera fomes
TAGTCTTTGTAAGAATGAATCTGGTTAAAAGGTAACATTAGGAGAGTTGCACAAGAAACCTATCATTATCTATTAAATAATGAAATGATATGGCTTATGTTTCCAGGAACGGGTACGGTTCCACAACACGGGTCCATCATGGGTCCCTGGTGTTACAGTGATGAGCATTGAAGATGGTACCAAAGGTGTCCCAGGGCTATCTCAGTTAGATCCCATGTGGGTATTGAACAATATATATATTATTACACTGATGATATTATCTATTATAGTTTAGTAATTCTTTGTTTTTTACAGCTTTTCTTATATTGTGGTTATCTTCAATGCATGTCCAACTGAGGCATCATTCATTAGCCCTACTCTGCGGGGAAAGACTCTTCAATTACACCCCCTACAGGTAGACATAGCTTATTAGTCTGAGCATAGGAGTTGATATGATGCAAATCGCTCTCTTCGTATATGATGTTTCTATGTTATATATCTGTTTGGTAACTTTCAGCTCAACTGAACTTATAATTTTGAGCTTATTTGATGTTCTTAATGGCATTGTGGAGTTCAACTGAAAGATTTAAAAGAAAAGGGAATCTACGAGTATGATAATTGTGGGAAAACATGATTAATGTACAGCCAGATTTTTAGGAGATTTTGCAACAGTTTGTATCCCTAGAATTTGGCTGATTTGGTTAAGAATATTCCATAAATCATGGGATTTGATAGCCTAGTTAGTTTCCTTTTCTATTGCTAGGGTTATTATATATATACATAGCCACTTTGTACATATTTTCTTAATGAGATATACAGTAGAAAATTCTTTTGTTTCTCAATTTACGTCATGGTATCAAGAGCTTTAGGTTTTTTCTTAGAAATCAGTCATCTTTTCAGCCTTCATTGCTGATTTTTCTGCAGTTTCTTTTTCAACCTTCATTG
This sequence comes from Heritiera fomes, assembly GCA_032173925.1. Taxonomy (NCBI): domain Eukaryota; kingdom Viridiplantae; phylum Streptophyta; class Magnoliopsida; order Malvales; family Malvaceae; genus Heritiera; species Heritiera fomes. The sequence goes on from JAPDPM010000012.1 coordinate 30,270,925, forward strand.
TTGATATTTTCTGCAGTTTCTTCTTCAGCCTTCATTGCTGATTTTTTTACCTTAGGCCTTCATCGCCATTTTCTCATCCAGCCTTCATCATCAAAATTTGTTTCTGTTCATCTCTTTTGGCTCGATTCTGATTCTCTTGTTCCAGCCTTCATCGCTGTTTTTTTTTTTGCTCTGTTCTGCTCTGTTTTCTAAAGAAAAAACAGAGTATTTCAAGTGTTCTTTTTCCAGCCTTCATAGCTGGATTTTTCCTCTCTTCTTCATCATTGACGGTTTCTCTTTGTTGCTTGGCCTTTGTTGCCGATTTATCCCTGATTCTCACCAGTCTTTCAGCAAGTATTGATTTGTAAAAAATGTCAGTAGTTGCAGAAACAACCACTGCAGCACCAAAGGAGTCCGGCAATCTCAACCAAGAAGAGGTCAAGAGGCTGAGATCTCTAATTAGTAACCTTGACAAACCTTCAGGTACTTGTTCATTGGTGTATTCAGTTAAGTTTCCATCCTCTATTGGATTAAATGTCTCGGATACAACCTTTGCTAACTCTTGGATCATGGATTCAGGAGCTACCGACCATATGACCCACTCACCAAATGTCTTTTACACATACTCCCCATGTCCAAGCAATAGGAAAATAGCCACAACTGATGGTTCTTTGACTAATGTAGCAGGTGTAGGAGATGTTAAAATAAGCCCATCATTGACCTTAAAAAATGTTCTTCATGTCCCTAGATTATCCACAAACCTTGTCTCTATCCAATAGCTTACTCAAGATTTATGTTGTAATGTGATTTTTCATCATAGTCATTGTGTATTTCAGGACAAGGATTCGGGGAAGACGATTGGACATGCTAGAGAATGGGATGGGCTCTACTACCTTGAAGCACTTAGCCAATCAAATATTACCAAGGGCAAATTACCTTCTTCTTTCGTTTCAGAACTTTATTCGTCCAATAAAGACAAAGTTTGGCTTCACCATTGTCGACTTGGACATCCATCATTTAGAGTCATTAAAATTCTGTTTCCATCTTTATTTCAAGGTCTAGATGTTGAGAGCTTTCATTGTGAAGTGTGTGAACTTGCTAAACATAAACATGTACCTTTTCCAGTAAGTAATAACAAAAGCTCTCTTCCTTTTTATCTCATTCACAGTGATATTTGGGGTCCTTCTACTATTCCTAATGTTTCTGGGGCAAAATGGTTTGTGTCATTCATTGACGATTGTACTCGTGTTACTTGGATTTTCTTGCTTAAACATAAATCTGATGTTAGTACTGTCCTGCCAAATTTCTGTTCCATGATTAGGAACCAATTTGGAGTCAATATCAAAAGGTTTAGGTCAGATAATGCTAGGGACTATTTCAATCAAGTCCTAACTCCTTATTTTCAAAAGGAAGGGATAGTACATGAGTCATCCTGTGTCAATACACCACAACAAAACGGAGTTGTGGAAAGAAAAAATGGTCATCTCCTTCAGTCAACCCGAGCACTCTTATTCCAAAAAAACATGCCTAAATCCTTTTGGGGGGAAGCAGTTCTTACAGCCACTCATCTTATAAATCGTTTGCCATCTAGAGTCTTGGGATTCAAGAGTCCAATGGAAACACTCTCAACATTCTATCCAAACATACAGACTACAAATAATCTTGTCCCTAGGATATTTGGGTGCGTGTCATTTGTCCATGTTCATAGTCAAAATAGAGGGAAGCTAGATCCAAGGGCATTAAAATGCATATTTGTGGGTTATTCCTCAACTCAAAAAGGGTACAAGTGTTATCACCCTCCATCAAAGAAGTTTTATGTCTCAGTGAACGTTTCTTTCAATGAACAAGTGCCTTACTTCACCATACCTTATCTTCAGGGGGAGAATTTCATACTTGAAGATAAGGATAGGGATTTCTTGCTTGATCTGTCGTCACTTCCAATGTCTGTGCCAGTATCTAAGTCCATGTCAAATCCTGTGTCTGAACCTGCGTCCGAAATTTCAGAACTTGTGTTTGAATTTGCATCCGAAATTTCAGAACCTATGCCAAACCCTGTGTCTAAACATTTGCCCGAAATTTCAGAAAATCCCAACTCTGCCATTGAAAATGTGAGATTTGGCAAGGTGTACTCAAGGAAGAAGACGGCTGTCCTTGAATCAATGCAAGTCCAAGAATCCAACCCGAATCCTGAGAATGAGGTAACAATTTCTAATTCTTCATTACAAGTTAATACTGAATCTCATGTAGGCGATGATGACCTAGACCTTCCCATTGCTGTTAGAAAAGGAACTAGAGAGTGCACAAAACGACCTTTATATCCTCTTGCACACTCCCTGTCCTTCAAACATTTTTCACCATCACATAGAGCCTTCCTGGTTAGCCTAAACACCATTGCCATCCCTACCACCTTATCTGAGGCGTTGTCCAATGAGAAATGGAAACAAGCCATGAATGTAGAAATGGAGGCATTGGAGAAGAACAAAACGTGGGAGTTAGTGAAGTTACCAGCTGGAAAGAAACCCGTGGGGTGTAAATGGGTCTATACAGTGAAATATAGAGCAAATGGGTCAATAGAGAGGTATAAGGCAAGGTTGGTGGCCAAGGGCTATACTCAAACCTATGGGATTGACTACCTAGAGACTTTTGCTCCAGTTGCGAAAATGAATACTGTTAGAATCTTGCTGTCATTAGCAGCTAATTATGGTTGGGAGTTACAGCAGTTTGATGTCAAGAATGCATTTTTGCATGGAGAACTAGAAGAAGAAATTTATATGGAGGTCCCACCAGGTTATAGGAATAATTTGGATGCTCATACTATGTGTAAGTTGAAGAAAGCTTTATATGGGCTTAAGCAATCACCACGGGCATGGTTTGGCAGGTTTGCGAGAGTTATGATTGCCATGGGGTATAGTCAAAGCCAAGGGGATCATACATTGTTCATTAAACACTCATCTTCAGGGGGAGTCACAGCACTCTTAGTGTATGTTGATGACATAATAGTGACAGGGAATGATGATAAGGAGAGACAGCTTCTAAGTCAGTGTTTGGCTAAGGAGTTTGAGATCAAAGCATTAGGAAGGCTGAAATATTTTCTTGGAATTGAGGTGGCTCACTCTAAGCAGGGCATTTTTATCTCCCAACAAAAGTATGTTACAGATCTCCTTAAAGAAACAGGCAAGACAGCGTGCAAACCAGCAAGTACTCCAATAGACCCAAATCTTAGACTTGGAATGGCAGAGGAAGATGCTGCAATAGATAAGGAAATGTATCAGCACTTGGTAGGAAAACTCATTTATCTATCTCACATACGACCGGACATAGCATATGCAATAAGTGTGATTAGTCAATTCATGCATAGCCCAAAGGAAGTTCATTTGCAAGCAGCTCATCGAGTGTTGCAGTATCTCAAAGGGACACCAGGAAAGGGTATTATGTTTAAAAGAAACAGAGGTTTGGTGCTTGAGGCTTACACAGATGCTGATTATGCTGGGTCAATAGTCGATAGGAGGTCAACCACAGGATATTGCACCTTTCTTGGTGGTAATCTCGTGACGTGGAGGAGCAAGAAACAACATGTGGTGGCACGGTCTAGTGCAAAGGCAGAATTCCGAGCAATGGCTCAAGGTTTGTGTGAACTACTTTGGTTGAAGATCATCTTCGAAGACTTGAAGATCAAGTGGGACGGCCCAATGAGACTTTATTGTGATAACAAGCCTGCGATTAGCATAGCTCACAACCCGGTACAACATGATCGAACGAAGCACATCGAAATTGACAGACACTTCATAAAGGAGAAACTAGGGAGCGGGTTGATTTGTTCCCCTTACGTGTCTACACATGGCCAACTTGCAGATGTGCTTACTAAAGGGTTAAGTAGCTCAATGTTTCAGAGTATTGTATCCAAGCTGGGAATGGAAAACATCTATTCACCAGCTTGAGGGGGAGTGTGGGAAAACATGATTAATGTACAGCCAGATTTTTAGGAGATTTTGCAACAGTTTGTATCCCTAGAATTTGGCTGATTTGGTTAAGAATATTCCATAAATCATGGGATTTGATAGCCTAGTTAGTTTCCTTTTCTATTGCTAGGGTTATTATATATATACATAGCCACTTTGTACATATTTTTTTAATGAGATATACAGCAGAAAATTCTTTTGTTTCTCAATTTACGTCAATAATCATCATCATAGCTTTATTAAATCCTCTACTTATGGACTGAGAAGAAGGGATGAAGTAGGGAGAAAAAATTGCTGAAAACATGAAAACACAGAAGTCTTAAAATGATCATGTAGTAGCTATAGGCAGGTATTTGATTGTTTCTCTTCCCGGATATTCTGAGCAACCTAAAATACTTGTAATGGTTTGAATAAGGCATTAGGGCTGTAAGGATTGGCTCTAGTGAGAATTCTCAAAACTAATTTCTTGGATTGGCTTGTATGATTTATTTGATTAATGCTTTTTGAAAACACCAGCCTTTTTGTGTGATTCATGTAACAGGTGATGTCAACTGACGAAGTTGTCAAAAACTCATCATACGAAGCATCATCAGGGTGTTTCACTGTGCCTGCAAGAACAACCTCAGTGTTTGTTGAGCCTAGAGAGTTATGAGCAATTTTGGTGCTGAATTTGTTGTCGAACTTGAACATGCATTTCATGTTTGGTGAAATTTTGTACCTAGAATGCTAGCCACTTAAACTGCTGAAGTTAATCGCATTAGATAGAGATATGGAATGCCCAGTTACTTAAACTGCTTAAGTTAAACGTATTAGATGAACGCAATCCGTTTCTAAGGTGACTAGAAACCCATAAAAGTTGAAGCATTAGACTGTTTGATTGCTTCATCTTGCTTTCCACCGTGTTTTGCTTTTACCTTAACTTATTCTTTGAAATTGTGAAAATTCTGAACTAGTAGGCCATGCGTTTCGCTGCAGTACATTCCACCATTCAAGCCGGGCTAAAAGGTATGTTTCCTCTTGTTTTTTCTTGCTTTCAGGCACACATTCTTGCATGCACGCCATACCGTTTTTAATAAAATGTTTGACTCACCATATGCCTTCAGAATAAGTATGACATAGAATGATTACTTCATCCAGATATCTCTTTGAGGGAACCTTTTTACAGTGGACATTTGAACACAAGGGATGTTTTTGGCCAAAATTTTAGTATTTTAGATGCTTCAAAACAGTTTTGTTGAGTTCTTTTATTGTATTTTATTCGTATCTATTGTTTGCAAATTCGGTGCCGAACTCTGAATGAGTATGAAAGAATCATACATCATCCTGAATCCTGTTCAATGGAACTGCAGGACTGCGTTTAAAATGCTATTAGCCTGAGAAAAAGTAGAAATGTTTTTTACTGAATTGGGCTCAGGGTGAAGAAGGCACTGAATCAAGAGTACATTTTTAGTCTGGATGGGTATATTGGTTGGAAACATTACATACATACACACACACACACACACGTGTGTGTGTGTGTGTGTGCACTCAAACCAAGATTCCGTTTAGTTCTTTAAAAATGACTTTTAAAATAATTTCTGAAAAATGTTTACATTTCCTAAAACTAAATATTTTTTGTTGTTTGGATGAGTAAATGAAAAATATTTTCAATCATTTCGTTGTTTTTTAGAGAATCTGTTTACCTCTTTCAAATGATATTAATTAACTAATAAAATATTACAAATTATTTATTAAAAATAATTATATTTTGAAAATAATAATTAATATTAGAATATTATATTATTAAGCATTTAAAAAAATTATTTATTATTACTTTATATTAATATTTTTAAACTTTTGAAGTAATTTTACTATTTTAATATATACAATAGTAATAATATGTTAAATTTATTTTTGAAATATTAAATATATATAATACATAAAATTGATTATATTTTATGCTGAAATTATTTATTGTTAAAATCATATCAAAAATATTATTTATTTATTTATATTTATTATTAAAATATTAATATAAAAATATTTGTAAATAAAATGTAAAAATTATATTTTAAATTAAAATATATAATAAATTATTAAATAATAAATATATTATTTATTAAATTACTATTTACTATTTATTATTAAAATAATAATATAATATTATTTATTATTGAAATATTAAAAATATTTAAGATTAATAATATACAAAATAAAATATTTAAACTAAAAACATTGAAAGATTTTAAATGTTAAATTTTTTTTCTGATTAAATAAAAAAACATTTTTATTAATATAATAATATTTCAGGTAGGGTTAAATTATCAAAGTGTTAAAAAATGTCTAATTTGAGTTGAATCAGACTCAAAAGCTTGGTAAATAAATTTATACATAGATAGCTATTCTTTTCAAAAAATGTTTCACCCTTTTCAAACGTGTAAAATAATTTTTAGAAAAATAATTTAATTTTTTTTATCAAGAAATTTTTTGTTAATCGATTATTTTAATCATATTTAATGAATTAAACAGAGTATAAACACGCCAGTCAATGTTTCATAACTTACATGTTTATTGTTGAGTGCATGTTATGATATTATTATATACATTTTTTCTGAAGTGTAAATTTGCTAGTTGGTTACTTTATTTTAATTTTATTTCAAATCAAATCACATCATTTGCTTTCCGATTTCTTGTCACATTCATTACCTTTTTCTTTGGGGAAACTGCAAAATGTTGGATATAAAGAGAAAATAAGTAATTTTTACCTTTTCTGCTTACTTTTAGGCTAATAATAATAATAATAATAATATAATGTACTTAGAGAGGTTAATTTTTTTCATTGCGATCTAAATTTTGAACTTTGAGATTTTAAGGAGCAAGTAAGCAAACTGCAATTAGTTTTATACCTTCCATTATTATTTACATTCTTCTATGCAAACAGACAGACTTGACGTAGCTGCCTGCATTGCAACACTTAGAACAACTTTCGAAATTCAGATTAACAGGCTTTATTTGATGCTTCAATGTTGTATTTCTGTTTTGTAACTTTCAACTCAACTAAACTAATAATTTTGAGCTTATTAGATGTTCTTAATGGCATTGTGGAGTTCAACTGAAAGATTTTAAGGAAAAAAGAAAAGAGAATCTACAAGTATGATAATCATCACCATAGCTTTCTTCAATCCTCTACTTGTGGACTGAGAAGAGGGGAGAAAAAATTGCTTGAAACATAAAAGACAGAAGTCTTAAAATGATCATGTAGTAGCTGTAGGCAAGTATTTCATTGTGTCTCTTCCTCAGATATTCTGAGCAAACAAAATACTTGTAATGGTTTGAACAAGACATTAGGGCATTAAGGATTGGCTATAGTGAGAATTCTTAAAACCAATTTCTTGGACAGGCTTGTATGATTTGTTTTATTAATGCTTTTGAAAATGCCAGCCTTTTTGTTTGATTCATGTAACAGGTGATGTCAACTGATGAAGTCGTCAAAAACTCATCATACGAAGCATCATCAGGGTGTTTCACTGTGCCTGCAAGGACAGCATCGGTGTTCATTGAACATAGAGAGATATGAGCCTTTTGTGGTGCTGATTTTGTTGTTGAACCTAGAATTGCTAGTTACTTGAACTGTCTAAGTTGTGTTAGATAGAGATCTGAAATGCTAGCTACTTAAACTGTTTAAGTTAAGCATATTAGATGAACACAGCCCGTTTCTAAGGTTGAAAAGAAACCCATAAAAGATGAAGCATTAGACTGTTTGATTGGTTTATTTTGCTCTCTATTCTGTTTTTTGCTTTTACCTTAACTTATTCTTTGAAATTGTGAACAGTATGGACCAGGCGGTGCATTTTGCTGCAGTACATTCCTCCATTCAAGCTGGGCGACAAGGTATCTTTCCTCTTCGTTTTCTTTGCATCAGGCACATATTTTTGTATGCACACCATAACGTTTTTAATAAAATATTTGACACCATATGCTTGTGATCGTCAACACTTTTTTTGGCATTGTATGAGAACATAGAATGATTACTTCATCCAGATATCTGTGTGGAAACTTTTTTACAGTGGACATTTGAACACAAAAAGATGGTTTTTTGCCAAAATTTTAGTTTTCTAGATATTTGAAAACAGTTTTGTTGTATTTTATTCGACATTTGCAAATCCAGTGCGAACTCTGAATGAGTAGGAAAGAACCGTACATCTTCCTGAATCCTGTTCAACGGGACTGCAAGACTGCGTTTAAAATGCTATAAGCCTGAAAAAATTATTAGAAACGTTTATTATTGTTGATATGAGTCTAGGGTGAAGAAGCACTAAATCAAGAGTACATTTTTATTGCGGATGTGTATAGTGGTTAGAGAACAAAAGATTTTCCGGATGAAAAATATTTTCTGTTGTTTAGTTATTTTTTAGAAAACCTGTTTTCTTCTTTCAAATAATATTAATTAACTAATGAAATATTGAAGTTATTTATTAAAAAATAATTATATTTTATAAACTATATTTAATATTAAAATATTATATTTTAAAACATTTAAAAGATAACTATTTATTATTACTTATATTTTTAAAAATTTGGAGCAATATTACTATTTTAAATTATATAAAATATTAATAATATATTAAGTTTATTTTTGAAATATTAAAAATATTTATAATATATAAAAATAATTATATTTCATGCTGAAATTATTTATTATTAAAATCATAACAAAAGTATTATTTATTTATTTCTTATTAAAATATTAATATAAAAATATTTGTAAATAAGATGTAAAAACATTATATTTTAAATTAAAATATTAATAAATTAGTAAATAATACATATATTATTTATTAAATAAGAATATATTATTTATTATTAAAATAATAATATAATATTGTTTATTATTACAAATATTTAAGATTAATAATATTCAAAATAAAATATTTGAACTTAAAATATTGAAGGATTTTGAATGTTAATATTTTTATTCTAATTAAATAAAAAATATTTTTATTAATATAATAATATAAAAAGTGCTAAATGATTTTCAAAAAAAAAGTTTAATTTGTTGACCAATAAATAATTTTTGTTAATCAATCATTTTTCAAAAATTATTTTTAATGAGTCAAACGGAGTCTAAACACGCAGCTCATTACATGTTTAGTTTCAAGTGCATGTTATAATAATATTATATGCATATACTTTTAAGAAATTTGCTATTTGCTTACTTTATTGTAATTTCATTTTAAATCAAATCTCCTCATTTTGCTTTCTGATTTTTTGTCATATTCATTACCTTTTTCTTTTGGGGAAAACGCAAAACGTTGGATATAAAAAGAAAATTAGTTATTTTTTACCTTTTTTGCTTACTTTGAAGCTAATAATAATAATAATATAATGCATTTAGAGAAGTTAATTTGTTCCATTGTGATCTTTTTTTTTTGGTACAGCATTGCGATCTAAATTTTGAACTTTGGAATTTTAAGGAGCAAGTAAGCAAACTGCAATTAGTTTTATACCTTCCATTATTATTTACATTCTGCTATACAAACAAACAGACTTGACGTAGCTGCCTGCATTGCAACACTTAGAACAACTTTTGAAATTCAGATTAACAAGCCTTACTTACAATCATTTATTTTGCCATATATAAATCATCCATCTTCATCACAAATCCCAATCCTTCACTGCCAAACCCAACAAGCTCACGTCCCGAACGCCACCAACATGCGCACCACCATTTATCCTGCTTGAATGGACGAGACTCACTTAATAAATCCCTTCACATTGCCTTTATTCCTTCTACCAACTCTTCTCTCCACTGCATATAATACAAATTTAAAGTTGATGTTAATTAATTCTGTAGAGAATAATTGTCATATAATAATGGCAATTAATGATCAACAAACTAGACAATTTAAGAGAACTAAAAATAACTCTTTACATATGCACTCCTACTTACCAGTTACCAGAAGTAGGATCCACATTTGCCGTGGGCAATAAAGTTGCATGTAGAACACTCGAGAGCTTCATCTTGGCAAAGCTTACCACAAACACTGCATTCAGGATAGCCATCAACCTTCCGGACAAAAATGGTCTTTTCACTGTGTTCGTGTGAAGAAAACCAAGTCATCCCTTCCTTGACAAATGGATATTCTCCAAGAACACATTTAGGATGAACAAAAGTATCACAAGTTGAACAAGAATAATACCAATGGTTTGGGTCTCTCTCTTCTTCACAAATATCACAATAATGTTCATCATTCTCATCATGATATGTAAGTTTTAGCAAGTGATTATCACATCTGTGCTGAATTGCTTCCGGTAATGTCATGCATGCAAAATCCAAAGCAAAATTAGTGCACTTCTTACATCTGAATGCACCATATCTGCTGCCGACACCACAAGCATTGCATTGCTCCTTGCATTTATAGTCAAAAAAGAGAAAGTGTTCGTGTCTTGGACCTTCGATGATATTAGGAAGAGCAGCACACCTTAGGCAAAAGTTGAGAGTACTACTTGTGTAATACAAACCACTGCAATAGCGATTACACAAGAAACACTTGAACCAATCCTCTGCTGTGAGGGTGGCGTCGAATCGGTCAAACCAATGATGCTTAATTTTGGGTAATTCGGCACAGGTTTTGTGAAGGAAGAAATTGCACTCTGAACAATAATAAAATGGAGTTGAGATGGGCAGCATGCATCGATCACAATGTCTGTCAATATCCTCTTTGATCTCACCTTCAAACACTAAGTTGTGTTCATGGCTGAAATGTTTTATCTTTGCAGCTTCTCCATGCTCATTCTTCTCAATAACATGAAAAGGGATAGAAGAATCTGTAGCTTCATTAGATGCATCAAGCACCTCATCTTGATCAATTATGTAGTACAAATTCTCATCCTCTGTTGCACATTTCACATGGACAATATAATTGCAATTTTTCTTCAGACAACGGTAATGTCCATGCTCTGTTTTCACTTCTTCAAAACAAATTTTGCAATCATATTTTTCAAATGCCCTTTTTTTAAGGAAATACTTGTGGAAAATAGCATGATCATGTCGTGCGACTTTGATGATGCGGGGCAATGAAATGCAACTCTCATGGAATTGGAGGTGGCATGTAGGACATATGTAAGAGACAAACTTGCCATTGGTGCCACATGCATCACAGATGAATGAATCTTTTCTAAAAAACAGGGTGAATGGGTGCTCATGATACTTTTTATCATCAACACTAGGTCTTGGCCAAATGCATTTAAGGTGGATATCAAACTTGCAAGCAAGACAATGATAAAAGAAATTATGATTTTCTTCCTTTTGGCATGCCTCGCAAAAACAATTGCTTTCATCAAATTGAAGAATGAGAGTGTGTAAATGGTGGCAAGGGTGATCAATTTCAGTGGGTAGGTTATCAAAACATTTTTTATGAAGGTAAATTTTAAAATCATTAACAGAAACATATATGGAATCTATTAATGATTCATGACACCAAGAGCAGAAGATTTTTTTGAGTGCATCATTGTGATTTTCAAGGAAGAAGAATGGATGTTGGTGGCCATCATCTTTGAACTGATAGATAGTTTCACTAACCTTATGTGAAGATAAAGCACATTTGATGTCAAGGGAAAAATCACAAGCCCAACATTCATAAAAAAACATGTTACGTTTTTCCTTGCATAATGCACAAGCATACCCTGGATCAATATCTGGCCTTTCTCGAAGAAAAAAACCACTTGGGTGTTGGGGGTGGAGAGGGTGGTTACGAATTGTGTAGGGTGCTTGGGCACATTCTTGAAGGAAAAAACCATAAGAGTGTTGGTGGTGGAGAGGGTGGTTCTGAATTTCTCGGGGTGCTTGGGCACATTCCTTATGAAGGTGATAGTTGCAGTGTAGACAAGTAAAGCTTGAAGCTGATACCACTTCCCCACATCCCCAGCAAGAAGCTTTTTCATTTTCATTGCTTTGCTCTTCAACCAACACCAAGGGATGCTGCCAATGAGACCAATGTTGAATGGTCTGCTTCGCCTTCTCCATCTCCATTTGCGAGTAATGAAAGTGATGAGATAGCAGTGAATGTGAATTAGATGTTCAAATAAAAAAAAAAAAACAAAACAAAGAAAGAAAGAAAGAAAGAGGTTTGTAATTTGTTGGTGAGCAAAATGTTGATGAGCGCAGGGACAAGATTTCCTTAATTTATGCTTTTTAGACATTTATTTATTCTTTTCTTGTATACATAGGCAAAGTAAAATTTTGGTAAATGGACACTAATGCCCTTGCTCTTATAAACATGAGGACTGCTCGTTACAAAGTTCAAAACCGGCTACAGTTTATAACAAGTAACCTGACTTCTTGAGTTTTTTTTTTTTTTTTTTTCAAAATTTTATCATTACAAAAATATAGAATAAGAAAAAAACATTAAAAAATATATTCCAAAGCAATCAAAACTGAAGCCAATAACTTTAAATATGAAACAAAGATACAAATTATAATAACAGTCAAGTCATTTTATTAAAAAAAATTATTTACACAAGTATTGCAAATGAAGAGAAAAAAGCTTATGTAATATGCGCTTAGTTTTTATTGAAAATAATCTAAAATTTTCCAAAATAAAGCACTGGGCGGGTGAAGTCTTACTGACTGGAATAACAATTAACATGTAAGAAAATAGTTTAATACTAGTCATAATTGTTTCCTTTTTTTATATGTTGTAATTAATAAAGCTCGTAATAATATATTTGAGCCATGATTATTTTTTGCATAAATTGAAAGTCATAAAATTTTTTTTCCCTGCCACCGTTTTCATTACAGGACTGAAAACAATTTTCCCAAATTTTGGAGTAAAAAAAGTATCTAAAATACTTTCTTTTTATAAAAATACCTTTTGTCATCATAAAATTTTGCATAAAAATAAAAGAATTTATAAAATAGGATAATAGATTTAAAATTCATTACTCAGGGCTCAAATTAAAATGCATTTATTAAAAGAAATGAACATTTTTAATTTTTTGAAAGAAGAAGAGAGTATCATTTTTGTTTTTGATTTTAAAAATTCAAATTAAAATCAATGAAAAATGGTACTTCATTTTTTTTCTTGTAAGATAAATTACTTCATTTTCTTTCTTAATTATTTAAAAAATTTTTATTTCCTTCCTAGTAATTTATATCTCTATAATAGCAAAGAATAATAATTTCCAATCCATTCTTTGATTTTTATTTTCTTTTTTATTTTATTAAATTTTATTTCCTAAAAATTTATAAATTCTGTAAAATAAAATAAAATCAATTTATATTAAAAATAAAGCAAAAAAATTAACAAAAAAAAATGAAATATACTCAAATAATTTCGACTCTCGAGTGGTTAACATTTATTTTCTCAAAAAATATAAAAAGTTTTATATCCTAAAGGAAAACTTGATTAATACTGTTTATTTTCTAGTTATAGTCTTAAACTTAAATAGTAAAAAATAATAATAATAAATAAACTCATTGCTAAATGATCTTTGAATAGATTATCTCCAATAAAATATTTTTTCAAGGGATTATAAAAATAAATAAGTTAATGTTAGGTTCGCATAATTTTAGAAAATTTCAAATTACAAATTATTAATTTACATAAAGTACTTTCTAAGATTATTAAATAATATTTACTTTTATTTGTTTATGTTTATTTCTTTTTTTAAAAAAAAATTCTAAATTTGCTTTTAATAGGATTTATTGTTGATCAAATTTTACAAATATATGGGAAATAAAATTTGATAAAAAAAACAAAAAAGAAAATAAAATCAGGATAAACAACTCAAAATTATTAATATTCACTATCATATCAAAATATGTTTACTAAATTATCATTTTTGCCCTTAATTTTAAGTTAAATTTAAAATATCGGTAAAATTTTACTTTGTTTCATTTTTAAAAATTTAAAACTTTTATTTTTAATATACATTTTAGTATAGTAGCAAAGAATAATAATTCTACATATCTTAATTTATAATTTTTTTTATTTTTATACTAAATTGGATGAAAGGACTATAATGACATTCTTTTAAAAAAGTTTGAGACTATTCTGGAACAATTTAAAAATTAAACTCACATAAAAAATAAAAAATTCAAAATTACAAATGCACTTTATCTAAAAAAAATTATTACACGAGGAAAAGCTAAAACCGCATGGGTATAGGGGTTATAGTTTTTTTTTTTTTAATAAAAACATGGGTATATGTTTGAATATACCAACTTAATAAAAAATTAGACCTTCCTATGAGTTTATAATTCTTGTTCTACCAAATCATATTTGTGTCATATAAAATATAAAAATTTTGTGTTAAAATTTGTGTTAAGATGAAAAATACAAAATTCTTATTTTTTTTAGTTTTTATCATATTTTGTTGCTGTAAATGCGAACAGCTGCACTTCTTTTTCTTAAATCATGGAATAATTATTAGTAAGTTCGAGAATTGCTGCCTACTTACTGATATATTTTTTTTTTTGGTTGTACCTACTTACTGATATTATTTTCATAGTTTGCTTTCCAAATTTTGATTGATTTATTAGTTCTATTATAGTTTTCTTCTTTATTGTTAATTTGAACAGTTTTCTTTTTGGTGAATAGGCATCTGGGTTTGGAATCAGTTGAGATAGAAAAGTTCTGAGAGAATATGTATATATTAGACGTGTTTATTCTTTATTGAGTGTACTCTTTTTCAAAGAAGCTAATCCATCAAGAAGTTATTGTTCTCATTGGATACTTTTAGCACATTATTGTTTGAAACCAATGATGATTAAACTTTGCAACTTTTCAGGTGATAACAGGCTTATGTCAAGTAGCTAATGGCCTCAAGAGGCATATGGCAACTAAGAAGCTGATTCTCTTTTGTGATTGGAAGTAATCAAAAGCTATGAAGCTTTAACTCTTATGATAGTTGCATTTTCTCAGCCCACAAGCCACAGGGCATCATAAGCAGCGTGTGATGTGAGTAAAGAATATGGCCCCCGACTCCTGAGGGCATACTTACACATCAAGCTACTACGCAGGCTGAGGAACTCCTTGGAAGGAAGGTGATGAAGTTAACGACAAGACATGTTACCAAAATCCTAGCATGCAAGCAAGGAACATGGAAAGGAGACCTGAAAGCTTGATATGCCCAAGCATCAGTGGGAAACTCGTTTTGGTGTCAAAGTATTGTGCTTTTCTTAATTCCATGGGTAAGGTAACCACTAAACAGTCACCAATTTGGTCTTTGAAGGAATGCTCCATAACAATCCCAAAGACATTTTTTATCGGGTTGCTCACGTAAAGTATCTGGAATGACTTATAAATCCAGGAACGAGAAAGTAGTAAAGTGTCTACATGTTTACTCTCCCTTTACCTTTACGTAGCATTGGATGGCAATTTAAGTCTATAGTAGATGATTTCACAATAATCATTTTGATTAAGGACAATATTTCCCAGTGCATTAGTGAAACGACCATGGCCATTACTGGATAGGAAAGAATTCCATGGCAGCTTGGCTATCAATCTGAGAGGCAGACACCGTGAGAACAATTGAAGTTCTTTGTTCACAAGAGGCATATTATGCACTACGAGATGAGGAAATGAAACTATCTATGAACAATGAACACCCCTAATAAATGGCTATACTCAATCAAGATCTTATAGGGTGAGCATGATCTTATAGAACGTTTGATGATTAACCTTTCAAAATAGATGTGTGATTCTGTCGCTAGTTCACACCCCAAAAGCAAAACATGACTGAAGCTTACATTAAAAAGGCAAACGAAATGAAGCAAAAGAAACTCATAAGATAAGTGGCTCAGATCAGCTAACTGAAATCTGCTGAGTAGACGATAAGCTTTTAATCTTTCTTTTCCCAATCACACAACATGAAAAAAAAAAAATAAAGTTCCTTGTACCAGTAATTCTCTCGCAGTCTCTCCTACTTTTTTCTTCATCATGGCATGATATTATTAGTTCACATTTCAAGCTTGAGACAAAAATGGAGGACGTCATGACATATGATGGTTATAGGTAATGCATATACACGCACAAAGCTCAATCATAAAACCAGTGAGTAGCAACATCTAATGAAAGATTTGTGACATACGACATACATTACACAATGCATGCTTATATTCCCTTTTGTCCTCTTTGTATGTGTTAACCTTTTAATCTTTCTTTTCCCAAAAATACAATCTGAAAAAAAAAAAAAAGAAAAGAGAGTTCCTCACACAAGTAATTTTCTTAGCATGGTCTCTCTCAGGTTCCTACTTCATCATGCCATGACAATATCAGCTAAACTTAATAGGATGAGAAATAAATGGAAATTCATGACATGTGAGTTGTGATAGCTATAGGTAATGCATATACATGCACAAAGATCAATCATAAAAAACTTATTCACAGCAGTTCTCACAAACCTCATCCTTTCGATAAATTGCAATTGTCAATGGTGCTCAGATTTAAAAAACCAATTCAACCATAGCATGATGCTTAATAAACTCATGCGAGAAAAACTATCATTTAACTGCCATTACTTTCGTCAAATTCCAACTACACCAAAAAAAGATAGAAAACAGTAATCATGTTCAAAGTGATACCATCACATGGCATAAGACAAATTAAAAAAACCAATGGAAAAATATGTTCAGAAAGCAGCAGAGGTTTGGAAAAGAAATTAAATGCATACCCATGTCATGATGTGGCAAAGTTAACCTCCACTGTAAATGGCTTTGACTAATACAACCATCTCAATCTCTTCCTGTCATGCTCATTTGGGCTGTCATGGCCATCAGACCCATTCACATTGTTTCTACACAGAAAAGGTCCACAGTTAAAGCTGAAATAATAATGCTAAATGAGTCGCTATTTCCAAATTCGAGTTCATGAAAATCCAACTTCACCCAAGGATATTGAGAACTATACAAGGAACAAGTTAGATTAATATATATATGTATATGTTCATGACAAATGCAAAAAAGACCTTGAAATCTCATCTTCCCAAGAAGAGACCATATCAGTCGAGCAAGAGGATTCTGCCATGGGGCAAGCTTATGCCTTGCAGGGCTTGACATGATCACTCTTTATGCACCTTTTAGGAAGAATGATACGCTCACAACATATAGAACTAGAGAAGGAATCATACTTGATTCATACATATATGCATAAGCTTGACAAATATATACTATGCAAAGGATTAATAAAACACACTACATAACTATTTAAGAACTTGATAGGTGAGTTATCTTTGCATGGAATGCCTCTTGTAGTTAGGTGAGTTGAAGTGTTGATACATCCTATCTCCAGGACATGGATTAGTGGCAGCAACTCATCTCATAGAAAGCTGCAAGGATAATCCAAAACTATTGTCAGTTGAAAGAAAAAAAGCATGTACATTTGCATGATATATTAACTATATTCACTTTCATGCCTAAGTAGTAATGCTGTTATTTACCTTCGCATGTAACTGATTGAATGCTCCCTAATAAACAGTATGGCATAGTACAGTTGGTGACAATCAAATAGACAAAATCAAGTCTCCCGGGTCAGCATATGAACCCATTTCTTCTTCCTGTTTGTTGATAGCATCAATGCATTCTCTCAACAGATTCTAGTGAATGGACTCTTTAGAGTACCTTGATTGATTACATATAATCTTTCGCAGCACAAGCATTTCATCTGAAATGACTCCATGTGACCACAAAAACTCAGCATTGTTGACACAAATTTCAAGATCTAAAAGAGGATCCCTAACTGCAGAATGACCAAAAGGTAAAATTGATAATGGCTAAACCTGAAGCTAAAACAAGAACAGTTGGTTAAGAATATCAAGAAAAATGAGAGATTAACTATTGGGCTCTAAAAACAATAAAAAAAATCCCAAAACGGTAGTAAAAAAAAGAGAGAGAAAAAGACATCATTAATGTCATAACATGTAAATATGTCCATCTTGAGAAAAGTATCAAACTTGCTACCAAACTTTAAACAATATTTAATGTAATAAATTTGTGATTAAATTTGGATCAAGTAGACATTCAGGGAGTGAACTTAACCAAATGAACAGTGACATTGATGGACCTTTTATAGGGCCCATTTTACTGACAAAATTTATCACCACTTTAGCTATTTGGCATAATGGCCAAAGAACAGAGTGAAAAGAACACAGCTCTGACCTAGCACATGCTAATGCATCTTAGGTATGTAACCTATAGCTTATATCTTCTTCAATGATGATTGGATCACTCTTCTTGTTTCTTGAGATATTGAAGCTTGAAGTTCCACTTCCTGAATCCTCCCTTATAGTGACTGCTGCTTCCTCGTCCTTGGATACATGCACTGAATTTGGCATGGTTTCATCTTCCAAATCAGGAATTCCCTCTCTTTCCCACTCTCCTCTAAAGTCTTCATCACTATTAATTCACAAAAAAAAAAATCTGTGAATGGTAATTAGAATTTTCGTCATTAATTATCTTAAATAGGTTTAAGTAATACCAATCAACAATATTATTTTGGTGAGAAGTAGATGGAGTAGGAATAACAGTGTTTGTCCACTCATAGAAAGAATCACCTTGCTGCCCCATGTTCAAATTGATGGAAGCTTTCAGGAGGATTCCACCCATGGAGACCCAAAAGCTACCCAATTTCAATGTTGAGAGAGCTAACACTATTTATCAGAGTAGCACCAAGTGCAAGAACAGAAATCAACTCACTACCATTATGTTTAAAATAAAGGTCACCTGGCTGTGAATGCACTTGATTATTAGACTGACCTTACCTAACATCAATGGGTGAAACACTAAAGGGTTATGTCAGATGATTCACTGTGACCATATCGAAAGGGCGAAGAAAACACATCTAACTTTAGTGGTTCCTCATGAAGGGTAGGGGATGTTGCTGAATTAGAGGAAGAACAACCTGACACCTTAGAATGATCATGAACATTATCAATCAAGGAGATGAGTTGTGCATCAGAGTTGTCTTCCTCTGGCGACTCAACAGAGCAATCACTTATAATCATAAAGTCTTCATAAATTCGTTAAATGCATTGCCTACATGTAAAAGGGATTGAAGGTAGACTGCATAAGCAGCAGCCAATTGATGCTGGCAATTAGCCACAGCAGTGAATTCCGTGCTTCTCTATACAAAGTGTCAACAATGGAGAAGTATCCATCTTTGATGTACTAATACCTATCCCCAAATTAGATATATCAGCAAATAACAATGAGAGAAAATCCTAATTTAGAAGAAACTTTAAATATGGATGCCACCTGAGCTTAGCCCAGATGGTTGATGAGTGGGAGTTTGAATAGAAAATCTAGAATAAAGCTGTGATCATCTCGTGCTGTATAAAAAAAAAAAAAGGTTACAGATCAATGGAATAACCTAGAAGCATGAAGCAAAAAGTCAAACATCCAAAGCCATTAACTTGGAATGAAAATGAAGTGCATAAAATTAGGAAGAATAAACATCCTAATCCAAAAAAAAAATCATTTTGGAAAGGCAAATCATAATATCAAAGAAAACAAAATATTGATAAAAACTTAATATCAAAAGTATTATTTTAGTAAAATAAAATAATAAGTAGAGAAGTAACAACTAAAACAATCTATTAAATAAAAAAAAAATGAAATGGCAGCATTTATTATTATTAGTCTTTAACAATGAAAGAGAGAAAGAACCATGCCCTTAAATGAGAAATAAAATAAAAAAGGAGTACGACAATTGAATCAATTCAAAACCCTAAAAAAGGAGGTTTGAATCCAAAAGCACAAATTAAATCATGCCACTACTTGGATAGGACAGTTGAGATCAATAAAATCTGGAAATCTAACATTTGGTCTAACGTCAATAAAAAGGGCTTCGATCAAAGGAGATCACCAGGCAGATCAAGCTGGCATTCAGCCATCGGATGGTCAGGAAGTCACAAACATACATAAAGATTGTCGAAGACAAGGTGAAGATGAGAGTAAAACCTAATATAATAACTACAATGGGTTATAAAGGTTACTAAAAATGTAAATATAGCATGACCTTTGAAATTGAAAACTTCATAGTACATACAAAAATATTTCTTACAGAGTGGCTGAAATTAAAGTCATTTTTTTGGTACATTTTGTTTTATACACATAAATTACACACACACACACACACACAAATGTCATTGTAACTTAAAATTTTCAATAAACTACTGTGTGATGTGACATGATTTTTTTTCATGTTCAATAGAAAATTAAAAATTTTCCTTTTTCTGTCAAAAGAAAAGAAAAGAAAATTTTCCTTCTAGTTTAAAATTGGACCAATACTTCACATAGATCCATTAATAATAATAATAATAATAATAATAATAATAATAATATATTAAACTAAGATTCACATATTGATACGTAGGTTGCAAAATTAGTGATGGGTGAAAAAACCAAATTAGTTAGTAAGAGTCAAGGGTTAATTACCTACCCTCAAATAAAATAAAATAATTATAAAAGTTTTATGCTTGTTGTCTACCTAGGTTTATTGATACAAGGGCAATTCCAGTTAATGAAGATATCCAACTCCAAATCAGTGCCAACCTTTAAAACTCCACTGCCACAACTTGCAGACTACATAAACTATAAACAATCCAATTCCATCCAAAAACGTTAATGAAGAAACTTCAGAAAAAAAATTCTGTAAAAACAAATTCGCACATATAGCCTAGAAATGCATTCTAACTTACATAAACTTAAAAAGCCTTTAATACTCATAAACCTAATAAACCTTAGCACATCATTGCTCTTTTGCATAAGAAAAACGAAAACAAATGGAATAAAAAATCAGGATTACTAAACCCAGTTCAAACTCACTATACATTCAATCTAGAGGATGAAAAATTTTTATGAATCTTCGACTACGACGTAGCTTAGATGGTTTCAGTTACTCATAAATTTATTATCTTAACCAACTGTACTATACCTAATCTAATTTATTTTGCACACAAATGCTTCATTTGTTCTATATTAATGCTAAATATCTACTCCAATCAACCCAAAATAATTACCCAAAAGAAACCCAAATCAGGGAAATGTTTCCCCTAAAAAATTCAGCAGATTCAACCATCAGACATAATAAGGAAGTTAAAAATTAATTCTGCCATATCAAATTAAACACCTTTCAAGATCAGATTCAGGAGAAAAGATAGAGAGTACCTGAGAGAAAATCAATCCTGCTTCTTCTTGTTCCTCAGATGGAAAACCCTAGAATTTCTAGACGACTATGAGCCTATCGGGATTGAGGGATTACTGAAATTAGTCGTTATATTACAAGGGAAATTAGAAGAGGATATCCTCGGCACAGACAAACAGCGAGCAGAGGGTGAGAAGAACAGAGGAATGGCAGAACAAGCAAAAGGGCAAGAGGATACCATGGGCAAAACAGGCAACTGACATGTGGACTTAAACTCTTAAAAGTCAAAATCTCCTGGCTCATGGAAAAAAACTTCTTATTGTAGAATCAGGCATACGTGTTTGTTTGGCTTTTAAAAATATAAAAATTTTTAGTTGATACGGAAGGAGAATCAAGTAGTATTAATTTAATAATATGTATTTTATTAAGTAGTATTTATTTTAATAATATATATTTAGTGAATTTTTTATATATTATTTTATTTTAAAATAATTGATAAAATTATAAAGATTATATTAATTCATAAGTTTTTAAATCATAATTAATAATATATATGTCATATCATTAATTCATAAAATTTTAAAAAAATCTAAAAAATAAAAGCTTTTAAATTTACAAATTAATGGGCTGTTATAGAAAATGCACAGATGGCACACTAAAAACCAAAAAAAATTAAAATTAGTTAATTTTCCCCTTTTCTAATTTCCTTTCATTTTCATCCCTTGTGCCATGCAAGCACAAGGAAGGAAAAAATTTTCCTTCTGTAGATTCCTCTCAAACACTATTAATTTCTCAGGAGAAACAATTGTTATTTTGAGGATTATGTTACTGTTTGGTGAGTGGGAGTTAAAGCAGCCATGAGAATGGGAGGAGAGAGAGACTGAAGAGAAATCATATATGATGAAAGAATGAAAAACAGTGGTGGATATATGGAGTAGGCAATAAGTCATTATCCCCTTGAAAACAAATTTTAAACTTTCAATTTCCACAAATATATATATGGTAAACAGAATCATTTTCCACCACTGCCTGCACCACTCTTGAGCAAATTCCATCACAACCTAGAAAGAGAGATTAAGGGAAACAATTAAAAATAATTGAACATCTCTCATGCTCAATCTAGTAAACTTCATGTTCACCTGCTGCAGCTCAATATTGCCATAATTATTGTTGTCAGTATTGCAGATGTTGGCCTTTTCCTTCGCTAAATTCATATTGGAAACTGCTTGAGCTGATGATGTGGGTACATGGGGTTGCATGCATTTTCATCTTTGATGATGATTCAAATCTGAACTGATAGAAAGCTTCTGATCCATTCAACTAGGTTCTTTCCAATGGGCAGGTTGCGTATGCAAGTCTAGTAGTCGCATGAAACACAAGATAGAAGCCTCAAACTTAGCAAGAATTTCAAGCTCCAGCTGCAGAATGAGACATGCATCGATGTAGGAGCTTGAAAACATATTGAGAAGAGGTCTTTTTTTTGGTGAAAATGAATGAATTTAATGATATGAATGAGTTATATAAATGTAAATGTCAGAAGCCAAGTGCAAATTAAGCTTCATCTTCAGTTCTTCATCAAAGAGTGGACTGTAAAAATATTGTTAAATGAATTAGAAAATAATTTAATTTACAACTTCACTGTAACCAGATTGGCTTAAGCAAGAAGCAAGCAAGCTTGCATACATTCTCCTTGTTGACACCAAATTTTGTCCCACTTTTGTTATTATCTTTATATATTTTTATATGTTTGTATTTGTTTTATTTGTATTATTTGTTTTATTATTATTAGCATTTTTTTTCTTTTTCTTTTTTCTTCTTATTTTTCTTATTATTATTATTATTATTATTATTATTATTATTATTATTATTATTATTATTTGTGTTATTATTTATATTTATTTTTATATTTTGTATTTATTATTATTTTATTTTATTTATATTATTATTATTATTATTTTCTTTATTTTTATCTTTTATTTTATGTTATTATTATTATTATTATTATTATTGTTATTATTGTTTTTATTTATTATTTTGTTTTTTGTCCAATCCATCAATCACCATCACTGCCACCACCGGCCACCCTCAGATTTGTCACCTCTCCCCTGCCACCCATCTCTATCACCCGTCCATCAACCACTCACCACCACCACCACCACAGCCGGTCACCAACCCTGTCGCCCCTCTTCAAGTACCCACACCCGAGACCCTCAAAACCAAAAAAAAACATCACCGAGACACCAAACCCTCACCATCATTGAACCTGAACCGCAACATTTAACCAAAAAAAACCCAACCGAGGCCCCCAGATCCCATTCCCCACACACCATCTAGCCACCACTCACCACCATCATCACTGTCATTGTCATCACCAAACTATCGTCATCGTCATCACCACCCCAAACCCTCCTTCAAGCCTCGGACCAAACAACCGAAACCCCTCTTTCCCTAAAAAAGGATCACCCCAGCAACTGAAGCACTCACCCGAGACCACCACCACCATCACCGAACCAACCCCTGAACCACCACCATCATAACCCCCTAACACTATCATCACCAAAAATCCCGAAAAAAAAAACGAAACCCAGCTCCGATCACTCCCACCAGTTCTTCCCAAGAGAACCCTCTGCTGACGAACCCAAGAGCCAACACCATTCCTCATCCCCGAGCATCATCGTTGCTCCTACCAGCTCACACCACCATTTGGCCCCTCTGTTTCCCGAATACCAGCAACAACCACTACCCAGAAACCAAACCCAAACCTTGTCCGAGATCCACTAGCCACCGTGACCCCAACAACACCACAACCATCACAGAAAAAAACCCCAACCCCACCGTCCCAAAACCGAAGCCCCAAACCTGCAAAACAAACCCAAGCCTAAAACCTATCCCAAACCGAGCCCATCACTCACCGTACTTGCAACCAAAAAAAATCAACAACAACAAAAACACAAACCCAAACGCATCCAAAACCATATCTGAAAAGAAAAAATAAAAAAAAAACAGAGGCCGAAGGTTTCGACCTCAGATCCGTGGGGTTAGAGGCGTGTTCGAAGGAAAAGAGGGCTGGAAACGGAAAGAGGAGGTTGAGGAGCATCGGAAAGGGGAAACCTTTTTGGTTTTCGTCGCCGGCGAACGGCGGCCGGTGGCGGTAGACGGCGGTCCGGCACCGCCGAAAATCGCCTGGCCGGCAGAGAGCTTCAAAGGCTCTGGTTTTTTTTTGAGAAAAGAGAAGGAAAAAATGAAAGAAAAAAAAAGGGGGAGGTTTTTATAGAAGAGAGGTGACCCGCTCGTTGAACCGACCCGACCCGTGGATCTGCGCTCCAGACCCGACTCCAGCCTTCTTCCCGCGACCCGCGTGTGCGCCCGACCCGGTCCGCCGCCTGCTTCTGTGCCAGCCCATTTCGTTTTTGGGCCCAACGGGTTCGGCCCACTTCAGCTTATTTTGGACCCTTGCAGTTGGGCTGGATTTTTGGACTTCTTGAAGGTTTCTTTGGGTTTCAAGCCCAGTTTTGTTTGGGTAAAAATTTCTATTTATTATTTACTCTTTATTTATTTACGTATTTGTTTGCTTTATAGTTTATTTTAGATATTCTTAATATATTTTCACAAAAAAAAACAATATGATAAAAATAAAAATAAATGTAAATGTAAATGTTTTTTAAACAAAAAAGGGAAATTAATAAAACGTTCCGATGATGGGATGCTACGGAAGTCACAAGTAGTGATTCCTAGCTGATCCCTAGGTGAGAAGGGTCGTACTTAATGTTGCCAAAAGTATTGGAATATTTAGTATGATTTTTCAATAATTTAATTTTTTGTTAAACATAAAAATAAATAATTTTTCAAAAGGAAATAGAAAAAGGAAATTAATAACAAAATTTAAATTTAAATAAATAATATGTTCGATGATGGGATGCTACGGAAGTCACAAGTAGTGATTCCTAGCTGATCCCTAGATGAGAAGAGTCATACTAATTGTTGCCAAAAGTATTGGAATATTTAGTATGATTTTTCAATAATTTAATTTTTTGTTAAACATAAAAATAAATAATTTTTCAAAAGAAAATAGAAAAAGAAAATAAATAATAAAATCTAAATTAAAATGAAAGTCCGATGATGGGATGTCATGAAATTCACAAGTAGTGATTTCTTGACTGATCCCTAGGTGAGAAGAGTCGTGCTAAATGTTACCAGAGTATTGGGATATTTAGTATGATTTTTTCAATAATTTAAATTTTTATTAAAAAATAAAAATAAATAAGTTTTTAAAAAAGAAAATTGAAAAAAGAAATTAATAATAAAAATTAAATTTAATTAAATATCTGTCCGATGATGGGATGTCATGAAACTCACAAGTAGTGATTTCTTGACTGATCCCTAGGTGAGAAGAGTCGTGCTAAATGTTACCAAAGTATTGGGATATTTAGTATGATTTTTTCAATAATTTAAATTTTTATTAAAAAATAAAAATAAATAAGTTTTTAAAAAAGAAAATTGAAAAAAGAAATTAATAATAAAAATTAAATTTAATTAAATATCTGTCCGATGATGGGATGTCATGAGACTCACAAGTAGTGATTTCTTGACTGATCCCTAGGTGAGAAGAGTGTACTAAATATTACCAGAGTATTGGGATATTTAGTATGATTTTTCAATAATTTATTTTTTTATTAAAAATAAAAATAAATAAGTTTTTTAAAGGAAAATAAAAAAGAAATCAATAATAAAATTTAAATTTAAATGAAAATCTTCCGAGGATGAGATGTCATGAGACTCACAAGTAGTGATTTCTTGACTGATCCCTAGGTGAGAGGAATTTACTAAATGTTACCAGAGTATTGGGATATTTAGCTAAATTTCTCAATATCAAGAGTTTCATTAATAAAATCAAAATAAATAAATTTCTTTTAAGTTCCATGTGCATCATGTACTATCTGTTTGCATCATATGCACTTATAATAATTTTTGGAACGAGTGTGAATCTTCTGATGATGAGATTCTATAGAACTCACAAGTAGTGATTCTTAAGAAATCTCTAGGTGAGGAAATTATCCGAAATGCTACCAGAGTATTGGGGTACTTCGGAATAATTTTCAATACAAAAGATTTTCACTTATTTCAAATAAAAAAATAATAAAACTTAAATGTTTCAAAAATTAAAAAGAATAAAATTGATTGCAATAAAAATAGGAATTATTTTTAAATATAAAGTTAAGACCATTTTATTAAAACCAAAGGATAACACATGATTATTATGGTACCGTTTTTTTAACGGGCGTCGTGGGGGTGCTAATCCTTCCCCATGCGTAACCGTACCCCCGAACCCGATTTTTGTTTTCGCAGACCAAAGATTTGTCTTTTTAATAAAACTTAATTGATTTTGAGATTTTGTTGAAAAGATAAACGTTTTCGGGTGGCCAATCACACCTTACAAAAAAGATTGGTGGCGACTCCATTTTTGTTTTTAAACGTTCTTTTTTCAAAATCGTCGAGCGCGAAGCCGTTACGACACTCCTTATATATTTAAGATTAATATCTTAATCTATTCAACCCATTTGGGGCTGCTAATTTCTTGCAACTGACATGCTGCATTGAGTTGCTCAAATTCCACTGAATCTCATCCCCTTCTCTTTTCTCTCTCTCTCTCTTCCTCATGGATGAGTTGTGAAAAATATATTGAAATGGTCGGTTGTGTTCCACTGGCAAACTTGCCCAGAATTGCTACCAAGCATTCTCTTCCAAGTCCAAGCTAGTTCTTCCTCTTCTCACACTTTTCATTTATAGAGGCATAAGGTATTAGAAAAACAAAAGTAATTTTGTGCTTTGAGGGTGACCTTGGTCCCAAGGGAATACCCTAGCAGTTAAGAACATGATGTTTCATTTAAAGTACACGGATGTGAATTTTGCAAAATGAGAAAGGATCAAGATTCGAATATAAAAGAAAAAAAATTTTCTAAAATAATCGAACCTAAAACAATCTAGATTTGAAAAAATACAAACTCAAAATTATATGAATTTGAAATAATTTGAATTCAAAACTGATCCAATCTAAACTTGATAATAAAATTTAAACTTACTAAATTTTTATAATTAAAAGGTTACTTAATTACTAAATTTATTTCAATTAATGAAAACTTAAATTTCATCCAAACTTAAAATAATCAAATTAAAAATAATTTGAATCTGATGTGATCCAAAGTCAAAATGTTCAAAAATATTGGACTTTAATATGTTGATTTGCGAATAAATAAATAAAGGCCTAGAAGGCGTAGAAGGTTTAGAAATAAAGGAGAGGAGCCGTGGTATACATAATATGGAATAATCCATTTGCTTCCAAAATTTTCCTAACATTAATTCTTTGATTTGGGTTTAGTTAATTTAACCTAACGTGCCACACACAATTCTTCATCATGCCCAAGAACTTGCCCTCCTTTATCCATCCATGATCCCTTTTCTTGATGGATCCAACTCCATGCCATAATCTAGAACTTTTAAACCAGAGTTTTAATTACCAATTAATAATTATACGCTGGCATTGTTCCATGATTAATTGAGTTGTGAAAGAAGGACCAAAAAGATTTTGAAAATATTTTTCTCCCGATACCATTTATCTCAACCCTATTGTAACAATAGTTTATTTATTTAATTTAAACATTAATTATTTGTTGATTTAGAAAATTAATAAAAGAAATCCCAGAGGTGAGAATCCAACCATTCAAAATAAAGTTTTCATCGAATTTTAATAGTTAAAATGTTGTAACCAAAAAAAAAACAGTTAAAAATGTTACATCAGAAATTAATCAAATAACTATCAAGCAATTTCTATTGGCTAAAAATAAGTTGTGATATCTTGTAAAACTTAGATTCAAATTCAAGCAACTACACCCTTAACTTCAATCATTTAATATTTTTCTTATAACAAAAAAAATATAAGCTAATTATTTAAACTGGTTTTATATTGGAATTATTAAATAAAAATAAATATATATCAATTAAATATAAAAAATAAATGACAATTTTTTTAATGCTATTTAGATAAATAAGTGGGTCAATAGCACATGAACTGATTGATTAGAAACAAATGTGTGTATAATAAATAATGGATCATATGTATCTCTCACAAACATATTTAAACCACCAAAAAAATTTTAATATCTAACAAGATATTCCCTTCTGCAAAAATTTATTGAAGTTTTAAGTATATGAGAAAAAAAAAATCTCTTTCACCCAAGTTTGGTAATATCAAAAGCAATTAGAAGCTTCATTTTTTCCTTTCAAGCAGTTTCTTCGAACTAATGGCGGTAACTGCATATCAGTGAATCCTATGATCTACTCTACTTGCCAGTTAATTGAACTGATATAAATTTTTGAGGTTTCATGGTTTTAAAGGACTAGCCGACACTAGTAAGAATCGATTATGGCGTAGCTGACACAACGACCACCAATTGGAGCGAAATTATTCCCTATCGCAGCCAGTCCGAATTGGCTCGTCTCACTGCCAATTTTTGAGCCAAACCGAAATATCCAACAAGAAACCACGATCAAAGAAAGAAAAAGCAGAGGAAAAAATGAAAAGGGAGAAGAGTTTTCGACGATTTCAGTTTATGCTATTCAATGAAGTTTTGGGGCATTCAAAAGCAGTAATTATAAATGAAGTTTTGGGGCAAGATTGTGTCTACATTTATAATTACTACGTAAGAATATTTTTTTTCGATCGAATAGATTAATTTATTTTTTATTATTTGAGATCAATCAGTTCACTTAAACATAAAATATGTATAGTTATAATTATTTAAGAGTGTTTATTCGATCGATTTAATTAATTTAATTCATTTTTAATTATTTGAGATCAATCAATTCACTTAAAACATATATGCAAGCACGAAGCATAAGAAGAAAATAAAGAGAAAATAAATAGAAGAAGTTAACGATTCTTTGATCAAATAATTAAGAATGAATTGTTATATATTAAAAGGCTGCAATTGAATGAAGAAAATGAAGGAAAGAAAGGTGGGGGTATAAGTATAACTAGAGCCGCGCACCGATCGAGGATTCGTGGGTTATAGACAATAATCGTTGGGACAAAGTCATAGACGATAATCGTTGGCATTACTTTCTGATCCCCTGAGCCGCAGGCCTCATCCTCTTACCATCCCCATCTGGCCATCTCCATCTCTATGCATATGCAGATTCCACATTTGTATTTGCCTAGTTGCACTCTCTTTTCTTGTAAAAGAAGAGTGAGAGACAAAGCTAAACAAATGTAACCAATAGGAATAATCTCAATTTTTTTTACATTTCCTCTTAATTATATCGTCTAGCATACTTCTCAATATAACATCCCAACTGTAGTTATAACTCAATACTTTAATTTAAAATTTTCAAATTCTAATGACAATGTGAAGATACATGAAATAGTAAAAAAATTACCCTATGATATGTGTGTATATATTATTCTAAACACGTTCATGGTTTGAGCTAGGCTTAGATAATGTATTAAGAGATTAATATCGAATCCAAACTTAATTCGATCCAATTTGCAAGTTTAAATTTTTATCCAAACTCATTTTTACATACAAATGAATAAGTTCAAATTCATTCAAATCCGCTCAAATATTTTTTTAAAAAAAATTATAATAAAATATAAAAATATTAAAGTATATAATAATTAATAAGTATAATACAATAAGTTTGAATAAATTCTTACAAAAGACTATAAAAAACATGAATATTTAAATTAAAGTCTAAGAAAATACAAGGTCAAATTAAATTGCACAAAAAAATCAAAAGTAACTAAAATTGCATTAATATAAAAAATAGTAAAAAGTTATAATTATAGGGTCGGACTTGAAATGATGAACTCAAACACGACTCGATTTTTTACAAGGTCTTGATTTTCAAGTTCAAACTCATTTAATGGACTTAATTTTTTTTTTCAATCCCACCTAAAAATTACGAGCCGTAGAACTTGGTCAAGTAAATCAACTCTTGAACAAGTCTACTCTACATATCAAAAAAGATAATAATTCCTTTTCAGGTCAATTACCAAATATCGAAGTAAATTAACAATCAAACAATATTATTACATATAGAGTCTATATGTAATACACTAACAGTGTATAGTATCTATATGCTATCAATTAATCATAGAGTATCACTTAATTAATGAGTAGAGTTTAAAAATATGCAAGTCCTCAAAAATAGATATAATTTTTTAATTTATTTTTAATGACCTATGCATTTTTTAAACTTTACTTATTAATGAGGTGGCACTTTATGGTCGGTAGTGTATAGCATCTATCTATTAAAAAAAAAACTCTATATATGACATTAAAAAAGGATTTACTTACATATGTATAAAACATTATTAGTTTTACACTCTTTTATATCTTTATATATATCATATCATTTAATTTTAAATTGTATTCAAGTAACAATTTATGCTTACCAAATTTTAAGCTAATTGAAAACATCTAATTATTTGTTCAATAATAATTGATTTCAACCATATACATTGAAAAGGATATATTGTTCTCATGGGAAAATGATAAATAGTAATAGTACATAAAATAATACATGGAATAATTTATTTTATATCAATGTAATTTAATCCCTTCTTGTGTATATTTATATACAATAATAATAATTGGGATTTGATGAGACATGTTGACAAAAGCAATTAAGTGGGTGTGATTGGTATACAATGAAAGTCAAGTCTAAGGACAAGGAGTAAGGGGCGATGGAAGAAGCATGCTTATATCCCGCAGCCAAGCATTGGATGGAGGACTTGTCTTCGTTGTTTGTAGTTGTAGTCGATGATTTCCTGAACGCGAAGTGCGTTGGCAATTGGCAAAGTATGAGAAACAGAGTGTGAAATGGACCTTACGCTAACAACCAACCTTCCTTCCCAACTGTTTTAGTTTTACTCTCCATCTCTTCTAATTTTGCCTCTTTTCAGTTACATTTGCTTTCTTTTTTGGCCTTCTCTCTCATCTTTCTTTCTCACCATTTCCTCTCGTACTTCACCCCATCTTTTTTCCAACCAAGCCTATAAATATAAAATTAATTATACTTCCATTACTAATTTACTCTTACTGTTCCGTTGGGTGATCTCCTTTTGACTCAAAAACTGACCCCAAAAGGCCAAAACCTCCTTTCTTTTCTCCCTCTCATTCACTATATATTGAAGCCCACTTTCTCTCCTTTGCTCCCTCCCTATCCGCTAAACCTCTTTTTCTCCCAAACTCTTTCTGTTATTTCTTTATATTTGTTGGTGGTGTTGGGGGAAGATGGAAGCTCCGGAGGTTGTCGCAATGGGGGCTAAAGATCATGGCAATATCGTTAAAAGGAAGCGAACCAAGCGTTTGAGGCCTCAATCTCCAATCCCTTTTGCCATTGCTTCCAACAATTCAATGTACAATGGAGATGGAGGCGATTTGGAAGAGAACAAGGATCATACTGATCAGTATTTGTCGACTGTTGCTTCTTCTTCATCTTCTTCTGAATACCATGATAGCACCGAGGAAGAAGAGGACATGGCTAACTGCTTGATCCTCCTCTCGCAAGGCCAAGCGAGAGAGTCCGGGAAATTACAAGCTGATGGCCACCATCACGATGCGGGAATTTACAGCAAATTCACTAGTAGAAGGTTCATGGAAGCAGCTTCGAACGGGACAGGCAAGGCCGGTTACTATGTCTACGAGTGCAAAACTTGTAACAGAACATTCCCTTCATTCCAAGCCCTTGGTGGTCATAGAGCTAGTCATAAGAAGCCTAAGGCAGCGTCTGAGGCAACCATGGTTGAAGAGAAAATAAGGCAATTCACAGCTGCAGCACCAGCAGCAGTATCATTGGATGATGAAGAAAAAGGACAATTCATCAAGACTAATAACCTTTCTTCTCTTTCTCTCCAATTGAGTAATAACAACAACAACAATAGAGGTTTGTATGGTAATAACAATAGGGCTAAGGTTCATGAATGTTCCATTTGTGGGGTGGAGTTTTCCTCTGGACAAGCCTTGGGCGGGCACATGAGAAGGCATAGAGGGCCAATAGGTAGTAACAATACTGTTACTGCTACCGCAGCCTTGTCATTGACCGCACCAATGGCAATGGAATCTATGGAACCGAAGAAACCAAGAAATGTTTTGTCTTTAGACTTGGATCTCAATCTTCCCGCCCCGGAAGACGATCACCGGGAATCTAAATTCCCCTTTTCTTCCAAGCAACACCAACAGCAGCAGCAGCAACAATCACCTCGTCTTTTCCGCCCCCACTTTGGTGGATTGTCATTACTAAACAAGGTTAAGGTTTTTTTTTAACTACCCACATTTAAATCATACAATTGATCCAAGAAGCTGAATTGGGTGTTTTTTATTATAGGATTCTTTTTATTCTTTTTTCCTCAAATCGATCAAATGTTAATCATATGAACTTGAATTCTTTGAGAAAGCAATGAATAATGTGTTATTCAAAGGTATCTAGATTGTTCACGCAAAGTTTCATGATGGCTATCCTTTTCTTCTCTTTTTCAATTTGGTTTTTGTTCTTTTTCAGTGGAGGAGAATGTGTTAAACACTTGAGCGAGAAAGAGGGAGTTTAGGCTTGGATTTGTCACCACCACAACTAAATTAAATGCTTGTGGCTTAGGTTTCATTGTTTTAATTTACAAGAATGTGCCTTCCTTGTTATCTCTCTCATGTTGGTGGTGACAAAAATAGAATAAAAGTGTAGAAAAGGCCAGTAAGCAACTGCACTTCTCACATGAATCCACCTTTTGTCCTCTTTCTTTTTAAATAACAATAACATATGCTTCTAAAAGATGCTTCTACTTCTTTCCTTGTTCCACCTCTTTTGTTAGTTGCTTGCTAGTATACTCAAAGACAACTAGTCACCCTTTGGAAAGTCATCCACTGCTTCTTGACCCATGTATTTTACAATGCACCTGTCCATTTTGGATATTCTGTCTGTCTGAGGATATAATCTTTTTGCATTCACTATAACTTTCAGTTACCAGCAGCACATTGATCTTAATTTATCTAGTTATTTAGATTCAGAATTTATTAAGTAAAAGTCAGTTATACGGTAGATCTTTTCATTCAATCAATTCTTCTAACTTATATAGATATATGTATATATTATCATATATTTTTCTTTTACACACCACTCATAATGGCAATACTTTTTCTTAAATTTATATTTGCGGAGCTAATCAATCTTTTGATTGAGTTGATAAAAAAATAATATTTAAATTCAAATCCAAATAACCTCAACTCCTACCTCTAATTATCAAAAAAAATTACACTTATTGAAACCAAGCACTTAAATAATGTATTATTTTAATTGTAATAAGCTTCAATGGAGAATTGTATCATGACATGGAGTTCAACAAGTCAATGGTCTTTTATTTAAGTATTGATTTTTGCTTAGGTATATAAAATTTTTTTAGTTACAAAACAAAATAATTCTCTCTCATTGTCATCTTATATTCCTGTAAGAATTTAAAACCGAAATCTTCAAAATGAAGTCTTAAATTCTAAAGTATTGACTTATATAAAGATATTAGAGAGCCTAATTTGGGATTTGGTAGTTTTGGAAGTGCTTTATAAATAAGATCTTTGGTAAACAAGGGCTAAAGCTAATAAAAGTAGTGGTATGAGCTTGAATGTCAGCGCAAAGTTGGCGATAACATCCAATTAAGGTTTAATTGAAGAAGACAAATAACCTTGTGGTCCTTGTATTATGGCCTTTTTAAAGCATCATTAGCTGTTCTTGAGTTTGGTGTCTGTCTACCTCACATACAACAAAAGAGAAGAGAAAGAGAGAGGGATACAATAATTTGTGAGGCTGCTATTGACTGTCCAAGTCGAGCAGATGTTAGGAGCTGAGCCAATTCTTTGTACTAAATAAAACATGCAAGTTGTAAGGAATATGGCCAAGCTGTCTAGATAGGTGTTTTAGAATATGGTCAATTCATGTAATAATTGTAATATAATTTGGGAAACTTAATTTTAACAAATTATTTAGAGATTTAGAAAGCTGGGTTCTTAGTTTAAGCCCTTTAGGCTTCTGGCCAAAAAGAGACTTGTTTAAGGCATTAGACTACAGATTTCTCGATCTCGCCAATTTATTGAATTAAATTGGAAGAAGATAGAAAATTTTTACGTTATTTACTATGCCATGTATAATGAAAAATAACATCGTTAATTTTTATTATAAGTTGTACTTTATCTTGGAAAAATAGCAAAATTTCAAAATGTATTAATACACAACTAATTAGAAGCTTTTCGCACCACTGATAACCTTTTGACAGAGTACTTAAAAAAAGTTATAACAAATTATAAAGTTTGAATTTGAATTTAAGCAACTCTATTTTTATTTTTAATTATTAAATATTTCTTTTATAGCAAAAAAAAATGCTTTTCATGCTTAACAAAAACATCAATTTTTTTTTTCTTGCCTAACACATGAATATTAAATGCGATATTAGTATGACAGAGAAGACAATTCCGGCCTAAACATACAATAAACTCCTAACTTGTCACCATTTGCATAGCCAGCAAAGAGTCAATATTGGTTCAGGGTAAAAGAAGGTGCAAACCTTCCAACCAGAAATTATAAGTTTGTCCTTCATGGTTTCTAGAGGTTGACATGAGCATGTAATTTACTTTTTCATAAATTTCATGTGTCAATACTATATATATGTGTGTTAGGAAATTAACTCATTTTTCATATGGAAAAATAGGTTGATTGTAAACCTAAAATGAGAGGCATTACATGGATTGGAATATCTCATGAATAGATATTTTTGGTATATATGAAGATGTAAATTATTGAACAGACAACAAATTACCGTAATCAACAGATTCATGATAGCGTTAAAATTAAAAGAGGTGAGATCTAAAATTTTTTATTTCACTGAGTTTTCCTCTTAATTAGATTTTTTATAGCTCACATGTACCAAAAAAACAAAATAAAGACGGATAATTTTTTTATTAATATTTTTTTCACATGGGATATGTTTGTTTAATTTATTACTGGCGATATTTGAATATGATCTTTAAACTTAATAAGTTAATTTTTTTTATTAGTACATTTTTATTAGAAATTAACATCATAATAAGCATATTATATTATTTAAACCGATAACTATGAAAAATACTTTACTCAAACTAACTAAAGTAGTAAATAACTATAATTAACTAAACTATTAAATAATTTACTACACTCAAGTTTACATATGGTGAGACTCAAATATGAAGCCTTACCTCCTTTTTACGATTTAAGCCAAGGGATCATTGGCATTAAGCCAAAGCCTAATCGGCAAATTTAATAAGTTGATTGATTTTGCTAACTTGGGTAAATTTGTTCAGACTATGCTTATTGACTATTGAAAAAGTGGGTTTTTGGTTTCAAATTAAATATCATGCTTTTTTTGTTGTCACTTGACTGTTTGGACATATATAAATTTACTTCATAATTTTAAAAAAATTAGTATTTTATATGCATTTTTTAATTAAAAAAAGTCATTAACTTTATATATATATAGATATATATATATGCACAACAAAGAATAATATACATATACATATACATATTTTCCCCTTAAATATGTCTAATTTCTTTAATAAGGTTTTGTTTATCTTTTTTGAAAATAAAAGGCAAATCTACTAAAAAACATACTGCAGAAAACAACTATGTATACAGCCAATAAATCAGTGCCAAATATGAAAAAGTAGTTTTTTACAAAGCTGTGATAAAGAGGAGGGATGTTTATTCTAGTTTAACAAGATTTTTCAACTTAGAGTACAAATTAAAAATATAAATTGGGACCCAATATTTCTATATCTCTGAATTCTAAGCTTAGCAAATTACAAAATAATCAAAACCCCTCACATATCCTCTAATAATTTCTTTAATTATTCCTCTCCTATCTTTAGGCAATAGCACATCAGACCTTAGGGCTATAGCATGAATAACCACAAACACATTTTCCAGTAATTCAGACCTCTATCACATGGAAAGCCTTGCTTCTCATTATTACAACTTTGAAGATAAAGAAAATTCTTAGGAAAGCAAAAGGATTACAATATTTATCAAACACAAAAAAAAAAAAATACTAGAACAAGGAAAGGAAAGGTGCATGTCATGACAGTTTAGGTGAGCTGTACACATTTACATTGGTAGAAAATGTATGCATGATTGGATGGCCTGTTCTATTCTCAACCAATCACTTGTTCACGCATGTTAATTGTTGTATTTATGTTATATATATGCATTGATAGGTTTATCGAGTTGGTTCGTTGAAAAAAAAAACTATATATACATATATATGGCACAAATATATACTCCCAAAAATCAACATTCTCAACTAATTTTCATCATCCATCATGTGAAGGTGACCGCAAAGTTTACTCGATATGGATGGCTCTCAATATAGCATAAGATTTTAGCGTTTTATTTGGGATAAATTAATAACTATATATATTGTAACAGTCCACACATACTGTAAATCACGTATTTTTACACATAATCCAAGGTTGGGCTGTCTGCGATACCATTAACATTCAACAGTGACAGTAATAAATGATAAACATTTATTTAACAAATGCGAAATATGAATTTTGATTCATTATTCCTTACATATGACATCTCCTATTGTCCTTGTTTCAATAAAGTAGTACTGTATACATATGTCTGAAACATAAAAGAGAAGTGACTGTACCTGTCGTATTTAACATAGTTTGCCCAGCGCTTTATATATAGCTATATTCATCTGGAAGATAATTCTCTAATCCCGTGTCTTTTATTTGTGGAGTTAAAATAAAGGGGTAAGCGACAACGTGCTTAGTAAGGAAGGTGTATGCTGCTTTATAAAACCAAAAACTATATTCCACAAAACGTTTATTTTTCCTAACCACATACCCAGTAGGAAAACGATGGATATGGTGAACAGTCTTTAATATTCAAATCACTGGCTAAACAGTTTACAATATAGTATAGAAAACAGTAAACAAAAATCAATAAGTTGAGACTAGGCATCACCCTACAATTAAATCATGCTATCATCATTCCCCAAAGGAACATAGTAATCATCCTTCCCAAGGATGCAGTAGATCTATTGTAACATCCCGTTGCCACATTTTTCACGTATTTCCATACAACTTTACCGGTTGGGCTGTCTGCGATGCCATTAACATTCGACGATGACCATAATAAATGATAAACATTTATTTATCAAATACTGAATATGAAAATTCTTTTCATGATTTCTTACATCCAACATCCCCTATTGACTTATTTCACTAAAGTAGTACTGTATACTTATGTCTGAAATGTAAAAGAGAAGGGACTATACCTGTCATGTTTAACATCCATCTTGGAGCTACTTCTCTAACTCCGTGTCTTTTACTGTGGAGTTAAAACAAAGGGGTGAGCGATTCATACGCTCAGTAAAGGAAACATATGCTGCTTTATAAAACAAAACTATATACCACAAACTATTTATTTTCCCAAAAATCATATCAAATAGGAAAACAGTGGATATAGTAAGCAATACTCCCAATACACCATTCAAATCGATTACTCAACAATTTATAACATCATGTAATTTAAATAAAAATTAGGATTTCACAAATCCTTTCATTAAATAGAAATCAACAAGTTGAGACTAGGCATCACCCTATGAATAAATCATGCTATCATCGTTCCCCCTCCCCCTTGCGAGAACGAAATCTGCCGCTATTGGGGTGCACCCGTAGGCCATCGCCCCTCACGGCTATCTCAGATCTATGGCCATAATCTATAAATGGTCCTCGGGTCCACTTGCCAAGTGACCTCGAGACCGCTGATGACTTGGCGGGTCCATCAGCCTCATAACTCATAACTGTGCATGAAACTAGGGCCTAAAGTCTCAAATTCACTTTATATCTCATGAAAAACTTTATGGAATTATTTCATAAAGTCTATTATTCCCTCAAAATGATTTGATAAAAATAGTAAAATAGCCCGCAATCTCAACATTTTCCGTGTGAGAAAGGCACGGGTTAATTGGCTCGCCCATGGCTAGTTAGACCATAGTCAGCTCGCCGATAGTCAACTCGCCCAATGGTCAACTCGCCCCAAAAAGGTTTCATATTTCTATTTTTGAAATATTAAAATAATTCATTTTTCATTTAGGAAATTACACGTTAAAACCGTTCGCCAGAGTCAGCTCGCCCTTCACGGCTCGCCCCTGACTAACTCGACAAGACGGCGAATTAGTAATCGCCCGCCACTTAGCTTTTCAAAACAAAAGTATCTCGTTGGTGGCGGTTCGCTCGCCTTATATTTAAAACAAGGGCCGCCCGCCCAAACACATTAAAAATGGTTCGCCCAACTTTGGCTTACCCGAATTTCTCTTTAAAACAAGGGCACTCGCCCAGTTTCTCATAAAAAGTTCTTCACTTAATATTTTATAAAAGGTTTGGCTCACCCGCCCTAATCAGTTCGCCCAACAAAACCACATATGGCGGCTTGTAGCTCGCCCAAGATCAAAACACTTTATCAACCAATGCATGTCAGAAAATAAAACAATTTCTAATATTTTCTTAACATTTTTACTCCACAGGACATGCATTTACATCACATACTACTTCCCTTACCTGTTCCAACGAAGCCTTTCTTCGCCCTGCTCTCTGTTCGCCCATAGCCATTCCCAATTGTTGGCTGCAAATTATATATAAATTCCATTAATATTTTCTTTATATAATTTTCTATTACTTGGGCGAGACTTCAGGTAAATCTACCAGCTCGCCCACAGACATTTTACTAGCTTCTTAACCGAGCTCGTCATTCATCATATGGCTTACACGTGGGAGATCGCCCGCCTTAACTCGACAATAATAATTTTGGGAGTTCGCCCAATATTTACTTCGCCAAGTTTACATTGGCTTAAATGCGGGAGTTTGCCCACATTTCTACTCGCCCATGCCCGATGTATTTGAGCTCGCCCATTAAATCACTTCACTAGAGTTGGGCGATCTCGACCATTTGAACACAGAATTTACTTAGGCGAGTTCTTATTATCTACTCGCCCCATTGGCGATTACAAATTTATCATCATTGGCGATCACAATAGTCGCCATTCTCGCCACTTATTCCATTATTTTCCTTGTTTTCATATTCTCTAAGGATCTAACTAAAAACAAGACCGTATCTATGTTTATTACTTTATAAAACATAGAATTCTATCATTTAGCATCAAGAACACCTCAGAAAATATGAAACTCACCTTTACTAAGTTGCTCTTCCAACAACAGAATGCTTTCTTGCTTTTCTTAGCTTTACTTCTCTTGTTCCTTAGCTCTTCAACATTGTAGAGGAGTTTGGCTAGTTAAAAGATAAAGTTTTATTGCTCATATACGAGAGAAATAGAAGAACTAAGTATGAGTTTGCAGTGGAACGGAATAAGAGAAAGACTTTGAAGAAGATGAAGTTTGCTAAACAGATTTGCCTCAAGTCTTTCTTCTTATATAACCATGCTTCTCCAATCAAAACCCATCACTTGGTCTTATCCCATTCTTCTTCCATTAATTTCACGTCATTCATGCATTTAATGTATGAAGAAAACTGCAGCTCAAAGTGGCATGGAAGTCTCCCTTTCACACGCCTTTTTCTTCTGTTGCAGCCTTTGCTCAATTTCTCAACCAATAAGGCTAATTCCCTTATTGACTTTAACTTTCTCTCTATTAATTGTCTTCAACTGTGGGGCGTCCAAAGTCCATTTTTACTGCACGGTTCTGATTTATTATTTCATTTTGTCCGTGCTAATTTCAGTTCGCCTGCCATTCAGCTTGCCCACTTTATCTGGCAGTCACGTATAAGTTTGGCGATCACATCCATTGCTACCTTGTTCGCGATCACTGATATTGCTCTACTCGCCAACATTGTTCTGATTCACCTTAATGTTGGCGAACACATCTATTAGCCCTCACCATCATTCAACTCGCCATCACCATTGGTGATCTGCTAGCCCATTGGCGAACGTCCTTTCTGGCTCACTCATCGGCGAGCTATTCTGTGTACTCGCCCATCATTATTTCACCATAATTGTTCCATTTACTACTCAATTTAAGGAGCATTTTCACCCAAGTGGAAATCAATATTCTTTATTTATTTTATTTCCATATTTACTTTTATGAAATTGGACTCTACAGTAGTGTAGAATCGGATTTTACATCTATGACCACAATCTATGGGTGGTCCTCGGGTACACTTGCCAGGTGACCTCGAGACCTCATATGACTTGGCAGGTCAATCAGCCTCGTGAAATAGTAATGCATGAAACTCAGGGCCTAAAGTTTCAAAATTCATTTTATATCTCATAAAGAACCTTTAAGGAATTATTTCACAAATTTTATCATTTTCTCAAAATGATTTATTTCCCAAAAAGGTTTTATTTTTGTTTTCGTTTACAACATAGTAACATAGCCAGAATTTTCATAAAAATTACGTGAGAAAATATGAGTTAAATTGGTTCGCCCATGGTCAGCTCGCCCATGATCAGTTCGCCCATTATGGCTCGCCCATGGCCAATTCGTCCATTTTGGCGTTGCCCCATGGTCAGCTCGCCCATAGCGGATCGCCCATGGTCAGTTCGCCCATTTGGCATTGCCCATGGTCAACTCGCCCAATCGGCACGTCCATGGTCAGCTCGCCCATTTTTATTAAAACATGGGTCATTTTTCTTTGGCTCGCCCAAAATTTCTATTAAAATAGGGGTCGCCCACCCAAAACATCATAAAAGGGGTCACCTATCTTTGGCTCGCCCAAAACATCACAAAAGGATTCGCCCACCTTGGCTCGCCCGGATTTTATTAAAACAGGGTTCGCCTTTCTTTGGCTCGCCCAAAGCATCACAAAGGGGTTGACTTTATAGCTCACCCGGATTTTATAAAATATGGTTCGCCCGCCCAAAGCATCACAAAAGGGTTCGCCCACTTTAGCTCGCCCAGAGTTTATTAAAACAGGGGTCACCTATCTTTGGCTCGCCCAACACATCAAAAAGGGTTCGCCTTTATAGCTCGCCCAACCCACGGTATGTGAAAACAGTTTATCAAACTAATGCATGTCACAAACCAAATCATTTTTCTCAATATTTTCATAACATTTTACTCCACAGGACATGCATTTTACTTCACATACTACTCCCTTACCTGGTTTTACGAAGCCTAGCTTCCCGATCGCTTTTACCGAGTCCTTAACTCCTGGCTGCAAAATAATTTATTAATACTATTAATATTTTCTTTTTTTTGAATATTTCCAGCACTTTGGTGAGACTTGAGGCTAATCCTCTAGCTCGCCCAATGTACTCGTCATTCATATACTGGCTTATACATGGGAACTTGCCCACAATTCAACTTCCCAGGCCTATGCATTTTAGTTCGCCATAAACGGCTTTTTATTCATAGGTGAGCTCGCCTATGAGTTAAACTAGCATGTGGCGACCTCACCATCTACCATTCTCCATATTATTTAGCTTGCCCAAATAGCTGAGCTCGCCTGTTTCTCATCACTTTTACACCATCAACACTATATTCACACCTTTATCAAGATCATATCCCATCTATTTCTTATACCTTCTCTTTCATGTTATCTAGTTTCCTTTAATGATTTTCCATCATTATACTACAACTTCAACCCAGTTTCATTTTATTCTTCATCTACTTCAAGATATGAATTTATTCTATTTCTATGATCTAACAAGAAGAAATTAAAAGCAAGACTAAAATCATGCTTCTCATGCTTGAAATCATAGAATTATATCATTCCATCTCAAGAAACCATTAAATCTCACCTTGACCAAATAAGTGTCTC
The DNA here is from genome assembly GCA_032173925.1 of Heritiera fomes. Lineage (NCBI taxonomy): Eukaryota > Viridiplantae > Streptophyta > Magnoliopsida > Malvales > Malvaceae > Heritiera > Heritiera fomes. The sequence continues at coordinate 30,312,845 of JAPDPM010000012.1, forward strand.
AAAACATCTGTTTTGGTTTCAGCCTTCCTCTTTTCTTCCTTTGATGCTTAAATGATGGAGGAAAGATTGGATATTAAAATTAAGAGGTTAACTCATTAATCTATGAATTTTCTCTGGCTAGAAGAAATGGCCAAAACAGAACACAACTCAACTCCAAAATGGCTCTCTCATAGTGAAGCAGAATCGGTGATGAATACGTAAATTGGCTGAGGTCTTTACTTCTTTTATTTCTCCATATATTCAAGACAACCAATAACAATTAATCACCTAGCATCTTATCATATCTCTTCATTATTTGGTGCATTCGATTTCATTTAATGCGTGAAGAAAAACTGCAGCACAAGGTGGCGAGGAAGTCTCCCTTTCACACGTCATTTGCTTCTTCTATTAGCTTTGTTTCATATTTCAACAACTAAGATTCCAGCCATGTCAGCCTTTAATTAATTTCTTGTCTAATTACACTTAACAAGCAAACTTGATCAGCCTTTAACAGATTGAAGAAAATAACATGTAGCAGTAGGAAAGTGTCATGAAAGTCCACTTTTGTTGCACCTTTGTTGACTTCCATTCTCCTTCTCCTCTAAGCATCATATGTTGCATTAATTCATGAAGAATATTGTAGCAAAAGAAATCGGCTGGAACTCTTTTCTTCCTACACGTTATTGACTTGGTTTGTCTACCTTTGATGACTACTTCAGCCAATAGAATTCATCCTCTGTTAGATTTTTCTTCAGCTTTGTATCACAATAGCAACAGAAGTCAAATTTGGCTACACGGTTCTGATTTATTGTTTCCAGCTCGCCAACGCTGCATAATGTGTCAGCTCGCCATCTTTAATCCAGTTCGCCAGCATCCCAGCTCGCCAATAGTCCTTAACCTTAGGCGATCATATTGAGAATTGGCGATCTCTGCCATAATTAAATTGTTGGCGATCACCGGGTATTGCTCTACTCGTCTACCTTGCTATGCAGCAAGTTGGTGATCACATTTAGCATTTTAATTTGGCGAGTACCTTATTGCCTTACTTGCCTACTAGGCTATCATTTGCGCCTCTATATGGGAGATCATGTTACTCGCCATACTCGCTCTTTGGGCGATCATCACTAGGTTCATTTGGGTGATCATAGCCCTCGCCTCATTCGGGCGATCATCTTAATCAACTAACTTTGCGAACTTACCTATTTGTCGATATGGAACTTAATTCCAACTCGCCCTCGTCCAACTCGCCATCATCCATTGGCGATCATCCTAATTATCCTGCTTGCCCTTTGGCGAGCCGTTCCATCATAATACTCGCCCATAGAGTGTTTCATAGAAATTGCTCCATATACTTCCTAAGTTAAGGAGCTTTTCACCAAAGTAGCAATCAACATTCATTATTTATTTAATTTCCACTATCAAAATTCACTAATTTATGGTGTACAGTATTATAAAATCGGGTCTTACATATATATATACTAATAATAAAACTAACTATGAATAAGATTTTAGCATTTTATTTGGGATAAATTAATAACAATCTATATGTATATTTACTAATAATAAAACTAACAATGAGTTTTGCAGCACGATTGAATTATACCCATTCAATTAACAAAATTATTAAAAATCAAAATAAAATATTAAATATTAAAAATTTTAATCTTCAATTAGGTTTAAATTTCACAGTGCCAACTACTAGAGTTAAATAATTAAATATTCAAATTTAGCTCAGTTCGATGGTACACAAATTAAATTTGAGTAATTAATGAATTTACGGGATTATCTTATACTTACATTTCTATTTAGAATTGATATTAATTATAAATTAACAAGAAATAGAATAAAATATAACTATTAACAGGAAAATATTTATTTGAAAATTTTGTCAAAAATTACACTATTTTTTTACTAGGAAGCTTTTCATGTTTTATATTCCAAAAAATAAATAATAAAACAAGATGAAAATTTAAAAAAAAGGAATTTCGAAATTAAATGTGAATTGGAATTGCAATATATTTATTTGAAAATTTTGTCAATATTTATTTGAAAATTACAAAAAAGGTTTTTCATACTTTATGTTCCAAAATATAAATAATAAAACAAGATGAAAATTTTTTAAAATGAAAAAAAAAGAATTTCAAAATTAAATGTGAATAGGATCTGCAAAATATTTATTTGAAAATTTTGTCAAAAATTTCACTTTTTTTGTTGCTAGAAAGTTTTTCATGCTCTATATTCCTAAAAATAAATAATAAAACAAGATTGCGTGAGCCTGGCCGCTTTAAAATGTAGGAAAACAGTGCTCTAAAATGAAAAACGACACCACATAAAAAGTGATGGTGCTCTAAAATGGCACCGTGTTAAACAGTAAAACACTGACCCATGTAGGTTTCGAACTTGCGATTAGCACGACGCTCTAACCGAGCTAATTTTACTATTCAATCAACCAACCAACTTTAATCTCAACAGTGTATAATATGGGCTTCTAATGAAAAATACATATCAACGCTATCAGTCCTAGTAGCAAGGACCGTAAGCAATGCTGCCGTCACTAGCATCTAGCTCAGGTTGCCAGAACAGGCCACTGGGGCACTCAACTGAAAATGGTGCCTTTCCTTTGGCTCTTCGCCTTATGGCTTATGCCATGTGTTTAATTAGGCCATAAAGCTCATTAATACGTGCATATCCAGGATGAATTTGTTTCCTTTTAAATAAGAAAGGTGAAGTTTATTTGGAAAACAAACGGGAAAAAGAAAGAAATGAAAAATCCAGCTCCACAGAATCAGCCCTGCAAAGTGTTCCTTTTAACTGGATAATTTATTTTTCAGCCCTGGACAGCATTAAGCCAGCAGTCACTGCTGAGTATCTGCCCATGTACAAGTATACTGTCATTGAAGCCTTTGTTTTGCTCAAGATTGCTGATAAATTTGACCCTGGCAAACCTATATGCAAGCTGTTTTCTGTATTTTTACCCTGTATAACCGGTATTTTTTCTGGTGCTTTATTAGAAAAAAGACAGTTGAAAACTTCAAATGGTTTGGTGATTTTTAAGCAATTAAAATCACCATCATTATCTTTGGTTTATGGCCCTTTTGTTTTGGCATTTTTCAAACCACAATCCATGCATTCCTTTCACATCCCCACCAACCAACCCACAAACAATTCTTCAGATCAGACCTATGAGTTTACACTCTACACAACAAAAAGAACCAAGCATAAGAAAAACAAACATTTGAAGAAAAGAAAAACACAGTGACCTAAGATGATACAAGATCTCACTATATTTCCAAAATTACAGTGGAAGCAATGACAATGTCTCCACCAAGACTTACTAACTAGCCCATCTAACCAGCTGTCCTATTGATTGCAAAGTGCAACCAGGAAGATGGGATCATCTTTTTGGCCTGTTATCAACTGTTGTGGAACTTCAATATGTACTCTAGTCCTATCGTGTATAATATACCTCAAGTGTCGCAGAGTTTTCATTGAAAGCAGCAGCAACCATTGCTTTGGGGTGCTTTGTTTACTTGTTTCTGTTGCAAAATCTGTTCTTGATGACTGCAGATCCTTTCTCCAATAAAGCAGGTGCCTCAAGAATCTGTAAAGTAATAGAATGCGTTAGTATAGGTCCCGAACCGAGAAGAAATCAAGATTCCAGGATGGACTGGAAACTGTACTCAGCAAATATCATCATAAACAGTGCAGTTCAATTGCACCTAATAAAACATTAGAATATGTTATAATATTCAATTAGTTGAAAAGATGCCTGAATTTCTCAAAAGTTAACCTTTAAAATGAGATCTTTGAAGCATTGACGCACATTTTCTGTAGCTTTAGCGCTGCATTAAAGAAAAGAACATTTGTGTTCCTCTGCAATCGCCATACCCTCTTCTCTACTAACAGCCCTTTCACTGTCCTGAAAATGGCACAGTGCTCATTTATAAGAACAAGATATCTCATAAAGCACAAAGAATTAATTTCTAAAAGTCAAGTTGTATGCAGCTGTTTTAAGCATTTAGATGATTCATTAAGCATCTTTCCTCTAGTAAAAGAATAAACCTCAGCACTGCATATTCATCACGGGCATTGAATATATATTCAATGAAATGTACTCTTTGGGAGAGTGGAGACACGATAACTTAATAGCACTTACCCTGTCAACTTCATTTCCAACCAGAATTTTGATGCACTCATGATTGGTGGAGTAGAGATCAACTTCCTTTGCCCAAATTTCAGACCAGTTGGTGAAGGTTTCTCGCCGTGTCACATCATAAAAATATCAAACAAATTTGGTTCAAATCCCCAAAATTTAGCTTGTTAGCAGCAATAACATCCTAATAGTCACTACAAGTATCAGCAACACATCTTAGACAAGAAAAAAGTATTATATGATTATTAAAGTATCTAGTAATTCTCAGAATATGTACAGAAAAAGTACAACATATACATTGTTAGTAAGAAAACAAGAGAGGATACTAGCTAAAGAGGAAATGACCCCAAAATGCCACTATGAACAGAGAGAATGAGCTCTTTCTCCTCAATACTGTTGATTGTATTTTGTGTCATAGAGAACAAAGCACAATTATCTTAAAAAAGAGGAGATTTCTGCTGAAAATAATAATGTCTATGAAAATAATCTTCTGATCCACTGTCTTTCATTCATTAATTTTTTTAAGAAAAAATATAATGAACATAGAAACATTTCATCAAACTCGTTACAAAATATTGAGATATTCCATAGATTTTGTACGAAAAAGTGGGATCTCTATTTTCTAACAAAAAGGAACAACAATGACTATTCCACATGGAAAAACAAAATCTTCTTTTAGACAAAGATCAGCATATATATTGTAATAGTAGAATACCATATATGAATGGCTCAAGGATCTTGAGGTTTGAATTTGATGGTGCACAAACTATGAAGTAACCAATGAAGGGAAGAACATGTATTTAAAGATCAAGTAAGAATAGCTGATTTGAAGTGTTACCATTTACATATGCCATCAAGAATCAGCAAGTTATAGATGTCCAGTACTTGTTTGAAAAAAAAAATATCATATCAAAGTACAAGCTCTTAGGACGAAGATCCAAATTATGCAAAATCCAATTACCTAAAATATTCAGAACTAAGGTAGTGTTTGGTTCATTGAATGGAATAAAAAAGAAATAAAATAAATATTCTGTGGAATAGAAAAGAGGAGGAATAGAATAGAATATATGTTATGATGCTTGGTTAAATGGAATGAAATATAATAAGAAATGTTATTAATGTGTTTGGTTGTTTATTTGGAATAAATTCAAAAGTCTATTTTACCTTTTAATAAATTAATTATAATTGGATAATTACTTCGTACACTATTAGAATATTTTTATTCTACAAGCGGTATAAGGATCGTGACACGTGTCTTATAAAAATATTAAAAAAAAAATGAATAAAAATAGGAAACGTGTCACAATCCTAATACTGCTTATGAAATGAAAATATTCCACTGATAGTGTACGAAATAATTATCTATTATAATTTATTATAACAATAATTATAACTAAGTAAAAAAATTTATTAATTATTAATTATCACTTATTTATTAATAAAAAATTTTAATTAATAACAAAGTATAATTATTAATAAAAATATTTTTTCATAATTAATTAATAAAAAATAAATAAAAATTTATATTTTTTTCTTTTATTTTTTCTCTCTCCCCCTCCCTTTCTTCTTTTTTCTTCCTCACTCTCTAAACCAGAGCTCCTCTCTCTCTACAGATTTTCCAATGGTTTCTTCCTCACTTTCTTTATATAGAGATAGAAACCCTAACCTCTGAAAATCTTGTAGATGAGTTGAGTTACTATCTTTAATATATAAATTTAGATAAAAACAAGTAAATTTCTACTACTACACTAAAATGGAAAGGAAAAAAGAAGGTTAGTGCATCGTAAGAAATAAATTTATATTGAACAGCAGGAATTATATTAGATAGACACTTTTTCTTCTAATGAAAAGTACAGGAGACGTATCCAAGTTTAAAAGTTAAGCTCTGCTATAATGAACTCATGATGCAGATTTGCAGTCCTTGGACTCTTTATTGAAGAATATTCCAAATTTTGAATCATCTAAAAGAAAAAAAAAATCAATATTATGGAAACCATAATGTTAGAGATGTAAGTGCATGTTTGACACATGAGATTATTTAAAAGATAGAATGATTATCATCCTATCACATGTTTGTTATTCATTTAAACAAAAGGATAAGATTAGTGAAAGGATAAGTCATCCTATACTAAGAGAATAACTTAATCTTTTAGAAAAGTAGAGGATTATTTTTAATCCATAGGATAGGATATATTACCAAAAATTTTATTAATGAATTTCTTATTTTATCCTTAAATTTTGTCCAATAAAAAAATATTATCCTATCCTAAGTTTAATCTTGCACATAACAAACATGGTAAAGGATAAAAAATCATCTTATCTTATGCTTAATCTTTGTACACACCAAACATAAGATAGGATGTTATCATCTAATCTTATCATATCTACAATATTATTTTATCCTATTCTATCTTTATCTCATGCACCAAACATGCACTAAGTTCATATCTGTAACGCCCTCGGAAGCCGGGATTTTCGGGCTAACTTTTTCTTTTACTTCCTATGTTTGTCACTCGCTCAATGTATCTAAAACCTAATGAGTAGAGTCCCACTCCTATAGTTATTTAAGACTAGTTGTCTAAGGTCCCAGTATAGTCTTTTCGTAAGGCGTGCCGAGAACGACACTGAAGACTTCCGCCCCTGTTTTATTCCGTTATCCATTCTCATACTAAGTACATCATCGTTTCAACCTATAGCAATTTCAAATCTCAATATAATTTCTGAAATACTTAGCTTCCATGGATTTCCATATATAAATATATCGAAAATTCAACTTAACTACATAACACAGTAGGTTTACATATTCGATCTTTTCTAGTTCTTACATCCCAAATCCTATACACTGTGCACACAAAAGAATTTAGTCTGGGATATAAACAAAAGAACAAAGATTATACCTTAATTTCCAAAATACAACTTTCTGCAACTCAACAAAAAGACTCTTGATGCACCACGCTCGTGCCGAGTCTACCTGAAATAATCTGAAGTGGAAGGGGGTGAGCTTTGGGGAAAGCCCAGTAAGAAAGCATATGCTAAATGATGTTAGGTTTCTACTATGTTTAATGCATGTGTATGCGTGAATGAATGTGCCAAAACTCATGCTTAAAGATGTTTTATCGGAAATAATACCAAATTGATAAACCATAGTTTATAAGCTATAAAATGTTATGCCAAGTAATTTCAAAACAGATTAGTACTCAAGCATTCACAAAATCAAGATATAGTAGTAGTAGAAATGCTACATTCGCTCATCTTTGTAACAGTATCGTAATATACATTTAAAACATTTTCACGAGACGAGCATTATGAGATTCGGTAACATAACGGGGATCTTTGGAAATATAACCAAGAAGCTTTCTATGAAAGCATCCACTGTAGCTAGCAGTGGTCGGTGTCCCATACCAGGGCTCTATCCATGATCATGAGTCATCCCAGCACCAGTGATCATCTGGTAGCTGAGGTACAAGTCACGACTAGTTGTCGGACAATCATACGTAATTACCGCTACCCATTTGCCACACAGGCGGGATCCATGACGCAATTACGTAAACGGCGCCTCAATGCCACACAGGCTTACTGAATGCCACACAGGCATAATAAAACGCCACACAGGCGAGTGCCACATAGGCATTTCCAAGTGCCACACAGGCATTATACATCATCACATGTATCATGAGTCAAAACTCGTTTAGAAATATATCTTACAGAATAGGTTGAGTACTAAAGGCATAAACCGTTCCACATACTTATAGTTTTTTTAAAAATCTAATCGTACGAGGTCTCAATAACAAATAGCAGTGATTAATATGCATGAGGTTTTAAAGGCATTTAGTAAATCCAATTTAATATCAAGAAACTTATTTAGACAATTTCTAACGAAATTTCGGCATTATAACGGCATAGGTAGAACACTACCCAGCGTCATAACCACAAATCAGATACCTGTAGAAAATTCACTCAAGCAATATATCTTCAATACATCAATTTCCAATACACATCCAAATCCCAATCCAAGTCCAAATCCAAAACATTATGCATTTAAAATTCAATCCAACGTATTTGGACAATTTACCAAAAATGCATTTAAATCCATAAATATTAAATAACATTAATTTAAACATGCATAAGCATAGTAGACTGACAGGCATTTACCGTATATTCCCTTATCTAGATAATGTCACTTTTTGCACTCCTTAGCCAATTGTTCAACTTCACCCCCTTGGAGGTTTTTTTTTCTCTATAATTTCAATACATAAATCCCATTTAATAATTATTCATACTATAATTTCAGAACTATATCTTACTCAAATATTAGTTTATGCAATATCATTCTCATAATTTAGTTCACCAACACAAATTCTTTACCTTTGAAGATTTCTTACTCTAGCTCTTCCTTGAGATTACTCAAGTCCCCAACATAATCCTACACCATACACACGTTCAAGTTATTATTTCATATCTCATATAATAAGCTCATTACTACAACAATTTCTCATTAGTTGTGCAACTCGATACATATATATGCACACACACCATATTCTTAATCAAACTATAATATCCTTATCTTTTAAATTACCTTGACAAGCTTCCCTTCTTCTTCTTGAATCTCTCTCTCTGGGTTTCGATCCTTAGAGTTATTATTTTGAATAGCTAGCAAATGGAGACCAACAGCCCCTGTCAACGCCCTGTTTTCCTAGCTAAAGAGACCTTAAACTTCCAGCCAAGTGCCACGGATCAGTCGTTACACCCCTGTCCAAAAATCCAGCCGTGAGTCTCCTGTGCTTCTGCTGCTGTTCATTTTCCAAATAATCCCTCCTTTGAAGACTTTCAAAACCAAGAATCTTGTAAGCTTTCCTTTACCTCGATTTACCTCTGCACCACTTGGTTCGGTGGCCTTACTTCTTTATTTTTTTTTTTTAGCAGCTGATCAGGCCATTTTGGCCTTCGGTTGTGCACTGGTTCACAGCAACCATTTGCACTCTTCCTTTCTTGGTTCTTTTCCCTCAGCTGTAACTCCTATTTCACCCCTCTTTCGAACCCTAATGATGCTAATATCTGCCCCTAGCTCAGCGCCCCACAGCAGCTTTTGGCCACCCCAAATGTCACGGCTTCTGACCCTTCCTTTCCCTTCTTTCTTTTCTTTCCTTTCCGGCAAGAATCTCTCCTTCTCTTTTCCGACGTGAGTATCTCCTTCAACCTGATTCAATCCACGTCTTCCTTCTCTATTTTCACTATAGCACCTCTCCTCAAATGGTCCCTGTTAATCTCCAGCCCGCTTCCATTCTCCAGCACGTCACTGTATCTACCCAATGTGATCCTCGCCTACCCTGCTTGCTGCCGACTGATACTCTTTTTCCTTCTCAATTTCCTTCAGTCGAGACATATGGGAAGATGAGTGGAGGTCGGTGAGTAATTTGGCTTCTCCAAGACGCCACTAACAAATACTAATATTTTATACTTTAGTCACATGTGTTTTGTTTTATATATATGTATATATATTATATAATTTGCTGAATTTCTTTTTTTTTATATTAAATAGTAACCAACTAATTTAGGATTAGATAAATTTTTCAGTTATTACATTCTACCCACCTTAAGAAATTTGGTCCTCCAAATTTTCCATGTCGGGTTGGAATAGGTAGGGGTACTTCTCCTTCATTAAGCTCTCAAGTTCCCAAGTAGCTTCTTCAGATGAGTGATGCTGCCATAGAACTTTTACCAAAGGAATAGTCTTTGATCTCAACACCTTCTCCTTTTTATCTACAATTCTGATTGGCCTCTCTACATAACTTAAGTCTTCTCGAATCTCAAGTGGTTCATATGCTATCACGTGAGAGGGATCCGGATAGTATTTCCTTAACATGGATATGTGAAAGACATTATGCACACTCGATAGCTGTGGCGGTAAGGCTAATCGATATGCAACGTCTCCAACCCTCTCTAAAATCTCGAATGGACCAATAAATCGAGGACTTAACTTTCCTTTCGTGCCAAACCTCATGATGCCCTTTGATGGAGAGACCTTCAAGAAGACACTATCCACTACTTCAAATTCCAATTCTCTCCTCCTAGTGTCCGCGTAACTCTTTTGTCGGCTTTGAGCTGTTCGAAGTCTCTCACATATCAATCTAACATCTTCTGAAGCTCGCTCAACAAGCTCAAGAGTAAACAACTTTCTATCACCCACTTCTTCCCAACCGATTGGAGATCGACATCTCCGTCCATACAAGGCCTCATATGGCGCCATTCCAATACTAGCATGGTAACTATTGTTGTAGGCAAATTCGGCTAAGGGTAAATGGTCATCCCATGAGCCTCTAAAATCAATAGTACATGCCCTCAACATATCTTCTAGGGTCTGTATAGTTCTCTCAGATTGTCCATCAGTCTGAGGATGGAAGGCGGTACTGAAATTGAGTTGTGACCCCAAAGCTTCTTGAAAGTGTTCCCAAAACCGAGACGTAAATCTTGAGTCTCTATCTGAAGTAATACTTGCTGGGACGCCATGTAATCGAACTATTTCTCTCACATAAAGGTTTGCCAATGCACTTAAGGGATCAGTAGATTTCATGGCAAGAAAATGGGCCGACTTAGTTAATCGATCTACTATCACCCAAATTGCATCATGATTCCTTCTAGTTCTCGGCAATCCCATGATGAAATCCATGGTGACATGTTCCCACTTCCATGTTGGAATTTCCAAAGGCTTAAGTAATCCCGCTGGCCTTTGGTGTTCAACCTTCACTTGCTGACAAACTAAGCACCTTGATACAAACTCAGCTATATCTTTCTTCATCCCTGACCACCAATACACTCGGCATAAATTCCGATACATCTTTGTACTCCCCGGATGCATGGTATACTTAGAACTGTGAGCTTCATCCAAAATCTGCTTCTTCAAGTCATCATCACTAGGGACACATATTCGGCCTCTAAACCTTAGTAGTCCATCTTCGCCTACTTTATACTCCGAATTTTCATTTTGTTCAGCTTGATTTACCATCTCCACTAATCTAGAATCTTCTCTCTGTGCTCGTCTGAGCTGCTCCACTATACCCGGTTCGATTCTTAGACTAGCAATTAGAAAACCTTCAGAAGGTTTTACATTCATACTCAGCTCGGAAAACTGTTTCATCAAATCCCATTCCTTGACCATCATGTATGCAACTAAACCCATGCTCTTCCGACTCAAAGGATCAGCCACCTTGTTCGCCTTACCGGGATGGTACAAGATCTCACAATCATAGTCTTTCAACAATTCCATCCATCTCCGTTGTCTCATGTTTAACTCCTTTTGAGAGAACAAATATTTGAGACTCTTATGATCTGTGAATATTTGAAACTTTTCTCCATAAAGATAGTGGCGCCAAATCTTCAATGCAAACACTATGGCCGCCAACTCAAGATCATGAGTAGGGTAATTCTTTTCATGGTCCTTAAGCTGTCTAGAACCATAAGCTACTACTTTGCCATTTTGCATTAGCACACACCCTAGACCCTGAATGGATGCATCACTATACACCGTAAAACCTCCTGATCCACTCGGGATAACTAGGATTGGTGCTGTGGTCAACTTCTGCTTCAACTCCTGAAAACTACGCTCACATGCATCAGTCCATTGGAACTTGACTTCCTTGCGTGTAAGGCGTGTTAATGGAGCTGCTATCTTAGAGAATCCTTCAACAAATCTCCTATAGTACCCCGCTAAGCCCAAGAAACTTTGGATCTCTGTGACGGTCTTTGGCCTTTCCCAATTAACCACGGCCTCAACCTTGGACGGATCTACGGATACTCCATCCTTTGTCACAATATGACCCAAAAAGGAAATCTGCTCGAGCCAAAACTCACACTTACTAAACTTGGCATACAACTTCTTTTCTCTAAGTGTCTGCAAAACAATCTGTAAGTGTTGAGCATGCTCATCATGAGACTTGGAATACACTAGGATGTCGTCGATGAACACTATCACAAACTTGTCCAAAAACGGCTTAAAGACTTCATTCATCAAACTCATAAATGCTGCGGGTGCGTTTGTCAAACCAAACGGCATCACTAAGAATTCATAGTGGCCGTAACGTGTTCTGAATGCTGTTTTCGGGATATCTTGACTTCTGATCCTCAACTGATGGTATCCCGATCTCAAGTCAATCTTGGAAAACACCTCTGCACCTCGCAACTGATCAAATAAGTCATCTATTCTAGGTAGCGGGTACTTGTTCTTTATAGTGGCCTTGTTTAATAACCGGTAATCCACACATAACCTCATACTCCCATCCTTCTTCTTCACAAATAGTACCGGAGCGCCCCACGGAGACACACTGGGGCGTATAAACCCCTTGTCTAAAAGTTCCTGAAGCTGAGTCTTCAACTCCTCTAACTCTACCAACGCCATTCTATACGGAGGTTTGGAGATTGACTGAGTGCCAGGAAAAAGGTCAATGGCGAACTCAGTTTCTCTTTCTGGGGGTAACCCTGGTAGGTCATCCGGAAAGACATCTGGAAAGTCTCTCACAATGGGAATTGCAGACAATGTCGGATGGTCCTTATTCGCATCTTCAACGAATGCTAAATAGCCTTCACAAGAATAACATTTCCACAAGTAAGATTCACAAAAGATATTAATTATATTTCATTTCTTACCTCCAAAATGTATTACAAGTGGTTCAGGTAGGGAGAAGGTTACAATCTTTTTATAGCAGTCTACATTGGCACGATTAGCTGTCAACCAATCCATGCCTAAAATAACATCAAAGTCTAACATGTTCAACATGATTAAGTCTGCTATTAAATTCCTACCTCCCACCTTAACTTTACAATTCTTATATACTAGGTCGGTTGTTTGTGACTCTTTCATAGGAGTACTAACACACAATAAGTAGTCTAAGTGTTCAGGCTCTATATGTAGTCTCTTAGCAAATGCAGGTGATATGAATGAGTGCGTGGAACCTGAATCAATTAAAACGAATGCTTCTAAGTCATGGATTAGAAGTTTACCCTTGATCACATTGGTGGAAGCGTCAGCTGCTTCCCGATCTAAGGCAAAGACTCGCCCTTGTGTCATTGGTTTCTTCCCCTTCTCCGTGGCCGTCTTTTGTTGACTACCTTGCCCTTCAACTTGTTTTGGAGGAGTCGTAGATGGAGTAGTGAGTGTTGGGCAATCCTTCTTCCAATGCCCATACTTTCCACAGTGAAAACAAGCATGAGTTGACATGTGACAAGGCTTATTCCCATGAAATTTACCACATATCCCACAAGTCTGAGATTTTGGTGTGGCATGGAATGGTGTGGATTTCGTAGGCTGATGTCGAGTGTCATAAAACCTCTGCCTCTTGAAAGGAGTTTGATTAGGCTTATGTCTCCCCATGTCTGGCCTCTTCCCTTGACTCCTTCCATGGTCCTTACCCTTGGAGCCATACTCATTCTGTGTGAGTTCTATGTCATGCTCCGCTAGTTGGGCCTTTCTTAGGGCTTCCGGGTAAGTAATGATGTCCAATACTGCCAATCGACTCCGGATGGACGGTCTCAATCCCGTAATAAACTTTAGAGTCTTCTTAGTCTCATTACAGGAGATATCAACATCATACCGAGAGAGGGCCGTGAACTTGGCCTCATATTGGTCCACCGTCATACTCCCTTGAGTCAAGCTCAAAAATTCTGTTTGCCTCTTCCTTTGGGCTGTCTCAGGAATATACTGATTTTGGAAGTACTGTAGGAAGACTTCCCATGTAATCTCCGAGTGTTGCGCACTCAATATTTTCTCAGTGGATGTCCACCAATGTTCAGCATCCGATTGCAACATAAAAGTGGCTAAGGACACCCTTTCTGTACTACTACAGCCCATAAACTTAAATGACTTCTCCATTTGTAGGACCCATTCCTCTGCTTGCACTGGATCCCTTACTCCCTTAAATACCGGGGGATTCATTTTCTGAAACTGTTTGAGGAGTTCCATATTCTTCTTAACTGCGTCCCCAGTAGAAGAAGATGATGCTAGTGGTTGTGGAGGCTCAGATTGTGGTTGTGGGGTACCCACTTGTGGTGGCGGTGGTACTTGAGTGCTCGGTGGTGGTGGCGGAGGTGCTTGAGGAGGTACAGCTGATGGAGGAGGTGGCGGCACTGTTGGGGCCAAGGGTGGCACCACCTGATCCGGATTAAACCTCGCCATGAACTGAGTGAACATGGTAGACATGGCATCCATATTTCGGGACATGGTGTCTAAATTCCTCTCAACTCGAGTAATACTGTCTCCTTCAGTTTCTGGCTGAGGGGGAGGAGGTGGCGGTGGCTCTGGAATCGGTGTTTCGGGAGCCTGCTCCTCTTGTCTCCTCCCAACTCTCCTCACGCTTCTATACCGTCCTTTCATTTCAGATATACCTAATTATGATAAACATGTTTAGTACTCTAATCGAAAAACACACAGTAACATCGTGTCAAAGCATCATTCGCAGTTTATATCCAGACGCACACAGTTACATGGGATGTAAGACTAGTTCTAGCCTATCTACACTGACACGAGACTAGACAAACTAGGCTCTGATACCATTCTGTAACGCCCTCGGAAGCCGGGATTTTCGGGCTAACTTTTTCTTTTACTTCCTATGTTTGTCACTCGCTCAATGTAGCTAAAACCTAATGAGTAGAGTCCCACTCCTATAGTTATTTAAGACTAGTTGTCTAAGGTCCCAGTATAGTCTTTTCGTAAGGCGTGCCGAGAACGACACTGAAGACTTCCGCCCCTGTTTTATTCCGTTATCCATTCTCATACTAAGTACATCATCGTTTCAACCTATAGCAATTTCAAATCTCAATATAATTTCTGAAATACTTAGCTTCCATGGATTTCCATATATAAATATATCGAAAATTCAACTTAACTACATAACACAGTAGGTTTACATATTCGATCTTTTCTAGTTCTTACATCCCAAATCCTATACACTGTGCACACAAAAGAATTTAGTCTGGGATATAAACAAAAGAACAAAGATTATACCTTAATTTCCAAAATACAACTTTCTGCAACTCAACAAAAAGACTCTTGATGCACCACGCTCGTGCCGAGTCTACCTGAAATAATCTGAAGTGGAAGGGGGTGAGCTTTGGGGAAAGCCCAGTAAGAAAGCATATGCTAAATGATGTTAGGTTTCTACTATGTTTAATGCATGTGTATGCGTGAATGAATGTGCCAAAACTCATGCTTAAAGATGTTTTATCGGAAATAATACCAAATTGATAAACCATAGTTTATAAGCTATAAAATGTTATGCCAAGTAATTTCAAAACAGATTAGTACTCAAGCATTCACAAAATCAAGATATAGTAGTAGTAGAAATGCTACATTCGCTCATCTTTGTAACAGTATCGTAATATACATTTAAAACATTTTCACGAGACGAGCATTATGATATTCGGTAACATAACGGGGATCTTTGGAAATATAACCAAGAAGCTTTCTATGAAAGCATCCACTGTAGCTAGCAGTGGTCGGTGTCCCATACCAGGGCTCTATCCATGATCATGAATCATCCCAGCACCAGTGATCATCTGGTAGCTGAGGTACAAGTCACAACTAGTTGTCGGACAATCATACGTAATTACCGCTACCCATTTGCCACACAGGCGGGATCCATGACGCAATTACGTAAACGGCGCCTCAATGCCACACAGGCTTACTGAATGCCACACAGGCATAATAAAACGCCACACAGGCGAGTGCCACATAGGCATTTCCAAGTGCCACAAAGGCATTTCCAAGTGCCACACAGGCATTATACATCATCACATGTATCATGAGTCAAAACTCGTTTAGAAATATATCTTACAGAATAGGTTGAGTACTAAAGGCATAAACCGTTCCACATACTTATAGTTTTTTTAAAAATCTAATCGTACGAGGTCTCAATAACAAATAGCAGTGATTAATATGCATGAGGTTTTAAAGGCATTTAGTAAATCCAATTTAATATCAAGAAACTTATTTAGACAATTTCTAACGAAATTTCGGCATTATAACGACATAGGTAGAACACTACCCAGCGTCATAACCACAAATCAGATACCTGTAGAAAATTCACTCAAGCAATATATCTTCAATACATCAATTTCCAATACACATCCAAATCCAATCCAAGTCCAAATCCAAAACATTATGCATTTAAAATTCAATCCAACGTATTTGGACAATTTACCAAAAATGCATTTAAATCCATAAATATTAAATAACATTAATTTAAACATGCATAAGCATAGTAGACTGACAGGCATTTACCGTATATTCCCTTACCTAGATAATGTCACTTTTTGCACTCCTTAGCCAATTGTTCAACTTCACCCCCTTGGAGGTTTTTTTTTCTCTATAATTTCAATACATAAATCCCATTTAATAATTATTCATACTATAATTTCAGAACTATATCTTACTCAAATATTAGTTTATGCAATATCATTCTCATAATTTAGTTCACCAACACAAATTCTTTACCTTTGAAGATTTCTTACTCTAGCTCTTCCTTGAGATTACTCAAGTCCCCAACATAATCCTACACCATACACACGTTCAAGTTATTATTTCATATCTCATATAATAAGCTCATTACTACAACAATTTCTCATTAGTTGTGCAACTCGATACATATATATGCACACACACCATATTCTTAATCAAACTATAATATCCTTATCTTTTAAATTACCTTGACAAGCTTCCCTTCTTCTTCTTGAATCTCTCTCTCTGGGTTTCGATCCTTAGAGTTATTATTTTGAATAGCTAGCAAATGGAGACCAACAGCCCCTGTCAACGCCCTGTTTTCCTAGCTAAAGAGACCTTAAACTTCCAGCCAAGTGCCACGGATCAGTCGTTACACCCCTGTCCAAAAATCCAGCCGTGAGTCTCCTGTGCTTCTGCTGCTGTTCATTTTCCAAATAATCCCTCCTTTGAAGACTTTCAAAACCAAGAATCTTGTAAGCTTTCCTTTACCTCGATTTACCTCTGCACCGCTTGGTTCGGTGGCCTTACTTCTTTTTTTTTTTTTTAGCAGCTGATCAAGCCATTTTGGCCTTCGGTTGTGCACTGGTTCACAACAACCATTTGCACTCTTCCTTTCTTGGTTCTTTTCCCTCAGCTGTAACTCCTATTTCACCCCTCTTTCGAACCCTAATGATGCTAATATCTGCCCCTAGCTCAGCGCCCCACAGCAGCTTTTGGCCACCCCAAATGTCACGACTTCTGACCCTTCCTTTCCCTTCTTTCTTTTCTTTCCTTTCCGGCAAGAATCTCTCCTTCTCTTTTCCGACGTGAGTATCTCCTCCTTCAACCTGATTCAATCCACGTCTTCCTTCTCTATTTTCACTACAGCACCTCTCCTCAAATGGTCCCTGTTAATCTCCAGCCCGCTTCCACTCTCCAGCACGTCACTGTATCTACCCAATGTGATCCTCGCCTACCCTGCTTGCTGCCGACTGATACTCTTTTTCCTTCTCAATTTCCTTCAGTCGAGACATATGGGAAGATGAGTGGAGGTCGGTGAGTAATTTGGCTTCTCCAAGACGCCACTAACAAATACTAATATTTTATACTTTAGTCACATGTGTTTTGTTTTATATATATGTATATATATTATATAATTTGCTGAATTTCTTTTTTTTTTTATATTAAATAGTAACCAACTAATTTAGGATTAGATAAATTTTTCAGTTATTACAATATCCAAGGCATACCCAGGGTCATAAAACATAGTACACCATATAAGCTCGCATACCTTTGCAAACACACATGCCATCTTGTAAGCAAAAGAAGAGAACATTTAGTCATGCCTTTTACTTTAGTAGACAGATAACCTTGTTTAAAACATTGGTTCATTTGTCCCTAAAATGATCAAGTATATGAGAATGAAGCTTCTTGCAAGCATAATCTTTTTTCTTATATTGAGTACCCAACCATTCATATTGTATACAACTGCATATAAATTGCTATCATAGACCACAAACAACAATGAAACACCCACAAGGAGAAAAAAGGTGATGCGATGCCACACAAGAAAATTAACACTGCACGTGATTTTAGTACGTTATAAACAAACCTTAGGCACTCTTTGCAGAAACGGTTTGCAAATATGTCATAACAATTGGTTCCATTCTAGCATCATCATTTTGCATTGAATTTTTTTTAATTTAGTATTTGAGAAAATGATACATATCAGTATCGGCAGGAATGCTTCCTAAGAAAAATGATACATCACAATTCCTAGTATCAATCCATCTGCAACCCATTCAGAAATAATTCATGTCATATTCTTTCAATGACACCCTGCAAGCAGGATCTCAGTTTGTACATATAGAGCTCCAATGAGAAAAAGAACTCATTAGAAGGTACCCAGATGTATAATATGCTACTGAGACTTCCAGTTATATAAATCAAGTTTTTCTGCTCTATCCTAACATGGGCAAGCTTTCTGGTAACTTTTTGGCCAATATTTATATTTTCAGTTGCCTCAGTACCTGCTTCCTTGTGTTCCTTCATCCCAGCAACAGATCCAACACAGAGCAGACCATCCCTTCACATATGCATTCATCAATGCTATCTTCATTCCCCTGGCCACAATATCAGTCCCATACCCTTCAGCGGCAATGGCACCAGAATCATTGGCTTAACCAGTATTGCATCCTTACTTCAAAATCTTAGAGTTTCGCCAACAGTTACTGCAGTATTGGATTTTTTTTTTGTTTCTGATCGTCATTACTTTAATCCTATCAACTCTAGAACTGTTTTCAGAAATTGTAGGCCTAGATGTCTTTTTTCTTACAAATTAATAGATAAGCTTCTTTGTCACCATAGAAGCCATCAGCATATCCAACACTTGCACATCAGACCTCAGATGCAGTCATTAAATCTTATCACAAAGGCACAGTTGCTATCCCACTACATCATTCAGCAGTATAAAGCATCAGGAGTTTAGCCATGATAATCATTGCACAATTACTAAAATATCTCAAACCCTTTCACTAGCAGTTACCTGATTTTGTTATTGGCACACCAGGCATTCAACTAAAACCAGATTCTAAACATAAAGCAGCATCTCGGAGTCTGTAGTGACTATTTCTGCATTGCAGAAGCTCCTTGGATCATTTATTGCTAAGTTTATCAAAAGTCAAAACATAAAAATACTGCTAAATTCTTCTACTCAAAGATCAAATTGACACATCGCTGACATTCTCAAAATTTTTCAGTCAATAACAATGCTGAAATTTTGACAAGTTTCTTTAGTTCTTCTACAACTATCACTCTAAAACTTAAGATTGATTGAGTTTTTTTAAAGTAAAAACCAATAGTTAACACTTGCAAACATCCTTCAAACTCCCGGTTCTTTCTAACAAGGATGAAAACCATTTTTTTGCAATCCCCTCCCCCCTTTTATTCTCAATGAAGACTCCAGAAAAGTGCAGAAAAACATATCAGCAGCATCAACAACAAGCTCATTGCATGCAAAACAGCTGTGTAACGAACAAGATGCAAAACAGAAATGCCAAAAGAAATTCATACAATAAAATCCTATCAAAATCCATGCAGTTTAGAAGTCTAAGTAAAAACTAGTTGCAAAGTGCTGGTATGATATCCATCAATTACCTGTGTCCCAAATTGTAAGTTTCAATCTTTTCCCACCAATTGTGACCATCTTGATTTTGAAATCCACCCCTGGAAATATTCAAACAACAAATAGAGCTCAATAAACATCAGGCATAAAAGTTGAACATGTAGACTGAGATTCTGCTAAAGCATAGGACATGAAGATGTTCAACAAATACAAAGAAAAGTCTCATTTTCTGTGTTTGTTTCCTCTAACCACGCCATGAATTCCTTTCAAACCTTTTTCTGTTATTACAAATGCATATTATTTTCCTAACGGCTGATCTGAGACTGACCAGGAAGAGGCTCCGAACAATAGTGCACCAAGATTCTTTCTAGGACAAGTGAATTAATTTCCATGCCTGACCTTTACAGTTATCTATCTACCCGGCTGCAGTTGCCTATACTGTTCATCTGTTCACTTTTCCGTTTATGCTATTAAACTAGAGCAACCTAAACCATGGAGCCTATACCTGAAACTTCTAAGGCTAAACGTCACATAACCCCTGGGAAGATATTTTAGCTTTAATGAAAGAAATGTAATTGCACTTGACTTAAAACAATTTCACCAAAAGTTTATTCTTTTTTTGTGTACCATCTCAAATTCTCAATTCCCACCCCTGCTTTCTTTCTTTTTCCTCTGACATATAATTTTAATATTTCCCCTTATATGAAACTCCCTAAAACAATTGGAAAAAATAAAAAAGACAGCTTCTAATTCCTTCTCTTCAATTTCTTGCCAACCCGATACATAAAAACAACCATTTTCATTCATTCCATTTTCTTCAAAATGGCTAACTAATGAAACTGTTAGAAAAGAAAAAAAATTTATGGTTGTGAATCCCCAAAGCCAAAACCGACATGCAAGAACAAAAAGGACAGCAAAAAAGAGTTAAAAAGAGAGAGCAGTACCAATTGTAGGAGAAAGGTCATGAACAAAGTTTGAGATGAAAGCAACAAGTAAACTACTTTTGCCAACACCAGACTCACCAATCAACAGTATCTTAAATGAATAATCATAATTGTTATTCCCTCCTTCCTTCGAAGAAGAAGAACCCAACATTTTTCAAGTACAAAACAAAAGTAAAGAATTTTTTTTTTGTTTTATCTTTCTCTTCTGTAAACATGGGTTCTTTCTTCTGTTCTTCTCCGTTCATTGATAACAAGATATCAGCAAGGACAAAAAAAATAGCAAAATAAGGAAATTTCTTCAGGCAGTATCGTTCCAATTTTACCGGATGTCCCCGAAGGGATTCCTCAGGCAGTAGTAGAAAGAAACAATGGTGAGGTTGGCGGGTAGTGTTTTCTTTGGCCGACTTCTTTTTTTATTATTATCTTTTGTTTTTATTTTTTAGAGCACAGAATTGTTTTATATATATATATATATATATATATATATATATATATAAATTCAAGACTGTTTCATTTTAAAAAAAAATACATTTCATTTTTCATCTTCATTTTTATATATTTAATGAAATATACTAGTAATAATTAAAATAAAATCTTTTTTTTAGAGTATGTTAAAATTTAATGAATAGTTAACTTTATAAATTGTTAAATATAAAAAATAATAATAAATTAAATTTAATCTCACATTTGATGAGACTTCAAAGTCTAAATATATTTTCTTTATCACTAAATTAAAGTCTTATTGACTTAATTTTCACTTTTTTAAAATAACTTATTAATATGCTTTAAAATACTGATTAAAATAGTTAAAATATTTTTTAGTTACACTTAATGAACAATATTTACTTACGTTAATTACAATTTTTTTAAAATACCACTGTAAGTTGCTGGTTAATATTTTATTTTCTATAAAGTTAAAATTTATATCTTTTAAAATTTTAAAGTGTACTTAAGTTATTTTTAATATTTTAATTTAATTATCTATTTTATTTATTGATCATGTTTTACATGTAAATAAAAAATATGATAAGGAATTAGTATTTTTTATTAATTTGACAAATTTAAACACGACATGACAATAATATATGAATAATATACAAATTAAAATTTGATAAAATTATATATAAATTTAACTAAAATTAAATTATTTTATATTTTTGTGTCAATATAAATTTTAATATGATAATTTTTTATATTCTGTATGAAAAAATATAATTTAACATATAAAAAATTATATCAAATATACTTTCTCATTCTAAACATCTCTGTACTCTTTCTGCATACTGTATTTCTTTATTGATTTTTTTTTTGGCCAGATATTTCTTTATTGATTGGATAAATGATTTTATAGGATTTTTTGTTGTTGTCGTTGCAGTGGGGTCTCAAGTAAGCTATGCGGTGCCAATGAGGCCTTGGCTTAGTGGCAAGGATGAGGCATTAGAACTTTGAGGTTTCAGGTTCGAGTCTCACTGAATGTGAGTTCGAGTTAGTTTATTTGTTATTTATTTAGTTTGTTGTTATCATTTGTATTTATTAATTATCAAGTTACCGGTTCATGAAATGTAATATACTGATTGTGATTGTAACTTTGATGAGAATGTACTATTCAAAAAAAAGTAAGATATGTGGCCGCATTTTGGCATTTATTAATACATTTTTCTGTGTAAATTATAGGTATCTTCATCTATTTTAATATTCTGAAACTAATTATATTCAAGGTTTAGTCATAGTTAAAGCTCTTCACCCGTCTCCAAAAGTATGTTTTTTTTGTGTAAACTACAGATATTTTCATCCGTTTTAATGGTCTATATTTTTTTATTACAAAAGAAAACAAGAAAGATTAAGGAGAAAGAAAGCAGGTAGTTAGATTATGGTATTTAATGTTTTGTGTTTGTGTAAGTTAACTTTGCCTTTGCCAATGTTACATCCTAAAATGTACAGTATTTACCACATTATAACACCACACATGACGATTGGGCTGTCTGCGATGCCTTCATCACTCACTTATGAAAAACAGTAACTACTATTATACTTAAATTAAATCAGTAGTTGATGAGAATATTTACTGCAATATATATATACAGTATGTACACGTGTTCTACATCCTCGGTACAGGAATTATACAAAGGTAGTACTGTACAACTATGTCTGAAAACATGTAAAAGAAATGCTACCTCCAGGATCCACTAAGTGCTGCCTCGAGGTCCACGACAACGCAGCCAAATCCGTGGAACGGAATCACTGAAGATAGTCTGTAGAGTGAGAAAATAATAGGGTGAGCTAACGAGCTCAAGAAAAGAATTGTATGTAAAACTGATATTATAAAATCTATATGCTAAAAACATTTGCATCCTAATAGCTCACTAAACTCAAAACAAGATGGATACTATAGTCGGCTAGGAATACCGGATAGAGTATAGAAGGTATTTTAGAATACTATACGTGTTCCGGCTCTTAGAAGCGACTATAGGGAGTAAGCGTTTTCTCTTGATATTCAAATCCAAGTAAAACATTAAATATTCATATGATAAAACACTTAAGTAAATAAATAAAGAATTAATATTCCTTTCAACAAATATTCATTTCCACATTTGTAAAATACCGTATAATATTTAGTTCAACATGTAGTATATCAAAAGCTCAGTAGCTGGAAATAATTTAGTACTAGCTAAAGGTTCAGTGAAAAGTATAATCATCAATACAGTATCATGAAGATCAGGCAATACCCTAATTATATCATGCTATAATAATATCACGAATAGGGAAAATAATAATACATGAGATCTATGGCCATAGTCTATGGGGTCCACAGTGTGCACTGATCAGGTGTCAACCGGGATGCTGATAATAGGATCAGTATCTATCAGCACTAACATGTGATACGTGAGCATGATATGGGGCCTAACAATCTCAAAACAGTAAACACATGATATAAACCCCATTTGTGAAATCAATTTCACTGAATATAAGTTCAATCAATCCATAAATATTCATAAGGAAAATATTTTCATCTTATGAATAACAATTTATAAAATATTCATACTGTGGTAATCGTTCCAGAAAATGTTCTAAATATTTATAGAATAGTATGAATCACATGTTGGTGCTTTCAAATAAATAAAATTCCTTAACAGGAATATTTAAATATAGTTTTTTTTTTCGGTAAACCATAAAATTATGCAATTTAATGAATTTCATGGGAATTTCTCAAAATTCCACTTATTTCCACTTTAGAAAAATGCTAGAAATATTTTCTAAATATTTCTATAATTTTTAGCAGAATGACGGTTATTTACAACATAGCCTTCCTGCACGAAAATTACAGTTTATAATTTCAACAGCAGTCACAACTTCACCAAATTTCACCACTTTCAAAGGCAATTTATATCTAAGTTATTTTATAAAAATGGCGTGAACCAAACCATGCATTTACAGTTTCCCTACAGCTCACACACGCATCCATTACTTGTAAGATGAAATCTAATCGTCCGATAGCACCACGTATGAATCACCTCTCCCAGGCTGCAATAAAATTCACCCAACATCATTATTCACCATAACTAAAATTCTAATAATTTTTCTTGCACTAAATTCTACTACTTTTCAGTAGAAAATATGAAACCGATATAATTCACACCGGTGCTAAAACCTAACTTTGCCGATTTAACTCCGAATCGAATTCCGACTTCACCATCAGTCTTCCTATAATTTCTACAGTCTCTTAACACCCTAACATCATAATTCGAAGCATTGAAACCCCTCCCATCTAGCTTGGCCGAAAATGGCAAAAAAGCCATTTTCGTTGTTTTTCTTCCATTTAGGCATTTTACCT
Organism: Heritiera fomes; assembly: GCA_032173925.1. Lineage (NCBI taxonomy): Eukaryota > Viridiplantae > Streptophyta > Magnoliopsida > Malvales > Malvaceae > Heritiera > Heritiera fomes. Next base: position 30,337,343 of record JAPDPM010000012.1, read on the forward strand.
TAATTAATCATGCTTACTCATTATTCTAATCCTATTTTTATGCATCAAACCATAGTAATTCATAAAGATCTCCTCATGGCCGAACACCCCTTTTAATGGTTGAGTATGATTTAGCTAGATTCAACCTAAACTAATACCGTAAACAAGCTTCGGAAGCCTAATTCTCTTAAAATTAACCATTAAAAATCAAAGAATATAAAAGCATGAAAATGGGTTACCTTGGCTGAAATTTCCTCTTCACTTTTCTCTTGATTTTGCCACTTAATCAAAGAGCTATTGGTATGGTTTGAGAGAGGAAGGTGAATAGAACAATTTTGGTAGAAATAGCTTAGTGAAATTATGGTTGGAATTTGATGTTTTTGAAAGATTTTGTTTTCTTTTCTTTTAGTCTCCCATGGGGTCACGAGAATGAGAGGAAGAAGAAGCTGCAACAGTGCCGGCAGCAGCTGGAAATATATAAAAAAATATTTGGAGATATTTTATGTTAAAAATAACAAAAAATGCCATTAATGATAGGTTTTTCGGTCTTTTTCTTCCAGAATTTTTATAACTAGGCAGTTGAACTCCAAAAATTTATTTCCCATCACCAAAAATTCTTAGTAAGTGTATTTTGATAAATAGTGGTGGTTTGGTTCGGGTTTAACCTTTCTAAGAAGATGAAATTACAAAAATACCCTTACCGGGTAAATTGCGTAGAATTCTAATTTGATTACCGATTCGGTCTATCTATTTACATAACCCCGGCTTATTTTCATGTAGAATATCATTCTTTAATCACTAGATTAAATTCCCATTTATTTTGACCTCAATTTATGAAAATGCCACTGGGTTATGTACTTAAACGTTATTTCCTAATTTGTTTTCATACTCTTCAAAAATAATCTAAATGAGGAACTTTAGACTTAAAATTCATACCGTATATTTATTAGACCCTCTGTGTATTATCTGTCCGGTCTCACTTCCATTCGAGCAATGTCGAACCTGTGGGACCCACCACACTGTACTGGCTCGTATCTGCGAAATTCACAGGAAATGAACTGTGTGAGTGTCCTTACATGTGAAACAGTATCTGAATACACGGTTCTCACAGCCAAATTTTTTTTATAAGAGAAATATTACCTAATAGAAAAAGAAGAGTGTTTGGATTTGTATTTAAAATTTACAATATTATAATATTGTCTTTGTTGTTTGGCTAAAATATTAAAAAAGCCCCTGAACTTTGTTACTTTATTTAAATAGGCCCTTATACTTTTATTGCATCTAGATAAGCTCTTATACTTTGATTTGTACTCAAATAAGCCCTTATTTCAAATAAAAGATTAAATATGAATAAAAATTATTTCAAACTAATTTAACCAATCAAAATTCAATTAATTTGATTCAACTAAGTCACTTTTGTATTTAAATTAATTTTTATAGGTTGATTTATTCGATTAATTCGATGTCTAAAATTACGAATTAAACTAACCGAATTAATTAACATTTTTTAAGTATATAATATATAGTATAATATACATAATTAAATATTATATAATATATTCTATCTAATTAGCCTTTTTTTATGTAGAAAGTTAGGTCTTAAATGTAATCAAAAAAATCGATTAATCACTTTTATAAAAGATTGATTTATATTAATGGCTTATTTGGGTATAAATTAAGAATGAAGGGCTTATCTGAGTACAAATTATAGTCTATGAGCTTATTTGAACTCAAATAAAAGATTAAAAGCTTATCTAGATGCAATAAAGTTATAAGGATCTATTTAAATAAAGTAACAAAGTTTAAGGGCCTTTTTAATATTTTAGCCTTGTTGTTTTTAGAATAAATCTTTTTTCAATAGATTTTCCTAAAAGAATAATAATAATAATGATTTTAGATAATGTATCTACTCTGGATTATTCTTATCCGTCAGATTTATAGACTATTTTGAGTTCATTTTTTAATAAATTTTTATAATTTGTGGTGTTTTTTTATTAATAAAAATCATTTATTAATTTTAAATTAAATATATATTATATGAATATATGTTTTTAATATTTTAATAATATTTTTAAATACATAAACTTAAATAATTTCATTTGAGATTCGAAATTTAAATTTTAAAATTGTTAATAAAATTTAATAAAAAATTTTAAGAGGCATAAGCATAACTATTCAATTAATTAAACTAATATATAATTAATTTAATAATTAAAACTAAATTTAAACTCGAGAATTAAATCTCAAACATCAAAATCACAAGATTTTTTCATGGTCATTAAATTAAAGGCCCGTTATGTAATTAAAGCATTAAAAATATTTATAATAATATTTTCAATTGATTTTAAAATTAAAATTTTTTTTGGTTACATTTAAAATTAAAATTTATTACTTAGTAATGTAATATTTTCTTAGATCCAAAAGAAATTCAGTTTTAAAAATATTATCCACAGAGACAGTTCGAACCATACGTGAGATTATTTTAAAAAAAAGATTTACCAGATGAAGATAGCAGGGTCCCACAAGCAGTCGTAATCATTAAGGATCAATGGTAGATAAACGGCCTGATCAGTTCTTTCATCACCCAACTGATAAACTGAGCCACGTTGCCATGGAAAACGCCTGGGCTGTTTACACGTTCCACACTCTGCTTCCCCATGACCATCCAAAGTCAGCTATGTTTTGCGTGGAGATGACACCTGTCCTTGGACCGAAGTTTGGGTTAAAAATCCTTTGTTGGTTTGAGTTTTCGTTGTGGCCTTGGGCTTGGTTTTTGGTTGAATTGTCTTTATTTGGGTTTTTTATTGTTAAATAAAATATAATTAAAATCTATTAATGATGAATAGACCTAAAAACTAAAAAATTCAAAATTTATGAAAATATATTTGTTATATTTTCTTTCTTTTGTTCTAAATATTTTTATAAAAAGATTAATAATATTAATTAAAAAATTATCCTATACACTGTTAGTGGAGTTTTTTAACTCCACAAACGGAATTAAGATGATGACATGTGTACTATTTTATTTATTTTTTATTTTCTTAATATTTTTAAATGACACATGTTATCATCCTAACTCTGCTTGTGGAGTTAAAAAAGTCTACTGACAGTAGATAGGATAATAATTCATATTAATTTACAAAAAAGAAAATTGCAATCAGCACTGAATTTTAATTTCAAATGATTATCTTTTACTATACTAATATAGATTCTTAGCAAAAAAAAAAAAGGATGAATCACTCATAAAAAAACAAAAGTATTAATCACTTACCCTAACATATTATTCGATTTTGTACTTAGGTTTAAGTTTAACAAGTAATGAGTGAAACAAAAAAAAAAACAGACGGCCAATGAGGCCTTAGCTTAGTGGCAAGGAGAAGGCCCTGAAACTTTGAGGTTCCGGGTCGTGTCTCATTAAATGTGAGTTCGAGTTAGTTTATTTGTTATTTATTTAGTTTGTTGTTATCATTTGTATTTATCAATTTATCAAGTTACCGATTCATGAAATGTAATATATTGATTGTGATTGTAACTTTGATAAGAATGTACTATTAAAAAAAAAAACAGACGTTAAAGTTAAAAATTTATACTTGATGCATTATTAGTTTATAATTTTTATACATTATTATTAAATCATAACATATTACTTCATTGGTTCATAAATTTTAAAAAAAATTTTAAAAATAAATATTATTAAATTCACTGAATGTTATGATGTTATTAAACAAAAGTGCATGAAATTTATATATTGACAATACATTAAATATAAACTTTAATGTTAAAACTTCTATTGTCTTAAAGACTCAAATTATCAAATTTACGCTAATAATGAATAGATTTATTTGATACACTGTTAGTTTATAGATGTTACAGACCACCACTTAATTAAAAAAGGGCCATCTCATCCACGAACAAAGTTAAAAAATATATATCCAAGGCTCTAAACCTTTAAAAGTAAAGTAAAAAACTTCATTAATATTTATTTTAAAAGATATATGCATTTTTTGACTTTTTTTCGGGTTACATGGGAAAATTTAAAAACACTTAAATTGTTTATAATTGACTTTGTATTATTAATATTATTATAATTAACTTTTTAAATAACATGTAATAGTAAGTAATCAAGTTTTACGTAAAATTAAAAAATAACGTAATCTAATAAAACAAAGAGTGTTGAAATATGAGATATGATTGTAAAAGTAATTGGTCCTAACATTTCTAAAAAACATATCAATGAGTTGAATTAAACTACATTAGGTTCAATTAATATTTTTAAAAGTTTCCGTAAATTATTTATTTAAATTCACTTAAATTCATTAGGTTTAAATTTATTAATAACATATTAACAAACATATTTTATAATTAAAGTAAAAGAAAACAAACATTTAATAATAAAATATTCTTGCAAATCAAATTGATTCGTACCTAAATTATTATTCTATTCATTGTTAGTAAAACCTTTTAATCTCACAAGTGAGATTAAGACTTTTATTTTTTTATTTTTAAATATTTTTAAAAGACATATATTATTATTTTAACTCTATTTATAAAATTAAAAATAATAATCCTTTTAATATTATTACATACCTTACCCAAATTGGATCAGATTCATCGATTTACGGGCCACCCAACCAGTGAAGAGCCTAATAAAGAACTGAGCAATGAACGGGTTGGACCAGAGAGATTATTCAAATTGCAAACCCAATTTAGATCCGACCCGAATCTCTCGACTTGACAAATGAAAACTATTTTCCATTGATTTGAGTTTGAAAAGTGGGACTGGGACAGAACGATTCAAAGTTCAATGAATAACCCACTGGGAAATCACCTGTTGCTTTGCCCTCCCTCCTCCTGTTTGCATAAATATCTGAGTCAACGGTTTAGTCGCGGTCCACGACCGACTGCAATGAAATGCAAGAATCTGGCAGCCAATTGGTCACTGTCTCCCAGGCTTGCCAGTCAGCCTGCCTGCCTTGGTGTTTGAGCCCATCGGCATTGCCCCTTTCGTCCATTATTTCTCGCACTCAGCGGACAAAGGCAATTAAAGCTTGCTTTGTTTACGTCAGGGTCAAGCTACTTTGCCTTTGCCTTCCCCTTCCCCCTACCGGCCCTGGCTGGAGCTCCTCCCGTAACAACAAAACATTTAAGCTTTTGCTTAATAGGATGAAAAGAAAAATAGAAAAAAAAATTGAAGAGTGAAAAAATTAAAAAGATAGAAAATTTTAATTTTTTTTTAGTGTGTTTGGTATAAAAGATAGAAAAATGAATGAAAAATATATTTATTTCCTCCTATTGCTTGATACAGTGAAAAAATGAGAGGAAAGAAAATTAAAAATAAAATAATTTTACTATCATACCCTTATACAAATATTTATTAACTATAATTGTTTTTGGATAATATTTTTTTGACATTTATTGAGTTTTCATTTTTAATGAGATTTTTTTAAAAAAAATATAGTCAAAATAATTCATTAATAATTAATTATTATAATTATTTATTTATTTATATAATTAATTATTAATTAATTATGTAATGACTAATAATTGTTAAATACTCAACTCAACCATGAATAATGTCAAAAAAAATGTCTAATACTAATAGAATTATTTTTATACAAGAAACTTGATATGCCATATGTCAACCCCTAAGAAAATACAAGAAAACATAGATGTGGATTAATGCATCAAGTACTATAAACAAGTCCATATTCAAAGTATTTCCACCCAATTACTTCAAAAAAAAAAGTATTTCCATCCAAGAGTATTTCCTAATTTTTCATTAGTAACGAAAATCAACCTATGTTCTAAGCAATAAAAATACCATAAAAAAAAACCTAATGCTAAGAGCTCTTTCATTTACTCATCATCTTCAAAAGTAATTCTTTACGTCGTTGAGTCGGAACTCCAAAAAACGCCCTCATCCTTTGTTGGCTTTGATTTCGAAATAAAAAAGCATCGAGTTGAAGATCTTTTAGCAGATCAATCCTCAGCAACTCATCAAATACTTCAGCTTCGGAATAACAGTGTGACCTTCCTTTTTCAACAATAGCTAGTCCATTTTAAGCAATTTGTGCAACTTTTTCTGCAATGGCATTGGCTTGTCTCATTATCTCTGCCACATTGCCAATTGTGTGGTCTAAAACATCAATTTGTTTTTCAAATAAATCTTCCATGCGAGCTTTCTTTTAGAGCTCTTTGATTGTTGTGCAACAAAATTTGATACAGATGTTGGAGATGATGGTTCACAGTTTATTTCCAGGTCAATGGAAGTTGGATCTGCACTACTTTCTTCTGCCCCTCATTCTCGAATTCTGTCTTTTGCACTGCAAGCTCCCTTACTAGTAGCTCTGTCTTTCGAAAAAAGCTCATATAGCTTTCCATAAGCACGAATCTTGGTATATCGTCATTTTGCAGCAGAAGGTTTTGCCTAAAATATCACACACAAACATCATCAAAATCAGTAGAATAATGAGTATTCATATAAAACCATTGCAAGAAGGCAGATTTTTAGCAAATTATCAAAGAAAAACAAAATTAGGAGCTAAAGTAGCAAATTGCAAACAAACACAATATAGAAGATAATTTAGGATAAAAGCTGGCAATTACTAACCTCTATAAGTTTCTCCCACACTTCAAGCTTAGCTTCAAAAAGTTCTGTCATCGGATTCCATCCAAACCCACTCAAACGATTAAACAAATCAAAACATGTACTAAAATTTTCTTTGAGAGTTTTCAAACGATTTTTCAAATGATTTTTATCGAATAAGAAATTAACTTTCTCAATTAATATTTTCACCATGTTGTCATAAGCATGAGGGGTGAATGTGCCATCAACTTTGTTTCCATTCACTTGTTGCTCTAACATTGCATCAATATATATATCATCCATCTCTTCTGTCCATTTGAGATTAGCCTTCTTAACCTCACTAGTGCACTCACTATGTTTAGACTTCTTAGCCATTTTCAAAACTGCATGTTAAAATACAAAATAATTCTATATTAAAATAAAAAAAATATAAGATAAAGTTAAGAATGAAACTGATGCTAATGATTAATTATCGACCACAAGGAAATTAAATTATAAACTAGCACAGTAACTTTCTGCAGGTTCAAAACTTTGTGATGCTAGACAATAGACAATAGAAATTAATGTCTACGATGCTAGCTAAAGCTTAGATAAGCCTAAATTCATGGCGGCAAACAATGTCATCCAAAAAAAAGTAAAGCTTAGATAAGCCTAAATTCATGACTACAAACAATATCATCCAGAAAATGCATGTGTTTTAGCATATGTTAATGACTTGATTGACTAGTCTAATTGACATTATATATTTTTAACAATGTCATTGTTGTCACTGATTTGTGCTTTACCACCTTGAATCCATTCAAGATTCACAGAAGAAGAAATGTTGGATTCTGAAGAAGTTTGATTGCCTTTTTCTTTTTCATCAAATAAATCTTTTCCCTGTCCAAAGAACGTGTCCATGTGGGAAGAAAGCTCCTTTGAGGAACCCAAAAGACATTTAATTTTTTTAAAACGAAATTTGTCAAGGCCATGTGTGGCAACAATGAACTGAGTGCCAAAGGAAAAGAGTTCAATTGGTATGCGTCAATGTGGTTTACATTGTTTCTAGAGCTCATACCTTTAGAATAATAGGGGCATTTTGTGACAGCTTGTATGGTTCAAGTTTCTGATTGAACAGCGTTAATGGTATTAGACTATATCCTTCGACTGGTGTGTATTTGTTATAACTTGTAACTGTAGCATCAACATTGTGTTTCAGGTGGATACAAAACGAAGGCAAAGGTGACAAAAAGAACATAAACTCAATGGTTTGGCCAAGAGACCGGAGTCGATCTCATTGTGAACCATACGTAGGCTTAGAGCAAACATTGAGACAAATATATCTGCATCCAAATCTGTAGCCTTGTTGGTTCATGATGGTTGACAGTAACTGGTTGGAAAACCCATGTCTGATTACTCACCAATAATACCTTTTTCTATGTTGTTAAACTGTTCAGTTTGAAGCTAAAATGAAAACTTGTTGAGATTCTTTTTGACTGCTTGGCAGGTAATTTTCCATTAGAGGCTAGTGTATCTCTTCTTTACAGAAACAGCAATAAAACCTTGGGATGGTCAAGTTGTAACCAGCTGCTATCAAGATTGGTGGTGACTGGTGAAACACATGGGTCTAAGTGCATTATCTATATGTTTAGAATGATGGTAATATGAGATAATGGTTCTACTTTGTGGCTTAATTAACTCAATGCGTGTGGGGCAAGAGTTAGGGGCTGAAAACCCTGCACAGGCTCGACAGACAACTTCAGAGAAAATTCATGATGCTTTTCCCTCAAATTTCTATCCTAGTCATCTCTGCAAGCATTTTAGATTCATTCACATTACCACTAGAATTGTCTTTACTATCACCATTCAAAGAACCTATGACCTTGAAGCTCAATATTAAACAAATTCTAAGAAGACAATGAACTGTTACTATTAGAATTGATTCACAGCTAAATCAATCAAGACTCTGCCTAGAAACAATAATGAAGCTAGTATGAAGCCCCTAGCTAATATAAAGTGGAAAACTTCAGAGAAAATTCATGATGCTTACTCAAAGTTAAGATTTTCCCTCAAATTTCTATCCTAGTAATCTCTGCAAGCATTTTAGATTCATTCACATTACCACTAGAATTGTCTTTACTATCACCATTCGAAGAACCTATGACCTTGAAGCTCAATAATGCATGCACTCTATAGGCCTATCTCATAAAACTCATGACACAGAGCTTGCAATATCACCGAACGAAATCAGTCATCCTTATTCATCCAAAATCATGGTAAAACTTCAATATCTAACTGAATAGAATTACATCAGGAAAGTTTGAAGAGTGTACAAGTAAAGTAGTTATACCACAGCCAAAATTTCTAATTTTTAATCGAGATCAGAAAAATGGAAAATTCCAAAAACAATTTAAAAAAGAAGACGTATATACTAACTCCAGCATCTGTAGTTCACATGGAATATTTCCAGAGTACCAAACAAACTAAAAAAACATGTCTAGTACTATAACATCGTAAAAAAGAAATAGGGCATGGTAAAATAGAGATGAGATCAGATCATACCTAATGTAATTAGAAAGAAATGGAAAAGCGAAGGATCTTCAGAGTCCAAGCCAAGTATGGCGACCTAAACGACTCTCAAACGGCGGTTAGAGAGAGCACAGCGGCAACGAAGAAGGAGAGTAGATCTGAAAAAAATGAGGAAACAAAGTTGATAATTTAAATTTTAATAAGGGTAATTTTGTCTTTTCAGTTAATTTATGCACATGCTCCCATTTTCTTTCCTTTTTTCTGTCCGATTTGGACGGATTGGTTTTGTTTGGAGAACAGAATATAGTTTTGTGTCCCATTTTCTTTCCTTCTTCTTTTCTATTCTACCAAGCAATCTCAAAATTTGTTTTCCTTCCACTTTTCCTTCCCTAACTTTCTTTCCTTCCAGTTTCAGCTGTACCAAGCACAGCCTTAATGACAATACTAATTTGTTTTCTCTTTCTACTCGTAAATCCATTAACTTGCCTAACAAGAATCTCATTTTTTTCCTAGCAGGCTATCTTGTCTATCAAGAAAACTTCATTAAAAAATGTTTGTAATCTACCCTGGATTATCTATGGCATGGGATCTTAGTTTTAGGCCTGTTATTATTGAAGCAGATTTTTCGAATTAATTTGAATAAATAGTAAAATTGATTTGATAAAATTAAAAAATAAAATAATCATTTGTAACATCCCGTTACCACATTTTTCACGTATTTTCATGCAACTTTACCGGTTGGGCTGTCTGCGATGCCATTAACATTCAACAGTAACAGTGATAAATGATAACCATTTATCAATTAATTATGGAATATGAAATTTCTTTTCATTATCCCTTTGATCTGACATCCCCTATTAATCTTTATTTCACTAAGGTAGTACTGTATACATATGTCTGAAATGTAAAAGAGAAGAGACTGTACCTGTCACATTTAACGTGTCATGCCTCAGTGCTTTATGCATAGCTATACTCATCTGAGAGCTAATTCTCTCAACTCCGTGTACCTCTTATCTATGGAGTTAAACAAAGGGGTGAGCGATTCATACGCTCAGTAAAGGAAACATATGCTGCTTTAAATAAAGCAAAACTAAATTCCACCAACTAGTTGATTTTTCTAAAATCATATCGATAGGAAAATAGTGGTTATAGTAAAACAACACTCTCATTACACCACTTAAATCACTGGTTAAACAGTTTACTTTAAAATGCAGTAAACAATACATAAGATTCAATAAATCTTATCAATAAACAGAAATTGTTAAGTTGAGACTAGGCAACAAATAAATCATGCTATCATCGTTCCCCCTCTCCCTTGCGAGAACGGAATCTGCCGCTATTGGGGTGCACCCGTAGGCCATCGCCCCTCACGACTATCTCAGATCTATGGCCATAATCTATAGGTGGTCCTCGGGTCCACTTGCCAAGTGACCTCGAGACCGCTGATGACTTGGCGGGTCCATCAGCCCTGTGACGTCCTGAGGTGCACTCATTGGTCCATTGATCGAGCCACCGCCCCAGGTAGGTCACGCAACTATATGAATAATAATGCATGAATTCAGGGCCTAAAGTCTCAAAATCATTTTCATATCTCATGACAACCTTTAAGGGCTTATCTCACCCACATTATCATTTCCTCAAAATGATTTGATTTTCTAAAAAGGTTTAGGCTTCTGTTTACAAAACAACTCAACAACCTTTCAAAAATATCAACCTTTAAAACTGCTCGCCCATGGTCTGCTCACCTAATTGGTTCGCCCATGGCAGCTTGCTCAATGCGGTGAACTTGTGTTCGCCCGCCCAACTTTGCTCTTAAAGTCAGAAAGCAACACTGGCTCGCCCTTAGTGGCTCGCCTGGTACTCGAAAGTGGGTGAACAAGTGTTCACCCTCCACTCTTTTCATTTAAAACAAAAACACTGGCTCGCCCATAACTTTCATAGCAAAAGGGGTCGCCCGCCCCAATTTTGTAAGAGATTTGGCTCGCCCGCCAATACCAAGAATTTATATTTTTCATTTTTAAAATGTTAAAATAGCTAATTTTTCCTCAAGAAAAATACCACCGAAAATCTATTCGCCATGGTTACTCCAAACGGGTGAACATGTATTCACCCGCCAATCCATTTTTTTAAAGCATTATGTAAAACTGGCTCGCCCTCAGTGGCTCGCCAACAACTTTCTCAACTTAAAGGTCGCCCGCCTCAAACACATTAAAAAGGGTTCGCCCTTATGGCTCGCCCGCCTTTTATTAAATCAAGGGTTATTCGCCCGCCAATACCAATTGATTTAGAAATATCATAGGGGTCGGCTTAGTAGCTCGCCCAATATAAAAAGAGAAAGGGATCGCCCGCCCTAACCAGTTCAATTCAACAATTATCAAAGGGGTGGCTTTGTAGCTCGCCCAAGATCAAGACACTTTATCATACAATGCATGTCAGAAAACAAAACATTTAACTTTATGTTTTCATAAAACTTACTCCACAGGACATGCATTACTTCACACATATCTCCCTTACCTGGTTTAACGAAGCCTTGCTTCGCCCTGCTTCCTGCTCGCCAATAGCCATTCCCAATTATCGGCTGCAAATAATATATAAATGCCATTAATATTTTCATTTCATAACACTTGGCGAGATTGAGATAAATCAAATGACTACTCGCCCAACAGAGCTCCAACTAGCTCGCCCAACATTCAACTCGCCAAGACTACATTGGCTTGAAGTTGTGGGAGTTCGCCCACATTTCTACTCGCCCAATGCCTTATGCGAGTGAGCTCGCCCATTAATTCACTTCACTAGAATTGGGCGTTCTCGTCCCTTGAACACATGCTTTACCTTGGCGATTACTAATTTACAACATGGGCGATCACTGTAGTAGCCATTGTCGTCACTTATTCCATTATTTTCCTTGTTTCCATATTCTCTAAAGATCTAACTAAAACAAGGTTGTGTTCTATGTTGTAAACATATAAGTCTACCATTGAATATCAAGAACACCTCTGAAATATGAAACTCACCTCAATCAACTGCACTTCCAGAACAGATTGCTTTCCATCTCATGTTGGCCTTCCTTTGCTTATTCTTTTAGCTCATCCAACTAAGGAGGAAAGGTTTGCAATGTGGTTTACATGTTTAGCCAACTGATGGATGAAATATAGTAAATCAGACATGGTAGAAATGAGAGGAATCAAAACATAAACTGGCAGTTGTATAGCTCTCGTGAAGAAGATGAATATGGCTAAATCGGTTTCCTCAAACGTTTCTTCTTATATAGTCATGCTATCCAATCAAAACTCATCACTTGGCCTTATCCCATTTCCTTCATTTATTTTACGTCTTTCATTTATTTAATGCATGAAGAAAAACTACACCAAAAGCAACGGCTATGAGAAGCCTTCCTCTGCACATTTTGACTTACTTCACTTGCCATTAATTGTCCAAACCGAGAGGCCAATGGCGTGAAGTCCACAGCCACTTTTCTTGACTTATTACACCATTTGTCTTATTCCCCCACCAATGAGGTTATTTCCTTTATTGACTTTATTCTTTCTCAATTTATTGTCTTCAACCATATGACTTACAGAGTCCATGCTGACACCAGTTCGCTTGGTCAACTTGAGGCCTCCGCTCGCCACACTACATCAGTTCGCCAACCTTCATCTTCGCCAATATCCTCACACGTTGGCGAACACACCTATTCGCCCTTGTTACCGTCCAACTCGCCATCACTAATGGCGATCTGCTTGCCCATTGGCGAACATCCTTTCTTGCTCACTCGTTGGCGAGTTATTCTGTATTCTCGCCCATACATTCTTTCACCGAAATTGCTCCATTCTCATCTCATGATAATGAGCTTTTCAACTAAGTGGAAATCAATGCTCTTTATTTATTTCATTTCCATTATTAATTTATGAAATTAGACTCTACAGTAGTGTAGAATGAGGTCTTACATCATTAAATAAAAGTAATTTAATAAAATAATACTAAAATATAAAAAAAGTAAATTTATATTTATTTTTTGTCCTTTTTTGTTGGAATCAACTGCACCACATTGGAGATGCAGTGAATTTCAAACGGAGCCTTTGTTTGTAGTGATTAAACTTTTCTAACGGGAAGGATTATGATCTTTTGATTCAGCTACTACATCCATGCAAAGAAACAAATAGTGAGGAGATTGGATTGCATTATACAGAATATTTGTTATGAAGCAAGTGCATGTGTAGACTTTTTAGCAAATCATGCTCACAACAGCTCTTTTGAGTTAGTAAAGTTTCCTCAGCCACCATGGGTTTAGAGAAGTTTTTTCTATATGATAGTTTTAGTGTTAGTTGTTCCAAGTTCTCTTTAATTTGAGCAGGTAAATGCTCTTTTGTATCAAAAGTGTTTTCAATGAATCCAAAAGAAATCAATCCTAAGAACTCTTAAGACTTGAGTCAATATTTTTAACAATAATTTATATTAAATGCTTTAATAAAATAAATTATTATCTAATACAATTTTAGTGAGGTTTATAAATTTCATAAACAGTATCAAGATACACATACCCTTTAAGAAATATTTAAAAAATAAATAAAATAGAGTATGTGTCACCATATTAACTCCACTAATAATATATTAAATGATAATCCTTACAAAATTAATGTTTCATGCATTTTAATGTTAAAAATAAAAATCAAAATCAAAATCAAATATAAAAATTATTATTTAAAATAATACAAAGGATGTAAAATACCAAAAAAAGATGAAGGTTATAATAAATAAAAATATGTGTCTATATTCATTAATTACAATAGTATTATAAAAAAAATTATAAGTAATCGAATATTACAGAAATAGTGTATTAAATAAAATACATTTTAAAGTAACATTTTAACTATGCTTAATAAGTATTAGAAAGCTCAATAACTTAAAAAAAAACTCAATATTTTTGCATAAAATAGATATAAGCACTTAATATTTTTTTTACTGTATAAATCTCAATATTTTAAAATAACGCAATTAAATATAAATCTGATAAATGATACTAATTTTTGTTTATCTTGCACGTGTGACATGTCAAGCAACAACTCACTTAACTATTTGTCACATAATATATCTAAAAGACACCTTGTATCATTTAATATTTTTGGGATTAATTACATTATTTTGAAATATTGAGATTTATTTATAATAAAATAAAATTTTATAGACATTTACAATAAAATAAAAAAAAATTTGACAACTTATATTTATTTTGTTGCAAAAATTTAAAACTATATTAACTATTAAACCTACAAAATTTAACCATTTATATAAATAATTTTATTGATAAATTCATAAACACTTTAACATTTTTCAACAATAATATTAATAAAAAAGTGAGAAATTCTAAACACATCTATTTTTTTCTACATACATCCTATTTTAATCAATATAATACTGTTCATGTAAAGAAAAAAACTTAGATGTAAAGTAAACAAAAAATAGGTGTGTTTAAAATTTCTCTAAAAAAGTTTACAACATAAGGTCCCACAAAAACTTTACTTGGCTTAACAGAAAAGCATCTGACCGGGAAAAAAACAATTTTTGGATTTGAACGGTGATGTAACATTCTCCATTCGTTAGGGCTTTCTTGGCTATTTTTTTTTTTTTTGCAGAAACAAGGTTTCTTTCATCAAACTATTTAAAAAGGTTTTCTACTTTTAGAAATTCTGAAAATATATCCATTCTCCTGACTAATTATCTTCATATAACATATATATATATATATATATTTATGTGAACTTCTTTGTTTCTAAGCACTTTGCATGAAAGTATGAGGTTTCGAGTTTGAGTTCCTGAGTATGCAGTTATGTTAAAATTTTTGAGGGAGAGCTTTGCCGTCCTTTGGGTTCTGCCCGACTCGAATCCGGATTAGTTCTATACCAAAAGTATGGAAATACCGGATGGTCTAGATAAAAAAAAAGTATTGGAAAATTTGTACGAGTTTAATCATTTTGACTCATTTAAGATAAACCATACTTGAAGGGCTGGCACGAGATGCAATACAGTGTTTTTATATGGTTATCAATGTTTTAACTTCCTAAATAAATCTTAATGCATATTATGATAACATTAATGAATAGTTATGTTGCGGAAAAAAATAACATAATGAAAACAACAGTATTTTATCTCAAGTATTAGTTCAAAAGATAATGTTTCCATCATTTAAATGTGAGAGTTATGTAAATGTGTATTTTTTTTTTTCAAATCAGAAGCTTTGACCGTATGCAACAAAAAAAAATCATTTTAAAATATATATACACACATTATTATTAATTATTGGTGTTGGAAAAAAGGAATTTAATTTAATATATATATACATATAAAAAATGTGACTACTCTTATTTCGATTTTAAAGAATCCAATTTTTTTTAAATAGTAATAAATTTTGGCATAAAGAAATATTTATATCTGATAAATTATAATATAAAAAAGCCTAAAATCCTTAGTGGTCTACTCTTTGAACAAAGCAATTTTTAATTTCAATTTAGAAACAACAAAAGGAAGATGATACCGCAACTAAAACTTATCTGGCAAATCCATTTTTATAAATCCGCCTTATTTTCTTACCATATTATTTTTTTTCCCTTTCAGTCATTTTGCCTTTCTTTAAGTAAGAATTTTTTTAATTTTTGGAAATTATTATTCTTTAAGAATTTCTCGTTCAAAATGTAATGAATTTTTTAAAAACTTTTTAAAGGTTTTTTTTTTACCATATATTAATATGAGTTATTGAATTTGTATTTGATATATTGATAATTTATTTATTGTCAATCAATAATGAAATGATACTGTATTAATGAACAAAATTTTAAAAAATATCATATTTAACCATAAATATTAATAAAAATTTACGTATTTTATAATTATAATATTAATAAAATAGTTTTATGTGACTAATAGTGTATAAAAAATATATAAATCCTGCATTTAATATAAACCCTATTAATTAATTACCTTTTACGTATGAGCATAACAATGAAAAAAATTCTAATTTATTTATTCAGTTCTGCTAAAAAGAGAAAAGGGAAATGTGAAATTTCTTGCAATTGAAGGTACCCACTAAGCTTGTTTTCTTCACCATCAATCAAACGACGCATCTTTTTTCTTCATTTCATATCTTCTTCCACTATTCAGTCACCCACCAAATAACCCCATTTTCCATACCCCAGAAATAATCGCTATGCGTCGCGAAAATTCTTCAGCTGCAGTTTCAGTGCCAATGGCTGCGACGGTGGCGAAGACAGGCGGTTCGGCGGCGTTGGCACCTGGGTTTAGGTTCCACCCGACGGATGAGGAGTTGGTTAGCTATTACTTGAAAAGAAAGGTTTCGAACAAACCAGTCAGGTTTAACGCAATTGCTGAAGTTGATATTTACAAGCAAGAACCTTGGGACCTTTCAGGTTGAGCTTTTTTGGGGATTTTTTATTTAAATTTTATTTTGCATTTCTATATATTTTTCTGGTTTTTTAGATAGGTTGCTGAAATTTTGCTGGGCTTTTAGAGGTTTTCTTGAGTTTTGTTTTCGTTTTTTGATGAAGTTGAGTTTTTAAAGGGTTTGGAAGGGTTCGGAGTTAAAAATTTGAGAATGTAGTGAAATAGTTGGCATGTTGTTTTCCGTTTTGAGTATTTCTCTACTTGGGTAAATATAGAATTATAAAATGTTGATTTTTTTTAATAGAAGGATTATCTGTTCAAAGTTTAAGAGATATGAAAATATATATTTTTTATAGTCCAGTATTTCTTTACTAGCTAAATGCAGTATTTTTGGCTATCACTTTCTTTTAATAAATGTGTCTTTTCCACTTTAAATTTTCTTCTTCTTTTAGGCAGCGTACAATCTTTGTGGGTTTCTGTTCCCTTTTAATGGTTTATTTTTTTAATTTTTTTTCTATGTTGGGTTGTTTGTAAGAACTTGGCTACCACTCATACTGTTTTGCTGGGGTTTACTAGGTGCATCTTAGTTCATTTTGAGCTATGGAGCTAAAGTTTCTTCTTGGTGGTTGTTTTTAGACAAGTCAAGATTGAAAAACAGAGACCAGGAGTGGTATTTTTTTAGTTTATTGGACAAGAAGTATGGGAATGGGGCAAGAATGAATAGGGCCACAAACGAAGGGTACTGGAAGGCTACAGGGAAGGACCGAGAGGTCCGCCACAATTTGCAGCTTATTGGGATGAAAAAGACGCTAGTTTTTCATAGTGGGAGAGCCCCAGAAGGGTTGCGAACCAATTGGGTTATGCATGAGTACCGGCTTATTGAAGAAGAATTGGAAAGAATTGGGGCATTACAGGTTAGAGACCATATAAATTGATCTTGATGATGATCTATTATGTAGGGTTGCAGGTATCTATGATATAGTTTGAAATTTATGTCATTAAAGGTTGCACCATGTATCAGCTAATTTTTGCATGTCAAGAGATATACATTATGCCATAGATTATACAGGATGCTGCATTGGTTTGATTATCATGAAGAACTAATGTGCTTGAGACACATTTTTTGTGTATGAGATACGATGAGAAAATATGAGTTTGAATTGTTTGTATGCATGCTGCTTTGTTTTTATCAGAATCCTGCTTTCATCAGGTTGCTGAGAAAGTTTTGTAAATCAAGAATAAATGCAAGGGTGTCGTGTGATAATGTTTTCATTTGATGTCGGTGGATAACATAGGTGCATCTAGCTTGAGTTAAGTAGAATTAGAGCTTTTATTCTATAGGGTTTGCTACTATTTTGAAACCTTTTGTTGAAGTCCTACTATTTTCTCAACAGCCAAGCTTCATTATTGTTCAATTCTGGAACTAATCTTATATGAATTTATTTCTTTACTTTTTTTTTTCCTTCATTTTTTCCTTTTGGATGGAGAAGGGGTACGTGCTGTGTAGAGTATTTCATAAGAACAATATAGGACCACCC
The DNA here is from genome assembly GCA_032173925.1 of Heritiera fomes. Classification (NCBI taxonomy): domain Eukaryota; kingdom Viridiplantae; phylum Streptophyta; class Magnoliopsida; order Malvales; family Malvaceae; genus Heritiera; species Heritiera fomes. Next base: position 30,355,349 of record JAPDPM010000012.1, read on the forward strand.
AACGGAAACCGATATGCACCTTTCATTGAGGAGGAATGGGATGATGATTCAACCACTTTGATTCCGGGACTAGATGCCGGGGATGATGTTGCAGCTGGTAATGATGTGGTAGCTGGCAACGATGTGGTAGCTGCTGAGAATGCAGTGATTGAAAGCAATGGTGATCAAAGGATTGCTTTTGAGCAGGTTTGTGCTTTATTTTTCTAGCTCCTGCTTTTCAATAGTATTGAATTTTATTGTTGGTGTTTGTCATTTCATAGCGTTGAACCATTTTATGTATCTTCACTTGATGAGTTTACTTGTTTTAAAGTATTATCTTGCAATTTCACCAACTTATTGTTGCTAGCATAATGTGTAATGGCTTGCAACTGATGCGGCCTGGGAAGATGAGTTTCTATAATGGTTTAATCCAGATAACTGAACATGCATGTGAAGGACATTGTTTTTATAAATTCCCATGCAAATTTGGATCGCTTTGGGTAATTTATTATTTTTAAGTGTTTCTCTTGTCTATGTTTGATGGCATGGATCGATACAAATGCCAAATGTATTTGCAACTAACCAAAAAGAATAGTAGATTTATATGCTCTATGTGCTGACATAATTTAATAATTTGTACTTATTTGACTTTTTCATTGAACGGAGGATTCCATGCCTAAGAACCGTCTAATTTATCCCTTCACATGTCTCAATGATTCTTCCGCAATGGTGAATATTATTATGAGTTAGGCAGATAGCCTGCTATAGGGATGGCAAGAAAACCTGAACCTGACGGGTTTCAAGCTGCCTCTGATAGGGTGTGTTTTTTTTTTTTTTTGAAAAGTGGTTTCAGAGCTTTTTTTTGTAAATCGGGGTTGGATATTGCAAAATCTGCCTTCCCTGTCCTCTGATAATTACTAAAAATACCACCAATGGTATTTCTTAATACCTTTATGCCCATTCATATAAACATAAAAGACAGCGTTTTTTCCACTCTATTTCCTTGCAAAGTCTGACTGCTGTTTCTCCCTCTTCCAATCCCAATTCTCTGAGCTCTTCATTGTTTGCCATTGCTCCTTCTCCCTTTACCACCAGATTCCACCTATTCTTCTCACTTCTCCTTCTCTTTCCTGCTTAACTATCATGCAAGTCTTTTCCTTACTAAGTGCTATTAACACCTCTTCTTCCTCCTTGTCTGTTGCCACCAATCAACACAGCGACAATCAACACATCATCTTCTCTTCTATTCCTTGACAAAATTTCAGGTTTTATATTCTTTGTTATTAACACCTATACTTCTTCTTTGTTTGTTGCCACCAACACACCACCAATCAACACATCATCTTCTCTTCTATTCCTTGGCAAAATTTTGAGGTTTTATATTCTTTGTTTTGTGTGTGCGTGTGTGTTTGAAGTATTGTCTTGTATATTGGTGCTTGCTAACTGTTTATGTTATGTATATATATTATTATGTACTTGATTTATATATTATTGATAGTGTTTCTTTTGTTGTTTGTTGATGAAAAATAGGAGATTTAAATTTGATCTATTGAGGGTTTTCTTGATTTTAAATTTTAGTTTTTTTTTTTGGGTCAGTTTTGTGATTTTTCCAGTGAAGGTTAAACATTGTATATTATGTTCCTTTTCTTCAAGTTTAGTTTCGAAGGAGACAAAAAGAAAATCCACAAATGATTCAGATAAGTTTAATTTGAAATTTGCTAATGTGTTGAAAGGGAAATGAAGAAATATAATGAAGAAAATAGAAGGTGGGGGCAGGTTAGGAACTAAAATTATAAATCCGAGCCGGGGTGGGGTGGATGTCAGGGAAGCTTTTGGATGATCTGGTCAGGGTGAGGCAAGCAAAAATCTTCCCCACCCCGTTGCCATCCTAGCCAACTATGCTCTCACTTAAAAGGATAGTTTTATAAAAGCAAGTTTAATGCCATCTTTTGGGTGTCACCAGAGCACCAATTGGAAGATTGAGTTTTTTGCACATATAGGCATCCTTAAGCAGGATGATATTTCAAATTAAATTGATATTATAGACTTTTTTTTGAGGTAAGTGTTGCTAGGACATTCGGTGACATGCTCTTTCTCTTGGTGCCTTTGTGGAGATATTAGAGTTGCCAAGGAATCCTTTTGACTTGTAGGGGTGGGATCCAATACCAGGAACGAAGTAGCCGTTGGGATTGAATTAGTTACTTTCTTTTCTAGAATTTAGACAAGTGTCTATCTGCTCTCCTATGTTAGAGGACCTTTTCAGTTCTGATATATATAAGGTTGATATGGTGTGGTGGCCTGGGAGTGACTCAGAGGCTTGGTGATTTTATCAGTTAAGCATAGTCTCAACTGTTATTGTTTTTCATTTTTGTTGTATTAATGCATAACCTTTTTCCAGCCTGAGGAATAACAATATGGATTCTCTTCTCGAATATCAACAGAGCTTTAGACTTTAGTCAGAAAGGTCCTAAGCAGCAAGGTCAGTCAATTCTTGCCTTACCTTTAGCAGCAAGGGCGTCTAGGCTTTATTAATAGGATATATAGGGTTTTTCTTGCTTGTTTAATAAAATCAAGCTTTTCATTTTGATAGGAATAGAGATGTGGGGCAGGGGGCACTCTTCATTCTTCATTCAAAACTAATGAATGCCGGGTCACGGGGGATGGTTGGGTTTCTGCCTTGTTGTCAAAAAGAGAGTTGGGTAAAGCAAGCTCCCTCCTTGGATGACTCAAAACTTTTATGGTATCTCTTGACTTTGAAAAAAAGAGTGAAGCATGTGAAGTTCACAGAGGATCAAGCATGATGCTTGCAGTAGATGTCTTGGACATCTATTATATGCCCTATTTTTCATTTTAAATTTCTAGTCCTTTTTTTTTTGAAGGGGGGTGGGGTGGTAATTACAAAATCTTTAAGAGGACAAGGCACTTGTAGATATTTACAGGAACCTGATCCTGTTGAGACAGTTGTGGTTTTGCTTATATGCTGTTATGCTGTTATGTTGTCAGTTATGGCTTAGAGATGTAAAAGTTTTGATATGTTACCTTCTGTTCCTTTTTTCTTTTTTCAATTTTCTAATAAAAACTGTCGTGTTGATTACTAGTGTTAAACCTTTTCCTATAAGCTTGTAGTATGCATTGCTATCTTTATATTGGATTGCTAATCTGGCTTTCTAGCACTTACAAATTTCCTGAAATAGATAAAGGTTACTATAAATTAGTGAGAAAGCTCTGGCTATGATGTCAGTGTTTCCCAGGAGGGTTTTTTCTATACTGTTGATATTCTCTTCAAATAGTAGGCTGTATTATCTTCACTGACTAGCTCGTGGGCCATAAAAATGTTAAAGATTTGTGTCTTTCTGCAGGCTAATATAACAAGATAATTTCTTTGTGTTTCATTAGTAATAAGTTTTTGGGATTGGCTTTGCTTAAAAGCTTTTGGCTGATTTTGCTCTTCAATGAAGTGAGGTAATTGATAACCAACTGATATCATGAGCATTTTAACTTTCTAAACTCAGATCTTTGAATTTTTTAACTCACATGGGAATTGGGAAATGGAGTCTTGACTTACAGCAACTCTTCAAAACAAGTTGAGTAAGGAAGTCTAGGCTTGTTTAATTTATTATCAAGCAAATTATCTTGTTATTCTTTTGATTTAACTTACAAGTAAGCTTAAAGACTACAGGCTGATGGGAGGTTTGGTCCCAAATAGCTAGTAGTGTCATGTGTGGTAATCTCAGCATGTTTTGACTTTAGAAAGAGTCATGTGTAGGCTTTTTCACCCTAGCCATGATGCTGCTGTCTTTTTCCTGTGTTTTCCCTTAGAGAAGGCAGAGTGGTGGACTTTTTAGATTAAGCGTTACACTAAAATTCCTTTAGTGTAATGGTATGATGCTATGAAGCATCTCGATGATGAATGGTTAGGTTGGAGTTGTTTAAACTGAATTGATTCTGTCCTGCATCTCTTCTGTGTCATGTGGGACTTGGACATCTTCTTTTTCAATTTCCTTTTCAGCTTAAACGGTAAAGTTGTTTGCTTCTGAACTCAGTTTTTTATTTTATTTATTTTGTTGAATGGGCTCGACTCATTTCACATATACTTCATATTCCAGTTTTGGAAGTGGACATAACAAGTCGTATTTGATTCTTAGTTCTGCTATGATCATCACTGTTCTGTTTTTTGTTTCTTCTAGTAGTGAATGTGTATGCAAGGTTTTTTAACTGAGGTTTTTGTATGCAGTGAAATGTAAAATTCAAACCATAGCAGTGCAACGACTATAGATAGTTAGGCACTGTATAGGTTTTGTTGTCATTCCTCTTTGCACGCAAGTTGGATAATACGGTCGTATTAGCCAAAGTCATGTGCCTCTTTGTAATCTTAAGCCTCAATGGAGGAATTGCTTCTGAAAATGGCAGGAGATTCAAAATGCTGATGAGGATGCTCCACTTAATGATGAAGTTCCGAGAGAGTTACCCTACGAGAGAACAGATGACCGCCTTCCATTAGCTCCATGCAAGATTGAGAGACCAGATGATTACCCTCCGCTATGCGTGCTTAATAGAGAAGCTCCCTTACCTCTACTCCAGTACAAGAGAAGGCGGCATAATGATTCAGGTCCTAGCCATGCAAATGTTTCTGAGAATTCAACCAGAACGACTCAGGACCGTTGCTCATCTACAACAACAACAGCAGCAACAGCCACAACATCACCATCGTCTGCGACAACAACAGCAATATCTGCACTCTTGGAGTTTTCTTTAATGGAATCGTTGGAACCCAAAGAGAAGCCTCATGTTCCTCCGCCAACATATGACACTGCTAACCTAGATTCAGTGGTGCCTCCTGGCTGCATGAAACTTATCAACGAATTGCAGAACGAGATCCACAAGATTTCTGTCGAAAGAGAGACCTTGAAGCTTGAAATGATGACTGCCCAAGCCATGATTAACATTCTCCAGTCGAGAATAGATTTCCTTAGCAAGGAAAATGAGGATCTAAGGAGGAGCAACCGAGACGCATAGCCTGGGCAGCTTAGGTACTCTTACCGTTCTCTGTTTTCCATGTTGTACCCCTTATTTATGCATGAATTATCGTTCACCTGGGCGATTGTAAAATTCGGATGACATCAGTATTTGGTTTGTTGTTGAAAAATGTTGTAGCTTTGCCTTATTTAAGTCCTAGTTGATGACATGATACATTTTAAATCTGCCCAAATTTTCCTTTTATAAGCTGAACTGTAGATCTATTAATGGGTTGAGCGATTTGTTCAAAATGGTTCAATATTTGTATGGATTTGAATAAAAATATTTGACTCATTGAGTTTGCTTTGAACTAAAGGTTCTTCATTTTGTAATTTTGCAGCTATTAACGCGGTTGGTAACGAAGTGATGCATCTTTCAATTAATTTTCTTTCATTTTTTAACATTCCTCTTTGTTGGGATTTGACATGGCATATGAGATTTTCAAATTGAAAACCTTTTTTTTTTTGAGGGACTAAATGCGATTGGTTTTCTTTTTTGAAAAATTCACTACAAAATTCAGTAACCCAACCAATCAGTCTTATGGTTCTTAATAAAGTTATTTTTAGATTTATTTAATTTTAAAATATTAATTATTAATAATATGAATAATTTTAATCATTTCTTAATATTTTTAATTTAAAACATATATTTATATTAGGGCAAATTTTATCGGTATCTTATGTCATAATTCAACTCTAAGATATTAGTTTTGAAAATGAATACTTCATCCCAAAATCACAAATCATGTTAACATATATTAATCAATTACTAAATTTGAATTAATAATATCATATTCCCAAGTATTAACAATAAAGTTTATTACTATTTATTATTTTTAAGTATTTTTCAAAAACTATTTCATGTAAAATTTTTATTTTTAATACAAAAAATGACATTATGAATATTTCATAAGAAACAAATGTTTAGGTTAATATATTTTTTTTAATAATGGCTTAATATAACTATTTGGATCAAAATATCTATTTTTCAAACAATGAACTAGTCTTGAATTAAAATTAATACTGAAAGGGCTAGATGGAATTTACCCTTTATATTACTATTTTATTAATAAATCTAAATAAATAATATTCTTGTTATGATTTAATAATAAATACTTTTCAAGATAAAATATAACTATTTTAATAGTATAAGCAGCTTTAATATTTTGATAGCAAATATTAATATTTTTAATATTATTATATTAATCAAAATAAAATCTTAATATTTTAAATATTAACTTAATAATAAATATTTTTATTTTAATTATTTAATACTAATATAATATTTTAATATTAAATATTATTGTTTAAATAAGACTGTTTAAATATTAATAATTTTATTATTTTAGTAATGATGCAAATATTGTTTAAAAAATTTCAGAAAATAATCCGATAACAAAAGTATTTTTATTAGCACATCTAGATGAACAAATTATATTTTTTTTCAAAAAATATAAATAATCTTAGAAAAATATTTTCTCAAGACCGATTTTCGCAATCTTACCAATAGTAGTATTTTCAAAGGAAGAGAAGAATAAGGGTGTAGACAATCAAAACTTTTGGCAAACAATATGCAAATATGTTTAATTTTTATTCATTTATTAATCTTAACAAACAATCACGAATAGAGATATGATTTGTTTATTTATATTCGCAGACAAATTTGTGTAAAGTTTATTTAAAAATTTGTTTGTTTAATAAATCATTTAGTATTTGTATGTTTTTCGATAATAATAAAATTTTCAATTACATATTTATTTATAAGTGATTTTAATATGTAATTATTAAAATTACATATTTACGAAAGGTTTTTTAAATTTGGTATAATGTATATAGGTGAATACAATTTATTGTTCGGCGTTCATGAACATATTTATTTAATATTCATGTACAGTGCTTGAGTTTGTGTTGAAATTATCCATGTGGGTTTTGACTTTCAAAAATGCCGGCCTGGTTATAGCCGACACGTACAAATCTGAAGCCCAATTTTAAACTGTACATTATCTATTTTCCAACTGCTCCGTCACGGAGAATGACGTCGTTTGGTGAAGGGCGTGTTAATCTCTTCTTAAGCCACGAATAAAAACCTATGCACTGCAGCACAGCGCCTCACTTTTTCCTCTCTTCGCCTCACCGCCGGTCTCCCCGCACTCAAGAAAGCGCCGAATATTTATTTTAGTAAGCATTTATTTAATTTTCGGAAAAATTTCAAATTATTTCTGAGTATTCTGACTTCTGATTATTATTATTGTTATTGCTTTTCTTAAGACTTTTGCTTGCTTTTCCCTTCTGGTTTCTTTGGTTGAATAACAAATATAAGATATTGAGACTTATTTCATAATTTTTTTGGAATAACAAAATATCAACCGGGGTAGTTTAGCCTGTTAAATTATAAATTTTTTATTTAATGAATAATATGCATATTTACAGATGTATTAATTGGTTTGGACTTTGGATTAAGCTGTAAATGAGTTATTGAGGTTCGACTAGAAAAAGAATTCGAATTCGGCCCGAACTCTGAGAATTTTTATATTTTAATTAATAATTCACAATATTTCCTAGTATATAAATCTAACTTAAAAAACCTAAATTTATTTTTATCCTATATTGTCTCTCAGTTTCACTAGCACCCCCCCATCCACCCTGCGGGCGGCGCTCAAGCTCATCCCTTAAATTTTTTTCTCGCTTCTTTCATCGTGATATCATAATCTTGCGCACAATCTCATCTCGTCTAATAACAATTTCTAAAGTCTAACCCAAGGCGTCACACAGAATTTTTGTCACCCAAATTTAATCTCAAGTCCCTGGGTCTCCTCTTTCACCGTCGTCACCTGCTGTGTTCTTGGTGTCCTCCGAGTTTCCAGTAACACCCATCTGCCTTTTTTTTTGTTTTTTCTATTTGTATGTGCAATTTAATTGTTGTGTTTTTCTATAATTTTTTGGTATGTTATTTTAGCAAATTTGGTTTTGAATTATCAAGTGAAAGTGGACTCTTTTCCCAGGGTTTTTAACGTGAACAGGATTAATATCATGGATACATGTGGTTAAAAAAAATTGGTTTTGAATTTATTGAAGAAGCTTTTGTTATTGACATACTTTAATCGGAACAAGAACAAACAGTTTCTTCAGAACATAATTTGGGATCAAAAGCAATATCTAGCATAATCTCCATTAGATCGTATGGGAAAGTATAAAACATTTTGTTTTTTCATTGTGGTAGTTTTCTTTTGGCCGGTTATGCTATCAGTTTTAAATGTTTTGTTATGGCTCTTTTTTATGGAAAAAAATGATGAGAAGGTTGTCGCTTGAACTATTACAATACATTGCTATAGAATCTTGACCACGGGTTTTGTCAAAGAGTTGCTTCTTGGTATATGTTATTATGCATGAGAATTGGATGAATATGTATCTATAATTTATTTGATCTTTGGTTTTCTGGTGGATTTTTTTTCTTCATATGTGCTTAAACATGGTTCAATGTATCTTTTTCACTGCAGATTTTCTTCCTCTTTGTTTTCATCTTTGATCCATTCTTCTGCTTTCTAATGGCAACTAGTAAGTATCATTTCAGCCTTCAGTATGTATATACATTTAATCTTGTTTTGATGCTACTAAGATAGTCATAACATTGCTATGGCTTGTATCTCCTTACAATGCTTTTGTTAAAATCTTTTAAAATTTACCGCTTGTTGTTTTGGTGGTTCGCATCAATTTGGGGTAAATATATATGTAATCATGAGTCTTAATGTGGTGATTTATGCAGGGCTTCAGTTTGAAAATTCATGTGAAGTTGGAGTTTTTTCCAAGCTGACCAATGCTTACTGCTTGGTTGCAATTGGAGGGTCAGAAAACTTCTACAGGTAAGCATGTCTTCTACAGTTCTTCTTTTCCCTATTTTCATCAATGTATTAAGGTTATATTGGCTTCTTGCAGTACTTTTGAGTCTGAGTTAGCAGATGTCATTCCAGTCGTCAAGACCTCTATTGGTGGCACTAGAATAATTGGACGGCTGTGTGCTGGTGAGAACTTTTAGACTTTCATGGATCTTATGTGAGGTGTGCTGAAATAGATGCCTCTTTGCTTAATGTGAGCTCGCTTTATTTTGACAGGAAATAAGAATGGGCTTCTTGTCCCCCACACCACCACAGATCAAGGTAATTTTATGAGTTATCTTAATGAAGGAAGAATGTTAATGTTGCTTCTATCGGTAGTGGTACTCCTACAGGATCTAAACATTGGCAATAGTGCAGTGTATAATTTGGTTGCTTTACTCTCTGCTTTTACTTGAAGCTTCCTTGTTTTATTTAAATCCAAGCTATTTACAAATGTTTGTTCTTAGCTTGTTCTTAGATTATGCAAATGGCATGGTTTGTTGTCCAGCTGATTTTACGTAGATAATGAAAAATTGGTAAGCCTGGGTTCAACTTGAATAGAATAACTAATCTGAGTCTATAGTTTAAGAGACTATGGTAAATGCCTTAAGAGACATTGTGATTGATTATGAGCTTTACAGGACGGTAATAAACCCTCAAATTTGTATATGCCTACTTTTGGAGATATTTCCTACATTTTTTGTGTTTGTTTCTGCTTGCTTGTTTCATCCTTGCTAGCCTTCAGCAATCCTGCAAATGTTTTTCCTACAAAATAGCTTTGCCACCCTTTGTGGTGGCATCATTTTAACTTCTGATCTAGCTGTTAACAATTCCTTGACTACCAACGGTATTATGGAATTTAGTAAATAAAAGAGGGATTCCAGGAAATAATAGAGGGATTCCAGTGAACAATTTCAGTTTTGAGATAAAATAATGTTACATAATGTATAACTTAGTTTTGTATGTTTTATAGTCTTTGTAGCTGTTTGTGACCATTTTCCTCTTCCTTGTCTTATATGTTTGATTCTTGTATCTTAAGAAGTTTAAGAGAGGGCAGGGGTTAATCTAGTACAAATAGAATGAAAATGGGGCTGCACACCTCCCCAAAATCCTCTCAAGAGGAGTGTCCGTTAGTCAAACCCACTACTGATCTGAAAAAAGCATTGCTTAGTGCAATGCAAACTGTAAGGAGAGAAATAGGCTGTGGGACATGGGTGGCAAATGACAATTGCTTAATATAAAACAAGAAAATGATTAAGAGAAAGGTAACGAAACTTGCTATGATCCAGGATTTAGTCAGCTAAAATGATGTTTGGCCCTACTTCCAAGTAATGTAAATGAATCAGAAAACCGTATTTGGGTTCTCTATAATTGTGCATCCTATGGATTGCACTAATTAATTAATGGTCCTGCTGAAGTCAGTTTGATGGTTGGGCTTAGCAAGATAGTGGGATGGGAAGACCCTAGGTTAAAATTAATCATATTCAGAAATCAGTGATGTGGGGAGTTGTGATTAGAACTTTGTCGCATTCTGGTATGTCAAGATTCAGCTGAAGTGTAAATTGCTTCAGGATTATTACTGCTTGTAAGCTCTTGAGGCTTTTAATCACTTCTCTGTCTTTGTAGGCTAGTATTGTATGTTAGTTCTAGCTCATTAGTTTAACATTTAAACTCAGTTTCTGACAATAATAATCGTTTTCTTTTTATCTTTTCTTATTGAAGAACTTCAACAATTGCGAAATAGTCTACCAGATCAAGTTGTTGTTCAGCGCATAGAGGAGAAACTATCTGCTCTTGGGAACTGTATAGCATGCAATGACCATGTTGCTCTGACACACACTGATCTAGACAGGGTAAAATTTTATATTTCTTTAAAATAGTTGATTAAGATATATATTCCAATATCTAAGTGCAGTAACGAGGGCCGTGTTATTAATATTGTTTCGAATGAATAAGGACACGTTTGAACTTACATCTTTGATATCCTATCAAAAGTTGAAGTTCCTTGGAGACTAAAGTTATTGATTAGTCAGTAGTTAATGTGCTGTTTATTTAAGTTCATCTTTGGCTTATTGAACTGTTAATCTGCAACTTTGATCAGGAAACCGAGGAGATAATTGCTGATGTTCTTGGCGTAGAAGTTTTCAGGCAGACCATTGCTGGTAATATTCTTGTAGGGAGCTACTGTGCCTTTTCTAACAGAGGCGGCTTGGTAAGAAAGAATGTCTTCTTCTAGCATTAATGATTATCTCTTATTGTCCCCCTTACTTTTTCTGAAGTTGGCCGTTGACTGGTGCAGGTCCATCCTCATACATCCATTGAAGATTTGGATGAGCTTTCGACGCTTCTTCAGGTTCCCTTGGTGGCTGGTACTATCAACCGTGGGAGTGAAGTGATAGCTGCCGGAATGACTGTAAACGACTGGACCGCCTTCTGTGGGTCAGACACCACAGCAACGGAACTCTCTGTCATCGAGAGTGTGTTCAAGCTAAGAGAAGCACAACCTAGTGCCGTTGTAGATGAGATGAGGAAATCATTGATCGACAGTTATGTTTAATTCCAAATTCAACTCATCAATGCAATACTCTGGTGTTTTATGTCTTGTCAAAACCAACTCTAAAAATGAAAGTGTAAGTTTCGAAACAGTGTGGAAAGTTGATGCTTGTTTGTAAGTGAAGAACACCTAAATTATTCATGTTACTACAATTTTGTTTATGAAGTTCAGTAGTCAGATTCTTTGCAGCCGGGGGTTAGAGATTAGACCTTGTTTGTTTGTTTGACTTGACTTTTTAGTTTGGCTATCCAAGGTTGACTGAAATGCATGATATTATTTCTTAAAAACACTTTTGCATGCTTGTACTGTAAAGTTGTAGCCCTGTAGGAATCTGACACAGAAATACAGACAGACAGGAAAGAGCCTAACCAAGCGATGGTATTGTAGGAGGGAGAGAGAGATTGGTTTTAAAAGAAATTATCTTCTAAAATTAAAAATTAACAATAAAGTAACTTAACCTTTAAGAAGATGCCTACGTAAAACTTAATGAATTTGATCTGGAAGTAGTTAAATGTCATGAAGAGCTAAATTTATGATGCTTAAATCAAATTATATAAATATTTAGTTTTAAAATTTATAAATCAATAAAGTGATATGTTATTATTCAATGACAGAATAATAAATTTATGCACGGACAATCAATTAAATATAAGGATAATTATTACATACACTGACAGTGGAGTTTTTTTACTCCACAAACAGCGTTAAGATCATGATATGTGTCTTATAAAAATATTAAAATAAATAAAATAGGACATGTGTTACGATCTTAACGCTGCTTGTGGAGTAAAAAAACTCTACTGTCAGTGTATGTAATAATTATCCTAAATATAAATTTGTACTATTTTATTAATTATATTATCCTATGATATGCAAATAGTATATTATTTGTAAACCAAAAAAAAAAGTATATTATTCAAATCTATAGATTTTTTTTTTCTGTTAGTAGTTAACAGGATATTTTAACTTTTTTTTTATTATAACTTCAACAATTTTTTAATAAAACGGCTTTGTTAAATGTTGCTTGTCTTTTAATTTTTATCTCAATTACTTTATCTCGCCTGTTAAATAAAATTATTTTATCCAATAAATATACGGTAAGATTAAATAATTCATACATGTCAAATTATTAACAAAAATAAGATATTTAGAGTAATAGATAAATTATCCTCACATTAAATGTGACAAATGTTTTCTTTTTCTTAAATTCACTCTCTCGTGCAATAAAAAAAAATTCATTCTCTTGTTCATCTATTCCTTTATGAGTTATTATCCTATTCACTGTTAGTGGAGTTTTTTAATTCTACAAGTGTAGTTAAGATGATATCATATGTTTTTTAAAAATATTAAAAAAATAAAAAATAAATAAAATGAGACACAAGTCATCATCCTAATTCCGCTTGTGGAGTTAAAAAACTCTACTGACAATGTATAGAATAATTTTCCTTCCTTTATACCATATCATTCGTTTTTAAATTTTATTAAAATATAGAATTTTTTTAATTTTTTATTGAATAATACTAAAATGATGAGTTATTATTTTATTGTAATAAAACTTTTGACGTTAATGCATATTTCAAATTTTTTAAATATTTTTATTGATTAATATAGTTTATAAAAAAATAATTACTTAAATTTATTTGAACAAATTGGATACAAATACTGTTATTTTAATAATTATTATTAATTAAATTTATTTATTTTTAAATTTAATGAAGATAATTATAACAATATAAAATTTTCATAATCTTATTTCTATATAATAAAAAGTTTAAATTTCTATTTCTAATTCATTTTAAAGTTTAAGAATTTATTTGGATACTAGCTTGTTAATCTACGGTGCACGAATTAATTTTACTTATTTAAATATGTATTGATACATATAATAAATTTAATAATATTAAGGTGAATTAATATATACAAGTCTGCTTCGAATATCAAATAATAACATACTTTGGAAAGACATGAATTTAATAATATCATTGTCGTAAATATAAATCTAAAGACGTTTGTATAGAGTTGCTTTGAGTTTGGATTTGAATAATTGTATGTTTCAAATTTTTGTTTTTTTTTGTTTTTAATTTAACATTAGTACAAAAAAGAGGCCTTAGGTTTAATCCAAACTTAGCCTTCTAGAAAAAATAAGTTGCTTTTATCTATTTAAATATATGTGTACACACGTAAATTTGTATTATTTGCACATTTATATATAAAAGTTTTAAATTTATGAAACTGACAAATGGCGTATAATTGTAAAAAATATTAGTTTAAAATATGAATAGAATTAAACTACTATAAACACGTTTAAAATAATTACTTAATTTTTTATATCACACTTGATGATTATATTAATATTATTAATTTTTTATACAAATATTTATATATAATTTGAAAATAATAAAATAATTTATTTAAAATACGTTAAAAAATTTTTTAAAAAAACTTTAATAGCATCATTATCTAATGAAATTTAATGGCACAATTAATAGTGAAACAAATTAAATAGAATAAATAATACTTTATTCAAATAAAATAAAAATATATTTTTACCACAAATCCTTTTGGTTTTGATATTTCATATTATATTATATTAAATGTTACATATTAAATATAGACACAAAAAAAATGAATAGTTGCACAGATACAAAATAAAAAGGAATTATTTATACCAAAACCGTCTTACAATTGCAAACAGCACAAAAAAAATTATCCTTTTATTGAAAAAGGAAATTAAATAATGTTTTATTTTTAAAAAACTTTAATCTAAATGGATAAGTTTATATCTGGGAACATGAACAATTAGATTATATAAATGTTACAATTCCAATAAGAACAAACATGAAGCAAAATAGTGCAGAAACAAAAAAGTGAAGGAACAATCAAGAGTGCAACAACACATATGTAAGTATTAATTATTTAACAACGATAAATGATGGGTAAAGATAAAAGGTAATTATTTTTTAAAACTTATATTTATAGATATGTGTTTATCTTTTAGAAAATTGAAAGAAATAATTGGTAGGACATTGATTTAAGTTAATAGATTGAAAATAATTAAAATAGATAATTGATTTATTTGGTAGTTTTATTGTATATAGAATAGATATCTATCTTTTAAATTAAAAAAATATGTGAGATTCACACTTCCTATTATTGTAAATTCATTGTTCATGAAGTTAAGACTAATAAATGTTTCATAACTGTTCAAATACCATTTACTTTGTAAGTATAAAGGGAAATTGGATGGTAGGCCCATTGGGCTTATAGTATTTCAATGGAGGTGAAACTTGACAGACACAATATTTAGAGTCAAATATTTAGACAGTAAGAATCTGCATCTCAAACTCATCTGTTAGGCATATTTTGACAAGTGTGAAATTATTTTAAAAATGATGATTATGTCCATAGATCAACGGAACTTTCGTGAATAATGATCAAATTAAGTTGACTTTTGACCAACTGACATATTTAGGATAATCCTCATGTGAAGTCCCATGCCATGTCAATAAGTAAACTGAATCATACAAAAAAGCTGAAAACTATGTGATTTGACGATTAGGGCCATTTTGGTAATTTCGCTCATTAAATGGGTCAAACCACAACAAAAGCTTCTCTAATGACTAGAGCATGTTAATTAGATGTGTTTTATGATTAAGTAAAACATTTTGAAGGTTAGATTGATTGTTTATAACGAAATCAAATCGCTAAGGGCAAAATTGAAAATTTTGATAAGTATAAGGGCGTTTTGTTCATTTAGCATCAAAGATATTAATTTAAATAAATTTTTTAGTCTTCCTCTCCTCTGTTTCTGTCCATCATCATCTTCCTTCTCATTTCCACCATTTTCAAGACCTTAAAGAGAGAGAAAGTATATCTAAACCCTAGTAAATGAGCTCTAAACCGAAAACAGTCTCCACCAAAGCTGTCTAGCTTTCAGTGCTCTACATCCTAATACCAAAATCAAGTGCCAAAGTGGCCAAGTTCAAGGTGTAAGGGTCCCCTCCATTTTCAATCAGCAAGAAGGTGAGAGAAAACTTGTGGTTTTTTCATGATTTAAGGGTTTTAAGCTATGTGTTTGAGGTGTTTAATGTTGTATTTAGGTTGGATTAAAGTAGAACCATGAGATTCTCTCTCCTAAGGTTTTAGCAAGCTTGAATGTGCATGAATGTGATGTTGTTTCATGCAAATGTGATGTAGAATCAATGTAGAATAAGTGTAGAATAATGTGTGTAGTACAGAGAATGAATTTTAGCCAATGAAGGGGACACTGGAATCATGTTCTATTTAATGTGTTTTGGATCCTAGAATACTCTACGAATTAATACAAGACTATAGGCGTAGTCAGAATTGAAAACGGAGGTGCTTTGACGGTAATTGCAGTGTTAGCATTGATATGAAGTAGACCGATTTTGTAGTTGCAATAAGTAGGGTTGGGACGCCCTAAGGTGTAACTGTGGGTCCTTGACCAAGGCCACTGCCCCGAGCGCAGTCACTTAATTGTATTGTTCGTTTTGGGTGCACTACTTTGGGCTATCGCCCCCCACGGCTTTGTTGGAATGCACCTCGAAAGGCCATCATTCCAATTCACATCCAAAGTGACTTGAACCCTTAATTTTCTTAAGTGTCAAATCACTCCTAATCAATTAGTGACTCGAACCCTTGACTTCCTCAAGTGTCGAGTCACTCCAAACCAATTGTCAAGTGACTTGACACTTGAGGAAGTCAAAGGTTCAAGTTAGTCTAAAGGTGAATTGGAGTGGTGACCTTTTGAGGTGCACTTCGACAAAGCCGTGAAGGGCAGTGGCCCTAAGTGATGCACTCCAAAACGGACAATTGGTTAGGAGTGACTTGACACTTAAGGAAGTCAAGGGTTTGAGTCACTTCGAACGCGAATTGGATCAGTGGCTTGTCGAGGTGCACTCTAACAAAGTCGTGAGGGGAGGTGACCCAAAGTGGTGCACCCCAAAGCAGACAATACGATTGTGTGACTGTGCTCGGGGCAGTGGCCTGAGTTAATGTCACATCCCAAAATGTACAGTATTTACCATATTATAACACTTCACGTGACGATTGGGCTGTTTGCAGTGCCTTTATCACTCACTTATGAAAAACATTAACTACTGTTATACTTAAATTAAATCTTTAGTCGATGAAAATATTTACTGTAATATACATATACAGTCTGTACATGTGTTCTACATCCCCGATACGAGAACTATACAATGTAGTATTGTACAAATATGTCCGAAACATATAAAAGAAATAATACCTCTAGGATCCACTAAAAGCTGCCGCGGGGTCAACTACCACGCAGCTGAATTCTATGGTACGTAATCACTGAAGATAGTCTGTGGAGTGAGAAAATAAAGGAGTGAGCTAACGCGCTCAGTAAGCGAATTGTATGTGAAACTGATACTATAAAATCTATATGCTAAAAAACGTTTGATATTCACATGATAAAACACTTAAGTAAATAAATGAGGAATTAATATTCCTTTCAAAAAGATATTCATTTTCACACTTGTAAAATACCGTATAATATTTAGTTCAACACGTAGTATATCAAAAGCTCAGTAGCTGCAAATAATTTAGTACCAGCTAAAGGTTTAATGAAAGATACAATCGTCATTACAGTATCATGGAAACCAGGCAACACCCTAAATATATCATGCTATAATATCATCTCAAATAGGGGAAACACATGAGATCTATGGCCATAGTCTATGGGATCCACAGTGTGCACTGATCAGGTGTCCACTGGAGACGCTTATAATAGGATCAGTATTTATCAGCAATAACACATGACACGTGAGCATGATACGGGGCCTAACAGTCTCAAAACAATAAACACATGATATAAGCAGCATTTATGAAATCAATTTCACTGAATATATTTTCAATCGATCTATAAATATTTAAAATGAAATATATTCATTTTATGAATAAAAATTCATAAAATATTCATACTGTAACAATCATTCTAGAAAATGTTCTAGATATTTATAAAACAATATAAGGCACATGCTGGTACTCTCACATAAATAAAATTCCTTATCAGGAATATTTAAATATAGTTTTTTCTGTAACTATAAAATTATGCAATTTAATGAATTTCATGAAATTTTCCCAAAATTCCACTTTAGAGAAATATTAGAAATATTTTCCAAATATTTCTATAATTTTTGGCAGAATGATAGCTATTTTTAACCTAACCTTCCTGCATGGAAATAACAGTTTATAATTTCAACAGCAGCCACAATTTCACCAAATTTCACCACTTTCAAAGGCAATTTATATCCAAATTATTTTATAAAAATAATGTGAACCAAACTATGCATTTACAGTATCCCTACGGTTCACACACGCATCCCTTACCTGTATGCTAAAATCTAGTCGCCCGATAGCACCACGTACAATTCACCACTCCCGGGCTGCAATAAAATTCACCCAAGACCATTATTCACCATAATTAAAATTCTAATAATTTTTCTTGAATTAAATTCTACTATATTTTCAGTAGAAAATATCAAACCAGTATAATTCGCACTGGTGCTAAAACCTAACTTCGCCAATTTAGCTCCAAATCGAAATCCGACTTCACCATCAGTCTTCTTATAATTTTTACAGTCTCTTAACATCCTAACATCATAATTTGAAGCATTAAAACCCTCTCCCCTTGCTTGGCCGAAATTGGCCTCTTCTTGAATTTGTTGAATTTCAACAAATTTCCACTTATACTTGTCTTGATATTGCTTATTCATCATTCTAGAATTATTTTTATGCATTAAATCACTATAATTCCTCCTAATCCTAAGCATAGCCGAAACCCCCAAATATAGCTTGAACATGAGTTAATTGAAATCAAACAAAATAAACTCTTAATTCATGCTTAGGAAGCTTAGTTATGCCAAAATCAACCATTAAAATTCAAGAAATATAAAAGTATGGAAATGGGTTACCTTAACCGAAATTGAGAAAGAGGATTTCTCTTGATTTAGCCACTTACTCAAGGGGCTATTGGCATGGTTTGAGAGAGGAAGATAAGTAGAGTAATTTTGGTAGAAATAGCTTAGTAGAAATTTGGTGTTTTTTTGGTGAGTTTTGGAAGCTTTCACTTTCTTTCTATTGTTCTTCCATGGTGGTTACGGGATTGAAAAGAAGAAAGAACTGCAACAGTGGCCGGCAGCTACAAAACAATTAATAAAATAGTTTGTAGTTATTTTAAAATGCTAAGAATTACAAAAATGCCATTAATAATGATAGGTTTTTCAATCTTTTCTTCTGAAATTTTTATCACTAGGCAGTTGAACTCCAAAAATCCATTTTCCATCACCAAAAATTCACATTAAATGTATTTTTATAAATGCCGGGAGTTTGGTTCGGGTTTAACCTTTTCAAGAAGGTAAAATTACAAAAATACCCATACCGGGTAAATCGCGTAGAATTTTAATTTGACTACCGATTCAGTCTATCTATTTACATAACCCAAGACTTATTTTCATGTAGAATATTATTCTTTAATCACTAGATTAAATTCCCATTTATTTTGACCTCAATTTACGAAAATGCCACCGGGCTATGTACTTAAACGTCATTTCTTAATTTGTTTTCGTATTCTTCGAAATAATCTAAATGAAGTAGTTTAGACTTAAAATTCATACCGTATATTTATTAGACCCTCTGTGTATTATCTGTTTGGTCTCACGTCCATCCAGGCATTGTATAACCTATGGGGCCCACCACACTGTACTGGCTCGTATCTGCGAAATTCACATGAAATGAACAGTGTGAGTGTCCTTACATGTGAAACAGTATCTGAACACACAGTTCTCACAGTTAAGGACTTGTAGGTGCACATCGGGACATCACAATTTGGAGGAGGAAAAAGGGAGTGAGCTTTAGGGAAAGCCCAGTAAAAAATACGTATAAAAATACTGATGTTATGCACGACTACATGCATAATAAAGCATTTTTAAAATAACATATAGTGCTGAAATAAGAGTATAGGCACGATAAAAGGATGGATAATATAATCGGTTAGATAACCCAGCTAAGTATAGGAGGATGCTATGGAGCACCTCACGTGTTCCAGTTCCTAAATCCGACTATAAGGAATAAATTCATTACTAGAAAAATAAGCAGTTCGAAGTACAGTTTCTGATCCAACATTTTTGCATATACTCAGAAAATATAATTAATTTCTTAGAAAATCATATAAAATTCAAAATCATAAAAGAATCAAATTTAAACGATCAGAATTAATGATTAGTCAAATCAGTCGATCAGATACACCAATTACTTAGTAAATCAAATTCAGTTATTCATCTTTAGAAATCAAACACTTAGAGAAGCAAAATACATGATCAGATTTCGTAAGTACGATTACATTTAGAATTCAAATATAAAACAATTCAGTAACAGTATAGTGGAGACAAGGCTACACACAACAGTATCATGCATGAAACAAAAATCCTAGAGGGATTAGTAACGACATGTGGCCATAGTCAAAAGGAATCCACAGTTTACACTTACCAGGTGACATTTGTGAGGCTGAAGACTTGGCAGATCTAATAGCATATAATTAAACACTCAGAATGCATGATTGAGCCCAAAGGTTACTATGGGGCCAATAGTCTCAAAACAATGTATATTTTAGATTAAACACATTTTCAAATTCAAAATAGCAAACAGTGTTTTCAAACAGATTATAAGTTTACCAAAATTAAAATACTAGCAGTTCACAAAAAAAATTTATAAAATATTCTAAATTCAAATTTTAGAGTTCGAAATATTTTATTTACTCATAAAATCAATTATATCACTTGTATAAATCACCAGATCAGAGAAAAACCATCAAAGTCAGAATTGGAAACTAAATTATAAATTTCATGCTCCTATCTAAAATTATGAGATTTAAGCTTATTAATTATTCCAAAATCCTTTTCCAAAATCCATTCCAAACATCTCAAAGACCTATTTTCAAGATTATAAGTTATGAGATACGTTTACGAATTTCGGCAGTATAACAACTAAGTTTTCCCTGACCTTTCTACAACGAAAATATAATTTAAAATCCCAATGGCCACATCACAAATCCAACCCAAATCATTCTAAAATAATTCCATGAAATCATTTTCAATCCAATTATGCAATCATAGCATCACAATGACTTCCATACATATTTCTTACCTCTCAGTTTCTACCGAAAAGCTCGATAGTACCTAAATTGCACCACTCACATCCAAGCTGCAAAATACCACACAGATAAAATCAAATCACCACACTTTCATAAAAAGAATATTTACTTTCCTAAGAAGCTTCACATTGCCTACTGTCGCTAATAAACCGGTCTATTTCCTATCGGTGCTAATATTGCAACTAGCGTCTAAACTACTTCGTTTTCGATTCCAATTTCTCCGGTAGTCTTCTATCAATTTATAAATTCTCTTAGCATCAACACATTGAAATAAACACAATTCATGGCTTCCATTCACTTGGTCAAATGGCACATGCATAAATTCATTAGCATTTTCAACAATTTAATCTTATTTAAGCTTATATTCATGCTCTACTTATGCTATTCATCATTTCAACACCCATAATTGATCAAACAACCACTCAAAATTATAGGGAGCATGATGACTAGAACCCTCATGGTGTAATTGACATGGATTTAATTCAATTTAAGCTTAGACACTTGGCTAAACATGAAGAATACATGGTATAAATCCTTAAAACCATGAAAAACTTCATTTTCTCTCACCTCTTAGTGGTGACCAGATCTAGTTGGATGCCTCACAACCTGATTTTGGCCTTTTTTGGATGAGATTTTGGTACCAAATTGAAGAGCACTGAAAACTGGGTAAAGTTTGTGAAAATGGTTTTCGGTTTTAGTGTGTTTTTCTTAAGGTTTCAAAGGGTTTTATCTCTCTTAAGTTTCAAAAATGGAACAGAATGAAAATGGCTGAAGATGGGTCGGCTAAATAGAGAAGATGACCAGAGATTTCCAAAAAAATTAGTATTTTAATGATAATTTATCAAAATACCCTTATACTTAAAAATTTTAGACAATTTTGTCATTAAACTTCCATAACGTTATTAACTAGTCAATTTAACTTCCAAATATTTTTCTCTTATCATAAAATATGAATATTAAACATATTCTAATCATTGGATAAGGTTTCACTAAAGTTTGAGTGACCGTAAGGGTGAATTATCAAAATACTCCTATCGGATCAATCGCGTAAATTTTATCCTTCGCATTTGATTTAATCTATCTAATGGCATGTCATAGAATTTTATCATACGTAGATTATTATACTTTTATTGGTTGGTCAAAACTCTACTCAGTTTGACTGTTATTTATGAAAATTCATCTAACCTATGTCATTAATCGTCATTTTTAAATTTATTACACACTTTTCAAAAATGACCAAAATAGTTGATTTTGAGTTGCAAAAACTGACCATCATAATGTTTTGCTCCAAATATTAGTACTGTGGAGTTTCTTGACCATCTGGACTATATAAGTCTTAGTGGAGCCCACAGTCTGAATTCTCAATTATACCTACAAAAGTCAAAATAGTTATAAGATATCTTGCTTCAAGACTTATAGTATAGTAGTAGAAAATGTGGATCTTACAGATAATTAGTAGATAATTTGATAGAATAAGTAAATAATGTTTAAAATTTGAATAACAAATATTTGAAAAATATTAAATTATTTAAAATAGATAATTTGACAAAGATTTGAATAACAAAATTTAAATAATATTAATTTGTTTAAAATAGATAATTTCATAGAGTAAGTAAATAATGTTTAAAATTTGAATAATAAATATCTTAAAAATATTAGTTATTTGAAATTTATAATTTAATAAAAATTAATTAATTTAAAATAGATAATTATATCATGTTTAAAATGTGAATATTAATACCAGTTTAGTGGAAATTTGAATTGATAGTTGTTATGGAGCATTAAAAAATTGAAAATAGAAGTTGTAATAGATCATAACTAAAAATAAAGAAAATAAAATGAAAAGTTAATGAGGTAAAGACACGTGTCATTATCGTTTTCTAAAATATAATTAATTAATTTTTACTCGTGCGATGCATGAATTAGTTGTAATTATTTAAATTTATAAATATATATAATAATGTTTATTGGTTTATTTGTTTGATGTATAGATAAAATATGTCTAATATAATCAAGATATCCAATTATAAAAGAATTAAATATTTAATTAAAAATTATAAAATTCAAAGCATAAGATAAACAAATATTAAGAAAAACAAAAAAAATAAAAATATATCATAAATAATATTATTGAGCACATCACACAATGTTAAAATAAAACTTAAAAGTATATTTTAACAATTTCAATTATTATAGTAACATTTTTAGGCATATTATAATTATTGACCTAATAATCATTATTATAAATATGCTTTTTTACATATATATAATATAAATATGCATTCATTTATTTATATATCTATAATTACACTATAAAAGTATTTATATTTATATATAAAAGCATAATAACTTGTATAATGCACAAATTAATTTTATTTATTTAACTAGGTATGTAACATATTTATTTATAAATTTATATGTTTTTTGCATAAATTTTATTTATTTAGAAAAATAACAATTTTAAATATTTAAATAATATACATGATATTGATGGCTAGTTTTATACTTTTCAGTTTAGATAATAAAATATTTTTTAAATAAATTAACATTAAAATTATTTATTTTATAATATAAATACATATCAATTAATATTTTATATAAATTTTCAAATAGATAATATTAAAATTATGTTTGTTTTTAAATATTTTTGGATTAGATAGTATTTAGAATTAATTTAATATATTCTTTTTTTTAAATATTCAAAAATTATGGGATTAAATAAATTTTAAGAAAGTAGAAAAGTAGAGAAGTTCATACTTATTATTCTTTCATAAAAAAATACTTATTATTCTTTTTGATTTAGGTGGACATGAAATTAATGATGTTTACATGTCATTCAAATAAACTATTTATGTAAGCAAATGTGTAGGCATTTTACCAAATTTGTTATGTACCTTGTAATTTAATATGTATATTAGATAAGATTTTTTTAGAAAAATAATAATTTTAAATATTTAAATAGTATACGTGATGTTGATAACAAATTTTTATATTTTTACGTTTAGACAATAAAATATTTTTTTAAATAAATTAAAATTATTTATTTTATAATATAAATAGATATCAATTAATATTTTATTTAAATTTCTAATTAGATATTATTAAAATTATATGTTTTTTAATATTTTTGGATTAGATACTATTTAAAATTAATTTAAGATATTTTTTAAAAGATTGAGAAATTCTAGGGATTAGAGAAATTTTAGGGAAATAAAAAAATAAAAAAGTTAATACGTATTATTCTTTTTGACTTAGGTGGATATGAAATTAATGATGCTTATGTGTCATTCAAAAAGACTGTCCACGTAAACGTTTATATAAGTATCTTACCAAATTTATTATGTAGTTTGTGATATAATATATATATATATATATATTAGATTTCAATTAATTTTAGTTTTTTTGTCAACTTATTTTTTTCAATGTATTGTCAGTTTCCATCACTTCTTACCGTTGAACTTAAACTGTTGATGATTAACTTCAATCGCAAACCACTTTCAAATACAAATTATTTTGTTGAAAATTAAGGATTTCACTATTCTGACTTATTAAATTAATTTATTAATTTGTTTAAAATAGATAATTAGTAGATAATTTGATAGGATAAGTAAATAATGTTTAAAATTTAAATAGCAAATATTGAAAAATATTAAGTTATTTAAAATAGATATTATTTAAAATAGATAATTTAATAAAGATTTGAATAGCAAAATTTAAAGAATATTAATTGTTTAAAATAGATAATTAGTAGATAATTTAATAAAATAAGTAAATAATGTTTAAAATTTAAATAATAAATATCTGAAAAATATTAAATTATTTAAAATAAATAATTTAATAAGGGTTAAATAGTTTAAAAAGTTAGTTTAAAATAAAATAAAAATAAAAAGTAAATAAAGTAATGACATGCGTCACTAGTCGCTTTTTTTTTCTGAAATATAATATATATATTAGTTTTCTTTTTTCTTCAGACAATCACAATAGAAATAGAATTTCGTTTTTGTTTTTATTTAGAAGCTCTCATAGATTTTTTTGTTGGTGGTGAAGATGAGCCCCGTTGTCTCAAACACAACTCTTTTAGCTCCCGGGTTCCGTTTCCACCCGACCGATGAGGAAATCGTTCGTTATTATCTCAAACGCAAAATCTTGAAGAAGCCTTCCTTTAATGCAATCTCTGTTATCGATATTTACAAATCCGAGCCTTGGGATCTTCCTGGTAATTTTTTTTTAGTTTGAATTTCTTCTGTTTGGCTTGGTCAATTCTTTGTTTGATTCTTGAATTTTGGTTTAATTTTTCAGTTTTGTCCTAAATTTCAAGTTTCCAAATTGGGTTTTCTTTTTTTGGTTAATTTTTATGTTAACGAAATGGGTTTTTGGTTAACTTTCAATTTTGTGTTTTGAAGTTTAATTCTTGAAGCTACCCATTTTGAGCTTTAAGCTTCTTTCGGGTATTTTATTTCAATTTCTTTTTTTAAAATTGGGATGTTGTTTGTTTGTCAATTATGTATTTAAATCCTAATTTGGGGTTAAAATTTCATTTTCCGCTTTAAAACTTTTCAAGATACCCACTGTATACCTATTTTAGGGTTTGTTTTTATAATTCTTGAAATTGGGTTTTCGCACTTTCCTCTTAAGTTTCTGTTTGAAGATGCACTTAGGGTTTATGGTTGTCTTTTTATATGTAACTAGATTTTAGGGTTGTTTTTTTTTCCTTTGTAAATCAAAATTTTCTCTTTAATAGATAAGTCAAAGCTGAAGAGCAGGGACTTGGAGTGGTACTTCTTCAGTGCACTGGACAAGAAATATGGGAACGGGTCGAGGACCAATAGGGCAACTGCGAGAGGCTATTGGAAGACAACTGGTAAAGATCGTGAAATTCGCCATGGGGAAAGAGTTGTTGGCATGAAGAAAACCCTTGTTTATCATATAGGCCGCGCCCCACGTGGTGAAAGGACTAACTGGGTAATGCACGAGTACCGCCTTACTGATGAGGCTTTGGAGAAAGCTGGAATTCAACTGGTAATATTATGATCTTTGTTGTAGTGTTTTGGTGTTTTGAACTTTTATGTTTGGTTGGAAATTATAACATTGGGTTGTTGGGGCTCGAAGGATGCCTTTGTATTGTGTAGGGTGTTTCAGAAGAGCGGGTCTGGGCCAAAGAATGGGGAGCAGTATGGGGCACCCTTTATTGAAGAGGAGTGGGAGGATGATGAAGCAGTTTTTGTGCCTGGTCAACATGCTGAGGCAGTGTATGAAGAGGTCGCCAATGATGATGCTTTTGTTGAAGTGAGCGATATTGACCAGGTGTGTGATGTTATTGGGCTAGCTTTCTGGTTGACAACTTGACATTTTTCATTTTTTATGTTGTTATGTGTTGAATTTTGGATGTTTTTAATGTGATAGCTTGCAATTTAAACTGAGAATGGTAGTAACTAGTGATAGTTTGTAGGATTTTGAAAGAGATCAGATAAGCTGGTAAATTTCCTGGGCAAGCTATTTAACTGTCTGTGCCTTGTAGTTACTTTTCAAAAAGAGTCATCCTCACTCCACTTGATGTCATGGAATGTCTTGGTAAATGCATTTGATAATTTCAGATGTTTCTGATCTTTTGTTGATTGAGAAGTGATTTTCAAGTAAAATGCTGCTTAGTTTGTGTTGGAATGAGGTGCATTTTGTGTGTGTAGAGTTGGGTCGAAGAGTGTCTTCAGTTTTTCTAGGGTTTCTTTGTGATCAATTTGCCATTAAATGATGCTTGTGCTTGAAGTCATATTGTTGCTTTGAGTAAATCCCTTTAACCAGATTCACTCTTCAGGCTTAGCATGCTTATGAAATCTTTGAGGCATATTGTAATTTATGATGATAGCATGTAGCAGTGCTAGGTCAGACATCCATATTATTGATGAATTGGCTTCATTGCTAGATGTTATTCTTCTCTTTATTACTAGTAAGCAAATGTTGGTTGTCAGCTATTCTCTTGGTCATTAGTTTGTCCATTTTCCTAACCAAAAATATCTTTTTCCCTGTACTTAGAAATTACGTTATACCCTTTCAGCCTTGATTTTTACTAATTTGAATGATCAAATTTCTGAAAATAGTTTCTTCTTGCAGAATCTTGACATTGGTAATCCATCTGAAAATGCTACCTTTCCATTGAACTTCTATCATGGGGAATCAAGCAACCATGTTGAATATTCAAGGGAGTTCAGTGAAGACAATCAAAAGCAACCAGGCAATGTGTCTGAGAATGCATTCCTCCCTTCCAACTTCTATTATGGGGAATCAATTAACCGTGTTAAATATTCAAGGGAGTTTAGTGAAGACAATCAAAAGCAACCAGTCAATATGTATGAGAATGCATTCCTCCCTTCCAACTACTATTATGGGGAATCAAGCAACCATATTGAATATTCAAGGCAGTTTAGTGAAGAGAATCAAAAGCAACCAAGCAATATGTCTGAGACTGCATTCCTGCCTTCGAACTTCTATTATGGGGAATCAAGCAACCATGCTGAATATTCAAAAGAGTTTAGTGAAGACAATCAAAAGCAACCAGGCAATATGTCTGAGACTGCATTCTTCCCTTCCAGCTTCTATTATGGGGAATCAAGCAACCATGCTGAATATTCAAAGGACTTCATTGATGACTATCAGAAGCCTACTGGCATGCAGCAGGCCACTGAAAGTGATTCAAAGCCACATCATGAGCATGTGGTCTCTGGTATACTTGG
Organism: Heritiera fomes; assembly: GCA_032173925.1. Lineage (NCBI taxonomy): Eukaryota > Viridiplantae > Streptophyta > Magnoliopsida > Malvales > Malvaceae > Heritiera > Heritiera fomes. The sequence continues at coordinate 30,382,693 of JAPDPM010000012.1, forward strand.
GCCAAATGAGGTAGCCACAAATGGAAAACTAGTTAAGGATGGATTTGTGCTCGATCCAATTGAAAACTTCAATCCTGCCGACAGTTACTGTTTGCATGAAGAGACATACCTGGATGTTACTGATTATCTTCCAACCAATGATGGCTTTTTTCTGGAAGCTAATGATCTTTTGAACCCCATTGACGCTGAATCTGAATTTTTTGACCCTGATGAGTATCTTTCATTCATCGATGCTGATGACCAGCCTCTGGATCTTGTTTCTGATCAAATGTTGGGAAGTGGGATTCCTGTTTCTGACCAAGAAGCTGTTGCCCAAATGGTACAGAATTCTTTCTTGTCCTCTTTCTTTGCCTTAGTACATGCAGAAATGTTTGCAGCTTCTAATTTACTTTATTACCTAATAACAGCATTCAAATGGAGGAATTGAACAAGTGTCTAATGTAAGTGAACATATAGAAGAACATGGCAACAATAATGCATCCTCTTCACAGCTAGAGCTGGAGGCCACAAAACTTGAATCTGGTAAGATGTTGGAAATGCCTAGCTCTTTATACCTTTTTTGCAAGTTATGTTTCAACATTTGTACTCATTGGGCTCACTTTTGGTGCATTCTTCAAGGTTTAGGTAGCAAGTATCCATTTATTAAACAGGCCAGTCGCTTCTTAGGTAGCATTCCTGCTCCTCCTGCATTTGCCTCTGAGTTCCCTTCAAAAGATGCAGCTCTCAAGCTAAATTCTTCTGCCCATGCTTCAAGTTCTGTTCATGTTATGGCTGGCATGATAAGAGTAACAGACACTACTTCATCTGGCAATGTGTTGGACTGGTCGAATCGCAAGAATGGGAATGTCAACATTGTTCTTTCTTTTAGCTTGCCGCAAGCTGATATAAACCCTTCCAGTTTTCTGCCAGTGGCTAGCTTACTCTCAGGCAAGACAGGGTCCTTTTTGGCAAGAGGGTTGTTCTTCTTGATGTTTTTGGTTCTAATTATTTCGGTGAGTTTGAAGTTTGGCACCTGTATCTACACAAGGTAACACATACAAAAGTAGGGTTGGCTATGATTCACCCAATGCATAATTTGATTACTAAACGTTGGGCAGTAAATTAGTTACTCCCATAGGATGACAGGCTGCTGGTGGTAATTCATCATTTATTTTCTTGTTTTATGATGATTGCCAAAATTAACTATGCCTTTATTATTTCATTACAATCCGCAAGAATTGCTTACCTCTTACAGTTGTAATGTACTACATCGTATAGGGACAAGACTTGGGTTTGTAAGCTATCATATAATGCAATTGTTTGGTTGCTTCGTTTCTTACACACCTTTTGCCACCATACTACGCGCTGCTCACTTGTAGAAAGATAGTATCAAGTTGTTAAAAGCTGACTGTTATGGTTTCCATTTATGATTTACCTGCTCATTAGCAAATGTCTGTCTTTGGAATGATTGATGCTTAATAATATGTATGGGTCTTTGGAACTGCATTTTTATGACTTGATTTGCGATTTCCGGGAAGTCATGCTCGGATTATTATGTCAACTGTAAGCATGTTATTGTTTCACAATTTTTGGCATTTCTTTTTCTGATTGATTGATCAATTAAGGATTCATCGTGTACGGTGATGTCCACTTCAAAGACTAAACGTTAAAGGAGCGTCACGATTGTGATATAATTTTTATTGATTCTTTTTGATGTATACACGTGCATTACTTAATGTGAGAAAATTGGTTAACCGTGGTCTTTTTTTCGTTTTTGTAAGTCAAGTAGATTGAATTTAACAAAATCACTAATCTTTAAAGTTTTTTAGTTCTATTTTCTAGAACTCAGAAAAACCCTAAATTAACAAAATCTCTAATATTCAGAAATCCAAAGCCAATATATCTAAATTAACAAAAATCAGATCCCTAAATTAACAAAATTAACCGCCACGAATCAAAATTTCATTAAAGCAAAGCCATTAGGAAATTCACTCAAAAAAGCTCCAACCAGATTCAAATCGAGTCAGTCTAAATACTCATCCATATATTCAAGAAAAACAGAAAAAAAAAAATCTACATTCCATCAACATAATAAAAATATAAAAACCTTTGATCTTTCCTCTTTTTGTCAACTCTGTCAATCTCTTTGATTGAAAGCGAAAAAACAGAGCCAAAAACTTTACAAAAGAAACAAAAAAATAGTGTGAAAAATGAGAATAAAAGGAATAGTAAAGAAAGCAATGGAGGTGGGAGAGATGGGATTCAACAAAGAAGCTGGAGCCATAAACTGGTTCCAGGCCAAAATGGCCACCGCCACTCCCGGTAAATTTTTGAAATTATTTCCAGATTCCATGGCATGGCTGAACGAGGAAGGCAAAAGAAAAGCCATGTTTGCACAGTAAGCGAAGTGGGAAAAAGAGAGATGCGATTTTAGAGAAAAAACAAAAAGAAAAGAAGGATGAGAGAGAAATAAAAAGAAAATAATGTCAGTTTTCTCTTTCAGAAAAATAAATTATATTTTTTAACACTTTTTAATTTTTATCTTAAATGCTCTCATGGTCAATTTTTTTTCTTGTCACTTGTCATGTGTATTGCACTTACATCTTTCCCTGATAAAATGTCTTTATTTATTATAAATAGATAATGTTTAACTTTTAATCAATCAAAATAAAACGTTTAATATTGAACTGAGCATCACCTTGTACTAGGGATGTAAAAGGGGCTGGCCGGTGTGAGAAGCGGGGATACGGGTTTAAATGGACTAAAATTTATATGTTCGATCCGTTTTTAATACGGGTCGGATCAACCAACAGGCTAATAATAAAATAAAATAAAATTTAAAAAATTTATTAAAATTCACATATAAATATAATTTAAATACAATTATAATTCACTTACAATATTTTAAAATAAATAATTACAATCTTGAAAAAGCATAAATTTCTGTTAAACATTAAACTCTTCCAACATCTTTTTTTTCACTAACATACATATAATGCTATAGTTTAAATTCAAAGTAAAATTACATGAATTCATTTTTTTGCTATAATACAATAAAATCATGTCATGTATTCTTTTGTAAGAAATAAAAATACATTAATAATATAATTAAAAAAACTAATTATATATAAAATTAAAAAAAGCCTAAACGGGCCGGCCCTCGGATCGGCCTGCGGTTTGTGTGATTCGACCCGAACAGGCCAATCCGTTTAACGGGCCTAAAAAATTATAACCAATCCTTAAAAAACCCGCAGGTTTAACGGATCGATCCGTGGGCTTCAACCCGTTTTACACCCCTACCTTCTACGTAGAGCCCTTTATTGAGCATTCAGTTCGATCTTCGATGATATTACCATTGGCGAGATAGGTGCCAAAGGGTAGCATGGTTAATTGGTGTCAAATGTATCACCTAAGGGAAAAGCCAAGGACTGCTAATCTTGAAAATGTTTTTTAGTTACCATCTCCATTTTCATTTAGTATATGGTCAAAGAAATAAGCGTAATACACAGACACTTGTTTTCCAGTTTTCTGTAAATATGGAGAATTATTGAATGTGGTTTTCCAACTTTTTGACAATATATTGAATCATTTGTTTTCCAGTTTTTCCAATTTAGCTATTTATCCTATCATATTGATCATATTTGAAGTGAAAAATTGAAATGTTTTCTATAACTCTCTAAATGAGTAAAATCCCATTTTGGTGAAAGTTTCTGGCACTATTTTGAGCTTTAGATTGAGAAGTTTTGTTCCTTACTAAGGACAGTTAACAGCTTGAGCTTGGTAGTTGCCTGTGGACCTGCAGTGGTTGCATGATTCGAAAGAAGAAATACTTTCCATTTATGGAATTGCAGCCCAAAAGATGCATGTGTTAAGCGTTCGAGTACAAAACCCCACAATTGAACACTAATTAAGAGATTGTCTTGCTGCAAAAAATATTCAATAAATAATGGAGTTTTGAGAAATAACGTATGTGTCAAATACAAGAGAAAATGTTGCTGTAAGAACCAGGATGATTACTGTCTGGTTCTGGTGCAAATGTAAGGGCCATGATTATACAAGGCAAAAGGAGCCAGCAAAGTGGAAATCAACAGTACAAGATCAAAGGTAGATACTGGAAACTAGTATTTTATTTTTTAATCCCAATTTACCACTTGGGAAAACATTCATATGTTATTTCTTGTACTGGTTTACTAACTCCTATGCTACTCATACAATAAACAATGTAGTATACATGTTTTTTTTCATTTTCTTCTTTCTTTTGTACAACAGCTGATCTGTGGTAAATGGACAAATAATTGGAAGAAAAGGCTCTACCTGATCTACATTTCTCCGGGAAGCATTGTATCCTCAGGTAGATCGCAGAAAGCGATGCCCTGGAAAGAGAAGAAATCAGTGTTAAATAGTCAATATGCCGCTTTCAGCCAAGAAAGAACAATGTTGGCTGTTTTATCTGAAATTTACCTCTCCTGTAAGGTGTGCCACACACCTCTTTTCAGCTAGCAACTCTGCTTCCGTCTACAAATTAGTAGGTGTAAAAATGTAAGAAAATCAATGTGGAGGTGCAAAGAAGCAGTGTACTTATACTATAATGTGAAATCCCAACTTCCATTTTCACATTGTAGGTTCACAAGTTCTTAATGACAACAAAAGGCATACCTTTCTAATTCGCTTGAGCAGATAGTCATCGAAGATCACTTCCTTGACAAGTTCATAGTCACCATCTCCCTACAGAGCATGACTCAAAATGATATTTTAAAGGTTGCCTTGTATCTGTATGAGAGTTAAAGAAAAGAAAAAGAAAAGCTTTTAACTTCATACTTTTGATCTGCATGGCATGCTGAAAACGATATCCTCCACTATACCATATGGATTTCCATTGGTATAAACCTGAAATTGCATTGTAAAAATTAAGAATGGAAATGCAATTGGAACAGCTAAAACTGAATGAGGTATCTTGTTCAAAATTTAAGAAATGATATGGTTTTATTATTATGCTTCTTCAACATGGGAAAGAGTGTACAGAAGCTCAATCAAACACTAAATATAGAAAGTAATGGCTTGCATCAAAATTGTCTTACTGCACACATATATGTGTTTGGAATCATACACAAATCTGCACATGGATGCATATGCAATATTTTCTCAACAGTGGAGATTAGACTCAAAAAACTAAATCTCAAATATTCAATCACTTCCAAAGGATTATCTCTCTCTAGGAAATTTGGGCATAAAATTTATTTCTCTGTGAAGGTGAAAATGGAGTTAATAAAGGAAAAATATGCATGCGCTCATGGAATTTATATTGGCATGGACTTACTCCAGAAGAAAACCAATCACCCTCAGCTGTGGGAGTTATTAGAGACTTGACGGCATCAACTATTGACACAGCAGTAGATGCAGCTGAAGATCTTCCCCACTTCTGAATTAAAACACCGCCTCTCTGCAAATCAAAATTTCACATATTAAGTAGTCAGATTTAAGGTCAAAATAGTTTATGAAAAATTTTTCAGCATGCTATTTCAGACATTTGCTAATAATGGTTCCATTTATCTTACCTTTTGGACCTTTTCAGTAAACTCCTCTTCTAACCATTTGTGATCTTTGATGACCTCTTTGACAGGTAAGCCATTGATTCTAGCATTTAGGAAGTCTGGAACCTAGTCAAGATCGCATACAGAATATATTATGACAAAGTCTTTGGAACCTAATCCATGCATTTTCTAAAACACTGTTATTACCTGAGTGGTTGAGTGATTTCCCCAGATTGTCATGTTTGACACTTGGTCATAGAAGACACCTGCTTTTAAGGCAAGCTGCAGAAACCATTGTTTTTATGCAAAGTTTACCTTTATTATTATATTTGCAGGTAAAAAATAATAACAAACTGTTACTGGAACAGGTATTACTCAAGCATTACATATACCTGGCATTTTGCTCTATTTTCATCCAACCTGGTCAAAGCGTGAAAATTCTTTGCAGGTATATTTGGAGCATTTTTCATACAAATTAAGGCACTAGATCAGAAACAATGAAACAATGAATTAGAGGCACAAAACAAAAAACTACTTGGGTATCAAGCACAGTGAACAACAAAGAAATGATGTGTATCATTTGACAAAGAAAGCAGCAGCTATAATGGCAAGGATCCTTACTTAGTGTTGCAGGGGTTGCCCACTACTATCACCTTGACATCACGAGATGCAGCAGTATTGAGAGCTTTTCCCTAAAATGTTTAGAACCAAGTTATGATGCTTCTTGATTTTTACGTGTCAGTGATCAAAAAAGAAAAAGAAAACAACCGAATACAAAAGCACCTGCTCAGCAAATATCTGCCCATTGATATCTAACAAGCCAGCTCGTTCCATTCCAGGCCCTCGTGGCTTTGCTCCAATCAGAAGAGCCCATTCAGCATCTTGGAACACCTCATATGGACTTATTCCAATACTAACCTCCCGCAATAGAGGAAATAAGGAATCTTCAAGTTCCATTGCTACTCCTGCATGCATTAAGATATCAATTTGAAGCGAGTGAAGGCATTAATAGAAAAGGAGCCATTGTTTTTCTTCCTTGCGTCAGAATAGTTTTGGCTCCAAATTAAAAGTTACTTCAACTCTTGAGTTTTTCACAATAAATGCTCCAACAATTGATTTGGTTGCGCATAAAGTTTATTGTCCTATATACACATGCTGATGCTGCTCATTGAAACTATGCCCATTTTTCTCAAAATAAAAACTACAGTTTGTCTTCCTTTTAATGACATCTACTTAGCTCAGTATCTGTCATAAAAGCTATACCTTCAAGAGCTTGTATTGACCTTTCAGATCCCAATAGTTTCAGAGCAATTGGCTGATTTGGTCCAAACATCTCACCAGATGCAAGCTGGTGCAAAACAACTTAGCAACTAAGTTATGAAATACAAATTGTGTGAACTAATAAAATGCTATTTTCTCCTATGAAAATATGCCCGGGACATGAATGCTGCATTGTAGTTTCCACTTCTGTAAAGAGAGAATGGTTTCATTGTAAAAGAGAGCTTTTAAGCAAGATGCATCAAGCATCAACCTCAATTTTTATTACTGGAGCATCTTTTGAAGATGGCGGTATCTCCTTTATTTCTATAGCATTTAAATTAAAAAGGCAAAGCAATGACATTAAGGCCAAAAATTTTAAGGAAAACGAACCATTGATTAATGCTCAAAAATGGTAGCTATAATATCATTTGATGTTAAGGATTCCATTATCTGCATTTGCTATATATTATTCTACACGCAGTCCTATCCAAGCATGCAGCTAAATTGAACCAAACAAGTATTTAGTTAGTTTATTTTGCCCCACATGACACTGAACTTTACTGATGCAGACAATCATTCCTTTGTAACAACCTTTATTTAATATAATCAGTATTATAGAAGGGCATTTAGCTTAACTGGATGATGACTTTACACAGAAAAAGGTACAAGCATATAAATAAGAGCTTCAAGAGACATAAAAGGGATTTTAAGCTTATATCGAAGTCACTTACTTTGAAAAGAAGATGGTTAGAGATCATCCCAGCAGCGCCAGAAACAGCTATATTAATTAATTTCTTCCACGATTTTGTCCCCTCCTCCTGTTAACAGTTAAACCAATGATATACTGATGCCAGCATGATTTAAATAATTCGAACAAAAAATATGCTACCATGAAAGATGATCAAATTGTGGCAAGGAAAAAAATAAAAACAAAATTCAGGTAACTGGATTGTGGGCTTCAAACAAAACAAATCACTCATCTCTGTGAAATTGTTTGGCCATTAATCTCTTCGATTACAACCACTTTCCAACATTATGAAGGCTGAGATGGAGTTTAATATCATAAGTTACTATAGTACAAAACAATTAGTTAATGAGGAAGTTTTGGAGGAATTAAGATGACATTGTTTACTATGGCTTTGTTTCATTTTTACCTTTTTTCACTTACTTTCATTTGCTTACCTCAAATGTTGCTATAAAGCAAAATCATAATCAACAAATAAAAAAAACGTAATTTTTGCTTACTAAAGCAGCAAAAAGAAGACAACAAAGCTATCAATGAAACAGTACCTAATACCAAGAAACAGCATCAATGCCACAATACTACGAGTCTACAACCATTTTCCATAAAATAGGGAAGAAAAGAAAAAAAAACAACTTGGACTAATAAATAAACTTAATTTCATTAGTGATAGAACTAAGATTGGTTTCAAAAATATTATATAGTACACAAAATTAAAAAAAATTAAAGAGAAAAACATACAGCTTTGAGATCATAAGTGAGGCTGAAGACACCATAGCATTCACTATTCTCCTTGGGACGCTCAGCTTGTACCGATACCGGGGTTTGAACTTGACTAAGAAGAAAAAACAAGGAAAACCCATCTGTTATAAGGCAAGAAATCCATAAAAAATGTTCATATTTAATTTTTTTTTCCAAGAAGCTTACTCTGATGTTACAGAACATGAGATTGCAGCATTCCGGGTTCTGGGTATCGGTCGAAATGAACGGCGAAAATGATCAGAGAAACGTGGAGATGCTGATGAGAGGGAGAGCTGTGTAACGTGAAAACGGGTTGTAGTTTTGGTACATGAAGTTGAGAACTCTGCCACCGACATTTGCAACAGAATCTTTTGCTCTTTGTTTAGTATAATTCAAAAGAACAGAGCAAAAACAGAGAAAAGAAAAAGTTGTTTGGAAATGAAACAGAGAGGGCTTTAGAGAGGAAAAACGTGAAAATGGAGGGAGAGAAGGGGAAAAGCGAGGTGGATGATTTGAAATACAAGTCTGAGGCCATGGAAATAACACTTGTCGTCAAATGTCATCCAGATGATTTTTTTTTTTGGATTAGTTTGAGGATTGAACTTTTGTCTTGGTGGACTGGACAGGATTTAAGTTTCATGTAGCAATGGACTAGGATCTTGATTTGCACAAATTTGTTGTTTTTGGGTTGCGTATTGTAGAGAGAGGACTTTTGTCATGTCATGGCCTACGATAGGATGTTATAAGATAGGATTTCAGATGGGTTTAGGCTCTTGAATTTTGGATAGGTAACTTGATTAGTATTTGTGAGTAACAGTGCTGGATCATCTTCTCTCTCGAAGATGACCCAACCAACCAACCAACCAATCGATTGCTTGATCAGCTAATTTGGCGTGTTATGCGAACAAAACAAAAGGCTTACTCCGACTAAGCCGAAAGGATGTAACACAAATGGCTAATTAGTCTCGTAAATAAATCTATCAATTCCAAACACAACGTAATAACACGTTATAAAAATAATAAAAAAATATGAGTATGATATAAGTTAAAATTTAATAAGAATTTAGTAAAAACTAACAAATTATTTATATTCGACATGTCGACATATATTTTAACACATATTTTTATGTTTTATATAACACAAATACGATTTGAAATAACACCAATACAAAGTATATATACTAACATTCAGGTATACCTCTCATAACCGCGTAAAAAGAACATAAGAGGTTACACTTCAAACCTTGAAGTCTCTTAGGTTGAATTTATGAGGGGACGAGATGTGAATTATAAGCTAAAAAAGGGTTTTGTGATTGTATGTGTATACCAAATGAAAATACATTATATTTAGGGTTTCTAATAAGTTTATACTTTTTTTTATCCTTTTGTTTTATTCTAATAAGTTTATACTTTTTTTTTAAATCTATAATCACAATTTTTTTTCTTATATAAATAGAGTTCTATGAAATTATTAAACAAGGGTATCTTTCTATTTTTTTTTAATTTTAAATTCTCCGAGATTTTTCATTTGTGACTATATATCATTTTTGCAAGGGAACATGCTATCTAGGTTTTGGTTTCATAAGATTCCAAAATCATTTATTTGAATGTCTCTTAGAAGAGAAAAAATCATAACCAATTTTATTTATAAATTTTTGTATCAAATCAATTTTAAGATTGAGTTTGTATATGATGCACTGACAGTATATAATTTTTATACACTATTAATGCATCAGATATTGACTCCTCATCAATTGGCAAATTAAAAAATATGTTAAGCCCTTAAAAGTAAATATAAATAAATTTTTTTATTTGCTCATAAGGACTCGTTGATGAGGTGTCAACCTCTAATGCATTGACAGTGTATAGAAACTATATATTATCAGTGTATCATATATAAATCTTTTAAGAATTACTGATTTTTTAATGGAATGAGGATCGATAAAAAAATGATAAAAAAATGAAGTACATATAAAATTTTGTAATATATTGATTTTTGTGAATAAAATTTAAAATATAAATAAAAATCAAAGTCTAACTTACCCAATTTAAAGAAGTTGGACCGGAAATCTAAACTGATTCGTGTGGGCATGCCCCATGACTGGAAAACGTACCTAAAAGAAAATCTAATATAAATATCTAATTAAAATCAAAGTCTTTGGCAAGAATATTAAATGTCTAAAAAGGAATAAATCTAATAAATTTAATCAAAATAAATACTTTAGAAAGACAAATATTCATTAGATTTAGTTCATGCAAATGTCACTACATTTTTTTATTCAACTTTTACAAATTGTTTTATATATACTTTAATCTTCTTCATACGTTAGGCATGTCACTTATACTCCTATAAGGTTTCAATAAAGGTTCCTGTCATATCATATTTTTAAATCTTTAAAATATACATAAATCCATTAACCTAAGAAGAACCTCTCTCTCTCTTTCCACTGTAGTTTTATGTTTTCACGCATTCTTGCCCTTTGGATGTTCTATATTTCTTCCTGCGGATAATCTCTCGTGCTCTTTGATCCTATCTTTTGATTGCAAGACGGTTAGACTTTGCTTGATAGAAAAGATGAAAAGAGATAAAAATAAAAAATTTATTAATTTAATGATTAAACTATAAAATAAAAAAATGATTATAAAACATAATCATTAAATTATTAAGTTTTCCATCCTCTCACCTTTTTCCATCTTTCTTACCAAGCAAAGCTTTAGTGAATTGGTGGTGTCGGCCATCTTTGTTGCGTCTTTTTACCTCTGCGCTCTTTATTGGAGTTGCCATCGTTTGCATGCATGCTTAGTGCGTTTAGGGTTTCAGAAGATCACTTGTTCTAGATTGCCAAGAGCCTGCCAACTCCAGATTCCTCTCGTTCTCCGACAATGACGCCTCCTTCACTGTCGCCTGTCGATGCGACGGCTCGTATAATTGCCTAACGCGTGCAAACAAAAGATCTTTTAAGCTGAGCGTGTGCATGATTTAGTTACCTTTGTTTATGAAGTTTTCAAGGTTTTACACTTATAGTTATGGTATTTAAAGTTTTTCAAGTAGTTTTAAAAGTAAAATAGTTATAAAATTAAGTTTTTAATAATTGATCTAACGGTTGATTAATAGAAAGATTTAGTTATCTTGTGATATAAAAAAATTTAGGATGTAGTATCCATTTTTAAAATTAATGGACTGAAGTTGAATTATGACCAAACGTAAAGTAAGTAGATTTAATTTACTCAAAGATTTAATTTCTATATATTCATATTCATAGAATCCAATAAATTTTTTTTGAAAAACAAAAATTTAAATATATCATAAAAAGGTCATAACGATCTCACCAACAAAATTAGCAAACAACAATATGTTAGATCAATCTCAGAGAGATAAAAACACAAAAGAGGCGTCCTTTAAGATTCCATAACTCAAAAAAAAAAGTGTGTACATCTAATTAAAGCACTTTATAAGATTTTGAATTCTATAATAATAATAATAATAATAATAATAATAATAATAATAATAATTCTTATTTATCCTCCATCTTGTATATAGAATTGAACTGAAGTAAATGATAGATTCAAATATATTGATTTGATTAATTAGTTATTAAAACTTTTTAAATAATTTACTTTCAAATTAAAAAAAAAATTCAAACTTGACCTAGCAATCCTTATATGTACACTGGCTCCTTAAAAGGATTAAAATTTAAAAATCGAAAATGTTTTTTGAGTGATTAATATATATGAATATCTATATCTATATGTATAGTTATAGTTGTACATTTACATAATCGATGTAGGTCAATATCAGTGGCGTTATTAGCTTGATTACTGTTGGCTTTAATTGCTACTCTTATGTGTAAAGGGGATAATTCTTGGGGCATAATCCAAAAATAATAATAATCTTTTAATTTCATGACTCCATCATGCTCATTTTGACCTTCCCATGGCCGGCAAACTAAATAGTAAGTACAAATACAGCATCCATATTCAGTAGTGATGGATGATTTAAATTTTTTTTTTCAAATGGTTGATTGTAAAAGTTAATACATGGAAGCCCTTAGGTTTAGATGTCATATATATATTAATTATAACGTACTCTTAAATAATTAAAGACACCCAAAATTACTTACAATAAGAAAATAATAACATCAATAATTCCAGTGTAAATCACCTATATATCATTCAAATTATTTGTTATAATCACAAAATAAACTCTCGATTTCTGGTTAAATTCTCACTTAATCTCCTATTCTTCTATTTTTGTCAATTGAGTCTTCAACCTAAAATTAAGTGTCAAATGAACTCAATTTGAAATAAGCTTAGCTAAGTCACCTATGTTGAAATAAATCACACAATTGGCCATTTCACACAAATTAAATTCATTTAACACTAAATAATAAGTTGAGGACCGATCGATACAAATTAAAAAGTAAAGACTTTAGATGAAAGTATTATCATAATTTGAGACAAATTATATTCATCATTTAATTAGTTCGATTTGGATTTAAAAAAAATACTATTTTTAACCAAATCCCAATCTGATTTTTTTATTGAGATTTTTTTCATCAATTTTTTTTTATAAATTATTAGGATAAAATTATATACATTCATACATATAAAATATAAATTGTTTAAATTTTATTATAATAGATAAATTTTTTAATAATTTTCACTTAAATTCCTAAAATAAAAATAAAAAAGTGAATGTATAACTAAAATAAAATTAACACATATAACACCATCATTATTATTTCTCATATATGCATGAAATTTTCCTTATGAATAATATGACATTTAAAAATGGTGAAATACTTAAATATATATATATATATATATATATATATATATATTTCCATTGGAAATAACTAAGCTCCATCGTCAATCTTGTGCTCATCGATGCCAAATACTTCGAGAATAGAGTGTCGAGACATGTATAAAAACAAAGTTTAGTCTACGCCATTTGCTATAGCTTTAGCAAAACACAAAAAAATGTCAGCTGAAGACTCTTGCACCCTCCCCGTCAAGAAACAATCCGGCAATTCTCAGCGGCTGATCGATCGGAGTGGCTACGACTCGAGAACCGGGATTTATAGTTCGCGCTTTCAACTCAGTGACCATCTCAAAATTCCCACTAATCCTGACCTTGGCACTGCCTCATTTGTGCTATCACAGTTTCCTGATCCTCATGTTGCTGAATCAAAAATCGCATTTATTGACTCAGCTACAAACCAGCAACTTACTTATGCTCAACTCCATCGATCAATTCGATCGCTTGCCTCTGGCCTTTACCATCTCGGAGTCCGCAAAGGGGACGTTGTGTTCCTTTTGTCCCCGAACTCACTCTTATACTCAACAATATGTCTTGCAATATTTTCAGTTGGTGCAATTCTCTCACCTGCCAATCCAATTAATACAGCATCGGAAATAGCTAAACAAGTACTTGACTCGGGTGCTAAGCTCGTGATCTCAGCTCCGGAGGAGTCACATAAATTCGCACAAACTGGTGTGCCAACAATTGTCACATTTCATCTTCGAAGTCAATCAAATAGCCATTCATTATCTATAGAAGAATTAATCAAATGCTGCGATCCACTTGAATTACCCGAAATTAAGGTTAAACAGTCGGATACCGCCGCTATATTATACTCTTCGGGTACAACCGGAGCTAGCAAGGGAGTGATATTAACGCATTCAAATTTCATAGCAACGATTAGACTGATGAGATGGTATGCAGAAAGTACATCAGCCCTAGATGATATATTTTTGGCGTTCATACCAATGTTTCACATATACGGGCTTGTATTTTTCGGGCTAGGACTATTTTGTGCTGGTATCACGACTGTGTTAATGCAAAGATTTGAATTACAGGCAATGGTGAGTGCAATACAGTCTTATAAAGTCAACAACATTCCTGCTGTGCCTCCAGTGATACTTGGCCTAGTTAAGTATTGCAAAGGTAACAGTAGCTTGTCAACCTTGAGAAGGGTTGGTTCAGGGGCTGCACCCTTAAGCAAGGAATTGATGGATGCATTCAGGGGACAGTTTCCATGGGTGGAGCTAAGGCAAGGCTATGGGCTAACCGAAAGCTGTGGTGCCACCTCGAGTTTCGTGTCTGACGAGGATGCTAAAGCACATCCAAGATCATGTGGGTTGCTGATGCCAACTTTTTGTGCTAAGGTGGTGGATATTGAAACAGGGTTGCCTTTGCCACCTGACAAGGAGGGAGAGCTTTGGTTAAAAAGTCCTACAATTATGAAAGGATATTTAGGAAATGAGGAAGCAACGGCTGCAACAATAAATAAAGATGGGTGGCTTAAAACTGGGGATCTTGGTTACTTTGATCAGGATGGTTTTCTTCATATTGTTGATAGGATAAAGGAGCTTATCAAGCATAAAGGGTATCAGGTATCTTAACAATACTACCTGGTTTAAACTCTCATTAAAATGTTTTCAAGAACAAATTGATCTTGATTAATTGTTCCAAAAAACAAATTATTTTCATGCAGGTGGCTCCGGCAGAATTGGAGGCAGTGCTTTTAGGCCATCCCAGTATCATGGACGTAGCAGTTATACCGTGGGTACCTTTACGAATTAGGTGCCGTTTGTCACCATGGTGCAGTGTAATGGAAAGCCCTCCCACTGACCACTGCAATGCACTGTGCCCTGGTGCCAAATGCGCCCTTAGTATGGATGTAGTTGAATTTGTAGGTGTAGTTGACAATATGTTGACTTTGCAGGGTTGAAGATGAAGAATCAGGGCAGATACCAATGGCATATGTGGTGAAAGCAGCTGGCTCTGAACTCACTGAGGAAGAAGTCATTAACTTTGTAGCTGGCCAGGTTGGTCTTTTGGAACTCCTTATCTTCTTTACCCAAATGGGCTTGCTAAATTTTACACCCAACCAAAAGTTAGAACTTGAAATTCCATTTTGGAAGTCTCGGGGTTCTAATCATAGGACAATTATAAATAATATAGATTTAACTCCCATGCAATAACATAACATATAGATTGCTATGCTTAACATAATTCATTTGGTATGGCTAAAATCTGCAGGTGGCTCCTTACAAGAGAGTGAGAAGAGTGGAATTCATAAATGCCATCCCAAAGTCAGCAGCCGGCAAAATCTTGAGGAAGCAGCTGATTTTGCAAAGCCAACAGCAAATTCTCTCCAACTTGTAACTTTTATAGTTCTGTTTACATTGTACTAGTTTACAAAAGCTACAGAAATTATGCTGAAATGGTACTTCTTTTCGTTTGAGAAATGATAGTTGTTTTAATTTTCTTATGAAGTAGCAATACATACTATGAGTTTTCTCCTCTTTCTGTGAAGAAGTGAATGACAAGTTTACAGACTAGAGATGGCTTTTACACTACATTTCTTCATACCAATGTCCGATTTTCTGCTGATCAAGATGTTTTTTCAGAAGTCATGATGCGATCATGCGAAAATTAGGCTTTAATAATCGACGAATAGCAGTCATGAAAATGTATCATTTTTGTGTCTTTTTTCTGTTTTACTCAATGGTTCATATACAAATAATTTCTCAGCCGGTCGTGGGCTAAGGCAGAGAGACCCACTCTCTCCTTATTTGTTTCTAACACGTAAGATTTTTTCTGCATTACTATCTAAGTGCGAGAGAAATGGGTTGATTAATGGTGTTCAAACACGCCGAAATGATCCCAGAATCACTCACTTTTTTTTTTGATAAATGACAGCATGCTTTTTATCAATGCAAAGCAAAAGGAACGCAAAAAGATGATGGATGTGCCAGAGCTTTTAGATGTGTGGGGTCCAACTCACATTAATTATTAGAATACTATTTGGAGTCAGTTAGAGATTTGTTTTTTCTCTATATAAAGTGTTGCATAAACAATTTGTAGAGACAGAGTGAGAAGTCTAATTTGGTGAGAGGCGACCCAAAGGAGAAAAAGTAAGTTTTAGGCTTTGTGATATTTTTCTTTGTTCCATAGAGAGAGCAAGGGGAGAGATAAGCTTGTACAACAATTAGGTATTCTTTGGGTAGATTATCTTGGTGAATCCAAAGAGGTAAACTTTATTGTTTTTAGGCCAATTGTTGGAACCCTGAGCTTTGGGCAAAAAGCCTAGGGTATTGAAACTTTGTAATTTGCTTATTTCTCATAATGAATTTTTATTCGGTTTGCTCCGTGGTTTTTCTTTCTACACTGGAGAGTTTTCCACGTTAAACTTTGGTGTCGTTTTATTTACGTTTTATTGCCTGCGTATTATTTGTGGCTTAGTAGCTTAATTTATTATTACTATTGGCTTGGGATATTACTGTTAATTGTTGTGGGTATTGTTATTGTGACATTGCTTCTGCGTATTTGTCGTTTGAGACATACCAGTTGTTGGGCCTCAAATGACAAATACGCGGAAGCAATGTCAGAATAACAATACCCACAACAATCAACAGCAATATCTCAAGCCAATAATAATAATAAAACAAGCTACCAAGCCACAAATAATACGCAGGCAATAAAACGACACCAAAGTTTAACGTGGAAAACTCTCTAGTGTAGAGAGAAAAACCACGGCGCAAACTGAATAAAATCCACTATTAGAAATAAGCAAATTACAAAGTTTCAATATCCTAGGCTTTTTGCCCAAAGCTCAGGGTTCCAACAATTGGCCTTAAAACAATAAAGTTTACCTCTTTGGATTCACCAAGATAGTCTACCCAAAGAATACCCAATTGTTGTACAAGCTTATCTCTCCCCTTGCTCTCTCTATGGAACAAGAAAAATATCACAAAGCCTAAAGCTTACTTTTTTTTCTTTTGTGTCGTCTCTCACCAAACTCTGTCTTTTCAAATTGTTTA
Source organism: Heritiera fomes (assembly GCA_032173925.1). Lineage (NCBI taxonomy): Eukaryota > Viridiplantae > Streptophyta > Magnoliopsida > Malvales > Malvaceae > Heritiera > Heritiera fomes. The sequence goes on from JAPDPM010000012.1 coordinate 30,399,775, forward strand.
TGCAACACTTTATATAGAGAAAAAACAAATCCTTAGCTCACTCTAAGTAGGACTCTAATAATTAATGTGGGCTGGACCCTACACATTTAACAAGAGCAACATGAGAAAGGTCGGGACAGAAAGTCAACTTCGAAATAGTACTAAGATGGCGGGTGAGTGATGGAAATAACGTACTTGGCAGAGTTTATGGAAGAATAAACAAGTGACTATTTTGGGGGTGAGATGGGGTGAGGGAAGGAAATAGTATTACGATATGAAAAGATAAGTGGCTGAAGTCTAATTTGAGACTAAACCCTTATGAGGAGGAGAGTTTGCTATCAGAGAATGACAATGTTGGCCCGGCTTATTGATCCATATACTAGGAAATGGAGACTTGATCTGTTATACTCCACTTTCAGAGAAGAAGCACGGATGACCATCATGATTCCTCTTAGTCGAACCAGTAGATAGGATGTGTTAATATGGGGTGATGAAAAGAATAGTATATATTCAGTTAGAATTGCTTACACTAGGCTGGCTAAGGAACATTGCAGAAACTTTTGCATCAAGTCAGGGTTCAGAAGTGGAAGATGGGGCTTATAACCACTTGCATCATTAATGTCTAATGATGTAGCTTCGTTATTTCCAATGGGAATCATGGGGCCTTTTCCCCTCCCTGTTATTTGTATATGACTCAATTTTTTTTTTAATTTTTGCCGATTGAGACTTCAAGGTGTCCAATGAACTCAATTTGGAATAAGCTTAGTTAACTAACATAGGTTGAAATAAGTTATTCATATACAATTACCCATGTCAACACTAAATAATAAGTTGAGGACGATCAATGCAAATAAAAAGTTAAAAGACTTTAAAATGAAAGTTTTACCATAAATTGAGACAAACTATATATTCATGATAAAATTAGTTTCGATTTGTATTTTAAAATACTATTTTAACCAACAAAAGAGGTTAAGCACCAAAAAAATTTTTTATTGAGATTTTTTTCATTATTGTATACATTCATTACTAGGAAAAAATTATATACATTCATACACAAAATATAATTTTTTTCAACTTTCATTATAATAAACAAAGTTTTTAATACTTTTCACTTAAAATCCTAAAAAAAAGTGAATGAATCACTTAAATAAATTTAACGCATGAATAATGATAATATGATATTTAAAAATAGTAAAAAGAAGCCCAAACCTTCAATATTGTTTTTTAATTGACAGGCAGGGGAAGAGGCCCCATGATTCCCATTGGAAATAACGAAGCTACATCGTTAGACATTGATCTTGTGCTCATCGTTGCCAATTAAATCGAGAATAGAGAGTCGAGACATGCATAAAACGCCATTTGCTATTGCTTTAGCAAATTCGTAAACACAAAAAATGTCAGCTGGAGATTCTTGCAGCCTCCCCGTCAAGAAACAATCCGGCGATTCTCAGCCGCTGATCGACCGGAGTGGCTACGACCCGAGAACCGGGATTTATAGTTCGCTCCTTCAACTTGGTGACCATCTCAAAATTCCCACTAATCCTGACCTCGGCACTTCCTCATTTGTGCTATCACAGTTTCCTGATCCTCATGTTGCTGAATCAAAGATTGCGCTCATTGAGTCCGCTACAAACCAACAACTTACTTATGCTCAACTCCATCGATCAATTCGATCGCTCGCCTCTGGCCTTTACAACCTCGGCGTCCGCAAAGGCGACGTTGTGTTTCTTTTGTCCCCGAACTCACTCTTGTACTCAACTATCTGTCTTGCAATATTTTCAGTTGGTGCAATTGTCTCACCTGCCAATCCAATTAATACCCCTTCGGAAATAGCTAAACAAGTTCTTGACTCGGGTGCTAAGCTCGCGATCTCAGCTCCGGAGGAGCTACATAAATTCGCACAAACAAGGGTGTCAACGATTGTCACATCTCATCGTCAAAGTCAATCAAATGGCGATTCATTATCTATAGAAGAATTGATCGAATGCTGCGATCCACGTGAATTGCCAGAGGTTAAGATTAAACAATCGGATACTGCGGCTATATTATACTCTTCGGGGACAACCGGAACAAGCAAGGGTGTGATATTGACGCATTCAAATTTCATAGCAACAATTAGACTGGTGCGATGGTTTGCAGAAAGTTCATCATCCCAAGATGATATATTTTTGGGGTTCATACCAATGTTTCACATATACGGCCTTATATTTTTAGGGCTAGGACTATTTTGTGCTGGTATCACGACTGTGTTAATGCAAAGATTTGATTTACAGGCGATGGTGAATGCAATTCAGGCTTATAAAGTCAACAACATTCCTGCTGTGCCACCGGTAGTACTTGGCCTGGTTAAGTATTGCAAAGATAACAGTAGCTTGTCAACCTTGAGAAGGGTTGGTTCAGGGGCTGCACCCTTGAGTAAGGAATTGATTGATGCGTTCAGGGGACAGTTTCCATGGGTGGAGCTAAGGCAAGGCTATGGGCTAACCGAAAGCTGTGGGGCCACCTCGGTTTTTGTGTTTGACGAGGATGCTAGAACACATCCAAAATCATGTGGGTTGCTGGTGCCTACCTTTTGTGCTAAGGTGGTGGATATTGAAACAGGGTTGCCTTTGCCACCTTACAAGGAAGGAGAGCTTTGGTTAAAAAGTCCTACAATTATGAAAGGGTATTTAGGAAATGAGGAAGCAACTGCTGCAACATTAGATAAAGATGGGTGGCTTAAAACTGGGGATCTTGGTTACTTTGATCAGGATGGTTTTCTTCATATTGTAGATAGGATAAAGGAGCTTATCAAGCATAAGGGGTATCAGGTATCTTAATAATACTACCTAGTTTAAACTCTTATTACAATATATTCAAGAACAAGTTGATCGTGACTAATTGTTCAAAAAAATTTTATTTTCGCGCAGGTGGCTCCAGCCGAATTGGAGGCAGTGCTTTTAGGCCATCCCAGTATCCTGGACGCAGCAGTTATACCGTGGGTACCCTTAGTATGGATGTTGTATGACTTTGTGGGTGTATATTTGACACTACTTTGACTTTGCAGGGTTGAAGATGAAGAATCAGGGCAGATACCAATGGCATATGTGGTGAAAGCAGCTGGCTCTGAACACACTGAGGAAGAAGTCATTAACTTTGTAGCTGGCCAGGTTGGTCTTTTGGAACTCCTTATCTTCTTTACCCAAATGGGCTTGCTAAAATTTTACACCCAACCGACAGCTAGAACTGGAAATTCCATTTTGGAAGTCTGGGGGGTTCTAATAATAGGAAAATTATAAATAAAATAGATTTAGCTCCCATGTAATAACATAACATAGATTGCAATCCTTAACATGAGTCATTTGGTATGTCTAAAATCTGCAGGTGGCTCCTTACAAGAAGGTAAGAAGAGTGGAATTCATAAGTGCCATCCCAAAGTCAGCAGCCGGCAAAATCTTGAGGAAGCAGCTGATTCTGCAAAGCCAACAGAAAATTTTCTCCAAATTGTAACTTTTATACTACTGTCACATTGTATCAGTTTACAAACGCTACAGAAATTATGATGAATTGGTACTTTTCTTTTGAGAGATGAAATGGTAGTTGTTTTAATTTTCTAATGGAGTGGCAATACAATGAGTTTTCTCCTCTTTCTTTGAACGAGTGACAAGTTTGCAGACTAGAGATGGCTTTACAATCAGATTCTTTGTACCGATGTCTGGTTTTCTACAGATCCAGGGGTTTTTTTCCCTGATTCCTCAAACGGAGAAAAATTAAGATCAGAAGTGAGAGGGAAGAGAAAAGCAATACATGCTCTGAAATCATATGCAACAAGTAATACGTTCATAGAATTTCTTCTCTTGAAACTATATTGAGACAATAAAATTACAAGAACAGAACTCATCCAGGAAAAGAGAGTCAATAATAGAGATGGGTTTTGCAGATTTATGATCAAAAGGGGCAAAGCAATCTGTTATGTGCAAGAGATTCCCTTCATGTGAATGAAAATATTACGATCCAGTATAATTCCATCAATGGTACAGGGAAAAACAAATAAAATCGAGTACAAAACTTGCCCAGTTTACCAGAGACAGAACAGCAAACGTTGAATAGGAGGTTTAAAATTTAATATAACAAATAATTAAATTGCCCACGCAACCTAGCTAGAAATAGAAAATTTTCGGTTTACACCAAAAAAAAAAAAAAGAGAAAAATTTCATAAAGACTATATTTTTGAAATCAGTTCAGAATCCATCTCCTCAAGAATGTTCTGTATAGTCAACCCTGAAAGCCCACAAACACTTATTAAGAAAGTAACCTAACAAATGCAAACCATGTACACAATAAATGTTCTTCAAATTGATTGCAGTCTGATGTCTAATGGGTTTGATCATACCTAGAGCAACCAGCAACGGGCCAATGGCATGATCCTTTTTTTGCAAATGATATGCAACTTCTATGTACCTCCAGCTATCCACCGCCAAACTCCACCAGAACCTTGCCTCTGGGCAGCTGAAAGCTCCGTATGTTCAATTTAAGACCTTAGAATTATCTTTTTAATAAAACTCAATTAACTAAAAACAGTCAAAATTGGATGCTACATAGATAATCCAATTAAGTTTCATTTTATGCAAAATTTATCTATAAAAAAAACGAAGAAAAAGAAAAAAAAATCCAATGAAGATGACATGTGAACACCCCTTAGATTTTAAAAGATAAAAAAATAAAAAATTATGAATATAAAAAAAACTCACTAAAAAAGAAAGGAAAAAAAGAAAACAATTTTTAAAAGTATAAAAAAAAGAAAAGAAAAGTGAGGGTGTCACGCGAACATCCCCATCAAATATATAAAAATTGTAGATTTACGCAACACACCACATCTTCACGTTTTTCTACATAATTTGGACACTATTTATCCGGACTTTTATCTATGTTTTTTTGTCTGTTTATGGGTAAAACAGTCATTTTTGTTGGGGTTTATTTGCTATTGTAGATTTAGACATGTGTGGCAGGATAGCTTCTGATCTCTCTTTATTGTTTCTGTTAATTTATTCAATCTCTCCGTTCTTTTCTAATTTTTTCTACTCTCCAATCACGTCAATTTCAATTGCTTTTGAAATTTTGACTCTTTTCTTTGTCGATCCACTCAAGTCTCCTCCAACTTTCTTCTTTTTGCCCTATCCCACTAGCCCGTCCACCCATTGAGCCATTGCCTCATACTATTACGATGGTCAACGATGGGTCCAAAAAATCCCAAGAGAAGGATGAAGTTGTGGAGAAGCCTACGAAGAAATGCACAAAGATCATGTTGTTTGTGAATATGCGCACCATGTGCTTGGCTATGATGGAGCTAGAAGCTAACGATAGGATTCCTGTGAGGACATAATAGAAAGAGAGATGAGTGAGTTACTCCTCCTTAATCACCTCAACTTTCTCTTTTACTCCCTTTTTGAGTGGTTCAATCTCCTAGAACTATTAGATTGCTTTGCCCTTTTTAGCTTTGATATATCGTTAAAAGATCTTTATAGTTATTTTGGGTGAGCCTCTGAGGTTTTCTTTTTGTGACTCTTTGTAGCATTATTCACAATAGGCAGAATTGCAGATATTCTGGAGATGTTCTCTTCTTGGCCGATGAGAATTAGCAAACTCTAGTAGTAGTTTCTTACCTTTTTTTCGCTGTTTGACCATGTCTTCTGATGCATAAGTGGTGCTAGATTTTTAGTTAAAAACCCGCTTGAAAGTGAACCAGTTTATAAAACAAAAGGTCATATCTCCTTTTTTCCCTATAATTTGCAACCTTGAGGTTTTTTCCCCTCTTTTCCCCTTCAAAATCTATTAATCTCTTTTTTTGTTTTCTTATTTATTTTTCAGATTCTTGAGATTGTATTTAAGAAGTAAGCTACCACTTTGATAACAAGAGAGTAATATGTGGAAAAGGTAATTTAGTATCTTAATTGTGCTTTCCATTACCTTATTTATGCTTAAAATAAGGTGTAAAACCCAATTGTTGTTGATATATTTGATAGAGAGTTAATGTTAGAAACAAATTTCGAAGAGGAAGAGAAGGAGAAACTCCAAGAACTTCTACAAGAGTGAGATGCCTATATAATTTTTATATTTTCATGTGGAACTTTTTCCTTATTTATATTTTAAGTTTTGCCCACTATTAAAAGAGAGAAATGGAAGAAACAAAGTGTTGAGTAATTGTATTGAATTAATCTGTTATCAATACATGAAGGTCTTTATACTAGTTGTAGTAACTGACTCATTAACTACCTCATTAATTGTACAACTATACAACAGAAAAGTAACTAACATCATATGTTTAATACTCCCCCTCAAAATGGAGAGTATATGTTGTAAACTCCCATCTTGGAAAGAAGCGAATTAAACTGAGAAGGGAAAAGAGACTGGATAAGAATATCTACAAGCTGATTCTGTGAAGCAACATGAAGTGGTTTGAGTTGGCTATGGGAAATCTTTTCACGAATGAAATGGTAATCGATTTCTATGTGTTTTGTACGCTCATGAAAAACAGGGTTGGATGCGATATGGAGAGCTGCCACATTGTCACAGAAGAGAAGAGCTGGTTTGGAATGTTGCACATGTAAGTCCTTAAGTAAAGACAAGAGCTAGAGGATCTCACAAGTCGTAGTGGCCATTGAACGATACTCAGCCTCAGCTAAAGACCTCAAGATGGTATGTTGCTTCTTTGATTTCCAGGAGACAAGAGATTCACCAATGAATATGCAAAATACCAGTGACTGACTTCCTGCTATATGGACATGAAGCCCAATCAGAATCTGCAAATGCTTTGAACTGGAGTTCTGAGGTAGAAGAAAATAGTAGGCTTTGGCTATAGTGGTCTTTATATACTCTAAAATCTGATGTGCAGCATGGAGATGAGGAAGGCTTGGTTTTGTAAGAAATTGACTCAGCATATTAACAGAGAATGATAAATCTAGCCTGGTGATAGTGAGATACAGTAGCCTACCAATGAGTACCCTGTACTGAGTTATATCATCCAGGAGATCACCTTCATCCTGGGAGAGTTTGATATTAGGGTCCATTGGAGTCTTTTTGGTCTTGCATCCACTGTACCCTGTGTAAGAAAGTAGCTGCAATGCATATTGTCTTTGACAAAGGTAAATACCTTTGTTGGATCTAGCAACCTCTAAACCCAAAAAATATTTTAACTCCCCAAGGTCTTTCAATTTGAATCTGCTCTTGAGGTAATGTTTCAAATCATCCATTGCCTTTTGATTATTTGAAGCTATCACAATGTCATCGACATAGACCAAAAGGGTAAGAAAGAAACTATCACCAAATTTTGTAAAGAAAGAGCTATTAGCAGAAGATTGGAGAAAACCAATTTCCAACAGGGTAGTAGAGAACTTAGAAAACCATTGACTTGGAGCTTGCTTTAAATCATATAATGATTTGTGAAGTTTGCAAATAGGATTGATTGGCAAAGGCTCCCCCTTACGATAATAACCAGGTGGTAGGCTCATGTACACTTCTTCCATCAAGTCACCATGAAGAAATGCATTATTTACATCCAATTGAGTAAGTGACTAGCCATGAACAGCAGCCAGGGCAAGAAGAACTTTAACAATAGTCAGCTTTGCAACTGGAGAGAAGGTGTCCAAATAGTCAATACCTTCTTGTTGAGTGTATCCTTTTGCTACCAAACGAGCCTTGTATCGTTCTAATGAGCCATCAACCTTATACTTCACCTTATACACCCATCTACATCCAACTGAGTGTTTTCCAAGAGGTAAAGAAACAACAGACCAAGTACTATTTTGCTCAAGAGCCTGTAACTCGTCCTGCATTGCACACTTCCACTGTGGTATACCAACAGCTTGCTTGTATGTAGTAGGCTCAAAATGTGAGGAAATAAAATGAATAAAAAACTTATGAGATACCATATTAAAAGAGAGAAATGGAAGAAACAAAGTGTTGAGTAATGTATTGAATTAATCTATTATCAGTACATGAAGGTCTTTATACTAGTTGTAGTAACTGAGTCATTAACTACCTCATTAATTGTACAACTGTACAACAAAAAAGTAACTAACATCATATGTTTAATACCCCCAATTAAGTCTTTTATGTTTCCTTAATCATTTGGAAAATGAATGATACTTCGAAAGGAAGATTTTTGAATTCGTGTATGATATATTTGTAAAGAAACAAGTTCTTTGAGATTGATGAAGTTGAGCAACACTCAAGTTAATGTCTTTAAGGTTTTGGAATTCCTGGAAAAATTGTGGTTGGGCATTCATGAAGACAAATTTTCAAGATATTTTAAATGATACATGCCTATAAGCTTAAGCAAACTTATGTACCTGCTAGCCTTCAATTGTTCAATGTTCATGGCTCTTGACAGATCTGGGATCTTCGTTAAATTTATGCGATTCCGAAGGCTAAGCACTCTTGAATTCATAAGATTCTATGCATTGAAAATGAAGAACAATTAAATTAGTTTAAAGTCTATAAAAGTTTAAAGTTTTACTCAAAAAAATGATAGAGATGAATCATTTTTTTTTTCAATGAGCAAAATATAAAATAATATATATTGATAGCAAAGATGTCAATGGGCAATATTCTCATTGTAATTCAGATTCTTGAGATTGCATTTAAGAAGGAAACTCCTGGTTTGGTTGAAAGAGAGCAATATGTTAAGAAGGTAATTTAGTATGTTAAATTTTCATTTCATTATGGTATTTATGTTTGTTAAAATCAGGTCTCTAACTGGAATTGTTATTGTATATTTGATACAGAGTTAATGTCTGAAACAAATTCGATGAGGAAGAGAAAGAGAAACACAAAGGCCTTCACCAAAAGTAAGTTGATTATGCAATTTTTTGTATTTTTTTGTGGATCTTTTCGTTAATTGGAAAGTTGAACTTGAAAATGTTTGGATTTCAAATTTAATATAAATTGTTTTATAGGTTACATAAAATGATTGATTGTTTCTGTGTTGTGAAACTGCAGTTATATTTTATCAAAGTTGATTAGTTGAAAATATTTCATTTTAATTTCATCTTTTCCTCAATGATTGGGCTTTTGCTATGCTTTTCTAATAATTTAAATTTAAAAGCCCTGCTTTGACGATTTCCATAGCTAATTCGTGTTTCCATAAAATATTTATTTGATATGGCCATCCTAAGTTCATTTCTTTTATTTAATTCCTAATCATGTGCCCTACTTTTCTTAGTTTTTTATTATTTTGACTGGCTTTAGATTGACAAAGATCCTTAAGTTTAGTTCCTTAATGTTCATTTTGTTTTTGGCCTAATGCAGAGCAATTTATAGACTAAACTGTTACCACGGAGAAGTGCACAATGCTCCATCTTCATATGGACTATGGAGATACTTCCTATACGTTGCTATTTGGAGTTGTTCAGGTTGTAACGTCACAGATACCAAATTTTCATAACATGGAATGGTTTAGTGGTTGTTGCAATGTAAGACCTGATTCTACACTACTGTAGACCTTAATTTCATAAAATTTGATAGTGGAAATTAAATAAATAATGAATGTTGATTTCCACTTGAGTGAAAAGCTCCTTAACTTGGGATGTGAATGGAGCAATTTCGGTGAAACATTCTATGGGTGAGAACTATAATGGAACAGCTCGCCCATTATAGGACGATCGCCCATGGTTGATGGCGAGTTTGATGAAGGCGAGTTGATTTAATTGCCTTCTTGGCAAATAGGTAAGTTCGCCAAGTTGTGTTGATTGAGATGATCGCCCGAATGAGGCAAGGGCTCTGATCGCCCGAATGAGCCTAGTGATGATCGCCCAAAGAGTGAGTACGGCGACAAGTGATTTCCCATATAGAAAGCACAGATGATAGCCTAGGAGGCAAGAAAAGCCATAATGTACTTGCCAAATTTATAATGTTAAGTGTGATCGCCAACTTGTGGCATGAATCATAGCAAAGTAGGCGAGTAGAACAATAACCGGTGATCGCCAATAATGTAACTATGCCTGTAATCGCCAAATCTTAAGTTGGCGAACTGAAATTGAGTTGGCGAGCTGAGGTCTCAAGATGAGGAGGCGAACTGGAATCAGCACGTGTGGACAAAATAAAAATAAAAGCTGACGATATAGAGAAATAAATTCAAAACATTGCAGCAAAAATTGACTTTGTACGCTATACGGTTGAAGATAATTAATAGAGAAAGGTTAAAGTCAATAAAGGAATTATCCTTATTGGTTGAGCAATAAAACAAAGAAGGCAATCAAGTCAAGAACGGTACAGAAAAGATTGGCACGCTGTTTCTTTAGCCACATGTGTCTTCATCCATTAATGAGGGTAGAAAAATTGACCCTAGCTGTCTCTTTCATCTAATTAATGTATGTAAGACGTGAAATGATGAAAGAAGTGGAATAAAGGCCAAGTGATAAGTTCTGATTGGATTAGCATGACTATATAAGAAGAAACACTTGAGGAAAACCGACTTAGCAAACTTCATCTTCTTCACGAAAACTATCCTACTGCAAGTTTATGTTCTGTTCCTTCCATTTCTGCCATGCTTGATCTACTAAACTTCATCCTTAAGATGACTAAACAAGTAAACCTGCTTGCAAAACCTTTCCTCCATCGTTTGATGAGCTAAAGGAATAAGCAAAGTAAGGCCAAAGTGAAACAGAAAGTGTTCTGTTCTGGAAGTGCAGTTGGTTAAGGTGAGTTCTATATTTCTATCGTTCTCTTGATGTTCAATGGTAGATTTCTATGTTTTACAAAGTAATAAACATAGATGCAGCCTTGTTTTTAGTTAAATCCTTAGAGAATATGAAAACTAGAAATAAGATGTAGCCTTGGAAATAGACAAAAATAAATAAAGAAAATACTGAAAAAGTGACGAGAATGGCGACTGTTGTGATCGCCCATGTTGAATGTTAGTGATCGCCAATGAGGTGAGTAAGAAATAAAGAACTCGCCAAGTTAAAAATTCTTGTTCAAGTGGGCGAGGTCGCCCAACGCTAGTTTAATTCATGGGCGAGCCCATCTCTGAATAAAAAGCCATGAATGGCGAACTCACATGCATAGGCAATGGCGAGTTGAATTGTGGGCGAACTCCCACATTTAAGCCAATATAGGCATGGCGAGTTGATTTTTGGGCGAGCTCCCACGTGTAAGCCATTTGATGAATGGCGAACTCGGTTGGGCGAGCTAGTAGGATCTCTGTGGGCGAGCTAGTTGATTTGTCTCAAGTCTCGACCAAGTGGTGGAAATATATATAAAAAGAAAATATTAATAGTTTTAATAAATTATTTTGCAGCCGAGAATTAAGGATTCGGTAAAAGCGATCGGGAAGGCGAGCAGGAAGCTAGGCTTCATAATACCAGGTAAGGGAGATGTGTGTGAAGTGAATGCATGTCCTGTGGAGTTAAATTTTATGAAATTATTGAGAAATTGTTTTGATTTATGACATGCATTAATTTGATAAATCGTTTGATTTGGGCGAACTGGTAAAGGGCGAGCGAGCCAATGGAAGGCGACCCCTTTTATGTTGTTTTGGGCGAACGACCATGTTTTAATTGAAATCCGGGCGAGCCAATGGAAGGTGACCCCTTTTATGATGTTTTGGTGGCGGGCGACCCCTTTGTTAAGAAAATTTCGGGCAAGCCAAAGTGGGCGAACCCTTTTATAATGTTTTGGGCGGGCGATCCTTGTCGTAACGGCTTCGCGCTCGACGATTTTTGAAAAAACGTTAAAAAAACAAACGGGAGTCGCCACCAATCTTTTTTGTCTAGGTGTGATTGGCCACCTAAAATATTTATCTTTTTAACAAAATCTCAAAATTAATTAAGTTTATTAAAAAGACAATTTTGAGGTCTGCGAAAACAAAACTTGGGTTCGGGGGTACGGTTACGTGTGAGGAAGGATTAGCACCCTCATAACGCCCGTTAAAAAATGGTACCATCCAACTACACGGTATCTTTTGATTTTAATAAAATAGTCTTGGCTTAAGTTTAATTCGTTTATTATAAAAAAAAATCGTGCGTTTTCTTAAAAATCATTTTTACGTGTGGTTAAAAAAATTTCATTATGAAAATCAACATGAACACCATTTATTGAAAAATTAGATCAAATATCCCAATACTCTGGTAACATCTGAAATAATTCCCCTCACCTAGAGATTTCTTAAGAATCACTACTTGTGAGTTCTATAGAATCTCATCATCGGTGGTGCTCATGCTATTTTATAATTAATCGTGTACGCATGTAGTATTGATAAAAGGTACGATGCATGCGGAATTATAAAAACTTTATACTTTAATTTTTATTAATGAAACTCTTAATATTGAAAAATTTAACTAAATATCCCAATACTCTGGTAACATTTAGCTAATTCTTCTCACCTAGGGATCAGTCAAGAAATCACTACTTGTGAGTTTCATGACATCCCATCATCGGAAGAATTTCATTTATTTTGAAATTAATATTTTTTTGATTTATTGTCTTGATTCCTTTGATTATTTCCTTTTATTAAAATTCCATTATTATTTATTTAATTAATTTAACTATCATTCTTTACTTTTGGAAACTTTATTATGATTAATTTTTATTATTTTGTATTTATGTATTTCTAAAAATCCCCTTTTGTTTATTTCTCTCAATTGTTTTTATTACCTCTTTTGTTTTTATTAGTTTTTATTTAATTAATATTTCTCTAAACACTCTTTATTTGTCAAAACTCTTTATTTATTATATATATATATTTATTTATTCATTAATTTTTAATTTTTTTCCTTTTAAAAAACAAATAAGTATGAAATTGGATATTGAGGAATAATACCGAATATCCCAATACTCTGGTAACATTCGATATAATTCTTCTCATCTAAAGTTTTTCGAAGAATCGCTACTTGCGAGTTCTACGAAGACTTATCATCGAGATTCCATACTTATTTTATTTATTTTGTTATTATTCTTTATTTATTATTATTATTTTTTCCTAACCCACATTGCATTTATCTAACAAAAATTCATTTTTATTTTAAAAATATGTTTTTATGGCTATATATTTTATATGTTTACATATATGTATTTTACATATTTATTTATATTCATTCTAAAACTATAGTTTTACATTTCCTTTTATATATTCATTATTATATGTATTTTATATACATCAAATTTATATACTTTAAAATTATGTATTTTACATATTTTATATTTATTTATTTTCCCTTTTAAAACTATATGTTCATTTTTATTTTATTGTATCATACTATTTATTTATTTTATTTATTTTTCACTTAGTTACATTTTCTATTTTATTATTGTTTTTTTTTGTTTTTTGTTGTTTTGCCATAATTAATAAATAAATGAATAAAATGAAATAAAGGAGGAAAATATACCCAAAACGGAGCGGGCTGGAGCCGCTGGGCTGGGGCAAGCGCAGCCGGGTCGGATCTCGAAGCGGGTAGGCTCGCGGATCACAGCAGACGTGGAGTCGGGTTGCCGGACGGGTCGCACAGATCCGGGTCGGGTCAGACGTGGGGCGCGGATCTCCTTAGTCAAAACGCACCGTTTCATCTAACTATAAAAGATCCCCTTTTTTTTTCTTCTTTCATTTGCAACCGGCTCCCTCAAAAAAAACTTCCCCAGATCCTCTCGCCTCTCTCCCTCACCGAGCGATTTCCGACCGCCGTGCGCCGCCGTGCGCCAGTCGCCGGTGGTCCTCCCCGTAACCTAAAATCACTTCCCTCGTCTTTCACTACTCCGATATGCCCTCCGTTTACTCCGAAAACACTCCCAACCCTATAGATCTAACCTTCTCCGAAGCCTCCTCTCTCTTTTTTTATTTTTGTTTTCTTTTTTTCTTTTTTTTTTTTGTGGTTGATGGCTCAGCTGTTGTGGTTGTGATATTGTATTGTTGTTTCTCTCCTTTTTTGCAGGTATTAGATCTAGGATTTTCAGATCTGAGATCCTAAGGGTCTCGATGTTAGGGTTTTCGGATTGGGGTTTTTTTTTTTTTTGGGCTCTGGGGGGGGGGGGGTCTCGGTTTTGAGAGTGATGAAGGTGTCAAGGGTCTCGGGTGAGTGATGGTGATGAGTGGCCGTGGTGATGCTGGTGGGTAGACGATGATGAGTTTAGGGTTTTTTGTGAGTGGTTGGTGATGATGTTGGTGGGTAGCTGTGATGATGGTGGTGAGTGGCTTCGGTGGTTATGGGTAGTGGCTGTGGCGGTGAATGCTTTGGGTTTTTTTTCTCTCCTCCCTCTCCGAAGAAGAAGCCGAAAAATCCTTGCTTTGGGTCTTCTTAAACGACATTGGAGCCTTTCCCTAACCTTTCAAAATCACAAAATCAGTAGGTTTCTGTTGAAACGGGATTCACGGGATGGGGAAGATGATTTTGCCGGGGGTTGCGGCGCCGGCGGCTGGGCAGGGAACCGACAGATCTGGCCGGTAGATTTGGTAGATCCGAAGCACTTAATGCTTCACAGTGACAATGGGACTGATAATAATAATAATAATAATAATAATAATAATAGTAATAATAATAAAAATAGAAAGATAATAATAATAATAGTAATAATAATAATAATAGAAAGATAATAATAATAATAAAAAAGAAAAGATAATAATAATAATAATAAAAACAGTAATGATGATGATAATAATAATAATAATAATAATAATAATAATAATAATAATAATAATAATAATAAAACCCATGTGATAAAAACAATAACAATAATAATATACATAATAAGAAAACAAATAAATAAAAATAAATATATAAAAATAATAATAATAATAATAATGAAAACAAAAACAAAATAATAAAAATAAAACAAATAGATACAAATAAAATACTAATAAAAATAAATTTACTCATTTTAATGGGCCTTGAAGCTCAATGTTTTATTTTGGATTTTGAAGGTCCGATTGAGTTTAAAACTATCAATTTGGACAAAATTTGGTGTCTACAATCCTGTTTTAATAAATATGGGCGAGTTGACCATGGAAGTGTCACATTGGGCGAGTTGACCATGGTAGTGCCGCATTGGGCTAGTTGACCATGGTGGTGTCGCATTTAGGCGAGTTGACGATGGGCAATGCCATAATGGGCGAACTGACCAGGGGCAATGTCATAATGGGCGAACTAACTATGGGCAATGCCATAGTGGGCGAACTAGCCATGGGCGAGCTGCTATGGGCGAGCCAGTTTAACTTGTTTTTAAATGCTAAGGTTGGCGGGCAAACACTAATTCACCGCTATGGCGAGCTGACCATGGGCTAGCCGCTTGGGGCGAGTTGACCATGGGCGAGCTTATTTACTTGATATTTTTCTAACACGAAAAATGGGCTGTTTTTAATATCTTTATAAACAGAAAATATAAAACCTTTTTGGAGTGAATTGACTATGGGCGAGTTGACTATGGGCGAGTTGACCATGGGCGAACTAGCCATGGCGAGCCAGTTTAACCCGTGCCTTTCTCACAAGAAAAATGGTGAGATTGCGGGCTGTTTTTACTATTTTATATAAGACCCTTTTTGGAAAATAAATCATTTTGAGAAAATGATGAATTTGGTGAAATAATTCCTTAAAGGTGCTTTATGAGATATAATTTGATTTTGAGACTTTAGGCCTCTAGTTTCATGCATTATGATTTGCGAGGCTGATGGACCTGCCAAGTCATCAGTGGTCTCGAGGTCACTTAGCAAGTGGACCCGAGGACCACCTATAGATTATGGCCATAGATCTAGCCGAGATAGCTGTGAGGGGCGATGGCCTATGGGTGCACCCCAAAAGCGGATGACTTGTGTCCCTGGAAAGGGGTAGGGAACGATGAGAGTATGATTTATTTATAGGGTGATGCCTAGTCTCAACGTAATGATTTCTGTTTACTGAGGGGATTTACTGAATCCTATTTACCGTTT
The DNA here is from genome assembly GCA_032173925.1 of Heritiera fomes. NCBI lineage: Eukaryota > Viridiplantae > Streptophyta > Magnoliopsida > Malvales > Malvaceae > Heritiera > Heritiera fomes. Next base: position 30,415,643 of record JAPDPM010000012.1, read on the forward strand.
ACTACATTTTAATGCAAATTGTTTAACCAATGATTAGAATGGTGTATTGAGAATATTGTTTACTATATATATTGTTTTCCTACTTAGTATGATTTTAGGAAAAATAAATACTTTGTGGCATATAGTTTTGTGTTCTTTAAAGCAGCATACGTCTCTTTTACTGAGCACGTGATTCGCTCACCCATTTGTTTTAACTCCACAGATAGAAAGACACGGAGTTAGAGAACTATATCCCAAATGGATATAGCTACGTGTAAAGCGCTGGGGCAAATTATATTAAATATGACAGGTACAATCACTTCTCTTTTACATTTCAGACATAAGTATATAGTACTACTTTATTGAAACAAGGACAATATGGGATGTCAGATGTGAGGAATAGTGAAAAAATTTCATATTTCGTATTTGTTAAATGAATGTTTATCATTTATTACTATCACTATAGAATGTTAATGGCATCACAGACAGCCCAATCGGAAAAATAGTATAAAAATACGTGAAAAATGTGGTAATGGGTCGTTACATGCAATCATGTTCTTTACTTACTCTTTCATAAGATTCGAACTTGGTTTGCACAAATGATAGCTTTAATTCTGAATTTGCCTTTAATTCTCTTCATTTGTGTTTAATTAGTTATTCAAATTTATTGAAGCCCATTAAAAATTATTGATTGAGACATTAGAAGATATTAATATCAATACATCTGTATGGCACTAATATAACTATTAGAGCTAGTCAAAACAAGGAACAAAGATCTAATGTTGTTTTTGGTTTCTTAAGCTTACCTGGAAAAATCCTTATAACTAGAATATGGCCAAATTTGCATTTAGACTCATATTTCCAATGGCAGAAAATGGAAGAATTAAGGAATAATATTATACATCTTATTGCAATGTATCGAAAGATTTTACTTTCAAAATTAAACAATTTTTTTTTGTTTCCTTTTCAAATTATTTTTTTAAGTTGGTAAAGTAATGCATAATTGTTTTCATTATTATGAAATGAATTTTACTAAATTTTTATTTTGGCCATGACGATAAAAGTTATGGCGATAAATGTTCTTGCTTTGCATTGTGTTATTTGCTATGATTGTGTATTATTATTCCGCGATTAAGATGTTCAATTACATGCAATTATCCAAGAAGTGGACTTTTTTTATTTCTATTTATGCTTCACTCTTAAATAAGAGACTAATAAGATTTACTTTTTTTTTCTTTTTGAGGGTGAGTTTCTTTGTTTTTTGATGCAGGGAGAATATCTATTGGTTGAGTTTGGTGAAATTTGCTTCAACTGGTGAGGTTCTTTATTTTTCTCTGTTTATTATTTTTGTTCTTTTTAATTTTAGAAGTACCTTGGTTCTTTCTCATTCCTTTTCGTTCTTCCTCACAAATTTCAAACAAAAAGAGTAAAAGGACAGAAACAAAAAGCAGTAAGTGGTTATTTGCTCTATCCCTTCTATTTTTTCTTTTTGGTAGTAACTATCTTCTGAAGAGGTTTTTTTTTCCTATCTGTTGATTTTTTTTGTAAAGCTTTATTTTTTCTAACGGTTCTAAGATTGGTATGAAAAAGGCTTTTTTTTTAACGAACATCCCATAATTTGAAAACTCTTAATCTTTTAAGATAGATTTTCTTTAAAAATAAAACATGTAAAAAGAGACATTGTTAGAAATTGTGTTTAACACCAAAAAAAATGGATTGGTTTTCTTTGATTAAGGTTTTTTTTTCCTTTGATTTTTTTAAAACAATTGTCACTTTGTTACATAAGTATATAATGTAATAAAAATTACTGATTTCTCTTGACATTTACTGTCATTTATATATTGTACATTGTTATGAAATTCAAATTAATTAGATTTCTTTCTATTTTTTTGTCTCTAATATATGATACATTTGTAGAGAACTATATTTTTAATTTCAATTCAGTTTTTCACTTTATTTAGCTTGGGTATGCTGGTTGGTGAAGCATTCTTTGCTTATTTGGTGATTGGATATACGAATTAGTATTGTACTTTTTTATTATTTTTTTGGTTCTAATGCTTTGCAATGCTTTGTTTCACTTTTGGGGCATTTTTTGAACTACTTTTAAATTGTAATATCATTTTGCTTTGCTTTGTCAATTAAGTTTTGAGAGTTCTAATCAGTTTGTTAGATCATTTGGATTGATTCACTTGACAATTTATTACTCTTTTTTTTGCTAACATTTTCGCATGAAATGTTTTTTGGTTGGCTGATGTAGCTTATGTTTTCTTTGCTGTTGTGGGGTTTATCTGGTGGTTTGTTTACTCAAAAACTGGTCCTAAACTATGATATGTTGAATTGGTAAATTTCTATATTTTTATGTTGCTAATACAAAAAGTTAGTACCGAGTTCCTTCGCTTGGGAATGAAATTTGATTTTTTTGGTGGAGCAAAAAAAATGTACCAAGACCAGGTGATTTTAGAGTTTATTAAATATTTGGTACGTATTCATGGCCCCCAAAAATTTTTCATACTTGCTCTTTTCATCCATCGGTGCCAATTAGTTGGAATTTTCAATTTCGATCTTTATAATTGAAGGTCATTTCAATGATTTTTATGGTTTTATTTCTGTTTTATTATTTTCATTAATGAAAGCTAGTCTATCTATTGCTAACATCCGACATTGCTTGCAGAGATTTGAAACTTTGAGGCAAAGGGCTGTAGCAATGGTGGTGGACGTCTACAAACCATGATGCTTGGCCAAGAACCACATCAAACAACATCTAATCTTGAGCGTCTTAATAAGACATTTATCCAAGTGAATTTCAAAAGAATACTGAGAAGTTCAAGCTTACAATGTATCAAGAGGCTACTCTTCTGAAAACTTAATTTTTGCATAACTATTTACAATATACTTGTACATTTCTGTTGCATTATATCATGCTTAATGATTTATGTAAAAGAGTTTGAAGAAAAGATATTTTTCCGATAGTCGGTAAGGTAGAGCTATTTTATAGTCAAGCTAATTACAACCAAAAAATTGAAAACTAGTAAAAACAAGCCTAAAAATCAAGAACTCTAATTACAAGATATTTACAAAAGGAAGCTGATAATAAACAAAATCCAAAGAATCAGAATTGTAAGATTCCTTGAGTTGTCTCAGAGTTTACTTTCTTACCTGGTCATTTAGACACATGGATAGCTTAAATTTATGATAGATAAATGACTAAAATGTTTGAATAAAGTTAACTTGGTTTGTTAGAAAACTTGATAATTTTTTTTAAGCATTTTTCAAGATCCATCTATGATCTTTGATTCAGTGACTGTAACAAGGATTCTTTTTTTTTTTAGTGTTATCGAACAATCAAAAACTCATTCCCTATCATTGGCTTATTCCTTTTCAAATGTTTGAAAAGTTGTTTAAAATGTCCAGACGCATGTCGCTGAGGAAAATGGATAGGTAATGTCCTTTTTTAGTTGTGCCTAAATGCTGATATACATTTTTGAAACATTTCTAGCAAAAAAACTGGCTATTAATTGGACAAGCATGTCATATTGGCTTCTCATGAACATTATTGAGATAGAATAAGGGCTTTTTAAACAGTCACATAGCAATTTAAACAAATTATCCATACTTTATTCAAATTATGGCAGATTTATTTTTCAAAAAAAATTAGACTTTGATGCTGTTATGCTTAGATAATAAAATTTCATTTTTTCTTCCTAATGAAAAATTTGATGGATATTATATATATACATGTTTTTTTTTGTTATTAACATTGTATTATTTGTCATATTATTTTGAATATATAAAATTTATGCATCAATTATCTACGGACCAGCAACAAAGCGCGTGTTTTATTCTAGTGTATAAAAAAATTAAAACAAAAAACTCACTAAAAAAGTTTTAAAAAAAGAAATGTGGGTGCCACATGGACAACTCCACCTCTCTCTTTTTTTTCCTCAAAAAATGATATATACGATTAATTATTTAATTCCAACTTGGAAATTATTTGCAAACATGTGAAACAAATAATTATACTATTTTTAAAAATTTTGAAGCAAGCTCAAAGTAACATGAAAAAATTCCACTACACATCAAACTAAGATTTAAAAATAACTCAATATACAATTGTCAATAATCGAGTGATTAAAAAAATTATAACATTCTATTAAAGAAAAAACTCAATATACAATTAATAATATTAAACATGTTCGAGAACCTGATTATACTTCCTCTAGAATCATATTAAAAAGAAAGAGAAGGAGAGAGAGAGATAACACCACCTATTTAGTCTTAGCAGAGTGAATAAAAAAATTGTGACATAAGTAGAGGTGGCAAAAGTTGACCTGACCAGAAAAATCCGCCCAATTAACTCGAATTCAAATCCGACCTATCTGATTTGACTAAAGAAGTCAACAACCTAAATCCAACCCGATCCAAATCTGAATTGATCCGAAACCAAATTTATTCAAATTCACATTGATCCAAACCCGACCTAGTTAGAACCCGAATTGATCCGAACCCAAATTGACCAAAATCCAAATTGATCTAGATCCAAATCCAAATTAACCCAAACCTGAAAAGATTCAAACTTAAGTTTAATATTATCAATAAATATTTAAATATTAAAATTAATTATCAAAGTGTAATAACCGTAAATTTCTGAATTTTTATATTACTTATTCGGAAATTTAATTTTAAATGCGAAAGATAAATTAAAGTAAATAAAGGAATTATTTACAAGATGGAATATTGTTGGAAATTCCGTAAATAATGAAGTTAAGGAATTGATAAATTATATGGAGGAAATTAATTTGGATAAATTAGAATCCAAATTAAATAAGAAAAGGAAAATGAGAAATTATTTGGATAAAAAAATCCAAGTAAAATAAGAAAAACAGAAAAATGAATATAATGAGATATTCATATAATTATATTATATAAATATATGGTTACATAAATACATATGTACTATTATATATTTATATAAATATATTTAAATATAAATACGTATCTACATATATGAAATATATGTATATATTATTATTTAGTGATGTATACTATTTTAAGTCACTAAATAAGTAACATAGATACTATTTTAAAGTTTTGATATACATAAATATATGTATATACATGAAATATAAATCATATTGTAGATATATATATATATATATGTTGTTAATGTAAAATATACATATATATATATATATCAATATAAAATACAAATATATGTATTTATATACATATAGTAATAATAGTATATTTATACATATATTGTATAAATATATTTTATAAGTATTATGTATAATTATATATATGATAATATATATTATAAAAAAAAGAAAGAAGAAACAGGGAATCGGGATACCCGATTCCCGTTTCTTCAAAAGAAACAAAAGCAGAGAACTGGCCGACGACCACTGGAAGGGAAGAGGAGAGAGGAGGCGTTGCCGACGAGATGAGAGGGAAGAGAGAAGTGACCGACGACGACCGAAACGGAAGAGAGAGAAGTGAAATCGAACAGCAAATCGAGAAGAGAAGAGAGAAAGGAAACGGTGGTGTCGGCCAATTTAGACACCGCCACCGCCACCGCCACCATCACCACTGCTGAAGGGAGACGAAAGTGAGAGGAGCCACCGGTGGTGAAGGAAAAGGCGGCGGAGGGAAGAAACAGAAGAGGAAGGAGTCAAAACCCACCGTTCCAGATTTGGCGCCGTCGCTGGTGATGGGGCGAAATCGAGGCCAGATTCGACGTCCCTGCAACCGTGGCCAGCTGAGGGAGGCCCGAACCGGCGGTGATGCCGGTGGGAAGAGGCTGAACCGGCCAAACCAGTAGAAGGAAAGCTGACCGGTCGGAACCGGTCCTGACAGAAATGGGAGAAAAGGAAAAAGAAAAAGAAAAAGAAAAGAAAGAGAAAGAAAAGAAAAAGAGGAAAAGAAGAAAGAGAGAGAAAAGGAGAATTTTCGGGATTTCAAAAATTCTCGAGAATTCGGCAACTCGAAAATTACGAAAAAATTCGGTAAGAATTTCAGAAAATGATTTCGAGTAAAAATTTAATAAATTATTTATGAAAATTCTAAAATTTAGAATTTTAATTTTCAGAAATTATTCTCGGCGATCGAGATGAGGAATCAGAAGAGATGGAGTACGGGCACGACCGGTAAGAGGAAGTCGCCGACCCGAAAAAAGGTAAGGAATGCATGTGCAGTACTGTAAGGATATTCAGTCTGCATTGTTTTTAATTACGAACTAGTTTATGAAAATATTTTGATGAATGATTGGTTGAAAAATTGGGATGAAGTACTGGCTGGAAATTATAAACTGTATTTTTCGTGCGGGAGGCTAGTCAATCGGCAGCAGTTATACTGCCAAAAAATTTTAGAAAATTACATAAAATCATAATAAATGATTTTATTTCACGAGAAACGATTTTGAATCACGAAAACCAAGAAATTGATTGTTTTTCATAAAATATGAATATATGGCAGTCCATTTTTAAATTATTCATGTTTTCGATATCGGTGATAATGAAATCACCGAAAATTCTCATGATATGTAAATTACATGATTATTTTACATGAATTGAATTTCATGAAAGGATTTACATGAGATGAATTATATGATTTAATTTACATGAAGTGGTTTATGTGCATTGATTTACATGAAATGAATTTCAAGAAATGATTTATATGAATTAAATTAAATGAAAAGAATTACATGAAAGGAATTACATGAAATGATTTAATTGAAAATGATTTCTACTGTTAATCGCTATTTGAAATTGATTTCTACTGCTAAATGAATGAATTATGAAAATGTTTTGAGACAGTCGTTTGTTAGTGATCATGCATAGTGTTATATGATTGCGAGACTTGATCAGTCTACAGGTTTGTCATATTGTATATGATTGTGGGAATTCTGGTCAAAACTCACAGATTTACGCAGTAAGCACCTGACTAGTGCGAACTGTGAGTGTTGACGATGGCCATTCATTATAGTGATCCTCCCTTCGGGGATAGTGATAATGATTGTCCCTTCGGGGATAGTGATAGTGAAAGTGCATGATTCTATTGAATGATGATTGTCTCCATCGAGTGATTATTGAACTGTTTAAATATCGATTTAACTGAAGTGAAAAGAAAGAAAAAGTTTACAGTGAATGCCAGTACATAATGATTTTAAAAGAAATGATTTTATTGTATTGTTGCTATCTATTGTTTATATGTAATATGATTTGGATGATGACGAGTTAAACTAATATTTTTCTAGAAGAATAGATAATATTAATTATTCTATCAAAATGCTTTAAATCATAAAAAGCATAAAATTGAAAATGACATGAAATAAAAAGAAAAAGGATTTAAATTTCAAACGAAATTTACTACTCTCTACAGTTGCTTCTAGGTTCCGGAACAAGACAGGTATTTCAAAATACCTGCCTTACTCCATCCGGATCCCTAACCGACTGTAGTATTCTTCCTACATGTGAGCCTATAGCCCTTATAGGAAAAATAAAAAAGTTTTTCAGCATATAGATAGCTGAATATCAAGTGAGACATATAATTCTCTTACTGAGCCGTGGTTTGCTCACCCCTTAATTTTAACATTTCAGATTTCGAGGACTGAGAGTCTGACAATCTAAAGGATCTCGGCTACACATTTAGAGATACTGCGACAGCTCGATTTAATTATATGAGGTATGATCATCTATTTTCTGTATTTAGACTTATCCACAGTACTACTTCCTTATGCATTAAGATAGGGGATGTAATTCATATTATAATTTAATATGAAATTGTTTATATGTAAAAGAAAAGAAAAGTAAAGTATCGCAGACAGTCCAACCAAATAAAATGTATAGAATAAGGTGAAAAATTGGGTCATGGGATGTGACACAAAGTATTTTACTATAGTAAAAATATAAATTTTTTTTCAATAATATGAGTGTTATATATATTTTTAATATAGTTAAACTTAAATATTCACTTTTATATTATATTCATTGAACCTAATATATAATTATTTAATGGCTAATCTATAATAGAGTACAGAAGCTATATCACCTACACTTAATGTCTTCAATTATTCTATAAAAAATCAAGATAAATTAAAGAGATATATAGTATTGTTTTATGATATTTAGTAGGGATTATAAATACCTTTGATTTATAAAGTTATTAATTATTATAGATAATAAAAATAAAATGAAAAAATATAATTAATTTACGAATATTGATAAATATATTATAAAGAAAACTATTATACAAATTATTAAATATTTTGATTATTTCAATCCCAATGGTACTATAGGTCATATAAGAAGAAAATTTTATTTTTATGAGGTTTGTAATTCTTAGAAATATGGTTTCAGTTGATTTTCATACCAGATAAATCACATCGAGATGACCAAGGCTTAACCTAATAAACCTGTCCAATTGACCCGAATCCAAATCCGACTAACCCAAATTGACTAAAAAAGTCAACCACCTAAACCCGATCTAATCCGAACCCTAATTAATTCGAACCAAAATTAATCCAAATTCAAATTGATCTAAACCCGACTTTATTCGAACTTGAAATGATTCGAATCTGAAATAGACTGATTTTTTCTTGACCCAAATCCGACCTTATCCGAACCCGAAATGAACCGATTTTTTTCTAACCCAAAATGATCTAATCCAAAATAACCAAACTCAAACCCAAACTCGATCCGACCCGTCTATTTGCCACATCTAGACGTTAGGTAAAGTTTAAATTTAAATTAAACAATTTCAACTTTCAACCCCAACTATTAAAAAAAAGAAAGAAAAAATATCCGTTTGAATAGAAAATTAAATGGTAATGATATTAACAACTTTTCAAAATCTAAATTAATTAACCTTCGATACCCTCAGCCAACAAAAAGTGACCCAAAAAGAAGGATATATATTTGCCTGTCTGCCTGCCCGCATACAACTTAGCAATTAAGTGAAGTAATGTCCGGTGAAAGTATATGTCCCAAGGTTGTCACATGCAGCAATGATTAACAAAATAAACTTACTTACCCAAAACCTTATACTATTTAATTTTTTATGGTATTGACAAAATAACTTTTATTTTAAATATTTTTTAATTTTAACATAGTACTGATTTGTCTATTGACAGTAAATTTTGTAATTAAATTATCACATATCCGTTATTTCGTTTTTTTTTTGTTCATTCGTTATTTCGTTTAATCTAAATACCCTTGTTAAATTTATAACCCCATTAACGGTCAATCAAGTATATTTATAGGATAACTTTTCTATTTTCCCACGCAATAAGTTATGTTGGAACTAAAACTAAAATAAAAAAAATATTCATAAAAAATAATAAATAAATTAAATTTTTATTATTAAAACGTTATTATTTTATTATTAAAATTAAACGTTGCAACAGACTATTCAGATTTCTTTGGTTTGAATTTACAAACAACAACAAATTCAAAAAAATTATTATTTGTTTAATAATATTTCCTTTTTTGCGATCCATTGCTTGTTTCGGATGTAAATGCTTTAGGGAAAAGGGAATAAAGGAAAATTCTTTCCCTTTGTCTTTTGTCATGTTCAATTCAAGAGGTGACCCCACCCATTTAGAAATTGTATTCTAGCTCCAATCAGAATTACTCACTCTATATGATTTTTAAAATTAAGAGTTATTAGAATATAAAATAAAAAGTGTTTAATTTAATCTATTTATATTATTTGTATCAAATATATTAATTTGCTAATATATATGTAACTATATATATATATAGCATCCTATTTATGCAACTATTTAGATTGGAAATTTAATTTGTTTACAGACAAATAAGTCGAATTAATACTATAACATAAAATATCTTTGGTGTTGAATATAACATAAAATATCAACTGGCATCTGATTGACTTAAAATCTAACCTAAACATTTTATTGGGGATTATGAATTCTAACAATTCGTCTTATAATAGTTAATTGCACAAAAATTAAGTTACAAATTTTCAAATAAAAATAAATAAATAAAACTTTATATTATTGATTTTGTGTCTACTAGAACATATAGATTTAGATAAAACTGCGAATTCAACATTAATTTAGATGACATTACATGTAATGTGGCTTTGGAAGGTTACAAGTTCTCAAACTTACGCACTTACTGTTTTTATTAACTGAATTGAGTAGATAGGGTAGGAGGATTAAGGGTAGATTAAGATTTTCAAAAAATAAGCATTAGATAACAAAATGAAAGGTTTTTTTTTTTCCTTCTGAAAAAGGTAAAGTTTGTTGATAAATATTTTCTTAAATTTATTTTCAGACTTAAGTAAAATGTGTCTTGCTCGATTTAATAGAGATATTTCAGTACTGTGATGAGAGTAGTGGGATTCATGAGAAAGGAAAAAATTACAAGTCTCGATTTGTGCAACTTGAAATCTTATATATGTACCCAAAAAATCGCATACAAATAATTGACTTTTACTGATGTTAAAGAATGAAAATAAGTACGTTGTCTACTGTTTTCAGCATATATATATATATATATATATATATATATATATATATGGTGAATAATTAAGAAATAAAGAATTTACATAATATTAATTTCTCTTCTTTCTTATAATTTTACTTTCAAGGGCTCAATTTAATCATGAAAAAAATGACATTACTTTTATGCAAAAGTTTGTCATGGCTTACATTTACAACTATTACTCATTACAACTTTGCAAAAAAAAAAATCATGACTAGAATTAATTAATGTTTATAAGAGCAAGTGAAAGAATCTGAGAAGATTTTTTATTATTCAAAAAACGTATTGAATTACAAGAATGAAGCTCAAATATATAGAGCTGAAATAACTGAAGTCTGAAGTCTGTTGACTAATTGACTGAGCTAACAACCTAACAACCTGACAGCTCAGCAGCTAACAAACTAAGCTAGAAACAATAGACCCACTGGACTGAGCTAAAATAAATGCTCTTGAGAGTGTCGATAACTCTGATAGCAAGGGTCAGTGTTCTACATGTTTTGAAATTGATATTATTGATTTGTGTCTAGCCAGAGTATATAGAATTCTATATATTAAGATAAGGCAGGAAAAGGACGAGCTTGGAGATTTTAGATTTAATTATGTCCTATGATGAGAAAGGAAAAAAAATTACGACATTCTAGTTCTGCAACTTGTAGTCTTATTACATGTGCCTGCTACTATTTCATTGTTTACTATTTTCAGCATATATCAGTTGAATAATTAAAAAAAATTAAAGGAATTGACATAATATTAATTTCTCTGCTTTCTTATAATTTTACTTTCAATGGCTCTATTTGATCATTCAAAAATTTGTCATGGCTCAAATTTACAACTATTGATTACTTATTACAACTTTGCAAAAAAAAAATCATGACTGGTATTAATCAATGTTTATAAGAGCAAGGGCATTAGTGTCGGCGTTCCAAAGTCTTACTTTGCAATGTATACAAAAAAAGAATAAAGCAATGTGCATAAATTAAGGAAGTCTTGTCCCTGCGCTCATCAACATTCATCAACAAATTACAAACCTCTTTCTTTCTTTCTTTGTTTTGTTGATTGTTTGAACACCTAATTCACATTCACTGCTACCTCATCACTTTCATTACTCGCAAATGGAGATGGTGAAGCAGATTCAACAATGGTCTCATCGTCAGCATCCCTTGGTGTTGGTTGAAGAGCAAAGCAATGAAAATGAAAAAGCTTCTTGCTGGGGATGTGGGGAAGTGGTATCAGCTTCAAGCTTTACTTGTCTACATTGCAACTAACACCTTCATAAGTAATGTGCCCAAGCACTCCTTGAAATTGGTAACCACTCTCTCCACCCCCAACACTCTCGAGGTTTTTTTCTTCTAGAAAGGCCAAAGACTGATCGTTATCATCCAGGGTATGCTTGTGCATTATGCAAGGAAAAACGTAATATATTTTTTTATGAATGTCGTGCTTTGAATTGCTATTTTGCCCTTGACATCAAATGTGCTTTATCTTCACATAAGGTTGGTGAAACTATCTATCACTTCAAAAATGATGGTCATCAACATCCATTCTTCTTCCTCGAAAATCATAAGGATGAACTCAAAAAAGTTTATTGCTCCTGGTGTCACAAGTCATTAACAGATTTCATATATGTTTCTGTTGGTTGTAACTTTCATAAAAAATGTTTTAATGAGTTACCCACTGAAATAGTTGATCTTCCTTATCATCGTTTCCACAGTCTCTTTCTTCAATTTCATAAAAACAATTTTTTTTGTGAGATATGTCAAAAGGAAGATGTTAATTTTTTTTATCATTGTTTTGTTTGCAAGTTTGATATTCACCTTAAATGCATTTGGTCAAAACCTATTATTGAAGCGAATAGGCATCATAAGCACCCATTTATTGCCATTTTTAACAAAGATTCAATATTCATTTGTGACGCATGTGGCGCCAATGGCAAGTTTGTTTCTTATGTATGTCATACATGCCACATCCAAGTCCATGAGAGCTGCACTTCATTGCCCCACATCAGCAAAGTCACACGACATGATCATGCTATTTTCCACAAGTACTTCCTTGGAAAAAGGGGACTTGAAAAACATGATTGCAAAATTTGTTTTGAAGAAGTGAAAACTGAGTATGGAAGTTACCATTGTTTGAAGCAAGATTGCAATTATATTGTCCATGTGAAATGTGCCACAGAGGAGGATGATTTGTACTTCATAATTGATCAAGAAAATCAAGATGAGGAGCTTCATGAAACTAACGAAGCTACAGATTCTTCCATTGCTTTTCATGCTATTAAGAAGAACGAGCATGGGGCAGCTATAGAAATAAAGCATTTCAACCATGAACACAACTTGGTGTTTGAAGACAAGATCAAAGAGGATAAATATAGGCTTTGTGACTGGTGCATACTATCCATCTCAACTCCGTTTTATTATTGTTTAGAGTGCAATTTCTTCCTTCACAAAACTTGCGCCGAATTACCCAAAATTAAGCATCATTGGTTTGACCGATTCGACGCCACCCTCAAAGCAAGTGATTGGTTCTCGTGTTCTTGTGTGAACACTATTCTAGTGGTTTGGTTTACCAAAGTAGGACTCCGAATTTTTGCCTAAGGTGTGCTGTTGTTCCTAATATCATCGAAGGTCAAAGACACGAACACTTTCTCTTTTTTGATTATAAATGCAAGAAGCAATGCAATGCCTGTGGTGTCGGCAGCAACTATGGTGCATTCAGGTGTAAGAAGCGCACTAATTTTGCTTTGGATTTTGCATGCATGACATTACCGGGCGATTCAGCATAGATGTGATAATCACTTGCTAAAACTTACTTATCGTGATGAGAGAGATGAACATTATTGTGATATTTGTGAAGAAAAGAGAGAGCCAAACCATTGGTATTATTATTGTTCAACTTGTGATAATTCTGTTCATCCTAAATGTGTTCTTGGAAAATATCCATTTGTCAAGGAGGGAATGACTTGGCCAAATCTGCGTCTCAAACACTACCACAAAGATGTCTTTTTTGTCCGGAAGATTGATGACTACCCTGACTGCAGTGTTTGTGGTAAGCTTTGCCAAGATGAAGCTCTCAAGTGTTCTACATGCAACTTTATTGCCCACGGCAAATGTGGATCCTACTTCTGGTAACTGGTAAGTAGGAGTGCATATGTAAAGAGTTATTTTTAGTTCTCTTAAATTGTCTAGTTTGTTGATCATTAATTGCCATTATTATATGACATTTATTCTCTACAGAATTAATTAACATCAACTTTAAATTTGTATTAGATGCAGCGGAGAGGAGTTGGTAGAAGGAATAAAGGCAAGGTGAAGGGATTTATTAAGTGAGTCTCGTCCATTCAAGCAGGATAAATGGTGGTGCGCATGTTGGTGGCGTTCGGGACGTGAGCTTGTTGGGTTTGGCAGTGAAGGATTGGGATTTGTGATGAAGATGGATGATTTATGGCAAAATAAATAATTTTAAGTAAGGCTTGTTAATCTTAATTTCAAAAGTTGTTGTAAGTGTTGCATTGTATTGGGTTGTAAGATTTGATTTCAATGTCAAGTTTGTGTTGTGTGCATGATTTGAATGACATTGTTATTTGGATTGTTAGTGTTGTTGAATGATGCACTTTCAATTCCAAAGCTAGCCTCAGTGTCAAATGTCGGTGGTATACTGGTATAAAAGAACGGTATGTATAAAACTAACTGCAGTTTTTTGGCTTGCTCCTTAAAAATTCAAAGTCAAAAATGTATATCACAAACGGCAGTTTACTTGCAAAATGATGTGATTATTAGGCTACACAGTTTACTGTAGTTTACTTGAAATAGCAATGAAGCAAGCGGGCCAAATCCATTATTAGCCTTAGCGAGGCAACCGCATGTTATTCAAAGCCCATTGTTTTCATTTTTTTTTCAAAGGAGTATCTAATATTAAGAGCCATTTTAAATAAGAAAACATATTTACAATCAATATTGGCTTTATATCTCTATTCTTAAAACTATATATAGTTTATATTATATTTTTTAAATCAAGTCGAATGGCATGACAGTTCCAATATATAATATATTCAATGATCAAAAAACTCTTACCCATTTACAATCAACAAAAAAAAAAGATAAATTACCAAAAATACGCATTTTGCGATTGATTATAAGCCAAAAAAACTTATTCTCATAAGCTTAAAAAGTGAACTCTTTGCTATCATTCTATTATTTCTTCCGTTAATTTTGAATTTTAATGAAAATTCTCACACACACACACACACTTATATATTATATGATATATATCCAAAAAACACCTAAAATCTACAATGAATTTAGGCTCTATTTGTTTCATAGAAATTGATTTCTAAAAAATGATTTCTGTACAATATTTACATTTATGGGAAAATTAATTTTTTTATTTTTTGGATGATTTAACGAAATTTTTTTCTATTATTTTTGAAAATCTGTTTTTTTTTCAAATGATATTGATTTAACTATTAGAATATCAAAAGTTATATATTATTAAATTATTTAATTTTTATTTATTAATATTTGAAAATAGTTATATTTTAATAATAATATTATATTATTACACACATACAAGAAACTATTTATTATTTATATTAACATAATAATATTTATTGTTAAAATATTAAAATATTTATACTATTAAAATAATTATATTTTATATTGAAGGTATTTATTATTAAAGTATAACAAACTATTATTTATTTATATTGATTATTAAAATAGTAATATAAATACATTTGTCAATAAAATATAAAAAATATATTTTAAATTAAAAATATCAAGAAATGAATAAAAATATTCATTTTATAAAAAATAATAAATTTACAATAATAAATAATATTAATTTTTTAAATAATTAAATGTTATTTATTATTTAATTTCTTATTTATTATTAAATTAATAATATAATACAATTTATTATTGAAATATAAAAAATACTTTTTGTTCAATAATATAAAATAAAATATTTAAAATTAAAATATTAAAAGACTTTGAATGTTAATATTTTAAAAAGTTTTAATTATAATTAAATCAAAAATATTTTTATTAATATAATAATATTTTAGGTACAGTCAAATTAAATCTGAATTTAAAAAATTAAATCCAAAATCCCATTTGAGTAGAACCAATCTCAAAAGCTTGATAAATAACCATATATATATATAGACAGCCTTTTTTCAAAAAATGTTTTTCTCTTTTCAAAACTGTAAACAATTTTTTTTAAAAAAAATGATCTGATTTTTGTTGACCAAAAAGTCATTTTCTATTGACTAAACAATTTTCTGCCAAACATATTAACACTAAAAAATGTGAAAATCTTTTTTTGGAAGTCATTTTTCTATAAAACAAATGGAACCTAACTTCAAAATTAACCACAAAAATCACATTTATTCCATCCTTCACCACGTCAAGAAGAAATGATACTCGTTTAAAATATAAATTAAACTAGCACAAATTATTATTATTATTATTATTATTATTATTATTATTATTATTATTATTTGAAAATTAAAATGTATTAGTATTAAAGGTGTCAAGAACTTTGTTTAATCTAGAAATCACTACTCGAGTAAAGTTTACTAATTATTAATTAATTAGTTCGAACAATAGGTCTCCTGAAAGTTATTTGCAAAAACATTAAACATAATAATACTACTTGTCAAAAACATTAAAACAAGAGATCTCCTGAAATTAACAACATTATTAATATTTTCTTAATACTAAATTTTTTTAAAAAGATAGTACAATTCAGTCATTAAGTTAAAATTTCGATGAGCCCTCATCTTAACTAGGCTAATACAAAGTAGAAGGCTTAAACCATAAAATATACACGATAAGATTATGGATTATTATTGTGAAATCCCTAATTTCCTGTAATTTACCATATTTGTATAGTTTTCCAACTTGGAATAAGTAAATAAATATGAAATTTTGATGTATAAGTGATATATGGGACATAAATGGAATAAAAGGAATTGATGGTCAAATGGTCAAGAGTCAAAAAGAGTCAATGGCTGAGATGATTAGAGGATAAAAATGCATTAAATGAAAATGCATAGTCATCATCTTCTTCAACAAGGGCCGGATAGCCATTTGTTCTTCCTCTCAAATTCTAAGTTTTCTTCCATACTTATTTTGACAATCAAGCATATTCTGTTAACGAATCGTTAAGCTTACTTAACGAAAATCGTTCCTCATCACTAGCTCTAGCTATATGTGTAATATGAAAGGCTGAATCAAAGGATTTGAGGAGATCTGAATTCTATAAATTTTGGTGACTAACAAAGGTAAGAGAAGAAATTGATTTTTTCAATTCTGCCTATGGTTTGGAGTTATGTAAAGCTGGTATAGTGTATTTATAAAGATTTCTTAAAGGTTTGAAATTGTTATGATATTACAGCTTTGAAGAAGTGAAGTGGAAATCCTTGGTGCAATCAAGTGGTTTGCAATTTCAGAGTTACTTGAGGAAGGGAATGTATGTAATGGACGTAGGGTGGCTATGTCCGCATGTTTTAATTATTTGAAATGAAACAAAAGCTGATTTAAGTGCAGGAAGTGTCAAATTCGAGTTTTCCTCCTAGTTAGTAATTTGCTAGGAGCAGCTAACTGCCTTAAGTAGCAGCTGACTACCTAGAGACAACTAAAGCGTAACTTTCCGAAAACCAACTCAAACTAGTCGACTGCCCTGTTTAGCAGTCGACTTCCATTTACTAAGAAAGTATTCTGTTTGCAAAATCAGTCAACTGCTATATGACCAGTGGACTGCCCTGTTTTCATAAGCATTTTATTTGCGAAACCAGTCGACTGCCAATAAGTCAGTCGACTGCATTTTCTCGAAAAACATTCTGTTTCAAAACCAATCGACTGCCCCTATGTGTTTTTAGATTTTTGAAATATCGAAATTTTTAAAGAAAATAATTTCGATAAATCGGAATATGAGATAGCAGCCGACTGCCCTGTTTGCAAATGAGGTTTTTAAAACCTATTTTATATAAGTACATTTGTATTACCAAAGAAGTATATGACAAATGTTTTGAGACTAGTGTAAGATCTGATTCTACACTATTGTAGACCCAAATTTCATAAAATTGATAATGTAAATGAAGTAAATATCTAATATTCATTTTTACTTGAATGAAAAACTCTTTAACTTGAGATGTGCATGGAAGAATGTCGGTGAAATAATGTGTGGGCAAGGATGTCGATCAGCTCGCAAATGGGCGAGCAAGAAATGAAGATACTCACCCAAAGGATGAGGCGAGTTAAATAAATTGTTTGAGTCATGATATACATGTTCGCCAATATTTATGGGTAGAAAGAGTGATCGCCCAAACTATTGAAAAAGATGAGTTGAATTGTGGCGAGCTCTCAGAATAAGCCAATGAGTGAATGGCGAATAGGACTGAGCGAGCTACCACAGGTAAGCCCAATGACGACTGGCGAGCTCCCATGTTGGGCGAACTCCCATAAATGAGACGCTGATGGATGGCGAACTCTGTGGGCGAATGGCGATCTTAATTTCGCCAAAGTGGCATAAATATTAGGAAGGGAAATATAAATAGTTTTGGGTAATATTCGAAAACGAAATATTAATAGTTTTAATAAATTTTGCAGACGGGAATTGGGAATTGCTATTGGCGAGCAGGAAGCAAGGCGAAGCAAGACTTCGTGAGATTAGGTAAGGGAGATGTGTGTGAAGTGAATGCATGTCCTGTGGAGTTAAATTTTATGAAATTATTGAGAAATTGTTTTGTTTTTGACATGCATTATTATGAAAAATTGTGTGCTTGGGCGAATTGATAATGGCGGGCGAGCCAAGTGGGCGAGCTCTTTTAATATATTTGATATCTTGGGCGAGTAGCCATGTTTTAAGTGTAAATTCGGGCGAGCCAATTTGGCGAACCCCTTTTTATGTTATTTTGGGTCAGGCGATCCCCGTTTTTATGAGATGGGCGAGTTAACCATGCAATCCATAATGGGTGAGCCACTTTGGCGAGCCAGTTTTACGTTTTGTGTTAAAAGCAAGGTTGGCGGGCGAACACTAGTTCACCGTACCTGGCGAACTGATTTATGAGTATTTTCTGAACGTAAACTAAATAAATAAATAAACAAATATATTTTGAATTAATATTTTTGAAAAATAGAAATTATGAAACTTTTTGGACGAGTTGACCAATGGGCGAGTTGACTATTGGCGAGCTGACTATGGGCGAACTAGCCATGGGCGAGCCAGTATAACCCGTGCCTTTCTCACACGGAAATTGTTGAGATTTCGGGCTGTTTTACTATTTTATAAGACCTTTTGGCAATCAAATCATTTTGTGGAAATAATAACATAATATATGACTTGATTTTTGAGACGTTAGGCCATGAATTCATGCATTATTATTCATGTAGTTGCGTGACCTGCCTGGGGCGGTGGCTCGGTCAAGGGACCAACGAGTGCACCTCAGGACGTCACAAGGCTGATGGACCCGCCAAGTCATCAGCGGTCTCGAGGTCACTTGGCAAGTGGACCCGAAGACCATCTATAGATTATAGCCATACATCTAGTTGAGATAGCCGTGAAGGGCGATGGCCTACGGGTGCACCCCAAAAGCGGATGACTTGTGTTCCTTGCATGATTTAAACTGTTGCCTAGTCTCAATTAAATAATTTCTGAAAGGATCTGTTGAATCCTGTTTAATGTTAAATATAGTCATTGTTTTTAATGAGTTTGATCGTTAGGACAATTAAGTGGTTTTGAGAATATAGTTTTGCAGCATACACCTTCCTTACTGAGCACGTTGTCGCTCACTCCTTATTTTTCCACTCCACAGATAACTGATTTGGACTAAGGGACTTACCTTCCTGAGATTTGATATCGAAGGTATGTTGTATTCTTTTATATATTCAGTAAAGTTGTACAGTACTACTTTAAATAGAAGGGAATGTATATACACCTTAAGGAAGAGACTTTAATAATTCATATTTACATATTAGTACAGTGAAAGTACCAATTTTTAATAACGTAGTAGAAGTTGTTAAGCCTCACGGACAGCCCAACCGGTAATTAAGTCTAAGTTATGAGTAAGTATCATGATATGCAGTAGCCTTGGGATGTTACAACTAGGGACTCCTTGATGATCATGCATATTATCTGTATATGGCTGCAAGACTCTTATCAAGTCCTCAGTATATGTATCTGTACTTGGCTGAGGAACCCTAGTCCGGTCGAAAGTGTTACAGATGTCACATGACTAGTGTTCACTGTGGCCTATCGACATTGGCCAATTGTCTCTGTTATCTATTTGGCTAAGGGAGGATTCCTGGCCCTTACATGGGTACGCCACTTTCCCTCATAGGATATTATCTGGTGCATGATTAAATTGGAAATGTTAATAGTCTCTATCTGATTTGAAGAATATCCGTTTATGTGATTTCAAGTGACTTAAAGGTATATGCAAGTATTTGATTTACTTGAATATTTGTAAGAACTTTATATGGCTATGCATATACCATTTTCTGATTTACTGAATATCTGTTATTTGACTTATTTGCTTATATGAAAATAAGTTATAAGATCCGATTAATTGTCTACATGATATCTGACAAAACTTAAAAGTATTTGATATTTGATTTCAAAGGTTTCCACATAACATTATAGAGCCAAGTAAGAAACCAATATATAGTGACATAGTACACTCTTTTATATATATTTCTTACTGAGCGTAAACTCACTCCTTTACAACATTTTTCAGACTATTTGAAGTGATCCTCCACTAAATACAGAGGAGCATACTTTTGGATTAACCCTAGCATTACTTAGAGGTACGCTTCCATCTTCCTTGAAGGTATAAATCCTTATTAAGTAATTCAGACTAAACTATAGTACAGTAATGCATATGAGATATGTTGGGGATGTAAATTGTAAGAATTTAATAAATATGCATATGAGAGTTTTGAAGTTTTGTGAAATGATGATCCTGTATGTACCCAATTAGTTTATAGTTAATTAATCTCGCTAGGGTAAACGATTTTAAATATAAGGTATAAGAATGAGAGAAGGATGACTCCGGTTAACAACCTAACCACCCCTATGTGAAAGAAAGAATTATATGTTATTTGGGAGTGACGAGGATGTCACAATTATCTCATATATTGACAATAGAATTTTTTTAATTTTACAAATGAATTAAAAAGATGACCTTTAAGAAATATTAGAAATATAAAAAATTAATTAAAAAATAAATGAAGGCATGTGACAGTTTCTTAGCTCTTGCTTATGAAATTAAAAAACTTTATTATCAGTATATAGAACAATAATATTAAGATTATATATTAGAATATACTTATTCAAGAATCATAAAAAAAAATGAGAAAGAACAGTTCGAAGAGAAAATTAATTGCGAAAGTGACATTAATAACTTTTTCAAAAACAAAAATAAACTTCTTTACCCTCACCAAACAACAAGAAATCCCAAAAAAAAAAAAAAAGGCAATTTACCCTTATAAGAAGCAACCCAAAAAGAAAGATACATAGGCTGTCTGCATGCATAGCAATCAATTAAGTAAAGTGATGTCTGGTGGAAGTATATCTCCCAGTGCTTAACAATTAACAAAACAAACTTCCCTCTCCGGCCCATAATAATTTTTTTACTGTATTGACAAAATCACTTTTATTTTAGTATCTTTTTAATTAATTTATCTGTCGACAATAATTTTTTTTAATTATATTCACATGTCCGTCTAATCTAAATTCACTTGTTAAATTTAAAACTTCATTAACAATTAATAATTCAAAAAATTTATTTTTTGAATTAATAATATTTATTTCTTTGCAATCCCTGCTTGTTGTGGATGACATTGCTATTTAATTTGGATCGTTTGTTTCTATTTACGAGGCTTAAGCTTGAGTTATGTAACTTCCAAAGCTAAACTCAGATGTATAACAGAATGCAAGTCAATGGTTATTGGTATGTATATTGTACTACTGTTTGCTTGGTTCTTAAAATTCCAAAGTTCAAAATGTAGATCACAATGAAACAAATTCACTCGTTTATGAGTTTCTGTAATTTACCCAAAATAAAACATCTGCAGCATTCCTATGCTGGATTACAAACTTTCAATTTATGCTAACTGTTTAAACTCAAACTGCATACGGTTCAAATTAGCATTCCCACGGCAGATGAAGATATCTAATGAAATATTGGAAGAGGCTTGAAGAGCTAGTTATGAAGGATAGGGAGGAGACAAGAGAGAAAAAATAATTACGGTTACGAAGGACATTTTATTTCCGCATGAATGATGAATCAATTTTTTCAGGTGAAAAAACAATTACGATATATAATCAGAATCTAAGGAGTTGCAAACTCAACTTTCACTTTGTGCAACACCACAAGGACATTGGATTTTAGCAACGGACTTGTCATGAAGCATTGCGTCGTAATAGTCCTTTCTGAAGGATTTGCCATGCAAAATTTTGTCCCCAAATTCATGAAAATTAAAGTCACTGTTGTAACAAAAAAAATTATGAGTCGGTGAAGTCGATCTGTTGGAGGAAAATCATCACTAATCCATTGCAAAAAGTAATAGAATTTTCTGTCTTAAATTAGTGACGGACTATATCATCGCTAATAACCAAAATTCCATCGCTTTTTTTTTCTTAATTTTTATTAATTTTTAAAAAATAAGATCTGTTTCCAAATGATTTTAACACCAATATATGATCCTCCGCAAAAGGATCGTTCTGCAAGCTTTGGTCCATGCTTAAACATTTGTGTTGAGGAAGTATCATAGGCATTCAACAGCATCTATATATGATTACTCATTCACCTGTGGTCTCTGGCTCTGAAACACGATTTTGATCAAGTTCGAAGAACACCTTGGAATTGGTGGCCTCTTCTTATAAATCTTCAGCCCTATATCCAAACTCCCCTATAACAAAGTTTTCAATTTTTTTTATAAAAAAAAATCAAAGTCTGGAAATAGAAAAATGGAGTGTAGTCATTAGGATTTGAATCCCATCACTATAAAGATGAGGCTAAAATTTTAATTTTAGCAACAGAAAAGAATTAGCATAAAAAATCAGTGGCTAACTCCATTTTTATAAATTTAAAAATAATATATTTTTTTTATTTTGTGTATTATCTAAAGCAATTTAACCACAGAATTTTGTCGCTAAATAAATTCATCTCTATCAATAGAAACAAAATTTTCACAAATTTAAAAAATATTTATTTTATTTTATCAATTATCTAAAGCAATTAAATGATGAAATTTCATAGCTAATTTCATTTTCATAAATTAAAAAAAGTAATTATTTATCCTTTTCTATTATTTGGAGGAATTTAGCGAAGAAATTCTGCCACTAAATTTTGCCTCTAATTTTGAGATGAAAATTGGTGAAGAAGGCGATGTGCTCATGTGTGATCAAGGATTCCACGGCAGCAGTAGTTCTTGCTCTACATTAAGAGCACGGAGGCCTATCTATCCAATTGAGGTACGAACCCCTCCCGGTACGATGCAGTTGAAAAACATAATCCCTTGTATAGGTTGAACTTTCGTTTTCTTGCTTTCTTTGTTGAACCCTCTGCGTTCTTTCTCGATATCCCAATTCTAGTGTTCGTTAGCAGAATTAGAGAGAGGGGGGGATATAGGATTTATTGTAATATTTATGTGAAAATAACAGAAGTCGCTATAAGGGGAAGAAGCAAATCCTGAACCTTCACCTGCAAAGGTTTTAACTAATTTTAAATTTTAAAAATTTTTTAAAAATAATTCTTTTTTTGTTTTTTGTTATTCATAAATCCATCGCTAAATTCCCTTTTACACAATTAATTTTTTTAATTTTTATTTTCTTAAACAATAATTTTTTAATTCTTTTATTTTCTTAAGAAATGTAACGTGCACTTTATGTTTTTATTAAATAATAACATAATTTTTTAATACTATTGCATTAATGGAGGTGAAAATTCTTTTTATTTTTATTAAAAATAATATGATTTTTTTAATATTATTACATTAATGAAGGTGAAAATCAGCTGAAATTTTAAATACAATATAAGGAATATACTTTCTTTTATGAAAACTTTGTCTCTAAAAGATACGAACCTTATTATTGTCTTAGTGTAGATTTATCATACTACAAGAAAATAGTTTTTTAGCGACAGAATTGTTTTATCACTAATATATAGTGCTAATCGTGGGCTCCTAATAAAAGTTGGCCGTGAGATATTTTTGATCTTTAGTGACGAAATTTCGTGGATGATTGACAATAGAGTAAAACTTCTTTGTTAAAAATCTTGCGTGAACTATTTAGCTTTCACACCAAAATTGACAACAAATATCTGTTGCTAATTTTTTCAACTTGCTTTACCCAAATAATTTATATTTTATTTTTTTAACTTTTTGAAGGGATTAGCGATAGATTTTCATGACTAACTCCTCTTTTACCTTTTTCATAAATAATTTTTAAAAAAATTTCCAATTTTCTAAATGGATTAGCGATGAAAATCCATCGTTAAAATCTATTTTAAATATTGAAGACGGAATTAGAAACAAATTTGTGTTGCTAATCTAATTTTTCTTTTTTGTCAGAAATTAATAATTTTTTTTAATCTTTTTCACTTATTCTAAAGGGTTTAGTGATAGATTTCCATTGCTAAAATTCATCTTTAAATTTTAGACATGGAATTAGCAATAAAATTCTATCGCTAACTCATTTGTTGCCTATTTTTTAAATGTTTTTTTTTAATTTTTTAGAATTTTTTAAAATGGTTTAGTGACGCAATTCTATAGTTAGTTGGTTTTTTAATTTAAAAAAAAAAATGATGGCTAACCAAATTTTGTCGCTAAACTGTTCGGCGCATTTATGTCAGCCCACTCCCTCTTCTTTATTTCTTTCAAAATCATTAATTGTTTTTTTAATTTAAAAAAATAAAAATTTTGTGGTTAGCCACGTAATTCCCTTCCAGCACGCTTATACCGGCCCACCCCTTTTCTTTCTTTCTTTCTCTCCCCCACCTCCGCCAGCTTTGGCGCCACGTCTACTCCACCTTGGCCTCCTTCCTCTTCCCCCTCGGCCGCTTGTCCGATTCTCCTCTTCCTCTCCCAGCTACCCCTCCTCCAGTTCGGGGCAGCTCCTCCATCAGCCACCCCTCCAATGTAAGCATAAATTGTTTGTGGAGAATAATAATGTCATCGGTCTTTGCTCATTTTTCATACACATGGAACATTTTGAGTGGATGTGAGACTCAAGATTTAACGGTCGATGAAAGTTTGTGATAATTTGGTCATACTCATATGCATTCTTGTTAATATTAATTAGTTACCTATAGTTGTATGATCAGAATCATACCAATGCATGATAGATGCGCAATCCACTGCCTTGATTCGCATTGCCATTTCCGCTCTTCAAAAAATAAAAGATACTTGGTGAAAGGGATACTTGCATACGTGCATTTTATATTTGTAATTGGATTGTTTTCGTCACCGTTGTTAATTGCCATACTAGTTTACTCTCATTCTATTAAAAGTATTGATCAAAGATTAATCTAATCCCAGGAATGGACTGGAGGTTTGGAATTTGGGCCAATCATCGTAACATTGTGTGAACACCTCTTTGTGAGTTCTGCAATCCGTAAGTCAAGAAAGCAATCGGATAATTATATATGGAACATCTTATAGTGGAACAACATTGTTATTTGTTTTAAATTTATTGGTGCATATTTGGTCCAACTTATGAAAGAGTTTATTTACATTAAAAGTAGAAGTCAAATGTTTGATTCTCAAAATTTTAAAATTTTAAAATATGCAATTTTTGCTCTTTTATAAAGTTGTAAATCAAGATTTTTTCATGAAGTATTAATTTTAATAACATGTATTTAGTGAAATTTTTTACATTTTCCTCTTATTCTTCAATAATTCACAAAATTATAAAGAGGATTATATGATTTTACATTAATTTTTTTATGTAATTTTTATATTTATTTCATTTATTTTTTATTTTAATTAACAAAATATTTTTGTTTTATTTATTTGTTTCACTTAAATTCTATTAAATACTTTTAACCTTCTACAATATTTTTTATTAAATTTTCCAAAGCTGATTTAACTTTTTTTTAATCTACTTCTTAAAAAACTTCACTCGAGCAATATTTTAAAAATATTAATAACTAAAATACATGGTTTGAGGCGTGTTCCGCGTGGAATAGGAGTGATCTTGGGCTGAATGAGACGCCTGACCATACGAAAAAGAGTAGAAATTTAATGCAAGTCAGTTTTGCACAGCACGTAGTAATTTTACATTTGTTTTAGTTACGAGTGCTCCATTTTCCTTTTATATATATTAATTTATCTTCTGATCTGACTATGCTTCGAGAAAATTAAAGTACTTTCTTTGTGATGACACTCAATGAGTACTTGGACATATTATTGTCTCGTGTATGTATTTTTTTTCAATTACTATTTTAGAATTTAAAAATAAAACTAAAAATGCATGAATTAATCAAATTATGATTATCCAATACACTATCGGTGGAATTTTTAGATTCCATAAATATTTCTTGAAAGTATATGTTATTATCTTAACCTTGCTTATGAAGTTTAAAATTTTTATTGACAATGTATTAGATAATAATCTATTGTCAAATAAATTTATAAGATAAGTTACCTTGTATAATTTTTTGTACTATATAAATTTTATAAATTAAGAATAAATTGATATTATTCCGATAATGAAACTCTAAGATATCACAAATGGTTGACGTTGTGAAAATTTCTAAGTGATATATTTTCTTTATATTTGACAGAATGATAGAAGATTTAAGGAAACTTTCTATATTAACAGTTCACATTATTTAAAAAGAATGTAATATAAATTATTAATAATAAATTGAGAATGTGTTTAATAAAAATTTTCATCTTTGTTCTTTTATTATTGAAAAATTGGATACGGGAAAACTATCATATATTGATGCTCAAAAAAGGGTTACTAAAACCCACAAATCCTTTGGTATAACTCAATTAACCTTATACCTAAGATCAAAATATGTATTCCGATGATTTTTTTAGTCATTCGTATATCCCTTGTCGATATAGACTTAATCTAACGGATTTTTAACCATTGGAATAGATAGTAGGAATATACCAAAGGTTTAAATTCGTCAGTAAATTCATACTCATCAATATAGCTCATTTTTCTATACTGATGGTTTAAACTATCAGAATAAGTAGTAAGGATATACCTACCAACAGTTTGATTTCATCAATAAATCTATAGTTGTTGGTATAACTTCCTTGCCTATATCGATAGTATAAACTGTCAAAATTACTAGTAAGAATATAATGATTTGGCTCCATTAATAAAGTTGAAAGATTGCTCGGAGAGATCAATGGTGTTGTGACTCGTAGGATACAGACTAGTTGGAGCAAGTGGAGAAGCGCTACAAGTGCGTTGTGTTACAAAAGAATTCTTGTATGATTGAAAGGTAAGTTTTACAAGACAGTTGTTAGACCAACATCTTTTTATGGTAGTTTATGTTAGATAACTAAAAGATTGCATACACAAAAGATGAGTGTAGAAAAAATGCGAATGCTACGATAGATGTGCTGATATATGAGAAAAGAAGACATTCGTAAAAAGGTTGGAGTGGCACCTATCGAAGATAAGATGAGTAAAAGTCATTTACATTAATTTAGACACATACAACGTAGATTTATGGACGCTCTCGTTAGAAGAGTGGGGGCTATGAATGATGTAAAAATGGTCAAGGCTAGGGAAAGACCTAAGAAGACTTGGAAAGAAGTAGATATGGCAAAATAGGAGTTGGAAGAACACATTGTTTTAGATAGGAACGAGTAGAAGAGTAGAATTCATACTGATAACTTAGTGTGAGGTCATGTATTGGTTCATATAACCTACCCTAGTATTGAGATAAAGGCTTTGATGGTGATGATAGAAGTTTGCCCCACTAAGTATAAATTCTGGATCTGACCCTGCTTCCCAATCATCATTATCATCAACATCATTATATTTAGAGTTTTTTTATCTCAATACTGAGGTATGTTACATGAACTAATATATGAACTCACTCTATAATATCAGCTTGAATTCTCATCCTCTACTTAATCCTATTCAAAGCAATATGTTCTTCCAATTCTCGTGCGGTAATATATTTCTATGTCTTCCTTTCAAATCTTTTTTGGTATTCCCCTAATCTTGACCTTTAGATGTGCTGATATATGAGAAAAGAAGACATTCGTAAAAAGGTTGGAGTGACACATATCGATGATAAGATGAGTAAAAGTCATTTACGTTAATTTAGACACATACAACGTAGATTTATGGACGCTCTTGTTAGAAGAGTGGGGGCTATGAATGATGTAAAAATGGTCAAGGCTAGGGAAAGACCTAAGAAGACTTGGAAAGAAGTAGATATAGCAAAATAGGAGTTGGAAGAACACATTGTTTTAGATAGGAATGAGTAGAAGAGTAGAATTCATACTGATAACTTAGTGTGAGGTCATGTATTGGTTCATATAACCTACCCTAGTATTGGGATAAAGGCTTTGATGGTAATGATAGAAGTTTGCCCCACTAAGTATAAATTCTGGATCTGACCCTGCTTCCCAATCATCATTATCATCAACATCATTATATTTAGAGTTTTTTTATCTCAATACTGAGGTATGTTACATGAACCAATATATGAACTCACTCTATAATATCAGCTTGAATTCTCATCCTCTACTTAATCCTATTCAAAGCAATATGTTCTTCCAATTCTCGTGCGGTCATATATTTCTATGTCTTCCTTTCAAGTCTTTTTTGGTATTCCCCTAATCCTGACCTTTTTTTCCTTATTTATACTCTCCAATCTCCTAACTGAAGTATCCACAGGTTTATGTCATATGTGTCTAAACTAATGTAAACGATTTTCAATCATATTGTCTTCAATAGATACTACTCCAACCTTCTTGCAAATGTTTTCATTTATCATTCTATCATTTCTTGTATATTCACACATCTACTACAACATTCGCATTTTACTACACTCATCTTATGTATATGTAGCCTCTTAATCATCCAACATTCACTACCATACTATTTTCTAGAACTTGTTTTTCAACCATAATATATTAATTTATCGCACAGCACACTTGTAACATTTCTTTACTTAATCTAAAATAATATTCTCTTCCTAATGGCTTCTATAAAATTCAATTCATAATTATTATTTCTTCAAGTAGCATAGATAAGTGTGTTATATCTTTAATTAATCTAGGTAGAAAATCAACCCATAATAGTAAGTTTAAGGATGAAAGTGTGAATCCAAATTTAATGGATGAAGAAAACAATATAAAAAAATCAGAATGAGTTGGTAAAAAAAAACTTACACATGCACCTAATGCTTGCAGTAGTAAAATCCTTGGTCTTCCATAATGCCTTCCACTGCATCACCAACATCGTAAATTCAAACTAAACTATAATTCTATCTCCTATTAATCGTTGTGTTCAATATATGCATTATTGACACAGAAATTGAAAAGAAAGAAAAATATTAACAAATCTGATTCACTCACAATATGAAAATGACCATACTTTTTTATTTACTGACAATACCTATTGCAGTGATTTGTCAAGCTGTTATGACTTCAAAAACTCTGAATATATAGCATTGTAAAAAAGAAAAATCAGAACTCTCTCATTCTTATTATATTAGATTGATGATGATGATGATGATGATAATTGAAGTTAAAAATATTTTATACATATAAATATAACAATGATCTCTTCATTTATCGTCATTAAATGATCTTAGATCGATGTCAGTTATAAAACTTCAGACTTAATTATCAATGCTTTGATACTTATTCCAAAATTAAACAGTCTATACACTCTCAACATATTACTGATACATGTAATTAACCCAATTTTTATGTGCAAATATTATATTAATTGTTAAGTGCTTATTAGCTGTGCTTCATTCAAAGAGTGGTCTGAAATTGACTCTAATCTTCCCATGTATTTAGATGATTACTATGATGGCTAGAATGCCATGATTGACAGCAATTGTCAAGCAAGCATGCTGGAGAATAGGTGCATAATGGTAGCCAAGCAACGTGGAAAGAAAAATGCTAGCTGCCAATATAAACGTATATTTTAAGAAAGAAGAAAATTACACCACCAATTTCTAAGAGAGGGAATTTGGGTAGGTGAGATAGTGGGTATACCTATTTGTGGCTTTAGATTTTTACGTATCCCAAAAGTATAATACGTGGAAATGGTTAATGATTTATTTGAACGGTAGATGAAATTGGTTTCAGTAAAGTTAAAAATAATGATTTATATATGATGCACTGACAGTGTATAATTTCTATACACTGTCAATGCATCAGATATTAACACCTTATCAATTGATAAATTAAAAAATATGATAAGCTCTTAAAAGTAAATATAAATATTTTTTTTAATTTGCTCATAAGGACTTATTGATGAGGTGTTAACTTCTGATGTATTGACAGTGTATAAAAACTATATACTGTCAGTACATCATATATAAATCATAAAAATAATCTTAATAATGAGATTAGTTATTATAAAAGTGGGATTGGACAATATAATAGTAAGATTAAAATCAATTGTAAGATATGTATTTGTATGCAAATACAGTGATAGCGATAATGTGAAGTATAATAAGAAAAAAATAAATAAATAACAATTAAGAATATTAAATTAAAATTTATATAAAATAAAATTTTACAATAAAATATTTGATATTTATGAAATTAATAAAAAATAAAATTATTAAAATTATTTTATATCAAATAATTTTTATCAATAAATTAAAAATTACTAAAATTATTTTTATATCAAATAATATTTTTGTAATTAAATATTTAAAAACTATTTACACATTTATTAAATAACATATAAATTTACACATAAAAAATTATTTATATTTTAAATGAATACAAACTAAAAACTTCAAAATAAAAATAAATAGATAAATTTACACATAAAAAATAAACATAAATATAAAGATATTTTTGTAAAAGTATGGTTCAATTTGTGGGAAAAATTAATTCCCGCTGGACCTCCATTGAATCTAAAGAGATCCAAAGAGAAGAAACCAAACCATGCCTCACTAATGCACCTCTGGTGTTATTTGCGTTGATCGCGACCAAACGTGGTCGCGATTCAATCCAAATCCATCGTAAGATCATTCTTGATCCGGCTAGGGGTCTTTGTATATATTCCTCTTTTCACCGTGTGGGGGTTTTTTTTTTTTTTTGAATTAAACTATTATTTGAAGTTTTGCCGAAATGTTACGCAGAAACTCTTCCGTCAATTAGTGAATGATTTAACTTGCAGTAGAATTGAGCCGAGATAATTTAACATATTCAAATTTGATTTAATTTGAAAATTCAGAATTTGAGTTTAATTTTTAAAATTTGAATTTGATTCAATAAATTTAATTTATCTTTTTTTTATTTAGCTCATAGGGAGGTAAAATGGGAAGTGGGATACGAGTTTTGGATTTAATCCTCTTTTTAAAGAGAGATAATAATCGCTGATCAAGTTTTGATTGTTAAATTTAATTTATCATTCTAATTATATATTATAATAATAAATTAATAAATTAATAATCAAATATTAAAAAAATTGATTAAGATCTCGAGCCCTTAAAGTTAAACATTAAGATATTCTTATTTGATTCAACACATTACTCAAATAGATCGAACTTGCTTCTAAAATAAAAAGTTAAGCTCAAATAACTTACTAATAGCTTGATTTATTTAGAATTATATGAGAGACCAAAGTTTCAATATATATACACATACAAAAAATTTCACTTACACTAGTATAAAACTAATTTAAATTTACATACTTTCATATTTTTTCATACGATTTATTTTCTAATTTGATCGTTAAATTTTATGTTCTATTTACGTAGATCATGCACATCAAATTTCAAATTAATCGAATATATATAACTATTTACTTCACAATAATAAATTTTAACTATTAATATATTTGAAAAAAATACTATTCTTGATTAAAATGATAAAAATATTGAATTGACTCAAAAATTTATATTTAATATGAATAGATTATTAAATCTAATGATTAATTTGCAAAAATATGTAATTATAAAAAGTATGTTAAATAATTTGTTTTATATTAATGTAATTATATATATATATATGTATATATATATATATATATATATATATATATATATATATATATATATGGGTGTGTGTGTGTCCTTCTAGAATTACCATGGGTTTGTCATTTGGTTTTGATTTTTAAAAGTGCGTTTAGTGGCCATTATATACGGTTTATCAAGATTGTACTTGATCATCTGCAGTTATCAGCGCGTGAGTATTGATGAGGTTGAGAAAGAAGACTTACATACATTGCATGATCATATTATATATTATACATGGCAGGACTATGACAAGTGACAACTATAAAATTAATGAACAAAATTTTGTAACGAGAGAAAATCCGCCTAATTGGTATTTACAATAAAAAAATATCATTTTTTTAGAAAATTTTTTTCCTAGTCTCTTCTCTTGCCATCTTGTCTACCAAGAGAAATACTTAAAAAAAGGCAATATTGAGAGACTGAGAATGACCGGATTATCCTTAAAAAGGGCATATTATCTTAACACTTAATATATTTACATTTTGAGATTGTGTGTGATCGGATTATCGTTAAAATGAAATTATACCCAAGGTAACCGATGATGCGCAGAGTCATGATAACTTTGCAAAGGATAAGTTCACATTAATGTTTTGCTATAATTAATCATTTGATTGTTATATAAATATTTTGTGATGTATGGGAAGTCCATGCACTCGACTCTAGTCGGCTTTACATTCAAATATGAACAGAGCACAAAAACTATGAATGCATCTCCAACTGGTCCCATTCCGAATAAAGTTTTATAGTGATTTATAATAGGAACTTAAGTCAAAAGTGGGATAGAATAAAACTTTATACTGAATTTGCATGCAGACGGAAAAAAGACAGTGCCACCGCAATGATCACCTCCACTAACAATCCCAAGTGCAGAGGACACGTTCCCCAAATATTATCATCATCTCTAACATCTTTTAGTGGCAGAAAGTACTAGAATTTTAGCTAACTTTGGGCAGATTTAAATTCATTGTTTAAAGGGTTTTTTCCTTTGCTGCACCAATGCCTATAAATAGAGACCCTGGCCTTGAACTCTTTTCAATCAACAAAGCTTTTGTTGTGGTTTTTGTTCTGTGAGTGGTATACACAGATTATACAGCTGCATTGAGCCTTTTTTTTTTATGAGCTTGAAAATGAGGAATTCTAGGGTTATTGGTGTTGCATTCTTAGCTTTGTTTCTCGTGGACTTGGCCTTTGCTGGTAGGTCACTTAAGGGAGAAGGAAGAGGAGGGGGTGGTGGAGGAGGAGGAGGAAGTGGTGGAGGTGGCGGCAATGGTTTGGGGTCAGGTTCTGGATATGGTTCAGGGTATGGTTCTGGAAGTGGCTCCGGATATGGTTCTGGAGATTATGGTAGTGGAGGAGGCGGTGGTGGTGGAGGTGGAGAAGGTGGTGGGGGTGGCTTTGGATCAGGTAATGGGGCTGGATATGGATATGGGTCAGGACATGGGTATGGTGGTGGGATAGGTGGGGGTAGAGGCAGTGGTGGTGGTGGTGGAGGTGGAGAAGGTGGTGGGGGTGGCTCTGGATCAGGCAATGGGTCTGGATATGGGTCTGGATATGGGTCAGGACATGGGTATGGAGGTGGAATAGGTGGTGGCAGAGGCGGTGGTGGCGGTGGTGGTGGTGGTAGAGGCGGTGGTGGAGGTGGAGGCAATGGATATGGGTCAGGTTATGGATCCGGATATGGAAGTGGGTCTGGATATGGAAGTGGTGGTGGCAGAGGTGGAGGTGGAGGAGGTGGCAGCGGAGGTGGAGGTGGTGGTGGCGGCAATGGTTCAGGCTATGGAAGAGGCTCTGGCTATGGATCAGGGTATGGAGGCGGTGAAGGCGATGAATACAAACCTTAAATTAATTTTAAGGATGAATATCTATCTTGGTAGCCGTATATTGAATGCATCGTTTGTAATTTTAAAATAAAATTGCAAATGTCTCATATCACTAAATGCATGCATTTGCATGGATAGAGGGACGTTTGCATATACAGATGCATAATAATAAATGTTTTTAGGTGTTTTTGTAAGGTAAGGTTTAGTAAACGTGACTCCATATTATGTGTCATTATTGTTATTATTGTATCATTAATATTTATAATAATAATAAATAAAGGATTTATACATAATGCATTAACAGTGTATAGTTTCTATACACTGTCAATACACCAGATATTGACACCTCACAATAGGTCCTTATGAGCAAATTAAAAAAATTAATTTATATTTGCTTTTAAGAGCATGACATATTTTTGAATTTGCAAATTGATGAAGTGTCAACCTCTGATACATTAATCGTGTATAGAAACTATACACTACATCATATACAAACCCATAAATAAATGCTAAAGTCATTCTATTTCTGTTCTTAAACCATTTGTTTTTCTATGCTGCCTTTTTTATGATTATTATTAAATCAGAAATAATAAAGAATCCAAACAAATATGACAATATTTATCTTTTAAAATTTGTCTTGTTAATGATAAAGGTTAATGTTACAATATTTGCTCCGTCAACTATTGTTTTTTGCGATGTGGAACCTCCATTACAAAACTCTTCAATGCAGCTTTTAAGTTTCATTCCGTCCATTGATATGATAACTTCATTTCTTGGATGCGCTGATGCGGACATCACGTTAATCACAAGATAAGATTTAGACTAAAATAACATATGACATGTTACAGCTCATACTAAAATATAAAAATAATTTTTTATTTTTTTTCATTTTTTCTTCCTCTCCTTCCTCCCAAATTCCCCACCCCTCCCCTATTTAAGGTAGAGGTGCTTATTGGGCCGGGTTGGCCCGACCCGGCTCGCATCCGGATCGGGTCAATTCGGCCCAAAATCCGAACCGGTACTGTACCGGTTCGGAACCGGCCCGGCCCGGCATGTTACCGGGCTGGGCCGGTTTTAGATTAATAAAATCGGGCTCGATAAGGGTCCGGCCCGTTAAGAATCGGGCCCGTTAAGGGCCCGGTTCATAACCGGACCGGTTCGAACCGGTCCGATTTAAAAAAAAAAGCTGCAGTTGCACTGCAGTGCAACTGCAGCATGCAGACTCGCAGAGGCTTGCCTCTGCGAGTCTGCCTTTTGATGGGCAACGGCCCATCAATCTTTCTTTTTCTTTTTTTTTATTTTTTTTATTTTAATTAAATTAAAAAAAATAAAAAGAGGCTTAGCCTCTTGTAGTTGCACTGCACTACTGCAGTAGTGCAGTGCAACTGCAGTATGCAGAGCAGAGGCTTTGCCTCTGCTCTGTGTTTGATGGGCAACGGCCATTTTGGCCGTTGCCCATCAATCTTTTTTTTTAATTTTTTTATTTTAATTTTTTTCCTATAAATACCTCTATAATCTTCTATTTTCATTTACATTTCTTCTATATTTTCTCTCAAATCTACTATCTATATTCATCTACTCTTATTCTCTTCACTCACATACTCTCTCAATATTCACTCAAACTCTCTCAAATTCACTTAAATTCCCTTATTCCAAATTTTTAATATCATCATTTCCTTTCTAAATTTCATTTTTCTTTTTATTTTATAATTTTACAAATTTTACTTTTAATTTTCAAATTCTAATATATTATATATATTCCTTATTCCAAATTTATAATATCATCATTTTCTTTATAAATTTCATTTTTCTTTTTATTTTATAATTTTGCAAATTTTACTTTTAATTTTCAAGTTTCAATTTTCAAATTCCAATATATTATATATATCATACATCTATTTTTTTAATTTTTAACATATATTTATTTTCAAAAAAAATATAAAAATGTCAAATTTCTTTCGTCGTTCATGCTCTGTTTCTCGACCTTTTGGTTCCACTGAAATTCCTAATTTGGGTGACGAATCATTTAATGAAATCGAACCCGATATTTATCCGGAGGAGGAGCTTCCTTTGGCGGCGCCATCGGTTGGTCGTGGTCAACATGGAGGTCATGCTCAAACACAATCATCAGCTGCCACCACTGCTGCTACATCATCAAGGCCGAAGTTTAGTCGAAAAAAAACGAGCAAGGTATGGGAGTATTTCGATATTGTAGCAAAAGAAGGTGAGACGAATAAATATTGTGCTATCTGTAAATTGTGCCAAGGCGTTTACTCTTATAAGTCCGATGGAGGTGCTGGCGGTACAGGTACGTATAAAAGACATTTAATTATTGCACATAAAATTAATCCTGATGCCGAAGAAGATGAAATTTTAGAAGGTAAACAATCTCAAATTAATACACGTGATGGTGGAAAAAATTTTATTTTTGATAATGTTCAAGCTAGACGTGGTTTAGTTAGATTTGTAATTAGGGCTGAACAACCATTCACAATTTGTGAAAAATCAGGATATTTAGAATTTGTTTGTAACTATTTACAACCCGCATATAAATCTATTTCTAGACATACATTAAAAAGAGATTGCATGGATATGTTTAAAGAATATAGACAAGCTTTAATTGATAAACTTAGTAA
This sequence comes from Heritiera fomes, assembly GCA_032173925.1. Classification (NCBI taxonomy): domain Eukaryota; kingdom Viridiplantae; phylum Streptophyta; class Magnoliopsida; order Malvales; family Malvaceae; genus Heritiera; species Heritiera fomes. The sequence continues at coordinate 30,451,776 of JAPDPM010000012.1, forward strand.
TATTTCATCTAGGGTTAGTTTAACTAGTGATATATGGACTAGTACTAATGGTATAAGTTATCTTGTTATAACTTGTCATTGGATAGATGAAGATTGGTCCATGCAAAAACGAATTTTATCTTTAGATGTAATAGAAGAAGCACATAATTCATATACTATTCATAAATATATTACTAAAGTTTGTAAATTATATGGACTAGAAAATAATAAAGTTTTTGCTATTACTTTTGATAATGCTTCGAGTAATACTGCAGCTATTCCTAATTTAATTAAAAGTTTAAACCCTGTTATACAAGGCATATTTTTTCATGCAAGATATGCATGTCATATTATAAATTTATGTGTTCAAAGTGGTTTTAGTTCTAGTGGTACTGGTACTGGCCTAGGTCCAATTGATAAAATTAAAATTTTTGCAAAATGGATTCTCACACCAAGTAATAAATGTGAATGGAAGCAAATTTGTATAACAAATAATATACCTGTTAAAGCATTTCCACTTCCCGTGGAAACAAGATGGAATTCACTTCATCGTTTGCTTTCTTCTATTTTACCTTATAAAGAATTTGTTACTCCTTTTTATAACAATTATACAAATAGCACACAATTAGTACTTTTTGAAGATTATTGGACTTTTATTGAATATTGTGTTGATTTATTATCTACTTTTAAAGATGCAACCGAAAGATTTTCAACTCAAATTTATCCAACTACACCGTATTTTGTTCCTATTATCTACACAATGTTTGATAAATTTGTAAAATTTAGGAATCATGAAACTTTAAGTTCTTTTGTATATGATATGGAGGAAAATTTTAAAAAATATTGGGAAATAATTCCTCTTATTTATTGTATTGCAACTTTACTAGATCCTAGTCAAGGTGAGGTAAATATAGAAATTTTTTTTGATTGTTATAAAGAATTTCTTGGTCTTGATTCTATTGAGGATCAAAAGTCCTCAATTAACAATCTTTTTCGAGAATTGTTTAATGTTTATGAAACAGAAAGGGAGCAATTCAACTTTAATCGAGAAGAAGAAGATTCATACGAAGAAACCGAAAGTAAGAAAAAAGGAAAAGGAATTTTAAACGCAATTAAGGAAGCAGCAAAGAAAAGAATGAAGCTAAAAGGAAAAGCGAGCGGATCGGGATCGGGATCGGGATCAACAACTCGACGAAGTTCTAGCTTCAATGAGCTAGGATTTTTCTTAAGTCAAGATTTTTCTGTAGATGATAACTTTGATCTTCTCCAATGGTGAAAAGAAAACCAAAAACAATTTCCAGTTTTAGTTTCCATGGCTCGAGATGTTTTTGCGGTGCAAGTTTCTTCTGTTGCTTCGGAATCCGCATTCTCGACGTGTGGAAGAATTATTGGAGACCATCGAACCACTCTTAATCCGGATTCATTGTGCATGTTAACATACCTTAAAGATTGGTTTGATGCGGAATCGCGCAATGTCGAACTTAGAATGGCCAATGAATTTGCTGATAATAATTCAGAAGAGGAGGAAGAAATTTCCAAGGCAATCCGTATAAATTATGAAGAGTAGAGAATAATCTTTTTTTTGTAAATTGTATGTAAAATTGTAAATAAGTTTAGTCATAGTGAATATTTTTATGAACTACGATCCCGTGGTTTTTACCCTTCTAACTTTTGAAGGGGTTTTCCACGTAAAAAATCTTTGGTCTCCTAATCTCTCCTTTTTCTCCTTTGTTGTTGTTATTATTATTATTATTATTATTATTACATACCAAATTAATTAATGTTATACTTATCTATGTTTAAAATAAATAAATATTTAAAATACAAAATGAATTAATATTTAAAAAACATATTAAATAAATGAATAAATAAATAAATGAATAAATATTAAGTAAATGATATTTCAAATATAATAAATTATTTTAAATGCAAAATGAATATAATAAATGAATATAAATAAAGATATGCAAAATGAATATAATAATAATATTCATAATATCATTATTTGTATTTTGAATCAAATATCATTTTATCATAATATTATATTCATAATATAACTTTAATTTATTATAACAATAATTTTATTAGATAATTTTATAATAGTTTATTTTTACATTATTGTTACATTAATTAAATAAATTATAATATAACTTTATAATAAATTATTGGTAAATTAAACTATTAACATTATTTATTATAAAAATAAATTTATTAGATTAAATTATTAAAATATATTAATATATGTTAAAATAAATTAATATAAATTTTTAAAAATAAAAATTCTAAAAAGAAAAAAATGGACCGAACCGGTTTAAACCGGTTCGGTCCGATTTTGAGGCGAACCGGTCCAGCGAACCGGGCCGGTTCGCCTCTTGTAAGAAATAAAACCGGTCCAAACCGGACCGGTTTGATACCGGTTCGAACCAGTTTTCTCATGATTAGGGCCGGAACCGGTGAAAACTGATCCGGAACTGGCCCGATCCAGCCCGTAACCAGCTCTAATTTAAGGTAGTATAGGATCCAACCATGTCCTATTGGATCTAACATCGGCTTGGTCGGCCGACTTTTAAGGAGGTTGAAAACAACCTAAATGGGCCGAGCAAGATTCATGGCTAAATTTCGATTTTTAAAAGTCAAATAATAAATTTTTAAATTATAATTTTGGGTTTTTATAATTTAAAGAAAAATAATATTATAATTTTAGTTTTTTAATTTTTTATTTTACAAAAAAATATATTTTTTGAAATTATATTTTTTATAATTTTATCTAATATTTCATTTTTATAAAAATATATTTTTTATTTTAATTTTTCAAATAATAAATGTATAATGGTTCATAAAAATTAAAAAAATATATCATTTTTTATTTTATGCCATGTGACAACTTCTAATTGATTCAGTATCCACGTCAACCTTTTGTTTAAGGAAATTAACGTCAAGTATCACATTAATCAACAAATTAATAAATCAAATACCACATTGATACTTTTTTTTTAATAAATCAAATGAATTGGGAATTTGAATCCACCTTTTTTTAACACAAATTCTCAAACAAAGTCAAGGTTTTAATATGATTTTTATAAACTTAAGAAAATATAATATGTAAAAAACATTATATCTCAAAATTATAATTCAGATGTTCCATAAAAGAAGCAGCCTACAAAATCATATGCTACAGAAGTTAACAACAGCTAGCCATTACAATTATATAACCGAAGGAAATGATGCTAATTCAAATTCTCAGTCAAGCAATGGTAGCCTATTTCAACCTTCTTTTTTTAAAATCAATAAATGTAGTCTGTATGTTCCGAAGAATACCTTATAAGAGCTCTGCCTGATAAAAATTTCCCGTCCTTGCTGCTATTGTCACACTCAGCTTTGTCAACTCATAGTGCGTGAATCAATGTGGATATGTTTCTAGTCAAACTATATGAGGAAGTCGTAAGCTGTTCCATCAAAAGACTCAACAAGAATGGTTCTGCTAATCAGGAAAACTAATCCATCACCCTCTCAGTGGCGTGCGCTACCTTCTGCATTATCATGGACTCAGCTTGACAGATTGCTCTCTGTGATCCTGTGATTGTGACTTTCCTGCAACACAAGGTAAAGATAGAAAAAGATTTTACAAAAAATTACCTCAGAACTAAGTGCTTAGGTAGCAGATTGATAAAACTGGGATTGTTATACCTATCTGTTGTTCCAGACATGAAATCGCCTCTATCCGATATTTTTATCCTGGCCCCACTTACCTGCAATGACAAAGTGCTCAAATTCAGAACATAAGCAAAATTATGGAACCAAATGACATCTATTTATCATTTATAAACCTGACTAATTTCCGTGATATTCCTCCCACCACGACCAAGAACCAGCCCGATATGCCCATCTGAAACACCAATCGTGACAGAATTGCTACGATCCTCCTGGATAGACATAAAAGACTTATGTCAAGCAAGATCTATTTAACTATAGTCTACACATATGCACAAGTCATGTAATTAAGAACATCAGTCATAACTAGTTAAATGATAGGGTTTAGGGAGATATAAGAAATGGGTACTGGAAACACTGCAAGACAACACTGCCAGAAGTATGATAGAATTTGGCAAAATCGAGTTAATAAAGAACCATATTATGTGTATGCAAATATAAAATGAAACGAGGACATAACTGTCCTCTAGGTAGATGCCAAAGTAAAACAAATTAATATATTTTGCATAGTAGTAAACAAAGTGTAAATAGCATCAGTCACCAGAACAGGCATTACGGATAAAGCACAATAGAAAGAGATGAACCTTTTGATGCTGAAAATTCCCTCCAGCCCCATTTGGTGCATAGCCTATTGAATTGTAAGTCTCTGTTGCAACAGAAGGAAGCACATATGCATATGGAATACCATGAAAACCAGAGAAGAAAACACCTAAAATTTCAAGTTAAAGAACTCTTACTAGGACCGAATTATAGAAATCTTACTAGTAATGTATAGCGATAACTCCACAAAGGAAATAATACCAAGATAAATAATAATCAACATTAAGGTCAACTTGCATCATAAATTCACAAAGAAAAATGACCATTAAGAATGAGACTACTTGACAACAACTGAAAATGTGATGACAGCATTCCAAAATAACCCTTCCAAGGAAGTAAGCCACTGAAAAAATTTATAGACTACGCTGTAATAACATCCTGCTTTAATGAGGAAAATTGAAAAAGGCATCATGCTTTTTCAGCCAGATTTTTTTGAAGACAATGCTTACTTCCAAACATTTGATGATCATTAGGAGAAATCGGCATTCATTCTGTAGTTCAGATAAATTACACAGCCACAGCACCTTTCAATTTGATGTGTTTCGTTATGCCCCTTTGCCATAAGGTTTGTGAGATCAGACTAAATGGCTCAGGTCCAGTGAAAAATAATATGATAATAATTCTCTAAGCACTAGGCCTAGGAAAAAAAAACTTTTTCCGGAATATACATTTGAAGAAAAAAGCATGTGGAAAACGTCAGAAAATGAAATTGAAGACTTCTGTCAGGCTTGGAGCTTAGTGAAGATGGAATAGTGTAAATATGATTATTTAAGGATTAAAGAAAATGTGTTTTCTCCCAAAAGTTAGAAACACATTGAGCTGACAGCTAAGCTTTAATGTTTAAGTTCATAGTGCAGCTAAAAAGCTTTAATGAGATATAAAACTTCTGTTAGGCTTGGGCTTAGTGTGGAATAGTGTAAAATGATTATAGATAAAGAGAAAATGTGTGCTTTTTTTTCCCAGGAAAAAAACAAGAAAAAAATTGAAACATGTAGTGCTGATTAGGTAAGCTTTAACACTTACCTTCAGAACAGCTAAAAATCTCTCTTTGCCAAATATGAAATGTAAGGAGGTAAAGAGACAAGGGCTGATATAAAATGCAAAAGGAGTGTTCATAAAGCAAAGGCAAGCAATACAAATGTAGGAATCTACTTAGACTCAGTAATCAAATGAAATGAGGACACACCTGCATATGAAAATGGGGCATGCATAGCTTGTGAGTAATGAGGATCTTCACAAAGCTTGGACAGAATCAAATCAATTGCTCGCATCTGCTCATCTAGAGTGCCAGTCAGTGTCACTAGCCTATCATTCAAGCCATAAAAATTATTATCCTGTGGAGATATCTTAATGCCAGCTTGGGAATCTTCAATAAACGACCTGCAAAAGGTTATAAATAACAATCAAGATTTGCCTTATCTGTTTAGGGCATCCAATAATCAGACAAGGGACCAAGAATACTTCAATAGTAACAGATCACACACCACAAACATATAACATGAGACTGTTTTAAACGCGCGTTTGTGTGTGTATTGTTTCTCATTCCCTCTAATGCATTAGCCAATTAGCCAAAAGGGTCATGCTCACAATGATAGTGTTCTTACAAGGTAGCAAGGATCTTAAGGATGTATGAGCTTTAAATAACCAATTATAACTTCTAGCAGGGCTCAAGCCACAGGTAGCAGCTATAATCCATTAGGGGAAGCCGTCATACTTCCTGGATCAGAATGACTTCTCAGTCAAATTCTGCTCAATTATCTGGAAGTAGTAGATAAGCGTAGAAAACAACAGGCTGTTAACACTACTATGTTCTTGCATGGAAGTTACTTTTAAGAGATTGGTCCATCTTGAAGAACATGTCCTCAGTCTATTTAACACCCTTGCACTAAGCAAGTTTTAAGGGGCAATAACAACATTCGATTGGTGCTTTTTCATAAGTCAAAGCTTATATCCAAGCTTAAGTAAAGCCCAATTTACTTCAATTGAAAAAGGAAGCCAAAATAGCAGTATATCGTGCAGTTCAGAAACTGATGCCAGATAGATCTTTATGTTAGAAAGCATTCTTCTCAGAAACCTCAAGTCCACATGATTAAATGTTATAATGAAACCAAAAAGCAATGACCAAAGAAGTTTCTCAAACAAATGACCTCAAGTTTTAATTTTTACTGACAATTTATAAAATAAAATTAATTGCAACTCTCATCCAAGTCACAGGACTAACCATGATCTAGAAAGAACCTAGGTCAAACATGTCTTCTACAAATGAAACCTCTAGCAATTTGCCATTGCCAAATATACCTGAACTATTTCATTTTCAAAGTCATCATCATCTATTTAGAGCATAAGAAGGTTACCAATAGACAAGACAAGAAGTAACCCACTATGATGCATCAATATCATGGCTATGGTAATCTTTACTAAATTTATTCCTATCCCCAAAAATTCTCCTTTCCAAACACCAGTCTCCCCAAGTTAGCGCTCAAATTCATCAAATAAAGCTTTCTGTATGTGAAGTTGACAAACATCCCCAACTCAGTTGGTCAAATATAACTTTCGTTGCTCACACTCGCACATGAACAGAATAATGGAGGAATAAATAAGCACTCTTCACAAATATGCCTGCTCAGTATGCTTCAATTATGTCAAAACTACAAATATATATGTAATTCAAGTTAAAGCAACTTCTTTGATTTCGAGCCTGCAGAAAATCATTTATTTTGCTGGTGAATTTTCAAATTTCAACATCGTAGCAACAAAAACATCTAGATTAGTTAGAGTATCCAAGTAAATTTCTTACTTTATGGTAGCCCCTCCTTTCCCAATTATGCTGCCACAGGAGCTATTTGGAACAATTAGCCTCACTTTAGTTCTTGGTTCAACATCATCATTATCTTCAACATTAAGCTGGCCAACAAAGCAAACTTAAGTTATTATCAGAAAGACATAGAATTTATGGAGTTAAAAGTCATCATAAAGATCACCTCATTCAATAATTTAGCAAGGATAAGTTCCATAGCTTTGAGCACTTCATCCATTGTTCCAGAGACCATAATGATCCTGTCTGATGTTCCTGGGAAAAATTCATGATTGCGTGACAACTGAATCCGAGCTCCTGAGCTTGACTGAAATTCGGTAATTGTTGAACCACCCTTTCCAATTACTGAACCAGCTGCAGCATTGGAGACAAGAAACTTGATATATGTAGGCTTCTCTGCATTTTCTGGAAGAAGAAGCATGAGTGCAAAATTCATCATTTAGTTCTAAGATCATAAATGCATTAGTAGTCAATGAGGAATTTTGGAAGAAAACATGAAAATTTCAACCATTAAAACAATCTACTCCCTTTTAGCCAGGAAAAAAAATAATAAGGGGAAAAAATAGTATAGGAATAAAATAGATGCTAAAACAAGAGTACTTCACTCAATATGTTATTGCTAATACAGAAAATATTGTAGTAAATTAATTAAATAAAAACCACATACATGTGGCAGGTTCAGTGCAGCAAGTATTGATTATTAAGATATGCCACCCTGCATTCTGATAATATTTCAAATCTAACATTGTTTATCTACACATATAGGATAAGTAGAAAATCTGAACTTAAGGAAAATTAATATCAGACTTACATTTTTCAATTAATGCAAGTTTTATCAACACTTGGCTAAAAATATGATCACTCATTAACCAAGCAACTTAGATAGCTAAACCAATCCTTATTCTCATCACAAAAACACTTAGATCCTTCTCATCTCATCACTTTACATTTTAAAAGCCAAGGGGGAACAACAGAAGTAGATAGCAATTGTTAAAGGACAGGTCATAAACATCCTTATTCTCATCACAAAAACAACTTAGATCCTTCTCATCTCATCACTTTAAATTTAAAAGCCCAGGGAGAACCACAGAAGTAGATAGTAATTATTAAAGGACACGTCATAAAACAGAGAATATGTCTCAGAGAAAACTACAGGAATGTGAAAGATAGAGCCCATGCTGCAGATAACGGGATAAACTATTGATGTTCTATGTTTTTATATTTAAAAAACTTGATGGACAATTTATAAATATAGCTTCTATGAATAATTAATGACCTTATGATGTCCTCAAAGATAAAAGAACCAAATATAGGCCTTTTCATCAATATCTCCGATTATTGATACTTCAAAAACTGGGACATACAGAAACTTGCACAGAAAGATACCAAGAACAAATGCATAAAACACATATTGCACATCACACATACAAGAAGGAAAAGGAGGGGAAGCAGAAAAACAATTTTACAAGCAGCGAGGCAAACAAGCTAGAAAATACTAGATGACCACACCCCTCATCCAATATTAGGCACGACTAAAGTCTTCAATCTAAACTTCATCTGCAAAAAGAAATTAAGAAAAGTCACTCTGGCAGTTTTCTTTTCTTCCTCTTGCTAAGCATCCCCTTTTATGTCTATGAAACAAAACACCAAAGTCAAAGAAATCAGTTCCCTCCTATCTACTATGACAACAATATAAGATTTCTGATTTTCAAAATTCAATTATATTATGCCCTCCAAGAGCATTCTCATCAATGTCTAGTAGTCAAGTTAACTGAGTGTTAATTCCACAGAGTAACTAAACAATTCAAAGGATAGGTCTTCATTTGATTCCGCAGCTTCTTTTTAACTACTTTAAAAGCAAAATTAATACAAAAAACCATAACAGAAAGAACCCTTAGTTGCACCCAGCCCTCAGAGCACTGTTCACCTCAGTGTCAATCCTGCTTTTCGCAGTTATTGTACAAAGAAAAGCAGAAAAAGAGATAATGCCACACAAAATTCCAGGATTTCCCATCTGTCTACTCCCTTCCTTTTCACGGCATTCAAGCATAAGCTAAAGACTCTCAGCATACATTCTTCTTATTCTCACTCCCCATTTTTCATTTCTCGCCAACCCAACACAACGCTAGGTTTGGTGTTTGAAATTCTATATTAATAATTTATAAATAAATAAACGAAATAAACAATCCGAAATTCAAACAATTTCACAGATTAATCTTTACATTATACAAAAAAAAATTAAAACAGAAAAAATTTAATGCCATAGATTCAGAAGCAGAAACATACAAAAAAAAACTCAAAAAAAGGAAAAGCTTCAGCGAAGAAGAAAGAAGATCAGATCAGAAATTACCAGAACTCGGCGATTGAGGTGGCGGCGTAGATCTCTTCCTCGCCGCCTCAGGTGATGACACGTAAGACGACTCCGTCGACTCCATATCTCTCTTATTCTCTCCTCGTCTAAACCCAAAACCAAAAAAATAAATAAAAACAATAAAAAGAACAACAACATTACATGAATAAACGCAGAGCGTAAGCAAATTAACCAAAAATTTCCCCTAATTAATATAGAATGTAAAACAAACAATTAAAAAAGTAAATTAATACTTTCAAAATCTCCTTTTTATTTTGTCCTTTCAGTTCGCAGCTTTTCTCTTCTTCTTCGGTCTGAACTGAAGGCTTCTGTTCTTTTTTATTTTCGTTATCCATCCATCGCTCGCTGGCACTGAGCACGTCGGCGGTTTATTTTTTTTTATTTATTCTTTATCATATATATATATATATATATATGACAAATTATCATATATATTTTTAATTCAATTAAAGCGTGAAAACCGCCTACTTGTTGATAAAAAAAATCAAATATTTATGGTTTAATAGTCAAATAAATCCTCAATTTTTAATTCAAAATAAAATTCATCCCTCAATATTTTTTCGAATGAAATTCAGTTCATAAACTTTTATTTTAGTGAAAATAGACCAAATCTATTAAATAAACTAATTGCCGTTAGTTTTGCATACGTGGCATGCTACGTGGTAACTAACTAAGCTATCCACGTCAGTTGCCACGTATGGAAAACTAACAGCAGTTAGTGTCATTTAACAGATTTTGACTTAATTCTATAATTGTAAAAAGTTGAGGGTTTATTTTCACTAAAATAAAAGTTTATGGATTGAATTTCATGTGATAAAATATTGAAAGCTAAATTTTATTTTTTTGACATTGAAGACTTATTTGGTTATTAAGTCAATATTTAATTAGGGAGAGAGAGGCGGCCCCACTGGGTTGCCACCACGCTGGCCACTTTGGCTAGCCTGTCATGATCTTGGCTGCCAACCTGGGTTCAGGCCCCCATGTGAAATTTCAAACCGTTGAATTTTAAGTTTTATAATAAAAATAACTAATTAACCAAAATTTCAGATTGATTTTGTTTTAAACCTTTTTTGGTGTATGTTTTATGATAATTTGGAATTTTTCAATGCCCAACTTGATTGGAATGTCAGAAGAAAAAGTGAGATCTAACATGGGATGGAATTGGATTTTTTTTTTATATAATGAGGTACAAGGAAGAATAAAAATTTGAATTTTAAATTTAATCTTAAAAAAATTAACAACATTTGTTTTTACTCAAAATTAACAATAGTTAGATGAAATATTAATTGCTCTATATAATTGACCTTGTCACACACACTTACGTTATTATTAAGTCTTAATAGTCAAATGTGTCATCAACGTTTGTCACAAAATATAATTAAATCCTCAACGTTTAAATGTATGAAAATCAGTCATCAACATTACAAAATAATTGAATTAAGGACATTTCCGTTAAATCCTTTAATTTCCGTTACTCCTACCAGTAATAAAACTTAACGAAAATTAAATGATTTAAAGGAAATGTCCTTAATTCAATTATTTGGTAACGTTGATGATTGATTTTCATGCATTTAAACGTTGAGGACTTAATTTCATTCTGTGATAAACGTTGATGATACATTTGGCTATTAAGCCTATTAATATTAATCACAAATTTCAACATATGTGAATATTCGTATAATTATATTTTGATAATAATCATAATCTATCAATAATAATAGTTTTAATAATGAAATAAACTTAAAATAAAATTTAAATTATTGAAAGTAATTATTTTTAAATTACACAATTCAGATCATGAGCATATTTGTAGACATAATTGATATATTTTTATTATTTTAAAATATTTATATTCTATTAATAACTAACACGCATATATTGATATTTTTGTTGTAAAAGGTTACATAGATGTTTATGCCATCAAATTATTCATTTCAAATAACAAATATCATATTTTGTTCACATTTTTTAAATAATTATATATAGGCATTTTATATTTGTAACATTATATAGAACGCATAAAAAATTTTAAATCATGCTTACAATATTTATATACTAATAATTTATATATTAAATATTATATTTTATCTCATTAATTCTATCATTGTTAATATGATCTTTTATTTATTTTTTAATGAAATCATTATTTCATTTTCTTATATAATCAAAGTTACTCAAAATATTAAGAAAATATCACTTATAATTATCTTAAGAATTTTCTTTTTATTTTTAACTAAATAATTTTATTATTTTTATTATTTATTTCTCTCTTCATTTTTTTTTTCTCTATTATTTCTCCATCCAATGAAAAACATACTTGACAAGAAAATGGTTGGGCTGCCTTTCAATTGAGTAGTTGGCCCTTTTGGGCGCAACTTTGGTATGGTACATAAATATGGATGTAAAGATAATGTACTTTATAAGAATATATGTAATATAGTATGCTATTGTAAAGGGTTTCTCTTTTGAATTATGTCATAATCCAAACTACTTTAATAAAATGAAAAAGATTAAAGAATTTGATATATTGGATACGAAGAAAATTCGAACTTTAATGTTTTCATCATGCACATACTATCATCGCGGCTAACTTTTATTTCTTTTTTTTTGTTAACCATGATATTGGTACGAAATATCCACCGTCTGCAACAGTGACTAATCTCCGTCGGGGATCTTGAGCGCACACAAAGTGGGTAGTCCCCTCTCAGCATAGTTTGCTCCATACCCAAGATCAGGAATCGAACCCTGGACAATTAGTTAAGGGGCGAGAGCTGCTACCACTTATGCCAACCAATGTTGGTCACGGCTAACTTTTATTTCAAATTTCGAATCATTCGACATTTTTAAACAATTTATAGAAAATATGAATGACGTAAATTACTTTATAAAAAACATAGAACAATTTAAGTTTATATTCTAACATTTAATTCAATGATAAAAATGCATATTTATTCAAAAATAAATTCGAAATTTTAATTTAAATAAAAAATAAAAACCTTGTTGGAGCTTACTTAAATCTCACCAAGCTGCTAACTTACATCAAAGCAACATAAACTAATAGTTTGATGATAGAAACCAAAATTGAATAAGAAATGAACATAAAAATATTATATTAAAATTTATATAAAATATAAATTATAATATATTTATAAAATTAACAAATAATTAAAGATCAACAATATTAATTTAAATCAAATGATATTTTATTATATATTTAAAATTATATTTATATCGAATGATACTTTTATTATTTGATATTTTTGTTATTAAATAAATACATATAATTGAAAATCTTATAAAAAATAGAGATAAAGAGGAAAGTGAAAAGTCAGTAAAAATAAATAATTTAAAAACTTTTAAATAATAAAATAAAAATTCAAATTGTTAAAACTAAAAAAGGTAAATATTAGAAAATTTATCCCACTTGATAAACTCACGGACCATACAACTCCAATGATTCATTAGAGACGTGATGGTTGGCAATTGATCTTAAAAACTGACTTAAAACCAAAAATAATTTAATCGAACTTATTTGACCAAAAAATCGATTAATTAAGTTAATTGGAATCAGTTTTTGCTCATCCTTATGAGTGACTACTCACTGCCACTTGCTAGTTGGTGAAGTATTGAGGTTAATGGGCCACCATAACACGTATCCATGATAAGAGTAAAGACCTCCAAAATCTATAAAAAATAAGACACATTTATTATGGGTTCAACACACAACATTATATTGTATTAATCAAATTATTGTTGTCGTTCAATGATTTGACCACTAGATGACTATTATAACAAAAAAATGGGCGTTACTATCAATTTTTTGATTAATTATAATTGATCACTTAAAAAACTTATTATTTTAACGAAAATTTATACTTAATTAAGTTTTATTAAAAAAATAAATTTGGTCAATAAAAAACAAAATTTTGGTTTCAAAGATACAATTATGTGTAGAAAAAGATTAGCACTCCACATTATTTGTTAAGAAAATGGTTCCATTTAATCATATGGTTTCTTTCCGTTCTAGAAAATTAGTCTTAATTTAATATTTAAAAATAATTTTTTTTTGTAATTTTTTTTCTTTTCAAAAATCATTTTCATTTTTTTTATTTTTTCAAAGGTCGAATTACATTCTTTAGGAAATAAATGAGAATTTTTTTAAAAAAATTCTATCAAGTGCTCAATACTCCTGTAGTATTTTGAGCAATTTTCACACTAATAAATTTCTTAAGAATCACTACTGGTCATTTCTATAAAATCTCATTTCAGAATATTCACACTTTCTTTGAAATTAATATCGATGCATATAATGTAAACATATTATAAGTGGTGCATATGCATTTTTTTATTGTTTTTATTGTTTTTTTAGTTTTTTCTATTGTTGTCTTTTTTCTTAAATTATAATAACGATCAGATAAATAAAATGGACGAGTTAGTTTAATGTTGTTGAACTATTTGAATTGTTTTGGTTCTGCCTAAAAAGATATAATAAAATAACACAAATTATAAAAAATAGATTTTAGTTCTTTTTTTTTTAATTTGAGTAACTTAAACCATTCATCTAATATCTTTTGTCTACATTATTCTTGTAGGAAAAAAAAATAAAAAAAGAAGCAAGTGAATTCAAAATAGCACATCGTTAATCACGTCACACGAAATGCAATATGAAAAAATTTTTGACTTTAAATGAAATGGTTAATCACAAGATAATGATTGATTTATGTTAAAATTAAAGCAATTAAAAAAACAATAAATTGAAGACTAAGTTGGTTTGAATAAAAAATTAAAAGCCCAAATGAAATGTATAACTAGAGGTTTATAAAATCTAGCATTTTTAAGTTTTTTGATAATAAAAAAATTTATTCAATCATTCAGGTAAAAATAAAAAAAATTAGTAAGATTTGAATTTAAAACCATTTATACAAACCGAAATAGTATTTTGATTTAAGTAAAAAATTTATCATAATTTAATGGCATACTCTTTTAGTATGCCGAAAGAAGATTGACTTGGTATTGCTGGGCCAAGGCCTAATGCTAGCTTCTTAAATAAATGGTCCAGTTGCTAATTTTTGCTTGCGTCCGATTCTTAACTTCCAATTTTTAATGTTGAAAAATATTTGTAACCTTCCACCAAAAAAATTGTAACAAAAAAATAAAAAATTTTACAATAAAGTTGATCTTATTTTAAGGTTTAGATATTTTATTTTTATTAACATTAAATTTATATTTACTGATTTATACTTATTTATGATAAATTTAACTTATTTTACATCTATTAATATTATATTTATACTTACATTTATTTTTATATATTTATGTCGATAGTAAATTACGCTTGTCTCATGTGATGACACTTTTATCATATATCTATGTCTATTAAATTTAATTTTATATTTATTTTTATATGTGTGTGTATATATATATATATATATATATATATATATATGACACTTTTAACATAAAAATGACCATAAGATGAGGATAAAATAGATTAATTTTATAGTAAAATTAATTTTGTCGTAAAATATTTCACTAATATTTCGAATAAAACCAAAACTAAATTATTTTTCTAAACAGCATAAAGGGCCCCCAATTTCAGATTTGAAAACCATCGCGCGAAATCGAGTATATTTGTTTCAAAGAAAAAAAAGGGTTGAAATTCCGAAATAGTCCCTACACTTCAAATCTCCAAAACTGGAAAGCTAAAAACAGAGAAGAAAAAAAAACCCCAAAATAATTTTGCCCAACTAATTTTCAAATCATTTTTTTCTTTTTGTCATGATTTCTAAGGTTTAGGGGTTAGCAATGGCGAAAATGGAGAAATCCGTATTAGCTGGAGATAATGTGTTCGAATTCGAACAAGAAAATGTGGTAAACGAAACAGAGAACAGTCAACAGTTAGCTGAAGAAACACCCCTATTTGTTCAGAAAGAGCTGCATCAACGCGAGTTCAAGAATGTTAGTGTTTTTCTTTACCCTAATCTTAAGCACATCACTTTATTTTATTCCTTTTTATTTGGGATCAAATTTGATTTGATTTTGGTCTTCTTTTGCTCTTTTAGCTTGCTTTAGATATGAACTGATAGATTTTAATGCTAAAATGAGTTGAAATTGTTAAGCACTTATCTTTCTTTTTTCTCTGTTTTGACATTTCCAATTGAAAATAGTTCAATGAAAAGCCATAAATTGGTAGAACTCATTGAGTAAGATTTAGAATTAAACTAAAAGCATTATTTTATACACAAAAATTGATTATCAAATATTGTTGAAGGATGAAATTGTATCATGAATTTTAATTAAAATTACCCATTTAAACAAAATGTTGAAAATTTTTGATTGTATGATCTATTTAACAAGGATCATGAATTCATTGACCTTTTTCAGTTTTAATTTTCCTTTAGCTATTTCACTAGGGAATTTCGAGAACTTCACCTAAGAATAGAGAAACTAATAAAAGATGAACTCAAACTCTAAAAATCCGGGAAGTTTTAGTGAACGACGCTGAAAATGCATTGTAATGAAGGAACTAGGAATGTACAATCTGGTCTTAGTTATAATAAGTTGCAGTCTTTGGTTCATGCTATCTTTTAGATTGACAATTACTTTGACTGTAACGGGGTTCTCTAGGACAGACCAAGTAATAAACTGCCAATTCTTTTCTCTTTTTTCATTTCAGGTTGATAAAAAGCAAAACTGCAATATTGAAAATTTACATGATATAGGAGTTGATCTTTTGTCGAAGATTCAGAATCTTGAGAATGGATTTGCTCGTGCCTTTACAGAATCCAGGATTTCCGAATTGCCTGATGGAAACTTTGAAGTGTCTAAACTAGTTGCTGAGTTGGATGAACGGATTCAAATCTTTTTAGCTGAGTTAAAGCAACTATGTACTCTTTATTCATGTGCAAATCCTAAAGGAACTTGTGGATATGATTTGGAAATTTTGAAAAGTTCAGATTTGATTTGTGAAAAGCAACTGTTAAGTTCTCCTAATCAAGAAGATAATGATCTGGTAAAGGAGTTGTCAGCAAAGTTATTTGAGATAGAGAAGCTTAAATCTGACAGTTTACACAAGGAAAATGAGCTTGAGGCTTTAAGGCATCGTCAAAAAGAGTTAGAAACTCAAATTTATTCTGTTGAGAAGGAGAAGAGCCAGTTGGAGAAAAATATGGAAATCATGCGGAGAGAAGTTGTTGTTACAGCTAAATTCTTGGATGATTTACGGAGCGAAATGATGGAACTTAATAGCAATAGGGATTCCCAGATTTCTGCCAACAAAATTCTCGCAAAGAAATCTTCAGAACTTGAAAATGGAAAGCAGGAGATGGAAGTTTATTTATCTGAACTAGAAGAAGAAAACCTACTTTTACCAGAACAGTTATGTGGTTTAGAAGAAAAATTAATCTATCTAACTGATGAGGGAGAGTCTTGTCATATGGAATTACAAACTTCAGATTCTGAAGCTATGAATTTCAAAGACGAGATAATAAGAAGGTTGGAAGATGAAATGGAGGTACAAAAGGTTGTTATGAGACAGAAGATGGAAGAGATGCATAGGCAGTGGCTAGAAGTTCTAGAAGAGTGTGAGTATCTAAAAATTGAAAATGTCAAACTTATTGAAGAATGTAGGATGCTTCAAGAAGCAAATGGACAACTTAGGAAGCAAAAGATGGAGTTAACAGACCGCTGTATAGTCTTGGAAGCAGATTTGAAAGAATCAGAAAAAGTTTTTTCTAATATACTGACCAAGGTTGATAACCTCCAAAGAGAGAACCAACTGTTGGAAGAAGAAATTTCAGCTCAATTGCAGAAAAAAGTACTCCTTCAGGATGCAATTTTAGCTCTTAAAGAAACAATTAGTGAAATCAAGTTTGAAAATGAAATGCTGGAAGCTTCTTTCATGATGCTATCAAGAGACTATGAAGAACTTGAGGCTGAGTCAACTTTATTTTTTCAGAAAATCTTTAATAGTTGCAAATGTGGAAAAGTTGCCCTTGAAGAAATCTTGGGAACTCAGGAGGCTTTGCTGAAAAGTGAGCTGGCAGACCAGGTTAATATTTCTGCAGTTTTTTCAATTCCCTGCTAGTTTGATCATAATCTTTAACATTCTGCAACCATTTGTTTGCAAGTTCCCCTTTACAGTGAAGTAATAAGTTGCTCAAACAACTCATCTAACTCTTTTTGTTTCAGGCTGATAACCAGCAAAACCGCACTGCTGAAAGTCAATTTATAGGAGTTGAGCTTGCAGATGCATTAGAGGCAAATGACACGTATAAGGCCCAGCTTAAGCGGTATGTACAAGTGGTAGATTTCCTGATCCAAAAGATTAGAATTAGTTGTCTTCATAAGCCTAACATCTGAAATGAGATTTTTAGTTCTTACGTTTTAATAAACAATTGGTTGTTGATATTTTTTGAATTTTTCATCATTTTGTTTTCTTTTTTCTTTTTTGTATCTAATGAACTTTTCTCATCTGAATGACATGATAGCAAGCAGTTACTTGCCACAGCTTCTAGTTAAAATCACGAATCCGTATTCAGTCCAACCCTTAGGATGCTTTTCAGGTGAGTTTGATAAGATGCTCTATAAAAGATCCAAACCTAATGATGGGCTCTTTTAGCAAATATTCTTGCTGGTTTAGGATGATAATTGGATATTCTTATTCCATGAGCTTCGAAAACCACACCTGGGTACCAAACCATAATATAAATATCAAATACCAAATATAACCCTAGAACTATAAAATATTATGGAACTATAAAATATTATGATTAAGCTCCAAAAATACAACAAAGTAACTAAATAAAATTTTAAATAGGTTAATCCCTCAATTAGCCTCTTATAGATGTTACAAGATAAAAGAAAAGGTGTTTTTGGTGGAGCTTTAATGGTGCTTTTGGCAACCTCAAACTTTATATATATATATATATATATATATATATATATATATATATATATATGTCTCCCTCTCTTCTTTGTTGAATTTCGACATCTGAATTTTCATTCATCATGTTCCATAGCAAGATAATGTTGCATATACACTAAATTCTATTCTGTAATTTCCTACTGGGGTTGGAATTATAGGCTAGACAAAAAAGTCTTGGGTGAGGTTTGTTAAAACTATTCCTATGCTTCTGGTTTGCCTTGGTTAGGTAGAAAATGGAAAGGGAAGGAGTAAATAATAATCATTGTACCTATATTAACCGTCAAAGTAAGGTATTGAACTGGCAGGCTTAATTATGCCCAAGAAATAGTCATATACATATTGGATTTTGCCCTTCGCACATTTTTAAATAAAAGTGTACCAACTTATTAGAATTTTAGAATAAATAAGACATAAGATTCTTATGCTGTATACAAATGCTAATAATCTTTGTAAATTTGGCTTTTATTCAGTTTTCTGTCAAAGGAAGCAAGCATTCATTTAGATGTTCCCGAGAAGTTAACAGGTGAAGGAGCTGCAGGAAAAGACAGATGTGAATGCAAGGTATCAGTGCTTGAGATAGAGATGAGTGCAAGGTATCAACTTTGCTCAGGTAGAAGCTGATCAAGAGTGACTTGTAGTGCAGCTTAAGGCTGCTATGATAGAAAGAGCCGAGTTTTAGAACTCGCAGGTAACTTAGGTTATATCTGTCATCAATGCTGGCACCATTTTTTCCCCAATGGTTTCATACATCTGTTAAGCAAAATACGGACATATTTATCATTCTTCCTACTGGGGGGGCATGCTGGCCTTGGTAGAAATTGTAGATTTTTCTGGTTAAGGGCTAATTGTAATATAAAATGTAACAATTCTAGCTTTGTACTCAATGTATAATTAAAATTGTATACCCATATTTCCTGTAGGTAGTTCACCAGTAAATTAAAATTGTAAGCCTTGATGCTACAGATTGAGCAGTCAGTGTGAACTTGCTCTACATTCATCCTTCCTAACCTGGCTGTGAATTCTGAACTTGTCAGTTACTGCATAAGCTTTATGGTCACTTTGGATTATTGGAAGTGAGGAAGCAAGATCCTTAATGCATTCTCAGTTTTTATGAACTTAGAAATCTCTAGTTGCCTTTCAAGCTTTATGATCGCTTTGCTTGGCTAAAATGGAGTTTTATTCCCTGTTTTCTTTTTCATAGAAGGGACAAATACAATTAAATGGAGTTTTATTTGCATTTTACATTTTTGTTTTCTTACAAAAAGTGAATAATAAAAACAAAAAAGTAAAAAAATACAAAATAAAAAACAATTAGTAAAAATGTTATAACAAACTAATATAAATACACATGACACGAGCGCGGTGTTTACGAGTAATCAATTTATTTTTTACAAATAGAGATTCTAACTTGAATTATAATATTAAAGTATTATTGTATCCTAATTTAGTTGATTTTTGTATATATTTAAAAAGAAGAAATAGTTTGTAAAAGTAGAAAGCCTCCATCACTTACTAATATAAATAAAAAAAACAAAAGCTTATAATGATAAAGCAGAACATATGCTAAATTGGAAGTTATGCGTGAGATAATTCAATTTTCATTTTTCCAAGTGCTATTTTCTTGGATATTGAAAATTAGATATAATAATACATATATTTGTAATTTGTGTTTTATCAATTTCATGTCAAATATGTATAAAATGTAATACATTAATACAGAATAATTTTTTTAACTTTTACTAAATTTATATAAATTTTATAAAAAATTTAATCGTTCTTTCTTTTTTTTTTGGTACATTTTTTTATAGTTTTTTTATTATACAATATATCATGTCAAAAATTTCAGAGCTTTCCCATCCTTACCGTTTAGTCCAATGTCTTAAAATCCAACTAATCCACGTCATCAATCCGCGTCTCCCAAAATTCAGCCAATCACATCTCCTCCTTTCCCTCTATATATTCAAAACCCCCTCATCCTTAATTTCTTATCAGTTTCAAATTTTGATTAAGCAGAGATGGCGCCAAAAGCAGAGAAGAAGCCCGCGGAGAAAAAACAAGCGGCCGCGGCAGAGAAAGCTCCGGCTGCAGAGAAGAAACTCTCAAAAGAATCAACGGGCGACAAGAAGAAGAAGAGGGCAAAGAAGAGTGTGGAAACCTACAAAATCTACATATTCAAGGTAGTAAAGCAAGTTCATCCAGATATTGGGATATCGAGCAAGGCAATGGGGATAATGAACAGCTTCATTAATGATATCTTCGAGAAGCTTGCTCAAGAAGCCTCTAGATTGGCTCGGTATAACAAGAAGCCGACGATTACTTCGAGGGAAATCCAGACGGCGGTTAGGCTTGTTTTGCCGGGAGAGCTTGCTAAACATGCTGTTTCGGAGGGAACTAAGGCCGTTACTAAGTTTACTAGCTCTTGAAAAGGCTTTTCTTTTATTATGGGAAGATTGATTTTGGGATTTTCATTTGTAAAGGTTCAGATAATTCTGTTTGTGGAGATTAATGATGGTATTTTTAATTATTAATCGATAGTTTTAGTTCTAACTCTAAAATTTAGCCTTTTATTTTACTACATAGCATAAATAAATTTCACTACATTTTAAGGTTTTTCTTCGCAAATATCTGATTGAATTTTTAAGGTTTTATTTCTTTTATGATGTGTTTGAATTTTGTTTTTAAAAAATGGTATAAAATAGAGATTAAGTAAAACGATTCATTAAGACTATGCACCAAGAAAAAAGAATGCACGAAAATATTAACAAAGATACACAATATATGTTGTTCGGCTTGTAAGCCTACGTCCACGAGTAAAAATAACAAGAAATTTTATATAATAAAAATTATAAATGTTTTACACTCAAACTCACAGTACTCTCCCCATTAACCCGAGAACAATAACCCAAACACTTACAACCGAAAATCTCTTGAACTCTACTCTACTCTCGGCTTTTGCTTCTGCTTGCTTCCTCAAATGCAGTATCCATGCTCCTTTTATAGATGTACAAGAGGCGGTGCGACAATTAATAGCCGCATAGCTTATAGTCAAAAACAGCTTGCCATTAGAGTCAAAAACAGCTTGCCATCGGTTGAAACAATGGCATCCGAAATTTAACACTACAAAGGAAGCTTGCAATTGGATCAATATGATGGCTGTTAACAAGAACATTTAATGCTCTTGAAAACGAATAACAATCAACAAACCTCTTCATTTAATTTGTTGACAAAGGGGGCATCGACTTGGTATTTCAAGTCACACTTAGCAATCTGCAACAATCAACAAGACGTATTGAATTGGTTGTGCTGCAGAGGTTCTCAGTTGGATCAATTCTGGCTCAGTCCTTTGGTGACTTCTGCAACTGGAAATGCGTCCTGATATTTTCAATATTATGTGCTAAGTTAAATTAATAATAACTACATGGTTGTTCTGTATTGTTAGTTTCTATTAGTTGAATCTTGTTGTCTTGCTGTGTTCTTCGTTATTTACTTAGTTTGAGCCATGGTTCATCAAAGAAGTTTAGTACCATGTGCAAACTTTTTCTTGCATTGCTTGAGAAAGAAAAAAGGGCAATGAAACTCGTGAAACTTGAGCTTCTCACAATTACATGTGTTGCACCAATGCATTTTTACCTATTCTTTTTTAATACGAAAACTTGGAAGATGTAGGCATCCGGCCACTTTGATTTAGTTCAATTCTTTCAAAGGTTGATCATCATAAGCTTCATTCTAGCCCGAATCAAATCAACAAATTCTGCAACTATTTATTGCATAATTCAAACTACTAAATAATGTTATTCTATTATACAAGATTTTCTTATGAGGTTGCACCATAGTTGAATTGATTTGTCTGCTTTTCATTAACTAGCAATCACATATTGATTCTAGTTCCTCTTTTAATATTTAAATATAAAATGGGCGAAATACATCAACCTCTTGTTGAAATATCTTAATAATGTGGACTAGTTAAGTATAATTAATATCATATAAATTAATTTGGTAGTATATTTTGTATATAGTGTGACCATATATGTTGACACCTAATTTTGCCCTACTAGTTATTATTATATATATGTGTTTGTTATTATCATATTATTACTAATATTATTATTGCTATTGTTATTTTTATTTTTATTTTTATTTTATTTTTATTTTCATTTTTATCTTTATTTTTATTATTTTTCCCATCACATTTAATGCTCTAAACCTACCCAGATCGCCCACCCATACTGCGCCGACGACCAGATCTATCTCCCCTGTCACAAGCCTCACCCGCAGTCCCATCTCCCCCATCCCGTGATTCCTGCTTCAACAGAGACCTATGGATTTGGTGACTCTGAAAGGCTAGGGGGAGGGTTCCAAAATGGTTTTAAAAGGACCTCAAGCTCAAGAGATTTTTGGCTTCCGGAAAAAAAGAGAGACCCCAAACATCATCACCGATTCCCAACCATTCGACAACCACCAGCCCCAAACACCACCACCGTAAGCGTCCACTCATCACGGTCATCACCGTCCCCTCACCACTGTCATCACCGTCATCACCGCCTTCAACCATCGATCAAATCACCATCATCACCACCACTACCGAGACCCCTTACCCCAGATCCGAGAACCCCAAATCTCAGATCTGGAACCTAGATCTTAAAACCTGCAAAAAAAGCAAACCAACAGCAACCACAATAAAACACAACCAGATCCAAAACCAGAAATAACAAAACAAAACACAAAAAAGGAGAAACTTTCGGAGATAGTCAGATTTGTGAGGGTGGGGAGTGTTTTCGGGAAAAACGAGCCTCGGATCGGAGTAGAGGAGAGGGAGCAGGGTGTTTTAAGGCTGTAGGAAAGGTTACTGGCGGCCGGTAGTCGTCTGGGGAAGGAAAGGCTGTGAGGGTTTTGAGTTTCTGAATCTTTGGGCGAGAAATCTGATAAAAATGGGTTTAGAAAAGAAAGGAGTAGCCTTTTATATCTGAGAATATGCCGCACAATTCTAATCCTCTCGCTAGCGACAGGCTCATACTGTCCTGGGATTGATGGAATTTGTGTTATATTTGGAAACAAACTCCTAATAAAAGGACGTAATCACCTTCAGGTAATTACCCTAGAATATTTGCCTATAAGTAGGCTCCAGGTACAATTCTATTCTCTAATTTTTTACTACTGGCGTTTACGTTTCCCAATACTCAAGAACCTTTTTGCTGACTTAAGCATCGGAGTGCCTACGCAGGAAACCACCCCCTGCGTTCCTCTAACTTTTATTGTTTTGACAGAAACTTTTTAGAGACACGTAGATGAAGAACACGAATATCGACGTCAATACATCTTTATTGTTGTTTTGTGCAACAACAAATATTTAATTCTTTTATAATTGAATATCTTGATTATATTAGATATATTTTATATATACGTTAAACAAACAAATTAAATAATATTATTTTATATATTTATAAATTTAAATAATTAAAATTAATTTGTGCATATAAAATGTAGAATAGTTGTGTGAGTCATCAAGCTATAAGCATAAAATTGTTAAGAGTGTGTTTGGGATTGTTTTGATTTTATGTTTTGTGTTTTTGTTTTCTATATTTTTAGAAACAAAAGTAAAATTGTGTTTGTTTGTTTGTTGTGTTTTGCTTCCAAAAAAAGAAAAGAAAACACATTGTTTTGGAAATTTTACAAAACAGAAATTTGTGTTTCCTTAAATTTGGAAACAATTTTTTTACTATTACTGCACGGGTACTGTTCATCCGTGCGGCTACAGTGTTCGTTTTAATGACAAAAATAGAAAACGCTCCTTTAAGTTTGGCGTTGGTGCGTTTCGAATCCATGCAAACTTTTAGTCCAAAACCTTTACCACCTTCACTTACATGCATCAATTTATCAAATTTGGCAACAAAAACATTGTATCCAAACATGTTTTCAAATTTAATAAATTGAAAATAAAATGAAAATAAAAAAAAACAAAATTTACAAAAACATAAAATATAAAACATAAAACACACAACAATCTCAAACAACCCTTAAGAGTTTGAGTGAGACTGAGACTTAGTCCTTCCAAATATCTTATGACGTGGCCCGAAGTAAATGATCCCCAAAAGTACTAAAAAATTAATATTAAAGCCAAAATTTTGATAACGTGTCACTCGTTTTAAAATCCCGCGCTTCTCTCTCTTCTTCCATTAAAAAATTAAATTAAATTAAATTAGTATATAAAAATCACCAAAACAAAATAAATAAATTTCTCTCTCATTCATGAAATTATAAATTTCTCACGTCATTCTCGTCCTTGATCTCTTTTTTCTTTGATTTTTTTTTTCGTGAACAAACAAAATTTCTGTCAGTTTCCTATTTTCATTTTGAGGAGAAAAAAATCCCACATTTTAATACATGTAAAAGAGCAAAATAAAGTTAGGGCTTTTCTTTTCATTGTAAAAATTCACAGGTACGTCTCTTTCACTTGAAATTATCTTTTTCTTTCAACAAATTTCAATCAAATTCCCTCAATTTTTTTCCCATATCTTTTGATCCAAACTTTTTGGATCTTTTTACAGAAACTTTTTGACTTATGGAATTGTTATCAGGTGAAGAAATGGATTGGTGCTTCTCGTCTCAAATTTTAGGGAATAAGGCATAGTTTTTTTCTGTTATTTTTTTTTTTTATAAATTCTGTAAGCCGAATAAAGATTTGGTTTTGTAATTTTGGTATATTTATTACAAATTGGTGATCTTGTTGGGTACATGAGAAGGCAAATGCGGCAAATTTGCTTTAGGAGAAAAAAATAGGTGTCGAAAAAATGACAGATTTTCAGACTTTACCACAAAAACAAGAATCCCCAAATGATGCCAAAGCTGAATTTGAAAGGGGCTTGGAGGAACTAATGAGAGGGCATTTGGATGATTGTATGCCATATGCATCATGTAGCGCTAAAAAAATCTTGATGATGAGGATGGTGAGGGTGATCAGCTTGTTAGGAGGAGGAGAAGGTCTGATCTTGAAGGTGATGATATAGCTGAGTCGTCAGCTGCTAGAAGGCGGCATTCTAGGATTTTGAGTAGGTGGGCAGCTAGGCAGGCTCAGGAAATGATAACGACAATTGAGAGGAGGAATATGGAGTCTGAATTGATGGCTTTAGCTGGTTTACATACTGTTTCAATGCTTGACCCTTCGTTCTTGAGAGAGTCACAGTAACCTACTTCTAGGAGACAAGGGGGGAATGTTGAGAGGCCTAGTACTCAAGCTTCTTCGATTTTGCAAATGTGGAGGGAGTTGGAGGATGAGCATTTGTTGAATAGGGTGCGAGAGAGGGTGAGGGTGAGGGTGAGGGTAAGGTTGAGGCGGCAAAGGAATGCTGATATTAATATTACAATGTCTGGTACAACTTTTTCTGAGAGTCGTGGGAGTGAGAATAAAGGGAGTGTTGGGGATGTGAGTGAGAGTGAGAATGAGTATGGAACATGGTCACATGAGCAGGTGTGTCACAGAGTGATTGACTGATTGTGGGGTTAATAATGGGTCTAGCAGAGAGCAGTCTCCTGATCTTGGCGAAGTCGAGAGGGAGAGGGTGAGACAGATTGTTCAGGGGTGGATGGAGAGTGGGATTTGTGATCATTCACCCCATATTACCCAAAGAGACGGCAGGACTAGAGCTGAATGGCTTGGGGAAACGGAGCGTGAGAGAGTTAGAATTGTCCGGGAGTGGTGCAAATGACAAGTCAGCAGTGAGGAGTTTGTGGGAGAAGGAGGGAAGACCAGGCAGCTACAATTGGTGTGCAAGTTGATCAAGTTCATGAAAACTTGGCTGCTGACCACGATGGAGGCCAACCAGAGCACATTCGAAGGGACTTGCTGAGGTTGCGTGGAAGACAAGCTGTAATTGACTTGCTTGTGAGGATTGAAAGAGAAAGACAGAGGGAACTTCAGGGTTTATTGGAGCACTATGCTGTATCTGACTTTGCGTTTCATAACTGCATTCAGGTAAGTTGGCTATATCATGAAGTTTGTGAAGTTTGTATATCTCTAAGACAGTACTAGCTCCCATTTTATTTCCTCCAGTGAATTATGTTCATCCATATGTTGGATATTTATTTTCAACTTTGCTAATTTGCGGAAAATATCTCAAATATGCTGGATTTTAAATTGAGTTTAAGTAAACAGGGCATATTTTAGTTTCGTACTAATGCTTGCTATTTGGTTTTACACTAATTTTGTTGCACAGTTGTCTGCTTTTTCTTGATTTGTGTATTTTGCATATTTGTTAGTAATATAAGGATTATAAGGTGTTCCATACATGCAAGATCGTTAGTTCCATGGTTCTAGTCAAGGTTTTGAGTCCAACATTTATTGTAGTTTCATGTGGGATTAAACTGTTTCAATAATAAGGTACTAAGGGCGTTCTACTTTAGGTCAAGAGGAACTTTGTGGAAACTAAGCCTGTTTGATTGACTCAACACTCGGCTGGACTTAATTTCTAGTTTAGTTGCTCGAGAAACTCCATCTATTTAATTTACTAGGATCTATATAAATTAATTTGATTTTCTTACAAGGTTTATGGTTTTCCTTTGACCAACCAACGAACCAACCAACAAATAATAAATTAATTAAATAACAAAAGAAAAAGCATGTGAGCCAGAAAGCACGAGTCTATCTTTCTTTCTGGAATGAAGAATCTTCAAGATTAATGGGAGGCTCTGTTCTGTACCTTTCTTCAATTGTATTTCCTTAAGAAGCTTGAATATCTTTAGTATTGGTTAGGTCCATTTGAGTGGTGTGGTAATAGTTGACCAATCATGTTTCATATTTATTTCTTGAACCGTGGGTCAATGTTGGACAACCATGACTTCAATGATGCTCTAGGCTGACTTAAGATACTATCATATGGATAATTTCACTTATTTTCATGTTCCTAGTATTTTTTTTTTTTTTTCATAAGTACGTTTTTACTTCACTTGTGCACTACTTTTTCCTCCTTTTCTGCTGCCCATTTGGAATTAAGATGCAGAAATATTTATTCTAGGCTGGAAATTGAAAGGTCATGTTCTTTTTGTTTTGTTGTAGAAGAATAAAACTTGCTATAGCAGGGTTAAGAGTGAAAGTAACATCAATTCTGATGTTTTAGAAAATATAAATTTTTTATTTTAAAGTAAAAAAATATGTTGATGTGGGAATTAGCTTATACATCACTCCTGGACTATTGTATAATCACACATCTTGATGTTAATATATTTTTTTGGTTTTGCTCAATGAAAGTCCTTTTGTATCAGGATCTTTTTGTTTTCATATGTGGCCATTCTTACCCGCTGATTCATTTAACTTTGCAGTCACTACTCAGAGGTAGATTCTTATGAAATGAAAGACCTGTTGAAGAGGAGAGACTGCCTTCAATGGCTGCTAGTGAATTACTTCAATTAAGATAATGACGCACTGTATCCTGTTTGAGGTATTAATGTTTCACATTAAGAATTTTGGGAATTTTTCACTGTTATTCAAAGTACTTTGGTTCTGGTTCTTAAAAGGTTGCTTGTTTGTGAAACAATGATGTGACATGCTGAGGAATCTTGGCTTACGATGTATAGAACAAGATGCATTGCTTGAATAATACTTGGTGTTTGGTGATCGGTATTGGCAATCTTGTTACATTTTGCCTATGTACTACTATATGGTTATACCCCACTTGGGGGCAAAGCTTTGTTTGTTGTACTATGCTGTTATATATTGATTGAAAACCTTCTCCTGTTTCTGGAAATTGGAAGAACCAGTGTTATCAATAGCGAATAGCGGATAATAGCGGGGAGGCCAAAATCCGCTATGAATGCGTAGCGGATAGCTATAAATTTTTTTTATAAAAAATATATCTAATTTAATAAAAAACAAAATAACGACCATAATAACTAAAAAAAATTACACAAAGCACTCAAATAATGTTCTCAAGCCAATAAAACTATTGCAAATAATAAGTTACCAAGTCACATAAGATAATAAAACTCTAAATGAAGTCACATAAGATAACAAAAACAAGCATAAACACAAATGTAATTCCTAAAAAATAAGAATCACAATCTACTAATCTTTCTCATCTTCTTCAACTTCTAATTGCTCTTGCTCTGCCCCAAAATCATCATCATCAACTTGGTCTTTTTGAGCTCTACCACCAATATCTAACTCAAAGTCAAAATCCTCTTCTTCTTCATCTGATCTTTCAAGATCCAAAGCAGTCGATGGCTACTGTTGATTGTTGCTGTCGAGATTTCCAGCCAGGTGCTTCGATAGTTCCAGCCAGGTGATGGCTTTTATTTAGTTTAGGGTTTTTGATTTAAATTAAGATTTTTACTTTTTAGTTTAATATTTAGTAAAAAGAAATTCATTTGAAAAAAGTCTGTACAGTAAAAGATGAGCTGTAATAAAAAAAATTTAATCTAAAAAAAAGTTTAAAAGACTTAAATACCCTTAAATACAATAAAATCAATGGCTGAAATTAAATCAAGCAAAAAAAAATTGGTTCAATGGACATTTCAGCAAATCTGCTCAATAACGCCGCTATTGGCCGCTACCCGCTATCCGCTATTGCGGCCACTATTACCCGCTATTACAAAAATGCTACGCTATACATGTCATTGCAGTAGTTAAAAGCTCCGCTACGCTATGCCGCTATAGCGGCAGCTATGGCCGCTATTGACAACACTGGGAAGAACTTAGTTTCATTTTTTTTCCTTTGTTCTTTTTTTTTTTTTTTTGAGAAACATAAAAGTAGATCTTGCCTGTAAACAATGAGAGATATGTGGCATGTATTGTTTTCATAAGAATGAGACATGGATCACAACTGCAGAGTCCATCTAACATGCCTCTAGATTATAGCTTAAGCAATTCTGTGCAATGGTCTTTTCAGGTTACTAAAGCATATTGATTTCCATAACAGCAGATTTTTTTTCTCATTTAGGGAAGGGTTCCGCAACAGATTAGAAACCATTGTCCATGGTCAAGCAAGCAGCAATTCGGAAACCACATCTAGCAATGTCATCAATGATTCTAGAAATGTACTTTCTCAATCAAACATGTCACTGGATGTCCAACATGAAAACAATGAACATACGCAACCCAGGAGTTTGGAAAGTGACATTGCTCAGTTACCTAATCAAAGAGGAGATATGGTTAGCAACATGGTTTTTGAGAGCATAAGTTGGAAAGAAAATGCTAACCAAGGTGGGAGTTGGTGGGAACCAGCAACCAATGATGAGAGAGGAAATTGGCAACAGCCTACGTATGCTCAATTCAATGAATGGAGAGAGGTCAATGCAGAAGAAATGGATACAAATTGGCAAGAAGGTTTAGTTAGTGAGTATCGCCAATAAAATTCTAGAAATGTAAATGGAGAAAAAAGTCATCCACAGGAAGCCCTGAGAGTCTGGCAGGAGGATGGCTCTCGGGAAGCTGTTGATAATTGGTCAGAAGGGCCTCCTGATCATCCAAGAGCACATCGCGTAATCCCAAGTAGAAGGTTCAATAGATTTCATTGACCTGAAGATGATAATGTGTATAGTATGGAACTCAGAGAATTTCTGAAGAGGTATTTGATCACATAGTTTTTTTTATGCTTGAAGTAAAATGTGACTTCCTGATGATTGATATAATTTAATTTGTAGGAGTGTCTTGAATCTTCTTTGAAGTGGTTTCCGGGAAAATCTAGACCAATTAATACTGTCTTATGTGGAAAGACAAGGCCGTACTCCCATTGATTGGGATCTGCATAGAAACTTGCCAACTCTAGCCTCAGCAGAGCATGATCTAGAGCAGTAGAGGGATTAAACAAATGATGATGAGAATGATGCTCTTAACAGGCCTTCACTGGTGCTACCTTCTCCTCTAGTGCTGCTGCCACAGCTGATTTGGCATCAGGATTTACATCACACTAGCTGGTCTAGGCACAGCATGCATAGATCAGAAATTGTGAGCCATCTTTCTTAGTTTGCAACTATATATTACCATAACTATTGAATCATTTCTGTTCCATTCTGTTCATTATGGAGTGCTGTGTCGTGTATTAAGCTTCTCCTGGGATGATTTTTAACATATGGAGGGGAGCTGTAGGATTTCTGATTGTGAGTTTCTGACTCCATTTGGAGAGATTTTGTTGGATAAGAAATTGAATATGCACCAGGGATTTTTTTGCCCACCCTAATTGTGGTTGTTATTTTTTGTTAATTATGCTGCTTGTTTTGTATCGTTATAGGTTGTCAGTCTTGGTTTGATCATTAGTTGCTGAATATTATCTGGAAATAGGCCTAGATATCTTACTTTTGAGTCCCTATATGGTACTTTTTGTTACACTGCATCTTTTAAGTTATTTATGAGGCTGCTTATTTTGAGCAGGAATTGGAGATGGTTAATGATCCAAGAGCTGATATGGCCAGACTCCAGCAGGGTATGAGCCACATGCAGAGGATGTTGGAATCTTGCATGGATATGCAGCTGGAGTTACAGCGATCTGTCGGGTAGGAAGTTTCTGCCGCTTTAAATAACAGCTGGTGAAAAAGGTTTGCTAATCTTCCCAACTTTTCTTTCCTTCAAAGCATTAATTTGAATTTTTTTTCTTTATCTGTGCCACAGGGTAATTTTGAGGTTTTTTGTTTCACTTGCATTACAGGTTTGGGTGCAGAAACATCGGAGGATGGGTCTAGATGGGTCATGTGAGGAAAGGGACTTGCTGTGCTTGTTGTGATAGCCATATTGATTCACCGCTCAACAGGTTTACCTTCTTAACTTCTCTAAATCTTTCCATGGTCAATATCATCAGCTAAAACTAGTGTATGCATAAAAGTGAAAGCGGGATTACAACTCCTTTGATACTGATTATATATCGCAATTGTTTTTCACATTAAAAATTGGTTGCAGATGTGGACACATGTGCACTTGTTCAAAATGTGCGAATGAGTTGGTTCGTGGTGGAGGAAAATGCCTGTTGTGCCGAGTGCCTATCGTGGAGGTAATCTGAGCATACTCAATACTGTAAAGAGATGAAAGAAGAGAATAAGAATTGAACAGAATGTATGTTAAGGTCTAAGAGAGCCAATTTCAGTTAAGAGTATTGAGTTGTTGCCGCTGTTTTTCTGATTATATATTAAACAATCTGATTATATATTAAACAATATGCGGTGTATAATTGGAATAACAATTGGCCTAATTGATTCATTATTCATGCTGAAATAAAATGCCCTCCGTAATATTTTTTTTCTCTTAGTCTCCTCCCTACCCTTGATAACTAGATTTTCCAGCGTCCTCCATTTCCTTAGATATCTTCATCTTCCTAGGCCTAGGGTAGTTTGGTTGGGAAATCTGCTGGGGGCATGCTAATTTGAACTCTATGCTGTCTGAGTTTAAACAATTAGCATGGATTGTAAGTTTGTAATCCAGCATCGGAATGCTGCAGAATGCACTGCAGATGTTTTATTTTGGTTAAATTACAAAAAACTAATTCTGTGGTCAAGGGCAGAATTTCTTCTTCTTCCTCTTCTTCTTTTTTGTTTTTTTTTTTTTGGTGCGGATTTTTGTCTTTAATTTAGAAGTTAAAATTGTTGACTTTAGGTCTTTTTGACAATTTTCCCTGAACTTGAAGATGGAGCTTTGAATAATGTGTGGTTCCCAAGGCTAACAATTGATTTGGGTTGCTTTGCTTGCTTGCTTTAATATTATTTTTTTTAAATCATATCACATCATTTTGCTTTCCGATTCATTGTCGTTTCCATTACCTTTTTCTTTCAGAAAAGTGCAAGCTGTTGGATATAAAAAGAAAAATAGTTATTTTTACCTTTCCTGGTTAATAATAATAATAATAATAGATGAGTTAATTTGTTCGATTTTGACCTACATTTTCAACTTTGAAATTTTAAGGAGTAAGCAACCAAACTGTACGCTGACGTTAGCTTTGGAATTGGAAGTGCATCATTCAACAACACAAATTAACAATCCAAGTAACAATCTCATTCAATTCATACACACAGACTTAACATTGAAATCAAGTCTTACAAGTTACAACTCAATCAAGTTGCCTGCATTGCAACACTTAGAATAACTTTTGAAATTAAGATTAACAAGCCTTACTTACAATCATTTATTTTGCTATAAATCATCCATCTTCATCACAAATCCCAATCCTTTCCTTGCCTGCCAAACCCAAAAAGCTTACGTCCCAAATGCCACCAACATGCGTACCACCATTTATCTTGCTTGAATGGACGAGATTTGCTTAATAAATCCCTTCACATTGCCTTTATTTCTTCTACCAACTCTTCTCTCCACTGCATATCAAGATCACAAAATTAAAGTTGATATTAGTTAATTCTGAAGAGAATAATATCATATAATAATGACACGATCAATTTAAGAGAATAAGAGCTCTTTAGATGAAGACCCCTACTTACCAGTTACCACCAATTTGCATCTCCACATTGAAGGTGGACAATTTTGTTGCATGTAGAACACTTGAGAGCTTCATCTTGGCAAAGCTTACCACAAACACTGCATTCAGGGTAGCCATCAACCTTCCGGACAAAAATGACATCCTCGTGATAGTGTCTGTTACGCCGATCTGGCCAAGTCATCCCCTCCTTTAAAAATGGATATTCTCCAAGAACACATTTAGGATGAACAAAAGTATCACAAGTTGAACAATAATAATACCAATGGTTTGGGTCTCTCTCTTCTTCACAAATATCACAGTAATGTTCGTCAGTCTCATCATGATAAGTAAGTTTTAGCAAGTGATTATCACATCTGTGCTGAATTGCTTCCGGTAATGTCATGCATGCAAAATCCAAAGCAAAATTAGTGCACTTCTTACATCTGAATGCTCCATAGCTGCTGCCGACACCACAAGCACTGCATTGCTTCTTGCATTTATAATCAAAAAAGAGAAAGTGTTCGTGTCTTTGACCTTCGATGATATTAGGAACAGCAGCACACCTTAGGCACAAGCGGAGAGTACTACTTTTGTAATACAAACCACTGCAATAGTGATCACACAAGTAACACAGGAACAAATCCCCTGCTTCGAGGGTGGCATCGAATCGGTCAAACCAATGACGCTTAATTTTGGGTAATTCGGCACAGGTTTTGTGAAGGGAGAAATTGCACTCTGAACAATAATAAAATGGAGTTGAAATGGACAGCATGCATCCATCACAATGTCTATCATTATCCTCTTTGATCTCGCCTTCAAACACTAAGTTGTGTTCATGGCTGAAATGTTTTATCTTTGTAGCTTCGCCTTGCTCATTCACCTCAATAAGATGAAAAGCGATAGAAGAATCCGTAGCCTTGTTAATTTCATGAAGCTCCTCATCTTGATCGATCATGCAGTACAAATTCTCATCATAGATTGCACATTTCACATGGACAATAAAATTGCAATCTTCTTTCAAACAATGATAACTTCCCTGCTCTGTTTTCACTTCTTCAAAACAAATATTGCACTCATGTTTTTCAAGTGCCCTTCTTTTAAAAAAATACTCGTGGACAACAACATGATCATGTTGTGCCATTTTTATGATGCGCGGCAATGAAGTACAACTCTCATGGACTTGGAGGTAGCATGCAGGACACATATAAGAAACAAACTTGCCATTGGTGCCACATGCATCACAAGTGAATGGATCTTTTCTACAAACCAGGGTGAATGGGTGCTCATGATACTTTTCATCTTTAATAATAGGTCTTGACCCTCTACATTCAATGTGGATATTAACTTTGCATGCAAAACAACGATAAAATAAATTATGACTATCGTTGTTTTGGCATACATCGCAAAAACAATTGTTTTGATCAAATTGAAGAAGGAGAGTGTGTAAACGATGGCAAGGGTGATCAATTTCAGTGGGTAGCTTATCAAAACATTTTTTATGGAAGTTACAACTAGCAGAAACATATATGGAATCTATTAATGATTCATGACACCAAGAGCAATAAAACTTTTTGAGTTCATCCTTATGATTTTCAAGGAAGATGAATGGATGTTGGTGGCCATCATCTTTGAACTCAAAGACGATGCTTTCAGCAAGCTTATGTGAAGATGAAGCACATTTGATGTCAAGGGCAAAAAAGCAATTAAAACATTGATAAAAAAACATATTACGTTTTTCCTTGCATAATGCACAAGCATACCATGGCCTTTCTCGAAGGAAAAAACCATCAGAGTGTTGGGGGTGGAGAGGGTGGTTCTGAATTTCTCGGGGTGCTTGGGCACATTCCTTATGAAGGTGATAGTTGCAGTGTAGACAAGTAAAGCTTGAAGCTGATACCACTTCCCCACATCCCCAGCAAGAAGCTTTTTCATTTTCATTGCTTTGCTCTTCAACCAACACAAAGGGATGAGGATGAAACCAAAACTCAACTTGCTCCGCCTTGTCCATCTTCATTTGCGAGCAATGAAAGTGATGAGGTAGGAGTGAATGTGAATTAGATGTTCAAACAAACAACAAAACAAAGAAAGAAAGAAAGAGGTTTGTAATTTGTTGATGAGCGCAAAGACGACTTCCTTAATGTATGCCTTTTATATATTTTTTTATTCTTTTTCGTATATATTGTCGGAGTAAAACTTTGGTAAACGGACAGTCATGCCCTTGCTCTCATAAACATTAACTAGTGCGCGTCATGATATTATTATTATTATTATTATTATTATTTGCAAATTTGTAAATGCAATAAGTAATCAATAGTTGTAAATTTGAGCCATGACAATTTTTTGCATGATTAAATAGAGCAATTGAAAGAAAAATTATAAGAAAGCAGAGAAATTAATATTATGTCAATTCTTTTATTTTTTTTAATTATTCAACCGATATATGCTGAAATATTAAACAATGAATAGTAGTACATGAAATAAGACTATTAGTTGCAGAATTAAAAAGTCGTAATTTTTTTTCCTTTCTCATCATAAGACTTAATTAAATCTAAAATCTCCAAGCTCGTTCTTTTCCTGCCTTCTCGTAATATATAGAATTCTATATATTCTGGCAACACACAAAATCAATAATACCAAACAACACGGAGATCACTGACCCTTGCTCTTATAAACATTAATTAATACTAGTCATGATTTTTTATTTTGCAAAGCTGTAATGAGTAATAGTTGTAAATTTAAGCCATCACAAATTTTGGATAAAAATAACGTCTTTTTTTTTCATGATTAAATTGAGTCCTTGAAAGTAAAATTATAAGAAAGCAGAGAAATATTATGTTAATATTTTAAAAATTATTCAACATCTATAATGCTGAAAACGGTAGAAAATGACATATAAAGTAGTTCTTTTCATTTTTTAACATCAATAGTCAATTTATCTGTATGTGATTTTTTTGGTACATATATAAGATTTCAAGTTGCCTAAATCGAAATTAAGTCCTAATTTTTTTTTCCTTTCTCATGAATCCCACTCCTCTCATTATAGGACTTAATTAAATCTAAAATCTCCAAGTTTTGGAGGGAAACAACAACATATTGAATACTTTATATTATATAGTTTTTCAATATATATATATATATATATATATATATATATATTATACATAATAGGATCTCTCCAAATCAATATCTCCTTTAAATTAATAATCTTTCTAACTTAGGCCACTATAGAAAAATTAATAAACCCTCCATTGTAATAATTAATAAATTTATTTTAAAATTTAATGTAGAATTTCATTTTCAACTATTGCATAAATCATAATTTGATAAAAATACAAAATATATTACGTAATACTTTAAAAAAATTAGGAAATCATCACTTGAAGATTCTAATTTTATAGAAAACTACCATATTTAAGATTTTTTTTTATTTCAAGAGCTAAAAAAGTATAAAATATATTACATAAGATATATTTGCAAATGCATTTTTAAGGAATTTATCACTTAAAATGAGATTTTTAAGAAAATTAAATGTCATTGCCGTAGAGTAGAGAAGTTAAAAAAAAAAGTGAAAAATAAATAGACATGTTTTCTAAGATGTAATATCAATTTACAAGTAAAGCCCTTTAAATTAATAATCCTTTAATATTTTTTGATAGAAATAACACTTCTAAATTAATATTCAATAATGAGTCTCAATAGTATTAGTTTAAAAGGGTTCTACTGTATATAAATTCCAAGGAGATTAGACGATATTAATTTCTTGAAAGGGAAGTATATATAGAATAAAATAACAGTAAATCACGCCTTTATCTGTAATTTTATATATATATATATATATATATATATATATATATTAAAACAGTGATATCTAGTAGCACATGAATTTCAAAATCATATAGAATAAATAATAAGATAATTATTTTATATACTGAAATTTTTTTATTCCATAAGTGGAGTTAAAATCATAACAAATGTCCTATTTTATTTATTTTTTATTTTTTAATATTTTTATAAGATATGTATCATGATTCTAACATCACTTATGAAGTAAAAAAACTCTACATATAATGTATGTAATAATTATCTTAAATAATATGTAGTTTTAGAATAATAACTATTGAATGCAGTTCCCAAATGGATGGGGTCACCTTGAACTGAACGTGACAAAAGGAAGAAGTAAAGAATTTTACTTTATTCTGTTTTATCATTTCTCTAAAGCATTTACATCCAAAACAAGTAATGGATCAAAAAAAGTAAATATTATTAAAAAATAAGAATTTTTTTTGGTGAAAAAATAATAAATTTTTTGAAATTGTTGTTAGTTTATTGCGTGAGCGTCTTAACTTACTTTATGTCAGAGAATAAAAAAAAATATTCTATAAACATAATTGTTTAACTTTCTAAGGAACTTTAAATTTAACAAGAGAATTTGGATTAAATGGATATGTGATAACATAATTAAAAAATTTTACTGTCAATAGATAAATTAGTACTATTTTAAAATTAAGAAGATTTTAAAATAAAAGTGGTTTTGTCAATACAATTAAAAAAATACAATAAAATTAAAATCTCTTTAAATTAATTTTTTTGAAACTCATCATTAAATATTAATTTAAAGAAGTTATTAATTTAAAGGGTTTTACATTGTCACTTGTTATTGTCTTAAAAATATGTCTATGTAATTTCGCATTCTTTAAATCTTTCTAATAATTCTATACTATAGCCTTTGAATTAATAAAAATCTCATTGCAAATTATTTTTTAATATATTTTATTCTTTTTTAATTATTAAAATAAAAAATCTTAAATACGGTAGTCTTTTACAAATTAACATTTTAAAATGCTTTATAGTTATTGAATATTATGTAATATATTCTATCAAATTATTAATTTATATGATAAGTGGATCTGAAATTTTACACCAACATTAAAAAAAAATATTACTTATTACGATATAGGAGTTTATTAAGTTTTTCCATCAGCCTAAATCGAGACCATGATTTTTTATTAATTTAGAACAATTATTAATTTAGGAGGAATTAATTTATGAAGTTTTACTGTAGTAAGGACCGGGAAAGGAATTTTATTTTGTTAATCATTGGGATCTATACTTTGACCGGAGATTACTTGTGCAGCCTAAATATCTTTCTTTTGGGTTTCTTCTGAAAAGGGTAAAATGCAATGCTTTTCTTTTTGGGATTTCTTGCTGGGGAGAGCAACCGAGATTATTTTTGCTTTTGGAAAAGTAGTTATTGTCTTTAGCTAGCAAATAATTTTCTCTTCAAGCTTTTATATTCTTTATGTATGATTCTTGAGGAAGTAAAGTCGGGTTCTCATGAATTTATTATTATTATTATTATTATTATTATTATTATTGTACATTATCAGTAGATTTTTTTTATTTCACAAGAAATATTAAGATGGTAACACATGTTTTTTAAAAATGCTAAAAAAATAAAAAATAACTAAAATAGAATATGTATCATAATCTTAATTTCGCTTGTAAAATCAAAAAACTTTACTGATAGTATATATGATAATTATATTATTATTTATATATTGAGTTCATCTTAGATCTTACTTGAGTTGTGTAGTGGATTTTTCTTCTTATGCATTAAACTTTCTGCTTCATATTAATAATGTTGTTACTTTCTGGATAATCCTTCTTTAAATTCATAATCTTAGTTCTTTTGTCCTTTTTCAATTTTATTTTTTTTAAAAAGTTAGTACAATTTTTTAAAAAAGTTTTTGCAGTTAATTTTCATGAGAACTAGTTTTTTAGTTAATTAATTAATAATAAGTAGTATGTGTTGGTTACCTTATATTTTAAATCAATAATATATCTTATTGTTAATGTTTGTGTATGTCTAATAGCTACATTTCATTATTAATAATAGCTTTCTCTTTATCCATATATAAATCTCATTATAATTAAGTAAATGGTGCATGTGTTCATATTTTCTTTATGCGTCAAGTAAGAAGTTTTTCAAGCAGTTTATACGATAGATCAAGGTAAACTTCTGAAAAAAAAAAAAACTTCCACTTGTCTAAATGAATATTGCACATGCATGTTTTAATTTTTTATTTTGTAGTCATGATTTACTAATCTCAAAATTGAAAGGGATATTTGAGTTTAAAGTGTATTAAATAAATCTCTTAAATTGATTTACACATCACTAAATTAAATGTCTTTGAATTGGTACACTTGAGTTTTTTTTTTTATAATTATGATTATCATTTAATATGAAAATTTATTTATTTCACATAAATAAAGTTTTTATGATAATAAGATCATCTTAAGCCAATCACATAAAAAGTTTTTTGAGAGCATGGAGAAGTGGTAGGCATTCATGTCATCTTGGGGTGTTCTTGTATCCTCTTCAAATGAGTATGAGTATGAAGCAAATTTAAGTTCAATGGTCTCTCATTACCGTTCTTATCCTAGAGCGCTCGAGTACTTAAGAGATACTTGGCTAACTACACATAAAGAGAGATTTATTGCTGCTTGGACAAATAAAGTAAAGCACTTTGGAAATGTTACAACAAATAGGTATGCATGTTTACAAAGTTTAAAAGTTCTTATTTTCACAACTTATA
The DNA here is from genome assembly GCA_032173925.1 of Heritiera fomes. Lineage (NCBI taxonomy): Eukaryota > Viridiplantae > Streptophyta > Magnoliopsida > Malvales > Malvaceae > Heritiera > Heritiera fomes. Next base: position 30,491,158 of record JAPDPM010000012.1, read on the forward strand.
CAATTTATTCATTATAATCAAACATTGTTCGAATGTCATGTAGGGCTGAGAGTGCACATGCGAAGTTAAAGAGGCACCTTGGATCATCCCAAGGAGATTTTGATTCATCTTGGAAAGTTATCAACTCTCTAATTGAACTACAACATACAGAGATAAAGGCTTCGTTCGAGAGAAGTGTTATTGTTGTTGAACATAATTTTAGACCAGCTTTGTTTAGGGAGTTACGAGGATTGGTGTCTAGGACAGCGTTGAATATACTTTTGAAGGAGGCGCATTGAGCAAATGATACCGGCATTGACCATCTTATTTGTGGTTGCATCATTAGAAGCACACATGGGTTGCCTTGTGCTCATGAGATTGCTGAATTCCTGAGGGATGAGAAACCTATTCCCTTATCTGTTTTGGATCCTCATTGGTCGAAGTTGGACTTGAAGAAGAAAACTGTTGATCATTTGGCTGAGCTGAATCTTGATGCCGAGTGGGAGCTAATAGTGAAACGCTTCAATGCGTGTGATCTCTCAGGAAGATTAGCCTTGAAGAAAAAATTAAGAGAACTAGGTGATCCAGCAACTACATTCCTTATTCCTCCACTCGAGAAGGCTAAGAGCAAAGGTCGTTCAGACAAATCAACTCGACGTGCCCCTTCATACTTTGAGATTGTTGAATCTCAACATGATAGCACATCAACACCCGCAAATTTAAATTCAGCAACTAAAAGGATGAAGCTACCAGTTAATCGAAAAAAGAAAGTGAAATTTATTAATTCTTTCCCTTTAGAGATACGCCCCTTCATACGCTCTACTGTGGATGTTGAGTCAGATGGACATTGTGGCTTTCGGGCTATAGCTGGGTTGCTAGGCATGGGTGTTGATGCATGGGCGAAGGTGCGACAAGATTTGATTGACGAGATATGTGATTTTCGAGCTTACTATGTTAGTCTCTATGGATCCATGGAGCGTGTTGATGAATTGTTAGAGACATTATCATATTTCAACATATCGGCTCCTTATGTTAAATGGATGACTTTACCCGATATGGGTCACTTGATAGCAACAAAGTATAATGTTGTGCTCGTCCATTTATCTTCGAGACAATGTTTAATATATCTCCCGCTTAGAACTGCACCACCTCCACTGCTATAGCATGGATTCATAACAATTGGATTTGTTAACGATTCTCATTTTGTTGAGGTATTGATAATGATATATATGTTACACTTTAGATATTGTGTATTTCATTTATTATATATTTAACAATGCTATTTTTCAGGTATTTATGGACCCGTTTGCGCCAATACCTCCAATTGCATGCAATTGGTATCGGTATCGATGTGACTTTGCTTGTGAGTGGGAGCTTCCATATGTATCTCGCATCGAAGAATTTCAAAATTTATTTTCGAGATCAGATGTTGTCATTAGAGAAACCATTGAGTTAGATGACATATGATATTTTATTAAATATTACTGTATTTGATATGTATGCCTTGTTAAGATTGTATTATCGATTTATACATTATATGTTTTAATAACATTATCCAAATATCATAAAGATAATCTGTATGTTTAAGAAACAAAAAATCACTAAATATCATTACTAAATTATAAACAAAAATCACTACATATTTTAATAACATTATCTAATATCATAAACATAAACTATATCTTTACAAAACAAAAGTCATTACCAAATTTACTAATACACTAATCCTCCGACGCATCCGATATAATTGCCTTGCCTCTCCTCCTCCCGATCCTAGTATAAAAACGTGTAGGCGGAGGAGCTATGTCTGATGTAACTGGTGGAGCTGTCTCCGAGGAAATAGGAGCTCGTGGAGGAGCTGGAGGAGGTGCATGTGATGGAGCTGGATGAGGAGCTGAAGATGAAGCAGCATCTGACGACCCAGTTAATATGTCATGCAAGTCGTGAAGTCCCTTTGCCAATGTCTCCACATCTTGGTTGCCGCACATGAGTAATTCAATGTAAGAAATTGCCCTCGAATTGCGCTACAAGACAATACATGAAAGAAATTTTATCAAATTAAATAGTATGAAAAAATTTTATTCACTTGAGATTTAGTGTTAATAACTTATGCTAGAATAATCGGACTCGACAAGGGGAGCTTGAAACCTCGATCTGCGTGCTGGGTTTTGTACGAATCGATGAGAAATGGCTTCATACCAAGCCATATAATCTGGAGCTATCTCTCCTGGGATCACACATCTTCGTCCTCTATTCTCTTCTGTGAGGACATACATAGGCCATCTCTCCCATATATTATTCATAAACTGATAAATGACATCATAAGTGGTGCTCGTACTACCTCTCCGTGCTCTAAATGGCGCCAAAGGTCTTGGAGGTACGGTCTGTACATAGCCCCACTGCCGTAACACTCTCTCTGGATGATACGGCTCCACAACATCCCCAGCTTTCAAGCAGACGGTGAAAAATGTGATCGGAGGCAACGGATGATGTCTCCGACTATCTGCATAGGGATCCCAGCACACCTGGTTACACTGAAGGTCATCTAGCTGCTCTCGCAAGACCTTCACATCCTGGCCATAAGTACGTGGCTTCCATCGTCGAGCTCGAGGCATACTCTCCTCGTAATTAACGTTCACCTCCGAACTTAACGACGAAAAGTGCTCATAAATCCAAGCCTACATCAAATAAAACATTAATCATTAATAAATTATAAACAATTAATTTATAATTAACAAGTTAGATAAAGTAAATTATAATACCTGTAAAAGGGTCATATAGCCGCCAATCGATGTGACTTTTGACCTGCTCGCAAGACCCAGCTGTCTATACATATGAGCAAGAGCACCTGCACCCCACGCGTATTCACTTATAGCCGCTAGCTCCTCTAACCAGTGCAATAATGACACGGCAACATGTGACCCACTCTTATCTACAAAAAGAGTGCATCCAAGCAAGTGAAGCAAGTATGCACGAGTAGCATATACTATCTCCTCATCACTGGAGCTGTCGGTGACATGGCTAAAATTTGTTCTCAACCACTGCAATGTCACACTGGACCCACGACCGGTGCTCGTCGCCGCTTGAGCCTCGGAAATAGAGACTCCTAACAACTCTACTAATACTCTAACAGCTTCCTTCACAGAGATGTGCCGGCAAAATACGATCGCCCCGATCACTGGTATGCCTAGGAGGGTAGCTACATCATCAAGAGTAATCGTCATCTCTCCAAATGGCATATGAAATGTATTCGTCTCTGGCTGCCACCTCTCACAAAAAGCAGAGATGATGGTGTTGTTGCATGTGCGGTAACTACAGTCAACTAAACTCGCTAAGCCGGACTGCATAACCGAGGAGAGAATACGAGATCTATCATCATCTAAGATCCACTGAGAGATTTTGTTGCTATGATTCAGGACCTTCAAATTGTCTCGCTCCTATATCGAAAACAACAAACAATAAGTTATTTCAAAAGCGTCATGTTATCACATATTGCAAAAACATATTACCAAATTTTTGAAAGGAGAATTACCTGCCCATCCCATATTGCAAAAGCAACATGTGATCTAAAACTTCAAAGAACTGATGTATCGGTCGGACCTCCCGGACAAGGCTCGACTTCCTCCTCTACATAATCTGCATCTAGCTGCTCAGCCTGCTCAACATGCTCAGCCTGCTCGTCCTGCTCGACCTGCTCGACAGGTTCGACTTGTTCAGCTTGCTCGGCTTGATATCTCCTAACTCGTCGTCTCCTCTCAGAGCCGGTAGGTCGCTGTCGTCTTCCTTGAGATGAATCTCTACCTCGTGTATTAGCCATGTCTGAAAAAAAAATATTTAAAAAATTATCAAACATATTAAAAGCCAAGACACTAAGTGCAATAGTTGAGTGCAAGTGTGTGAGGAAGTAAAAAGTGTACAAGTGATTGGAAGTGTGAGTGGGTGATGTGAGGTGTGTGCCGTGCAAAGTGAGAGTAAGTGAGAAATAATAGTGTCAAGTGTGTCTACATTGTCAGCAAGTATAAATAAGCAGATCATGACAAGTGAGCCTATAGTGCTTAAATAGAACATAGCATGAAATATATCTGACAATGCTTAAATTGAACATAGCATGAATAATATATCACATTATTTATTTGATAATATATCACACCTCTTTGATAATATATCACATTATTTATTTTTCTGACAATGCTTAAATAGAACATAGCATGAAAAAATTAACATACATCAAGCACATACCTGATGGTAGTAGTCCTACAGTGCAATAGCTTGTACAGATTGATGGCAGCAATTGAAGGGTGATGGTGGCAATAGTCTGTATAATTATAAACTTTAGTCAGCTGATTAAATCAAAAATCATAAAAACCAAGCTTGTAGAATGTAGTCAAAACCAGAAATAATTACAAAGGAAGTAAAACAGAATGTAAAACAGGATGTAAAACGCCTGTGCAAGTGAGCCTTGCGCGGGATCCCCGCGCAAGTGAGACTTGCGCGGGGTTCTCGCGCATGGTGTGCAAGCCACTCGACCTGCCCGGCCTTTCGCAGGCGTGCCACCTGCGCGGGGCTGGCCTCGCGCAGGTGGCGGGGCTGGCCTCGTGCATGTGTGCCACCTGCGCGGGGCTGGCCTAGCGGCACACCTGCGAGCGGCGCGAGCAGGACACCATGCGCAGGAGCATCGTACTGCAAATCCTATTTTTACCTTAACAGTACGAGATTCGTACCAGGAAGGAGGAAGAAGGAAGGAGGAGAAGGAGAAGGAGACGGAGAAGGAAAAGGAAGGAGAAGGAGGAGGAGTAGCCAGTGTGTGTGGTATGGGTAAAATTGTATTTTACTTTAAAGGGTTGTTTGGGGTAAGATAGATTTAGTAAAAAATGGGGTACGAATAGAATTTCTCATTTTTTTATTCTTTTTCGTATATATTGTCGGAGTAAAACTTTGGTAAACGGACAGTAATGCCCTTGCTCTCATAAACATTAACTAATGCGCGTCATGATATTATTATTATTATTATTATTATTATTTGCAAAGTTGTAAATGCAATAAGTAATCAATAGTTGTAAATTTGAGCCATGACAATTTTTTGCATGATTAAATAGTGCAATTGAAAGTAAAATTATAAGAAAGCAGAGATATTAATATTATGTCAACTCTTTATTTTTTTTTAATTATTCAACCGATATATGCTGAAAATATTAAACAATGAAATGCTAGTACATGAAATAAGACTATAAGTTGCAGAATTAAAACGTCGTAATTTTTTTCCTTTCTCACCATAAGATTTAATTAAATCTAAAATCTCCAAGCTCGTTCTTGTCCTGCCTTCTCATAATATATAGAATTCTATATATACTGGCTATACACAAAATCAATAATACCAAACAACACGTAGATCATTGACCCTTGCTCTTATAAACATTAATTAATACTAGTCATGATTTTTTATTTTCCAAAGCTGTAATGAGTAATAGTTGTAAATTTAAGCCATCACAAATTTTTGCATAAAAATAATGTCTTTTTTTTCATGATTAAATTGAGTCCTTGAAAGTAAAATTATAAGAAAGCAGAGAAATATTATGTTAATTTTTTAAAAAATTATTCTACATATATAATGCTGAAAACAGTAGACAATGACATATAAAGTAGTTCTTTTCATTTTTTTAACATCAATAGTCAATTTGTATGTATGTGATTTTTTTTTGGGTACATATATAAGATTTCAAGTTGCCCAAATCGAAATTAAGTCCTAATTTTTTTTTCATTTCTCATGAATCGCACTCCTCTCATTGTAGGACTTAATTAAATCTAAAATCTCCAAGTTTTGGAGGGAAACAACAACATATTGAATACTTTATATTATATAGTTTTTCAATATATGTATATATATTATACATAATAGGATCTCTCCAAATCAATCTCCTTTAAATTAATAATCTTTCTAACTTAGGCCACTATAGAAAAATTAATAAACCCCTCCATTGTAATAATTAATAAATTTATTTTAAAATTTAATGTAGAATTTCATTTTCAACTATTACATAAATCATAATTTGATAAAAATACAAAATATATTACGTAATACTTTAAAAAAATTAGGAAATCATCACTTGAAGATTCTAATTTTATAGAAAACTACCATATTTAAGATTTTTTATTTCAAGAGCTAAAAAAGTATAAAATATATTTGCAAATGCATTTTTAAGGAATTTATCACTTAAAATGAGATTTTTAAGAAAATTAAATGTCATTGCCGTAGAGTAGAGAAGTTAAAAAGAAGTGAAAAATAAATAGACATGTTTTCTAAGATATAATATCAATTTACAAGTAAAGCCCTTTAAATTAATAATCCTTTAATATTTTTTGATAGAAATAACACTTCTAAATTAATATTCAATAATGAGTCTCAATAGTATTAGTTTAAAAGGGTTCTACTGTATATAAATTCCAAGGAGATTAGACGATATTAATTTCTTGAAAGGGAAGTATATATAGAATAAAATAACAGTAAATCACGCCTTTATCTGTAATTATATATATATATATATTAAAACAGTAATTTCTATTAGCACATGAATTTCAAAATCATATAGAATAAATAATAAGATAATTATTTTATACACTGAAATTTTTTTATTTCATAAGTGGAGTTAAGATCATAACAAATGTCCTATTTTATTTATTTTTTATTTTTTAATATTTTTATATGATATGTATCATGATTCTAACATCACTTATGAAGTAAAAAAACTCTACATGTAATGTGTGTAATAATTATCTTAAATAATATGTAGTTTTAGAATAATAACTATTGAATGCAGTTCCCAAATGGATGGGGTCACCTTGAACTGAACGTGACAAAAGGAAGAAGTAAAGAATTTTACTTTATTCTGTTTTATCATTTCTCTAAAGCATTTACATCCAAAACAAGTAATGGATCAAAAAAAGTAAATATTATTAAAAAATAAGAATTTTTTTTGGTGAAAAAATAATAAATTTTTTGAAATTGTTGTTAGTTTATTGCGTGAGCGTCTTAACTTACTTTATGTCAGAGAATAAAAAAAAATATTCTATAAACATAATTGTTTAACTTTCTAAGGAACTTTAAATTTAACAAGAGAATTTGGATTAAATGGATATGTGATAACATAATTAAAAAATTTTACTGTCAATAGATAAATTAGTACTATTTTAAAATTAAGAAGATTTTAAAATAAAAGTGGTTTTGTCAATACAATTAAAAAAATACAATAAAATTAAAATCCCTTTAAATTAATTTTTTTGAAACTCATCATTAAATATTAATTTAAAGAAGTTATTAATTTAAAGGGTTTTACATTGTCACTTGTTATTGTCTTAAAAATATGTCTATGTAATTTTTGCATTCTTTAAATCTTTCTAATAATTCTATACTATAGCCTTTGAATTAATAAAAATCTCATTGCAAATTATTTTTTAATATATTTTATACTTTTTTAATTATTAAAATAAAAAAATCTTAAATACGGTAGTCTTTTGCAAATTAACATTTTAAAATGCTTTATAGTTATTGAATATTATGTAATATATTCTATCAAATTATTAATTTATATGATAAGTGGATCTGAAATTTTACACCAACATTAAAAAAAATATATTACTTATTACGATATAAGAGTTTATTAAGTTTTTCCATCAGCTTAAATCGAGACCATGATTTTTTATTAATTTAGAACAATTATTAATTTAGAAGGAATTAATTTATGGAGTTTTACTGTAGTAAGGACCGGGAAAGGAATTTTATTTTGTTAATCATTGGGATCTATACTTTGACCGGAGATTAGTTGTGCAGCCTAAATATCTTTCTTTTGGGTTTCTTCTGAAAAGGGTAAAATGCAATGCTTTTCTTTTTGGGATTTCTTGCTGGGGAGAGCAACCGAGATTATTTTTGCTTTTGGAAAAGTAGTTATTGTCTTTAACTAGCAAATAATTTTCTCTTCAAGCTTTTATATTCTTTATGTATGATTCTTGAGGAAGTAAAGTCGGGTTCTCATGCATTTATTATTATTATTATTATCCATACATTATCAGTAAATTTTTTTTATTTCACAAGAAATATTAAGATGGTAACACGTGTTTTTTAAAAATGCTAAGAAAATAAAAAATAACTAAAATAGAATATGTATCATCATCTTAATTTCGCTTGTGAAATCAAAAAACTTTATTGATAGTATATATGATAATTATATTATTATTTATATATTGAGTTCATCTTAGATCTTACTTGAGTTGTGTAGTGGATTTTTCTTCTTATGCATTAAACTTTCTGCTTCATATTAACAATGTTGTTACTTTCTGGATAATCCTTCTTTAAATTCATAATCTTAGTTCTTTTGTCCTTTTTCAATTTTATTTTTTTTAAAAAGTTAGTACAATTTTTTTAAAAAATTTTTGCAGTTAATTTTCATGAGAACTAGTTTTTTAGTTAATTAATTAATAATAAGTAGTATGTGTTGGTTACCTTATATTTTAAATCAATAATATATCTTATTGTTAATGTTTGTGTATGTCTAATAGCTACATTTCATTATTAATAATAGCTTTCTCTTTATCCATATATAAATCTCATTATAATTAAGTAAATGGTGCATGTGTTCATATTTTCTTTATGCGTCAAGTAAGAAGTTTTTCAAGCAGTTTATACGATAGATCAAGGTAAACTTCTGAAAAAAAAAATTCCACTTGTCTAAATGAATATTGGACATGCATGTTTTAATTTTTTTTATTTTGTAGTCATGAGCTACTGATCTCAAAATTGAAAGGGATATTTGAGTTTAAAGTGTATTAAATAAATCTCTTAAATTGATTTACACATCACTAAATTAAATGTCTTTGAATTGGTACACTTGAGTTTTTTTTTTTTATAATTATGATTATCGTTTAATATGAAAATTTATTTATTTAACATAAATAAAGTTTTTATGATAATAAGAATATCCAGGCATCATCTTAAGCCAATCAAAATATGTGCTTCGAGGCCCAAAAATAAGTTTTGATCTTTTATCCAGCCCTCTTATCAAATTCATCCTTCTATCATGATACAAATTCATTAGACCGCAACAATGACTTATCCATAAAGCACATGGTGGTGGCACAACAATGAAACACAAAGGCTTCAACTTGATAGGGTCGATAAAAAATAGAAATGCGAAAAAATTGGAGAAAAGTGAAAAAGTAGAAAACATATTTTCTTTCTGTTTGTGTACTTAGTAGAAAAGATGGAAAAGTTGATTAATTGCTTCGTTTGTTAGAATTGAAAAATTAAAAGAAAGAAAATTAAAATTATATTTTTTAGCTAACCCTTCTAAATTGAATTGTAAAGGTAAAACTTATATATGATAGACATTCTTGTAATTATGCAACCTGACTCACACTTCTTCCATTTTCTCTCATCTTTCTTTTTCTATTTGGAATGACTTCTTCTTGTGAAGTAAAGAAAAGAATCACTTTTCTTATTTCCTTTCCTCTCACTTTTCATTCTACTTAACACACTACAAATTCATTTTCTTTTCATTTTTCCACCCTTTCCCATCCATCCTTCCACTTCTTTACTCTACAAAGCACACCAAATAATAATGTAAGAAATGAAACATGGAAAATATGTAATTGGAAATTCCATTTTTACTAATATGTGAAAGGTATATTATACAGTGCGGTTTAGAAAATCTACCAATTGTTTCAGATGTTATGTTTAAGAAGGCAAATAATTATATATTACAGATTAGAAAATCTACCACTTGTACCTCCTCTTAAGCTGGGCCTTGTACATTTCATTTGCCTCTAAAGCTTCAGCAAGTTCATTTTCAAAATTCTGAATCTTTGACAAAAGATCAACTCCTATAACTCGAGAATTCTCATTGTTGCAGTTTTGATTGTTATCAACCTGAAGAAAAAAAAGAGAGAAACATAGGATAAGGTGTTTGACCAGTTTATTTCTTCTCAGGCATAGATAACTCTACAAACAACTGATTCACCAATCTAAAAGATTATGATTAACTGATATGATTTAAAGAACTGTAGACAGAATAACCTGCATGTGATTTTCATCTAATTGTCGTTGTACTTGGTCCATTTCGGTGAACAGCTTCTCACTTGATTGCAGGTTATTGTCCTCTTCAATGCTCTGATATTTCAGAAGGAAAAAAAATAATCATATACTTTTTTAAAGCTGATTTTTAATGAAATAGAGTACATATAAGAGAGGAAAATTCCTAACACAAACTATCTGAGAGGGGTTCAAATAATTATTGATTAAACTACTAGGCTTGGAATTAAGGTAAGCAAGAGACTCACATTCTTGGACTTATGTTGATCCTGTTTAATTTAGCTCCTCTTCAAGACCTTGGGCACTCTTCTTTCTCCTCCTCAAGGTACTTTATCTTCCTCTGGAATTGGCTATTTTCTCTTCTAATTTGAGCTAGCTCGTTTTTCAGTGCAGCTTCCTGAGTTCCCAGGGCTTCTCTTGCAGTTAAATCACCCCACAGCCGGAGGGCCTTTTCTTTGAGGGCAACTTTCCTTCGTCTGCAATCATCTAATTCAGAAATAGCATGCTGACTATGAGAGATTTTCTGGAGCAAGAGGGTTCTTTCAAACTTAAGTTCTTCATAGTCTCTAGTTAGCAATTGGAAAGAAGCTTCCAGCCTTTCATTTTCAAACTTAGCTTCAGTGATTGTTTTTTTCTAGAGCTAAAATTTCATCCTGAAGGAGTGCCGTTTTCTGCAGTTGGAACTTAAGGCTAGAAATTTCTTGTGCCAACTACTGATTCTCATACTCAGAAACTTTAAGTTTCAGTTCAAGCCCTCTAACACAGACTTTCAGTCTGTCTTCATTGGATTTGACATCTTCTAATAAACCTAATAGTTTTTCATGGTCAACCATCAATATTTCCTGTTTTTGCTGTGCTGCAGCTAGCTCTTCCTTAAGCCCTTGTATCTCAGTTTCAGATTCCACCAGCAAGGAATTGAGTTTGCTCCCAGATAATTTAAGTTTTCCTTGAACATCTTCTAGAGCAGCTTCGGATGCGTCCCAGTGGGAAATAAAGCCGTGAGGGTGGTGATCGCCCAAAGCGGACAATACGTTGATTGAGTGAGTGAGTGTTGGGCGACCGCCTATTTGACATTGTAAGGTCGTCTCAGAGGCCACCTCTTGAATCCTACGAGAACAAAGTGCCACGAGGGTCGTTACATTTGTCTTTCTGTTTCTTGTTCTCTTGAAGAAGTACTTCTTGTTCCAAATTAAGGGCTTTCTCTTTTGAGGCTATTTCTTCAAGCATCGTGGAATACTTCTCTTCAAGAGCTTCAACTTCATTAACCATATTAGAAAAAACCTTTTCAGATTCCTTCAGTTTTACTTCCAAGACTGCACAATGCTCATGTAACTCCACCTTCTGCTTCCGTAATTCTCCATTTGCTTTCTGAAGCTACATTCTTCAATGAGACTTTCAGTTGTAGCTTGTAGTTTCTGATTCGCAATTTTTAGATACTCACACTCTTCCTGAACTAGTAACCACCGTTTTTGCATCTCTTCCATCTTCTGTCTCATATCAACCTTTTGTGCCTCTATTTCATTTTCCAATCTTATTATCTCTTCCTTAAAATCCATTGCTTGAGATTCTGAAGTTTGTAGTTCCAGACGACGAGACTCTCTCTCATCAGTCAGATACCTTAATAGAGCCTCCAAACCACAGATCCGTTCCGATAACTGTACATTTTCTTCTTCTAACTCAGACAAATGAACTTCTAGCTCCTGCTTACCACTTGAAAGCTCCGAAGATTTCTTTACAAGAATCATGTTGGCTGAAATCTGGGAATCCATATTGTTATTAAGTTCTATCATTTTACCATGTAAATCATCCAAGTATTTTGCAGTAACAGCACCTTCTCTAATCATGATTTCTATATTTTCCTCCAACTGGCTTTTCTCCTTCTAAAGAGAAGAAACCTGAGTTTCTAACTCCTTTTGGTGATGTCTTAAAGCCTCAAGTTCATCTTCCTTTAGTAAATTGTCAGATTTCTCTATCTCGGATATCTTTTCTGAGAATTCCTTTCCTAGATCACTAGCTTCTTTACAAGGAGAACTTAATTCCTTTAATTTATAGTCCTCCAATTTGTCCAGGATGTCATCAGCACTTGATGTTGAGCCTGTGGCCTCTTTACTATATTCATCATCACTAGCAGAACTTCTTTCTTTGAAGAATTGTTTTATCTGAACAAAATTGTTCAAGATAATCTCAACTTGCTGTTTTTTGTAAGAGGTTATTTCTGTTCCAAGAACTACAGGTTGAATCTGTAAATGATCCTCAGAAGGAACTCCAGTAACTGGCTTTCTGCTCAGCTCTTCTTCATATTTGCAAGAGGTTATTTCTGGTTCATGTCTAGAAAGAGAGTTCTTTCCTGGATGATCTGGTAAAAGGGAATTAGAGGTGGCACTATGATCTTTGCTTGATTCTTTGAGCTTAAAAACAAGTTCCAGATTTTCATCAATAAGCTCATCGCAATCTCCCTCAAGTTCCTGTACCTTCAGTTTTTAAGCTTCAATTTCTTTGATGAGATTACAGTTACCTTCTGTTTCAGAACCCAATTCCTTTAAAACTTGAACCTCAAGAACTTCAGACAATTTCATTTCCAAATTAATGATTTTTTTCCTCTTTTTCAGCTAATTTTCCCTTCCATTCAGCCTCACAATCCATGATTGATTGACTCCTTGATGGAGAATGGGAGCAACAAAATATTTTAGTTTTAGTCTTTTAATTGTTTTAGAGTTTTAGGCTGGAAAATACTGTGTTTAATTTTATTAATAGGATTTAGGATTTTATTTTAGTCTTTTATTGTTTTATTTTTATTAACTCCGCCTGTGTGAGTTAATGCAGCCGGTCCCAAGCCCGGGTAAAGGAGGAGGGTGGCGGTAGGTTTGGACAACCAGCCTTAAAAACTAGTCCAATCTCATGAAATGAACCAATATCAAAACATCGTTGGGGCGTCCCCTACACAGCGACGCGCTGCATCGAAACCCGGGTGTAGTGAAAAGTGGGCAAGGGTTGCTAGGTCGTCACCCGGAAGTGACGCGCCACATCGACGCCTGGATGTGGTGTTAAATAGGCAAAGGTTCCCACACCATAATGGACGGGGGTGGGTAAAGAAGTTAGTCCATAACCATAAGTTTAGGTTAGGATCTTGGAATATAGGTACGCTTAGTGGTAAGTTAGGTGAGATTTGTGAGGTTATGAGTAGGAGGAGGGTTAACATCTTGTGTCTCCAGGAGACCAAATGGGTTGGGGAAAAGGCTAGAGAGATAGCACCTTGGCAGTATAAGCTTTGGTATACAGGGAAAGATGGAGACCGAAATGGAGTAGGTATCATTATAGATAAAGAGTACCATAAGGATGTTGTACAGATTAAGAGACAAGGGGATAGGATTATTTTGGTTAAACTAGTTTTAGGAGAAGAGGTGTTGAATGTCATTAGCGTGTATGCACCCCAGATAGGACTTGATGAGGTTAGTAAACGACAGTTTTGGGAGGATTTAGATAAGGTAGTACAAGAAGTACCCATAGGAGAAAACCTTTTTATTGGTGGTGATCTTAATGGACATGTAGGTACAAGTAGAGAGGGTTTTGAGAGAGTACACGGGGGTTTTAGTTATGGTGTAAGAAATGAGGGAGGAGATGCTATCTTAAATTTTGCTTTATCTTATGACCTAATCCTAGCAAATACATTGTTTAAGAAGAGAGATTCTCATCTTATAACCTTTAGAAGTGGACCAAGAGCAAGTCAGATAGATTTCTTTTTAACTAGGAGTAGGGATAGACATAGATGTTTGGATTGTAAGGTTATCCCAGGTGAGAGTGTTACCGCGCAACATAGACTCTTAGTTCTAGATATGAAGATAGATAGACGACATCGAAGGAACCAACAAAAAGGAATTGAACGGATTCGATGGTGGAAGCTAAAAGAAGATTGCCATACAACATGTAGAGATAGTTGGATTCAAAAAGAGGCTTGGACAACAGAAGAGAACCCAAATGTAATGTGGAATAAGATGGCAAAATGCATTCGGGAGGTAGGCAAAGAGACATTAGGAGTATCAAACGGAAGAGTGCCGACTGGAAAGGACGCAACATGGTGGACTGCAGCAGTAAAAGATGCTATAAAGACTAAGCGAGAGCGTTACAAGGCTTTGAAGAAGAACAATACAGAAGAGAGTTTTTCGGAATATAAGGTAGCAAGAAAGGAGGCAAAGAAGGCTGTGGCAGAAGCTAAGACGAAGGTTGCGAAAGAGATTTACGACAAGTTGAACACAAAGGAGGGAGAGAAAAGGATATACAGATTGGCGCGAGCAAGAGAAAGGAGGAGTCGCGACCTAGGAGTCGTGAAATGTATTAAGGATGAGCATCAAAGAACTCTCGTTAAAGATAATGACATTAAGGACAGGTGGCGAGATTATTTTAACAAATTATTTAATGACGGACAAAATAAAGTTTTGGATAATATTTCGGTGCCTCTCAAGGATTTAAATCGATGCTTTATGCGTAGAATCCAAGAGACAGAGGTAAAAGAGGTACTAAAGATGATGAAAAATGGAAAAGCTGTTGGACCTGATGACATCCCAATTGAAGTTTGGAAATGCCTTGGAGATGTAGGAGTTAGGTGGTTGACAAATCTATTTAATAAGATTTGGCACACTAACAAAATGCCAGAGGAATGGAGGAAGAGTGTTTTAGTACCTTTATATAAGAACAAGGGAGATATTCAAAGTTGCGCCAACTACCGAGGCATAAAATTGATGAGTCACACGATGAAACTATGGGAGAGAGTGATAGAACGGAGATTAAGAAAGAATGTAGAGATATCGGAGAATCAATTTGGTTTTATGCCGGGTCGATCAACTATGGAGGCAATACATTTGCTGAGACAACTTATGGAGCGCTTTCGAGTAATGGGTAAAGATCTCCATATGGTCTTTATAGATTTGGAGAAAGCATATGATAAAGTGCCTAGGGAGGTACTATGGTGGTCCTTAATGAAGAAAAGAGTTCCTTTGAAATATATTAAACTAATTAAGGACATGTATAGAGATGCAAGGACACATGTGAGGACAGGTGGGGGGCAAACAAATGAGTTTCCTATCACGGTGGGATTACACCAAGGGTCAGCGTTGAGTCCATTCTTGTTTGCGGTAGTTATGGACGAACTAACAAAATCCATCCAGGATAAGGTGCCTTGGTGTATGATGTTTGCAGATGATATTGTCCTATGTGCGGAAACTAGAGCGGAGATCAATACAAAGTTGGAATTATGGAGACAAACGTTGGAATCAAAAGGATTTAAACTAAGCAGAGTGAAGACTGAATACATGGAGTGTAAATTTAGTTCTAATCGACTGGAAGAGCATGATGTAGTGAAGTTAGATGGGGTGGCGATACCTAAGCGGGATCATTTTCGATACTTGGGATCAATAGTACAGATGGATGGAGAGATTGATGGTGATGTGACCTATAGGATTCAGGCTGGATGGAGTAAGTGGAGAAGTGCTACAGGTGTGTTGTGCGATAAAGGAATTCCTACATGGTTGAAAGGCAAGTTTTATAGGACAGTTGTTAGACCAACATTGTTATATGGTAGTGAATGTTGGGCGACTAAGCGGCTACATACACAAAAAATGAGTGTAACGGAAATGAGAATGTTACGGTGGATATGTGGATATACAAGAAAGGATAGAATGAGAAATGATGATATTCGTAAGATGATTGGAGTGGTACCTATCGAAGACAAAATGTGTGAAAATCGTTTACGTTGGTTTGGACATGTAAGACGTAGACCTGTAGATGCTCCAGTTAGGAGAATAGAGGCTATGAATGTTGAGAGAAGGGTTAAGACTAGAGGAAGACCTAAAAAGACTTGGAAGGAAGTAGTTTGGAAAGACATGAAGGTTTTAGAATTAGATGAGCAAATGGCCTTGAATAGGAATTTATGGAGGCAAAGAATACATATGGACGATCTAACGTGATTTTAGATATTGGTTCATATAGCCTACCCCAATCTATTGGGATAAAGGCTCTGATGATGATGATGATTGTTTTATTTTTATTAATAGGATTAAGGTATTAGAATTTTAATAAAGAGTTTGTATCCTATTAGGATTAGACTTGCTTGTCTATAAATAGGCTTTGTATTCTCTTTAAAAGGGAGAGAATAATAATATCAGAATTTTCAGCAAAGTCTTGCTCTTTGGTTGTGTGACTCAACCATTCTTAAGTGCGACTCCTAAGAAACCCTAGGTGAGACTCCTAGGCTTTTATTCTTTACTGTTTTAGTGGCTTAAATTAGTCCCAAATCACACCCTAAACCCTAATTCAAACCTAACTCAGATCTGTCCTACATCAATTGGCGCCGTTTGTGGGAAACGAAAAAAGGAAACGAAAAAAGAAAAGAAAGTTCTGGACAGATTTGAGTTTGCAATTACTTTACTCAATTTTGCGTCTATGATGGTGACTAACGCTGAATTAAGTAAGGCTATGAGGGAACTCCAACAAGACCATGAGCGTACCAAGGGGAATATGAATGAACGCTTTAATGGTTTACAACAGACTGTTGAAACACTAGCAGCTTCTATGGCACGAAAGGAAGCACGTCTAACTCAAGCCCCACAAGGTGCTCCTATCCAACCTATTGCTCAACTACCTGCAGTTGTAGGAGAGCTTGTCGAGCCACGTGATCATGCTGGAGATATTACTAGGAACGTGAAAGTAGGAGTGGCAGATTTTGAAGGCAAAGTGGATCCAACTTTGTTTCTTGATTGGCTGAACTCTCTTGAAGATTATTTCAATTTGTATGATATGTCGGATGAAAGAAGGGTTCGATTTGCCAAGATGAAGCTAATTGGGTTATCAAAAATCTGGTGGTATGGTGTGGAGAGGGAAATAACAAGGTTATGACAGCTAGAGGTGTAATCGAGCCGAGCCGAGCCGATACAGCAGGGTGCTCGAGCTCGAGCTCGACTCAAAATTCGCTGCTCGATACTCGACTCGAGCTCGGTCGAGCCTTAATTTTTCAGCTCGAGCTCGACTCAAGATCAACATCAAGCTACTCGAGCTCGCTCGATTCGAGCTCGACTACAGATAATTCAAAAAAATAAATAACAAAAAATTAAAAAAAAAAAAGAAGAAGAAGCAATTTTTCCCTTTTTTTTCTTCTTTTCTTTTTCATTTTTTTCTTGAACCGGAAGTAAAAACATCACAAGTTCCACAAAGATCCAGCATTAGTATCGTCGGAAATGAGCTGGAACAGGTTAGATCTATCTAGCCAACTTTTCAATTAAACAAATTCAAATTAGAAGAAATTCTGAAAGCTTTTTAGAAGCAAAAAAAACTACCAAAACGTTAGTGATGGAAGAAACAATCTAAATCATGCCAGATCTGATAACTTTTTAACTCCGATAACAGCATGTGGCTACCAAGCCTTCAATCTGATGACAGAAATATTTAGCCTGTGTTCCATTCGCACCATGCTCTCGACCTTCTAAGATAGAAACAAAAATACCCAATCTATAAAAATCCCAAAATCAAAAAATAAATTTCAAACAAAAAATTCAAAATTTAATGCCTTATCGTAGAATATGGAGGCTCCAGCCTTGATACAGCCATCTCCTTTTCCTTCCCACCCTTTTTTCTTTCCTCAGTTCATTGCTCCTTCAATCTCCCTATAATGCCTCTTTCATATTTCCATTTTTTTCAGAGAAACACAAACCAGCGATGCTACTGAGAGAAAGAGAGGAAGACAGTGCTATTGGGAGAGAATAGTGATTTAGGAGAGAAACGAAAGGGACACTACTGTTCAGATGGAATAACCGGAAAGGGGTTTGACTGGTTGCTAGGTTTCAAGGTTGGAAAAGAGTGAAGGAGGCGCCGTTGAAACTAATGGAGAAAGAAACTGATGGAAAGGAAATAGTTTTAGGGTTTTTTAGCTTATGTTAATATTTATTAAGGGTACAATAGTAAATTAATAATTAAAATAATAAAAATATATATTAAAATAATAAAAACTCGATAAGGCTCGCGAGCTACTCGAGCAGAGTATCTTACTACTCGAACTCGGCTCGCTCGGTAGCTCGAGTAGCTCGAGCTCGAGCTCGGCTCGACAAAAATCGAGTCGAATTCGAGTTTTGTTCGAGTCGAGCCCGAGTAGCTTGCGAGTATCAGTGTATCATTTACAGCCCTAATGACAGCCCCAAATTCAAACTTGGGAAGAAATGAAGGCCAAGCTCAAAGAAAAGTACTTGCCACTTAATTATCTTGAGAAGATGCGCCAACAAGCGTATAGTTTACGGCAAGACAGCATGTCCATTACTGAATACATGAATAAATTTGATGAATACAAGATAAGGAGTCAAGTTGTGGAAGATGCTACACAAGCAGCATCACGATTTCAGGTTGGGTTGAGGATTGATATCAAAAGTGAAATGCTTAGGCAGCCTATTAGCTCAGTAGAACAAGCCTTCTAGGCAGCCCTTGATGCAGAACAATAATTGAGCTATTCTACTAACAAAAAATTGGGTCTTCAAACTGGGGAAATAGCAGGTAGGAGGAGCCTTAGTGCACACCCAGGAAGAAAGGCTGTTACAGCACAGCCTTTTGCTCGCCCTATGGAACAAGGCTTTCTATCAGTGCCAATAACCCTAAAAAGGAGTATGTTTGTTTCAAATGTGGGGAGGCTGGACACTTTGGGCATAATTGTCCACCAAAAAAAAATATGCATATAGGAGTGGAAAAAGAGGATGAAGAAATTCAAAAAGATGATGATAATTCTATTGATTATGGCACTTATGAGGCTGATGATCTTGACTCTGATGGTGTAGATACATCACTCTTGGCTCGACATATCTTGATAGCCCCTAGAACGGAAAAGGAGGATTGGCGACGCACGTCAATATTCCAAACACTTGTTCGTTGTGGTGGCCAAGCGGAAAAACTTGTTATTGATTGTGGGAGTTCCATGAATGTAGTTTCTACTTCCACTGTTAAGCGTCTCAAACTAAAAACTACACCACACCCTCACCCTTATAAAGTGGGTTGGATTGACAGAACCACAAGTCCGGTAACACAACAATGTCTTGTATCTTTTAGTTGTGATGATTATGTACTTTGTGATGTTATCCCTATGCAAGTTGCCCACATCCTTCTTGGTCGCCCTTGGCAATATGATCGAGACGTGAGTCACGCGGGCAAGGCAAACACTTATAGTTTCTGTCATCAAAACAAGAATATTATCCTAAAACCTATGAGCTCAGAGGATATCAAGAAATATGAAGAGAAAAGGGCCCCAAGGTCTAGTAAAGTTATTGAGGGTGAAAGAAAACAACTCCATATTTTGACTAAAAGGCAGTTTGAAGTTAAGAGCAACAAAAATTACCCAATACATGCTAATTCGAGAAGAAGGCCTACTGATTTCAATGAAGGTAACATGGGTATGAAGTGGAATAAATCCAAAAGGTATCCAAGAGGAGTTCACAAGAAGCTTTATCAACATTATCATGCTTTAAACTTGCCGGAGTCGAGTTTTTCCCAGCAGGGGAGAATGATGGAGAATGGGAGCAACAAAATATTTTAGTTTTAGTCTTTTAATTGTTTTAGAGTTTTAGGTTGGAAAATACTGTGTTTAATTTTATTAATAGGATTTAGGATTTTATTTTAGTCTTTTATTGTTTTATTTTTATTAATAGGATTAAGGTATTAGAATTTTAATAAAGAGTTAGTATCCTATTAGGATTAGGCTTGCTTGCCTATAAATAGGCTTTGTATTCTCTTTAAAAGGGAGAGAATAATAATATCAGAATTTTCAGCAAAGTCTTGCTCTTTGGTTGTGTGACTCAACCATTCTTAGGTGCGACTCCTTAAAAACCCTAGGTGAGACTCCTAGGCTTTTATTCTTTACTGTTTTAGTAGTTTAAATTAGCCCCAAATCACACCCTAAACCCTAATTCAAACCTAACTCAGATCTGTCCTACATCACTCCTTAAACCTTGCACAATCTCCATTCCATGGTTCTTTCCTTCTAGAGTTTTCTCTGGAAACTGAATAGTGCTTTCCAAGTTCCTATGTGATTCCTGTAGCAGCTGAAACTGGAGCTCTAGATCCCTGTTCTCTGCATGCAAATCTTGTCCTTGATGTTCAACAATATCACTTACCCTATCAGAATCAGAAGATTTTCTGGTCTGCTTTGCTGAAACTTGCTTGCCAGCATTTATTTGCCTACTTCCTTCAAATCCGGAGTCATCCTTTCCTAATTCTTCAAATTCAGATTTTGTAAGGGAAAGATTATCAAATTCAGATTTTGTGGGGAGTAATTTTACTTGTTAAAGGAACCATCCAAGGAGTCAAAGCTATTGCGTGAGTCTGACGCTGAGAAACTTGCTTCCTGTACAGACAGGAGAAGGTTTCATCAGCCCCACCAAAGAAAGTGCAGCAGCAATTAACTGAAAAAGCTTATCTCCCATTCTACAAGAGACAAAGGTCCTTGAACAACTCTTTGCACACTACAAGCCTACTATTACTGTTTCTGTTACTCAATCTAGTTTTAGCTATATTAACTTCTTTTTTATAAGTTTGACTAACACCATAGAAGCACTGGATATATAAACGTTTAGACTAACTTTAATAGTCCATGTTTCATAGCATGTACTGCTGCCTAAACCTTGATTGGCATGCAATCTAGAAAAATGTGTAGAAAGAAATTGACTGTTCATAAAGTTCTTAAACGGTGAACACAATATCCGTGTGGAAACATCAACAAGAAGCCCAGTCCTTAGTTGAACCAAATGACATGATATCTTGAATTATCTAAAAGTAATGAATAGATAATAAATGATATATCTAAACAGTAAAGCATTTGAACCATATCCACATAAAATTACAGAATTAATTAGAAGAAACACAACTGCAGAAAGGAAGTTGACCAAAGAAAGTCTCAAAATATCCCAAACACAACTAGGCATGAAGTGAAGCAACCATACCCTACTAGACAATTCTCTGGGATGAAGGGTACCCTCTAAATGATTACTAGATGAAGATCCAACACTCCTGGTAAATGTACCATCAGAAACATCTGATTTGTTTTCCAAGTCATCATATTCCAGAGACACATCCTCCAAATATGAATCTGTGTCTTTCCATTGCTCATCCCTTTAAAAGATGCGGTAACTCTTAACAATCATATAAAAACTGAATGTCAGTGTAAGGTTGCATAATGGCAAACCTGAGTTTTTCTCTCAGTGTCAAGCACTGAATTTTAACCTGCAGATGGTCACAAGGGAGTATATGTTAACAGCTAAATCAAAGAAAGGTGACTGATTGAGTTTCGTTCTGAATCAAAAACACATGATTGAGAGAGAAAATAAATCAATAAATTTTCTGGTAAAAACAAGTGCATTGACCAGCAACCATGGTTCGGGTATTAAAATTCCAAACCCTTATGCAGTGTCAACCAAATTATCTGAATAAGCTTAAGGGAATATTTTAACAATTTCCTCATAATAATTCCTCCCTCAAAAGTAATTCAACTTTGAGCTATAACTAATTTTCTCTCCATGGATAAATTTCGCTTTAAGAAGCACTGCTAATGTGTATCATCCACTACTCTTCCATTACGTGTTAATATGGAATGGTAACATATCTAACCTTTAAGCTATAAGCCAACAACCTCTTAATGAAGTGGTTAAGAAGAGTTGTGGCATGTTGTACGGCTTAGGTTCGAACCCAAGCAACCTCATCCCCTTCCCCCATTTATCAAAAAAAAAAAAACTTTTACAATATAAAATTACAATTTCACAATGGAAGCAACACACAGTGGCAGCAAGCAATTCAAAAGCATAAACTAGTTTATCTTGTTCTTTCGATTTAAAAGAAAATTCTCTTTATAAAATTAGGACAAAGGTGTTTTCAAAACTTTTATGCGTCAGCCAAAAAAGACATAACAATTAGGCACTTAAAACAGGAATCAACTTTAGGTCTAACCTGTAATACTGTCCCATGGTTACATTTCTTTAATGGCAATGAAAGTGGAAAAGAACTTTTTGAACTTATGTAGCTTGCAAGATTAATTGTTGCCTCTCCAAGGAAGCCGGATCTAGATGATCCCTACACTAATATCAGTTTAAGTTGATTTTGTATAACCCTGACATAAATCAAGTCCACAATAATAGATAAAGCTTCACAAAAGATTGAGGCAAAGCACCATACCATGGAAACAACAAGCTTAAATAAGCAGTCATTAATCACTTTTGAAGTATCACCTTGTGCAATCCAAACAGACTCTGAAAAGGTCTCTGTCGATCTACAATTTCCATTCTGCACTGATGCTTTGCTTGACTTGGTTATGGTTTTGCCAGTATCCACAAAAAATTGACACAAAAAGTTTGTCCCATCCTTTTGGAACCTTCAAGAATTCAATAATCCAAAACTGTATCAAGAATCACCTAACTACAACCAGCAACTTAACTAGAATACAACAAGGCCTTAGATAAGAAAAATTATAAACAGAAAAGCACAACATAACTCTGGCCTGAAAAAAAAAACACCTCAATTAAATTGTTACTTTTGCCAATATACTCCTTGATTATTAATTCCTTAAAATTGCTTAAGACATGAAAGCAAATAGAAACATATATAAATTATTTTATTAAAAATAAGCATTTAGCTAAAATCTAAAATACATTTGAAGTAACTGTTTCATGTAAAACTAAAATTGCATATTTTGTCAGGGAGGTCCTATTTCCATGGACGATTTTCCTCTCACACGAATATTAATTGCATTTACTGACATATGAGTCCAACTCACCTACTCATATAATAACTGACAATTGAGTGAAAGAGTCAAGCCATAGATGGAAATAGACTCACCATTTTACAGTTCAAAATTTTCTAATTTTATTTTTCCATTATTTAAAATTATTGGTTTTGTATCAAAAGGCATTTTTACCTTTCTGCTTCCTCCAGTAAACCACGAATAGCAAAGGTAAAAAACCAATCAATATCTTGTTCTCACATTTTGTCTTTCTATAGGAATCAATAACTTCATTAAATCACTATTTCTTTTGAATAAAATTTTAGAAAACCCCTCAAAGAATTTCGAAAAATTTCACAACAATTTAAAAAATTATTTCAACTCAACAATATCTGGTTCACAATTGGGTACTATTTGACTAGTTCAATTTTACCGTCCAACTAGAAAAAAGTTGGTGTAAGATTGAAAAAGCTATAGAAGTCCAAACTGAAATTCAACTGATCTGACTAAAAGGAAAGTCTAAGCTAACAATGTAGCCGCTGTTTCCAAAATGCCAATCAAAGATATTCATGTATAGAAATTAAAATCAATTTACACGAAAAGAATCATCTATAAATTAGAAAAAAATGCAAAAAAGTAAGTCTATGATTAGTAACTTTCACGAACTAAGAAAGCAAATAATAATACAAATAAAAACCACCGCCAACCTCGTCTTTCAGCCATGACAAAAAATATATAAAAAATAAATGAATCTGCTGCGATTTGATAGTGAAAACATAAATTAAAAAAATATATATTAAAGGAGAAATCAACGGAAAAATAAAGAGGTTAAATTTTAACCGCGGTTTCAATTTTAAAATTACAATGAAGTAATAATTCAGAAACTAACTAATAAGAAAAAATTAGAGAAAATATTCAAAAGAAAAAAGAAGGAAAAAACTGAGAGAAAGAGAAACCTGAAGAGCTTGGAAGCTGGAGAACCCGATATCGAATCTCACACCGGATTTATCAGACTTTTGCTTATGTAATCTGAACATTTTTCTTTCTTTTTTTTTTTTGCTCAGATTTTATTCTGATTCAGATTTCCAGTTTATTTATGGAAATTTTTCTTAGCGTTGAAGAAAATTTATCACGAAAAAAAGCAAAAATCAGTTGCGGCTTTTCACATGGTCTTTACTCTCTGGAAGAAGAAAGAGTGTAAAAAAGAGAGCATTATATGAAAGGAGAGAGGAGAGGGACGGAACGGAACGTTAGCTGTTATTTGCTTTATGCTCTGTTTGATGTTTCATTTGGAGCTTTATTTGTTTGTTTAAATTTGTTCTTAGTTTTTTCAACGCTTGTACTATTATTCTTTTTTGTTAATTCATCCCTCTAACTTTTACTATTTCGGTTAACACTCTCCTTCTTTTAATACTTTTCATTTTTAAAAAAATGCATTTTTACAACAAAGTAAAATTTATTTTAAAATAATTACAAATTATAATATAATGAAAGCTTTGTAGTAATTTGCAAATTGAATGCAAATATTAATTATTATATCCTATATATACATATAAATAATGAATCTACAAATTTTTATGTATTTATTAATTTAAAAATGATCATCCATATTATTATTATAACAAAAAATGGATTTATAGTATATTTAACATCATTATTGGTGTAGTTGTACATTGAAAATTTTTATATATTTATTATGGATTTATTATTAGTACCTTAAGAATTTTGTGTTTGAAAATAACAAAATTTGACTAAAGTCGGAAAAATATTTAAATCGAATTTAATTCGAATTGATCGAAGAGGATCTAAATGAATTTTGTATCCATATTGATCCGGAGAGAGACTGATTTAAAGTAATTCAATTACTATTTTTATTTCTATTGGTGATGAGATTTCAAATTGTCAAATACTAGTTGAATTAATAACAAAAACATTTTGTACTTTATTTTTTTGGAATAATATTCAAATTTGGGTTTCTTTTCTTTTTTAATTAGTGTAGTAAAAAGCTTATCTTTTTTTTAATTTCATTTTTGCATTAAATTGAAGTCTTTTAGTAAATGAAAGAGAAGTTAGGACTAATATCTAAGAATTGATGAGCTATAATTAAAATATCCAATTGCATTAGTAAAATATATATATATATATATATATATATTTACTAATATTTTTCCTCTAGCAGTTAAATTCTTGAAACTTTTTTTAACCTTTTTCAACTGCAGTTTATATGGTAACTCCATCTTAATTTCCATCACTCTCACACCAGAAAAATGTTGACTTTGAATTAATTAAGATTTAAGATACAAAAAATTAAAAATTGAGTTTATGATATAAAAATTATTTGAAATGCCGCTGAAAGTTAAATGCTGAGTAAATTTTTCGTTTAACTTTGTAAAAGAGAGATACAATTTTATAGAAACTCATACACAATTATTATGTAATTAGAACTACTTTTGAAATGCTACTAAAATTAAATACTCAGAAGATACTTATTGAATCTTTTGTAAAAGAGAGAAACAATTATAGAAATTCATATGCAATATTTTCTTGAATTGTATTATATTTTGGAATGTAAAAAAAAAGAATATCAAATGTTTTAAATTTTTATTTTCTTGAAATTTATTCAAATCTTTCCCATAATAATTTCTTACACTAATTTTAAGTAGGCCATACCTAAGTAATAATTTATATTCAAAGGTTGAAATAAAAAAAATTGTGATGAGAAAAAGACATAACCAGAAGGCTATATGGTGGGTTTAACCTCGTAAACCGACCCTACATAGGGATACTTTGTTTCATAATTAATAATGAAGAAAGAACATGAAGGAAACCGAAACAACACGCAGCGGAATTTAAATCATTCGGCCTCCACCAAGATCGATTCGGAGAGTTGCCTGATTAGGGTTTCGAGATATTACCTAACGTTTTCTCTGAATTTTTGTCGTTGGTCGAGTCACAAGCAGCAACTTTTCGTTCCTGCCTCTATGGTATCCACACGAACGGATCTCACGACTCTTGAACGTCTCACGATCAGAAGCCTTGAAGAGCGTTTTGATTCCTTATAACCGAACTGCTAGCTTCGATTAAAAGGAACGTTTTTTTTTTCTGTTTTTAAAAAGGTGCGGCTCTGTTTTAGAAAAACTTCCTTTTTATAGGCAGTAAATTTTACCCTAAAATTTACTGCCAAACAGAACTCTAATCCTACTTAGAATAGGATTAGATATATCCTTAATCCAATTCAGAATAGGATTAGATATATCTTTAATCGAATTCAGAATAGGATTAATTAAGCTCCTCATTGATCCGTTCTAAGTGTGCGACCCAATAGGTTCTCAAAACAATGGCAATGACAAAATTGTCATAGGCAATGAGCGGTATCTAGCAACACATCATTGCTACCCATGTAACGAGAATGTCAATGACTCGACATAACCTTACTCGTGATAGATGTTACCGTGTAGTCTAATCCCTTTATCCTATGATGTCTTGATTAGACACAAGTCATGGAATGTGTCACACTTGTATAGTCTAATCAGCGTTTCTTGATTCCTGAGTGGACTAATTAAACAAATAAAATCAATATCTCATATTGACTTATTCGAGCACGGCCATGCATTTCTTAGTCTCACTCTATCAAAGGGCCCAAGACATCACTCTTGTTATATAAGAGGGATAAATCCTATCTTGATCATTCAACATCCCTCTACATAGATCAAGGCATACCCAATTACTACCTTTATAGTCCATCCTGTTACGAATGACATCCAGCAGCATTAAAGTATGCAATTCTCTATGTTGGGATCTATGATGATCTCAAGTCAAAGGATCACATACACCATCATCACTATGAGAATCGCTTATGACACTCATATAACAATCCATGTAGCGTTCTCATGGAGGGTCGATCCAGTACATAGTTTTCTAACATGTACCTATGTGATGACTTGATATCCTATATCCATGACAATGGTCATCAGTCAACCACATACTAGTCTTATCGTATCATTGTTATCCTTGTTCACAATAATACTTGACTAGGGATATTTTAAGAATAGTGTGTTATTACTATTCTAAGGACATTATCATATAAGATTATATTACGCAGTTATAAGACAAATATAATAATGAACTATGATAAATAAAATGTCATGATACATAAAAAAAAATGCCAAAGTCAATCATCTAATGAATGGTTCTAAGGGCATAATCCAACAGAACAAATATACTTGTTAATAAGAGAATGAGTTGATTAAATGAAATTTTATGATTGACAATGACTAAAATTAAAGAAAAGATACATCTTCCCCTCTTGATTTTACTGACAATTTCAAGCCAACAACCCCATATGGAGGGTTCAACAAACTTTTTAAAGTAAGGTGGCCTTTTATTTACTCTCTTTACTATGATTTATTAGCATTGGTTTGTAAAAAGAAATGAAAATGGAATTTCAACTTCAACAATAGAAACATTTTAAAAGAAAATTATTCATTTTTAGCCTATATAATTAATAAATAACTTTTTGGTTCTAAGCATTTTACAGCTGTTGATGGACTTGCTTTGCACAAACTTTAAAATGATTTTTGATGTTCCAAGCAACCTTTTTTTTCATAAAATATGCAAATATATATTCTTTTTAATTCTGTATTTGTTCAATTTGGTTTTTTTTTGGAGTATTTTAAATCAAAACTTTTGAATAACAAATAACTTATAATTTTTGTTAGCTTACCATGCATATTTCTCCGCCTCCTTTTTTCGTGAAATTTGCCTAATTCAGTCTAGAAAAAATTACTTTTTAGCATTCTCTATTTTTGTGTGCATAAACAATTGGATAATTTAATTTTTTAATAAAATTTCATGCAATAAATTAAAATACTTGTTAAAATACGAGATATTATCTTGATGGTAAGGTGGAACCGGAGATCCTATTAATTTATTTATTGATTTTTTTTAAGCTTAATAGCTAAATAAACCCTCAACCTTTAGCCCAAAATGAAATTCAGCCCGCAACGTTTTATCACGTGAAATTCAGTCTATAAACTTTTATTTCAGTGGAAATAAACTTTCAACTTTTTAAAATTATGCAATTAAATCCAAATCTGTTAAATAACACTAACTGTCATTAGTATTGCACACGTGGCATGTCATGTGGCAGCCAACTAAGCTATCCACGTCAGCTTTGACGTTAGATATACTAACGGCAGTTAGTGTCATTTAACAGATTTGGACTTAATTGCATAATTTTAAAAGGTTGAAGGTTTATTTCCACCGAAATAAAAATTTATGGACTGAATGTCATGTGATAAAACGTTGAGGGCTGAATTTTATTTTAGGCTAAAGGTTGAGGGCTTATTTGACTATTAAACTTTTTTTTTTATGAATGTATTATTTGATATATTTGAAAGTTATTTGATTGTAATTGTAATTTTTACTTGTAATATGTAATTTCATGAAAAAATATGGTAGAATATTAATTAGTTTCTCATTTTAGCAACCCTATCTCCCAATGAAATGCATTGATTGTAAAATGAACGGGCGTAAGTACTTCCTTTTTAAGGAGTTCTATATCCTTTGTAAGAATGAATATGCATGCATGAGAATCAAACCTTACTCAAACTTGTCTTCTCAATTTCTTGTCTCTTAAGTTCGACGAGATCGGTAAGCATTTCATATCTTACCAAATGCTGCTATCTAACTGAGGCTTATAATCTTTCTCAATCTTACTAAAAAAGCATTATGTTGTATAATATTTTGGTAATCTGTTCGGTGCTCGAAATAGAAAATTTTGATGACCTTAATGTGAAATTTGCATATCCAATTATCCATGAAAGGTATCATTAATGATTTGTAAGATTTTTTTTTTCTTTCTAATAACACAATGAATGCAACATATATTCGAAGTATCTGATTTGAGTCTCGTATTCTATATATACTCAAAAGTCTTGCAGTTTAGATCTGTTGACAAATTGAATTACTTTATGTTATAAAATAACAAAAAAAATTATTATATTAAATTTCACAAAGATTGTGACCAAATTGTTTTAAATTTTAGTCCATAATAAGACACCGGCAATGAAAATCAAAATATTAATAAATTTCATTAACGTTATCAAATTATGAAATTTTTAAAGTTGGGTGATAAGAATAAATTTTTTGAAAAATTAAGTGAGCAAAAATATAAATTTTTTAATCTTCAAATTTTATTTTTTAAAATTTATAATGTCCCGCAAAAATATGTTATGTGACATGTTGATGTTGTGATAGTGTTATGTCAGCATAACGATTAAAAAAAATAATTACATAAACATTATTGATCATATTATAATTTTTTATAATTAGATGATAGAAATAAAAATAAATATATATATATATATTTAAAATTAAAAGACTAAACGTGTAATTTACCTAACTAATCAATTCATTTCTATTCAAAATCGAATTGTTTAATAGCTTTATATATCATTGCTGGCAATTTAATTTGAGAAAAAGGAATTTTTGTCATAATAAATTAATAATCTTTTTTTTTAACATAAAAAATTAATAATCTAAAAGTTCTTTGTTATATTCACTAAAATGTTATGCTTCGTGACAATGCCCAAGTCTTTTCAAATGTTTACATAGAACAAAGGATGTTGTAGAAAAAGGACAGTTTATTCAGCATATTTATCTCAAATAATTTCATGTATAGTATTAAACAATTAACTTTTGGACAATTACAATATCTTTTTTGAGATTGTATAATAATGGAAATTTTAATCTGGAATATTATTAATGCAGAAACTAGACAATCTAAGATCGTGGAATACATTTTTATGCCTTATTGCATGAAATTTGTGTGAAAGTTTAGCCTAAACAATTTGCTTTGAGCGTAGATATTAACCTAACCTGTAGCTTTTAATTATATGAAAACTGTAGTTATTCTATTCAATTTAGATTATAATTCGAAATTAGAAAGCAAGTAAATCACATTTTTCGGTGAACAAGACATGAAGGGTAGATCTATACATGTTCAAGAAACTCGATACATTCAACAGCCTTAAATTAAAGACAATCCAATTAAGTAATAAACAGCAAAGCTGTTACAGTCGAAACCAGATACATTCCCAGTGAGCAATGTAATTACAGCCAGGCTCTGTACACTGAAGAGCTAAATCACGGCAAGGCTTTCCACAAAAGATGCATTCACATTCAAGCTGCTCATAATTCCTCTTGACAAAAATGAGAGGGTGCGAGTGATCTTCGTATGTGCAAGTGCTTCCGACTTTGATAAATGGATATTTTCCAAGAGCACATTTGAGATGAACAGAATTATCACAAATTGCACAATTGTAAAACCGATGACTTGTATCTCTTTCATCTTCGCAGACATCACAATAATATTGTTCTGGATCATCATTCTCATCTTGATAAGTGAGTCTTAGAAAATGTTTATCACACTTGTGCTGAGCTATATGTGGCAATGTAATGCATGCAAAATCCAAAGCAACATTGCAATCCTTGCATTTGTAAGCGCCATAACGACTGCCAACGCCGCAACCATTGCACTTCCTCTTGCATTTATGATCAAAATGGAGAAAGTGTTGGTGACCTTTGGATTTGAGAGCATCAGCGTGGTTGGCACATCTTAAGCAAAAGTAAAATATCTCATCTTCACTTTCGCTTTCGTAGAAGAAACCACTGCAGAAGTGATTACAAAGGTCACATCTAAAAATGCCTTTTGTTTTGAGGGTGACAAGGAATGGATGAAACCAATGATGCTTCTTCCTTGGTAATTCAGCACAAATTTTGTGGAGATTGAAATTGCATTGTGAACAATAATAAAACGAAGTCGAGATGGATAGCATGCATCCATCACAATGTTTATCATTGTCCTTTTCCGTCTTCCCTCCTAACTTTAATTCATGTTCATGGAGGACATGTTTGAACTTCATGGCTTCTCCAAGTTCGTTCACTTCAGTGATAGACCTCAAAGACAAATTTTCACCGAAATCTTCATCATCTTGGTCTTCATGATCAATCACGTAGTACAGATTATCATTCTCTGTTGCGCAATTCACATGAACAATATAATTGCATTCCTCCTTCAAACAATAGTAACTCCCATGCTCTTTTTTCACTCTAGTATAGCAAATCTTGCAATCTTCCTTTTCAAGCTCTTTTCTTTGAAGAAAATAGTGGAGGAAGATAGGGTGATAATGCCGTGTGATTTTAATGGTGCGTGGCAATGAAGTGCAATTCTTATGAACTTGGAGATGACATGTGGCACATGTGTAAGAAACATAATTCCCCTCGAAACCACAAGCATCACAAATGAATGGGACTCGTTTCAATAATAGAGTATATGGATGTTCATGAGTTTTATCTTGAAGAACTGGCCTTGGCCAAACGCATTCAAGGTGAATGTAAAACTTACAAGGAGAACATTGAAAAAAAAGTCCCCAATGTTCACTTTGACATGGCTTGCAAGGCAGATAATTGCTACGCAAGTCAAGAACAAGAGGGTGCTCTGGGTGCGTAGGGTGATTAATTTTGGTGGGTAACTCAAAACATTTCTTGTGAAGGAAAAATTTACAACCAATACAAATATAAATAGAATCCCGCAATGGTTCATGACACCAAGAGCAATAAGCTCTTTTGAGTTCATCCTTGTGATTTTCAACGAAGGTTAATGGATGCCGATGGATATTATGTATGAACTTATTAAAGGTTCTGCCTATGCTAAGTGAAGATAAAGTGCAGTTAATGTCGAGGGAAAAATCGCAAATGAAACAGTAATAAACAAACATCTTGCGTTTTTCCTTGCAGAGATCGCAAGTATAGAGGTGACCGGAAGGTGGACTAGGGTGAAGAGACATACAATGGTTGACATGAAGAAGGTGATTCTGAATTTCCGAGGGTGCCTCGGCGCATTTCTTGTGCAAGTGATAGTTGCATTCCACGCAGCTAAAGCTTGAATCCAATACCTCTTCCCTACACGCAGCGCAGTAAACAGCCTTTCTACCAAGAATATTGCTTTGTTCTTCGATGAACAGCAAGGGATGGTCATGGCTAAAATGATCAATCCGCTCCATCTTCACTGTTTCTCTTCTTTTCTCCTTTCTGTAAGTTGATTACTGACCTGATTTATAATCATTATCATGTTAGAGAGGAAAGGGACATGACTTATGCTTTTCTTCTCACTTTTGCTATAACCTTCTGTTATTCTTTGCTTGTATTCTTTGGTTCGGTGGATTCTTAGACAGAAAGCAAAAAATAACTAAAAGTCAATAAATATATATATATGTAAAATTAATGTTTTACTTTATACTTTAAATATTTTATTATTTTATTCAAATTATTTTTATTTAATGATCATTTTATCTTTAAATCTCAATAAAACTAATATCACCGTTCATCTAAATTAACTCTAAGTAAAAATTTGAAAATACACCAATAGCATTATGGCAATGAACTTATTTTTATAACATTAATAATAATAATAATTGTTAATGATTTTAGTTCTTGACTTTATTTAATGATTTTTTTTCATAAAATTTAACAAAAGCAAACATGGCATCTACATAGGCTGTCAGTGTAGCCTGACCTTTTTTCCAATTATTTTTGGCAGCCGTCAGGCTTTGATATCTTCTAAAAGCCTTGAAAAGCTTCAAGTGAAGCTTCAAATAGTCCTCTCTAATTAAGGCATCCATAAACCGAATTGAAAACCACAAAAAAAAAAGGCTGAATGCTCAAATAAGGATCTAAAGTTTTCGGAAATATTCGATTCAGGATCTAAACTTTTATTTTGCTCAATTCAGGATAAAACGTTTTCGATTTTGCTCAAATAAAGATTTTTTAACGCGCGTGAGTTACACGCGCCGTTAAAATAATAACGGCGTTTATAAAAGCCACGTGGCAGCATGTGGTTGGGCCACGTGGTAGAAGTGGACACGTGGCAGCATAAGAGTGGGACACGTGGCAGTGACATATAATTAATTTTCTTTTAATAGGTAAAAAATACATGGACACGTGGCAGCGTATTAGTGGGACACGTAGCAAGATTGACACGTGGTAGCGTGTGAGTGGGACACGTGGCAGTGACTTATAATCATTAGTGGGACACGTGGCAAAGTTTAGATCCTGAATTGAACATTTCCGAAAACGTTAGATCCTTATTTGAGCATTCAGCCAAATTTTTTTGTTATAAATATTAATAAAAAATTAAAAATTTAAATATTATTTATAATATTATAATTAGTAGTTAATTTTGTTAGTTGATTTTTTAATAAAAAATAACTTTTAAAAATTTATATTACATTTTCAAAAAAAATTGTTAAAAAATAAATTTTTATAAAAAATATTTCTGTATTTTTTTCACTTTGTTTTTCTTTTCTTTCCTTTTTGTTTTTATTTCTTTTATATGATTTAAATTTAAAATAATTTTTTATTTTAAATTAAATATATTTCTTTTTAGAAAATTGAGATTTTTTAGGAAATACGTTTATTTTTTTAATTACATTAATTTTTCTAAAAAGACAATTCTTACATATTTTTCTTTATTTTTATAGTTTCTTTATCTTCCTTCTTTTTTTGTCAATTAGAAGAAAATATAGAAAACAAAAAAAGAAGAAAAATAAAAATTAAATTTAGTAATTTAAAATTTATTCTTTAAAAAATATATAATTTCTAATAATTTTATGGCTAATAGTTTTTTTCCTTTTTTTATGGTAAAAACGAAAAAAATCAAGAAATAAAAAATAATAATTATACTAGTTAAAAAAAGTTTTATAATAATTTTTATGTTTGAGAATTTATTTTTTAAAACAAAATTTAAAAATTTTAATTATTTCAAAAAATAATTTTAAAAAATTTATTCAAGAAAATATTATTTTATGAAAATATATAGTTTTTTTAATAGAAAAAAAAAAGTTAAAAATGCGTGGACACGTGGCAGCGTGTGAGTGAGACACGTGGCAACATGTGAGTGAGACACGTGGCAACATAAGAGTGAGACACGTGGCAGTGATTTTATAATTATTTTCTTTTAATAAGTAAAAATAAAAAGGACACGTGGCGGCGTGTGAGTGTGACACGTGGCGGCGTGTGAGTGTGACACGTGGCAATAATTATCCTTTTATCGTCAGCCACTCTCTTTAACGGCGCGTGTAACTCACGCGCGTTAAAAAATCCTGAATTGAGCAAAATCGAAAACGTTTTATCCTGAATTGAGCAAAATAAAAGTTTAGATCCTGAATCGAATATTTCCGAAAACTTTAGATCCTTATTTGAGCATTCAGCCAAAAAAAAAAAAAGCAATTCACTTTCTACCCAAAACTAGATATATGGCCAATAACGAAAATCAACGGCTATCCGCGATGTCGGTAACAAAAACAATGGCGATGATGGCGGAGGTAGAGGCAGAGGCCGAACTTGTACGTGAACAGCTCAAGTCTTGCCAGACCTAAGTTTTCCAATTGGGTCAAAATAAAAAATTAAAAAAGTGATAAATGACACAACAAACACCTAGTTAATTGAAAAATTATATTCATAGTAATCAAGAAGTTATTAGAAAAAGTGGAAATAGACATTTTTTTAAACATTTAGATATGATTTGAATCTTGAAATCGTTACTATTGAGAGTGGTTTACTGTTTACTATTTTCAGTCCGAATAGAATTACTCTCAGATCATAAAACGGATAAAAATAGCTATGAATATACCAAGAAAAGAAAAATTATATTCATAGTAGTTTGATGGAACCCATAAATCCATGTTAAAGCCACTACTTAAAACTAATTTTAGATTTGATAATTTTAGACTCAATCAATGACATGATATGAAAATAATATAAAAAAAATGAAAATAACACAAGTTAAAATTTTGATAATTATATATATAAATTTGACAAAAATTAAAAATTTTGTTTTGTATTTAAAGTATTAATACGAATTGTGATATAATATTTTTCGTATTTTACACGTATCATGAAACAAACATAATATAAATATACGGATTGTTAAATCTAATTAAAAATTTATTATAAGAAATAATAAGATAAGTTTGTTATTTGATTTAACTGGAAGAAATTATTTTGTTGATATAATGGTATACCTGCAAAGCCAAAAACGAAATGCAAAGAAAAGAAATTTAAATATATAGAGATTTTGTTAGAGGGATTCCATTGTTACAACAATTGACAAACAAACTTCCACTATAATATATTTAATAATTATTATAAGGTATAAAATTATATTATTTTATTTACTTTATTAAAATATAAAAGTTCAGTGCCATGATATTATTGTACAATCTCCTCAAAGCCAAAGGGGCCCAAACCCAGACTATGCTTTCCCGTACCTGCAGCAGCCCAAATTTGGCCTATAAACAGCTCTTTTATCAAGCTCACTAGGGCATGAGCAATTCAACTCAAACTCCTACTCAAGATTGCCATAAAAAATGTTCAATTTGAAATGTCATACTCTCTTTTTATTGAACAAGAAAATATCAGTGGAGTCTTTTTTTCAATGATAATGGAGGAGATTTGCAGCTTTTTATTTCAAATTCAACTCTCATCGTATTAGAATTTCATCTAACTTTATATTAAAAAATGTTTTATATATTGATTTGTATCGATTTTTTCTATTGAATGTGATAACTCTTTTTAACAATGAATGTGATAGATATAGTATAGTAAATATTTGAAAATTGTTGGACGCAATATCTAATAATTAGTATAATGTTTACCTGTACGTCTAATCTTATTTTAAAATAAATTAAGCAAACAAATAAAGAATTCATATAAATATAGACAATAATTTAGGTATCAAAACTAATCAAATCGCTAATGGAGCAACAAGATTCAGACATTACTTCATCTGATACGGAGAAAAAGAGAAATGAAACGAAAAGTTTAAATCTAATGGTTGAACAATAAAATAAAAATAATACATGTTCTTATGCATCGCAATCGTTAAATTAAAAAAATTTTCCACCGTTTCTTCCAATTAGGACATAAACCAAGCATAGCATAAATGAACAATTTCTTAGCATAAAAAAGAGAACAGATTGTGAATATTCGTTTATTGGAATCTCACATTTATATGCTCCTCAGAAAAGAGACTGAGAATTAAGGGTAAATGGGTGACAGAAAACAAAGCATTGTCCTTATTAATTTCTTCAGTAAATTTCATAATGTTGATTTTGTTTTTGTGAAATCACTAATTTGATGGAAGTAAAGCAGCCTCTTCCTTCATCTCAGCCTTGATAGCTGCAGCCAACTGATCATAAGCTTCAGTCCAGGCACACCTCATCTCATCACTCCATTTCTCCTCTCCAATTGCCTCTTTGATTGTCCTTAAAAGTGCCTCTTTCACCACCTGAATTTGTTAATTTTGAAATAGAAAATTAATCAATTAGTTTATGGAATTTTTCTACCAACACAACAAATGTATGAAAATTATCTAATTTGATTTGTTAAAAAAAAAAAAAGGTACCTCAAAATGGGGATCAATGACACCATTCTTGAGATGAACAGAGCCCAAATACTTCAAAGTTGTATCAGCCACCACCACTTCCCCCTTCTCTCTAAGTTGAATGGCTGACTCACACGTCTTATTTGAGGTATAACATCAAATTAATTATGTTGAATGCGATATTGGGTAAACTACACCTAGAATGGAGAATTTTTTTTTATCTATTTTTTTTAGTAGAAAAGAGGCCAAAACTTTACAAAAATGGGTCGGTTAAAGAAAAATTGCTGAAAATCAGAATGTAGTCTTGTGAGAATTCATTTTTTAAAAAGACTGAACCATTAAATTAAGATTTTGGAGTTCAACTTTTTCGTCCATTATAGTTTAATATTCATTACACCAATGATCAAATGCCAATTACACCAAAAAAATGAAGATCAAATGCCAAAATTTACTGGTAGGACTCTTATGTTAAAATTATTAGAGCTATAATATTTGTTGTTTTTTTGTGCTATACTTAATCCATTGATTATTATGTGTTTAATTTTTTTTATATTTTATTCTATTTTTTTAAAAAATTAATAATATTTGGATGAACTTAAATTTATTCATTATATGCAAAAATGAAGTTTCGGTCTGAAAATCGGACTGGATTTGTTCTTACTTTCTACTACTTAATACCTTATTCCAAACCAACTCAAACCCGACTTGGCTCAACCCATGATCAATTATATAATTAATTTATTAATTAATTGCTTAATTGGAGGATACAAATTTTTGAACTGCACAAACAAGAGAATTATGACATAAATTAATTTCAAATTTTATTCTTGTTTTTTGCGTCAATTGACAACCATACTATTTGATTAATTTCCCATAAAGAAGGCTTCAAATTCAATGTTATCACAGTTAAAATAGTTAATATATACTTCAATTAAATTGAAGTGAAATGATACTTGGCCATTTCAACTATAGTCTATGGGCTTTTTATAACTATTAGCAGTACTGAATAAACATTCTGAAGACTCTAACATTAAGTTCGGTGAAAAAAAAAAAAAGAAAAAGAAGGAAAATAGAAAAGGAAAAAAAAGAAAAAAAAATACTTTTCATTGTGTTTGGTACGAAAAAAAAAAGTAAAAAAGTCATAAGGGGTAAAATTATAAATAAAATTGTTTGTTTAAGTTAAATGATTAGTTTTCTTCCACATCTGAAAAAACTTAATTTTAAAATATAAAGTATGAATTTACTTTTCTTTTTTCTTATTTTTTTTTCGTCAAATAAATAAAAAATAATTTTTCTTTCATCTTTTTGCGTTGTTTCCTTTTGCCCTTTACCACAAACAGTGAAAGGCACGAATCGATTGCACTCTGAAGTATTTAACTGAACGGAAGAGGCATGTATTTTCCTACTGAAAGAATGGAGAGTGCTCAAGTAATAAGAATGAAAAAGATCAATTTGGAATTAATGAAGTCACTCACCATCTTGAAAACCTTGACGGCGTGAGCCTTGAGCTTGGGATTATTCTGAGGTATTTCCTCTGAGTCTCTCAGAAAACTAAACATATTCTTTGCAGCCGGTGCGATCTCCAATATTCTAAACACATCCAAAAACCAAATAGCATTACACAAACAAGAAACTTCTCCAAAATAGCAAAGAAATTTTCTCCCATTTTCTTATACAAATACGAACAAGAAGAGAAAAACAATTCCTGTGCTGTGGCCCTGTCGAATCTTTATTACTTACAGTGTAAAGAAACGCAAGCTGAGTTGAGGAATGTCTTGCTTCAAAAGCTCCCATGATTCCTTCACCAAAGCTTCTTGCTTCTCAGTGAAACCCATCTCTCAGAAAACCAATTGTCTTTGCTTTTGTAACAAAGATAAGGAGGGCGTGGAGCTCCACATATATATAGAGAGATATCTAGCTAGGGCTGTGGTGAAACCCATCTCTCAGAAAACCAATTGTCTTTGCTTTTGTAACAAAGATACATTGTAGCAATTAATTTGTTATTTAATGGTCCTTTGCAGATATTGAGTGAATTGTGCTTGAGAAATTTTAGATTTTAATAATTAGAGTTTTGACATGGAATTCCGATCATCACAAATATGAATTTTTTAATTTTAAAATAAAATAAATTTGTTTTAACTTAACTTTTAGGATGATTTTGAGTGTTTGACTAAAAACCTCTAAAGTTGCAAACTGTCCAAATATTCCATCTTTAATTTTCTTTCATTGCAAAATAATTATTGAATACATTTTATCTGTTTATTTATTTAACATGCACCTATCCATGTTTGATTATATGATTGAGTAGTTATTGGATGCCACTTACACCATCAAGAGAGAAACATTGTAGCAATTAATTTATTATTTAATGGTCTTTTGAAGATTTTGAGAAAACAATAATCCCAGAATGATGGTAGAAGTTCCGTGACTTTTTCTTTTTCTTTTATTTTATGAAGAGAATTATGAACTTAATAAATCACCAAGATTAAAATGGCATCCTTTCTTTCTTTCTTTTTTTGTATGAATCTTTTTATTGTTCAACGTGAAGGCAAGAGGGTTGGGCAAAGTGATTGTGGGCTAAAATTGTGAAAGGATGGAGTTTGGGCCTAGGCCCTTGTTTCCTTGTTGGGCAAAAATTATGGTATTGTAGTCCTGAAACTTGGGTTGGGTTTTTCCATTGCATTGGGTTTGACTTTTATTCAAGCATTTTTTTTTAAATCCTTAACCATCTACCTTAATTTAGAAAAATAAAATTATCTTCAAATTTCAAGAAGTATTTGATCTTATAGCCAAGTAAGCATTATTTTAATAATAAAGATGATATTTTGAAATCTTTAGATTTCAAATTATGGCATCTTTTCATGAATTTGATTTAATTTTATGTTGATTTTTTTGTAATTTTTTTAGTTTATTCATTGATTTTTTCTTTTTAGTTTCATATTCTTTGATTTTTTTGCGTAGTAATTATATCACATATAATTATTTCCCTTATCCCAGGCTAAATGGTTAACCAATCAAAATTTGATTCAATTATTGTTATTTTTTTATTAAGAGGGATTAGATTAACGCCAATCCTCACCTTTTTCTTATACTTCTTATGAAAAAAGAAAAAAAGCTAAATGGTTAACCCCGTAGTTTGATTTAACTCTGTTAAACAAATAGTGAAAATTAAAATTGAGTTTACGTCTAAAGTTGCTTTCGTCTTCTATTCTTGTTTCCTACCAATTTTTTGTAGCAGCAACTGATATTGCTAGCTAGCTGCGCATTCTTCGTCAGAAATGGTGAAATCTGCTAATCGAATGATTAGGGCCAAGCCAACTCTTTCCTAAAAACCAGCCACACCTTCTAGATTTATAATAGTGTTGATTATGAAAGTTGATCTATGATTAAATGGAAGTGAGAAGAAACAAAGTCCATGGCCAAATTACCAAACCCACAAAACCTCCCATATTCGTATTCTTATTCAGGCTTCTTTAGATTTATCAGAGCATTCAACACATTGACTTTGGCCATAAAAAATGCTTCCTCTCCGCACAAAGCCATGGAGCTTTACTCTCAAATGCACCGCCAATCCATTCCCTTTAATAGTTTCTCAATTCTCTTCACCCTCAAGTTGTGTACACCTTTGCACAATCCTAAACTCATTGCCCACCTCCACTCCCATATCCTCAAACTGGGTTTCATTTCCCACGTCTATGTTGCCACTTCTCTTCTCCATGCGTATGCTATCGCCTCATTTGATGATGCATGCAAACTGTTCGATGAAACACCTGACCGGAACACCGTCACTTGGAATACCATGATAACAGGCTATTCACGATCTGGGGATGTAAACAAAGCGTATGCAGTTTTTAAGGCAATGCCTTCG
The DNA here is from genome assembly GCA_032173925.1 of Heritiera fomes. Taxonomy (NCBI): domain Eukaryota; kingdom Viridiplantae; phylum Streptophyta; class Magnoliopsida; order Malvales; family Malvaceae; genus Heritiera; species Heritiera fomes. The sequence goes on from JAPDPM010000012.1 coordinate 30,531,257, forward strand.
AAGAGTGTTGCTTCTTGGTCTGCCATGATTGCGGCTTTTATGAATAACGGGAAATGGTGTGCAGCGTTCGCATGTTTCCGAGATATGGTAGTAAAGGAGATGTTCAAACCTGACGAAATGACACTGGGGTCAGTTCTATGGGGGTGCGCCCAATCGGGTTCTCTTGGATTATTGATGGGAAGATCGGTCCATGCGTTTATAGTTAAAAATTTGTGGGACTTGAATGTCGAAATTGGCACGGTTTTGGTTGATATGTATGCCAAGTGTGGTTTATTGAAGTATGCTTGTATGGTTTTCAATTTGATGCAACAAAGGAATGTAATGACTTGGACGGCATTGATTTGTGGATCCGCACAACATGGCTACAGTGACGAAGCAATAACTTTCTTTGAGGCCATGCAAGAAATGGGAGTGAGGCCTAATGAGATGGCTTTTACAGGTGTTCTAAATGCATGTGCGCACAAAAGTTTAGTACAGGAAGGTCGCAAGTATTTCAATATGATCGAGCAGTTTGGTTTAGAGCCTAAGATTCAACACTATGGCTGCATGGTTGACTTATTTGGTAAGGCAGGGTTTTTGGAAGAAGCTTATCAGATTATTAGGACAATGAAGTTTGAACCCAATGTTATCATTTTGGTTTCCTTCTTATCGGCTTGTAAGCAGCATAAGCAATTTCAGATGGCTGAGAGAGTGATTGAGCGAGTACTGGAAATGGTAAAGCCAGAGAGTGATGGTGGGGTTTATTCTCTTATATCTGATTTATATCTTTTGAATGATAAATGGGAAGATTCAGAAAGAATTAGGAAACTAATGGTTAATCAAAATGTGAGGAAGACTAGGGGCTCTAGTTTTATTTGAAGTTGTTAAATTCTGGAAAGCAATTTTATTTGTTCTCCGATGTTAATGGATTTTGTACGACGCTATGATGACAGACATTGGCATCTATATAGGTTGAGCATAAGCCCTCTCAATGGTGCTCTGCTGTTCCTTTCCAAGCTGCTGCAATTTTATAATATCAAGGTAAACCCAATATCCTCGGGTACTTTTCAGTTCTTATCATTCTTTTTCACTCACACATCACGTTGCATATATAAGAAAAATGTGGGACTTGATAAAATGCTCGAGTGCTTATCAATCACTATTCGCATCGATTCGGATGACCATATTTGTTAAGTTTGTGATTAATGCAGGCAGACTTTTCTTTAATTCTTTGCTTGGTAGAATTGAAAGGAAATCAAAGAGATGAAAAATTAGAGGGAGAGCAAAGTGAAAATATGAAAAATACATTATTTCTTTGAGAAAGATGGAAAAGTAAATAGAAAACATATTTTTCTTCTTTCTATTGTTTTGTAGAGTTGAAAAGTGAGAGAAGCAAATAAAAACAAAGTGATTATGGGTAATTTAATATGTTTCACTCGATTTATCACATTAATCACTTTTTTTTCTTCAAGTTGAAGAGATTGAATTTTGTGAGTAGAAAAGAAAAATTCATCTCTTTCACTGTCTTTTCTTCTTATTTTCTTTTATATCAAGTATTCTCAAAATTCATTTTCCTTCTATTTTTTTCCGTCACTTTCTTTCGTTCCACTTTTCAATTGAACCAAGCATAACTTTAAACTCTACAAATAACTGAGTTTTTAAATTCTACAAATATATTTATACAATCGTAAATAAGGAGATCGATGAGTTTATATGGCTATCTATATGGTAAATTTGTCAGTTTTATAAAGCATTTGTATAAAGTTTAAAGGTTTCACCGTTAGCATCAGACTGGTTCATGTATTTCTCCATTCAAACAACTTGATTCGAACGTTTCTCAAATTCGTAAAAAGTGAAAAAGATTCCGGGCTCAGGGCAATAAGAGTCTCGAAGATTTGTTTGATAATGGGCTTGGATTTCCATTTAGATTTGCCGAGCTTTTTCTGTTTAGGTTTTAGCTGGGCCCTTCAGCACCTAGCTTACTACGGATGGAAACATATTAATCACAAGTGATATAAAATCATTTAAATTGCAAAAAAAAATGAAAAATGTTACCTTTATGATAATAATTGGGTTGAAATATTTTAATAAAATAAGTTTAATATATCATAAATATCATCAGAACACTCTTGAAATTATAAATAGTTTGCTGTTCAGTTTTTTCAACCAATGTGTATCTTTATACTATCAAATTAAAAAAAAAATTGGATTTGAGTATTGATTTAAATAATTATATTTTATTTTAAATATATGACAAGTCTATGAATCTGACATTTGAGTTACAACACATATATTTTTTTAAATAAGCTTTTATTATACCAAAAAAATTTAATCGTTGTAGGCTTGAAATGTTACTAGAAGAAAATGTGTGCGCAACTAATTAAATCATAAGCTAAAGTTTTCTGGCTTGAGGTAGCACCTTGAATTCCATGCAATTCGATTCCTATGACAAACATGACTTCTGGAAGAACACACTTTTACAGAATGACACAAATGTCTGGTTTTCAAAGACAAAAGGGATCTGTCTCCAAGTACAAAATGTCGGAATTTTCCTTCATGTTATCGTTACTTTTTCCTTTCACTTTTTCCTGATATTCCTTTTTCTCTCAGTTTCTTTCCCATTTCTCCTCTTTTATTCGACTCTTTCGGCAACGAAGATTGGAATACGTAATGCAGACGGTGCCACCATATGATACTCTGTCTATGAACCAAAATAAAGTTTATAAAGTTTGTTAATTACAACATAGCTTTAACGTTACGTTTTGTCGATTATGAAAGTTCATAATTTTCACACATCATTTGGTTTCCCACGAATATCAATTATTATGTAACTAATCAATTTTGATTTACGTATAAGTAAAGGTCATTAATTTGCATAAAATAATTTCCCTTGCTTTGTGTACCCAATTTCGGTTTATATACATTGTAACATTATATATCCTTTAAATAATTATTATATGCAACATTATAGCTTTTATACATAAAAAAGAATATTCCAATTTCTATCACATGTTATAGTTGACCATTCCAATTTTCTACTAATACATATATAAATATGTCTGTTAGGGATGGACCTAAATATATTATGCTTACGTGTTCATAATTATATTAAATGGTTCTAATTTTGTACTTCCAATGAAATGGACCTCACAAAAAAATTTGGTTTTATTTTATTATCCAATATTTTACAACTAATTAAAAAAATAAAAAATGAAAGTGAAGATGTCATTGCAATTATAAGCATATATGATGCTTTAAATAAGTAACAATAAATTTAATGTTGAATAAAAAATTATGATGCTAATTATGAAATGAATCCATTGATAAATTCATTCATTTTAACATAAGTGATATGATTTTGAATCTAACGAGCACTGAATTCCCGTTGGCATTAATCTCAAATGCACAATTTCTTACAACATATCTTGTTTGAATCTTAAAGATTTTAGTAATATTTTAATTCCCGATTTGTAAAAAAAAAAAAGCATGTAGCGAAGTCGATTTCATCATTAACAAAACTTTAGATAATATAATATGAATTAATACCTCATATATTATCAGTAAAAATTTTTTAATTTCACAGATGATTTAAGATAATAATATATGTCTTTTAAAAACATTTTAAAAAATAAAATATATGTCATCATTTCAATTTTACTTTTAAAGTCAAAAAATTTTCATAAACAATATAAAAAATAATTATCCCCGTAACATTCATTGTTTTAATGTGTACTGCAAAGGGACCAGTTTGTGTACATCGATGTATTTTACGATATATGCTTCTGAGAACAATTATTTCCGCAGCAATCATTGCATAGATTGTGTATGTCTTACTCAACATGGAACCCAAGGCAAGCTTCACCAATTCAATTCCACCGCTTCCCTACTTCAGTTTTCTCAGAAATATTAATCAATTTTCTCTTCTTCCGAATGACAATGGAAAAAAAAATTGAATTGCAAAACAATCCGATCTTGTTTGAAAATAAAAGTAATAAAAAAAGGCCAATTAAATCATAATATTATAAAAAAATTGATAAAAAGAAAAAAAAAACTTCTTTTCTTTTAATCTCACTTCAAATTTCAAGACCAAAATTGAAAATCTCTAATTAAATTAAAGTGTCAATTGAGAGCAAAACTTAAGCTACCTCTGTCACAAAAAGAATAAACAATTTAGTAGTAGTTCCAATGGTATATATGAATATGAATTAGCTTTAAGTGAATGAAAATGGGAGTGAGAAATGATTTTGAGAAATTGAAATTGAGGGGAAAGATAAAAGTAAAGGAGGACCACATTTTACTATTATAGTTCCAAGTACAATCGCAAAAAACTATTTAACTAGCAGGAATAATTGGGAATAATTAATTTAACCTTCTTGAAGTAGGTTGTCTTTTTTATGGCGGCTTTCGAGATTGCATTCTTTAAAGATAACATTGTTTTTTCTTTTAAATTCGAAAATCAATTTTCACATGTTTGACTTTCAAAGCTATAGTTTGTAAATATTTCAAATTTTAATTGTCAGTATTATTTTTGTTGTAGCTAGAAAATTTTGGCATTCAAAAAAATAATTATAAGTTGCCTCATTTGCTTAGCGTTCACATTGAACAAGCAGAAGACCAACTATATAGTGCTTCACTTCAATTGTATATAAGTTAAAGCAACTTAATTAGCCATGGCTGGTTATAACTATATTGAATCATTATATTTATGTTTTAAAAGTTACATAATGACAAAGTTTACAACCATGAAGCTAGAATACGATAAAAATGTTAGGCAATTATTTTACCAAACTTAGAAAATAAAATGTTGGATATAATTTTTTTAAGTACTGTAGTTGGCCCCATAATTAGATTTCTTGATTGTTTTTTCTTTAGAAAAAAATAAATAAAGCAATTTATTTTTAATGAAAAATTATTTAAGTAAATTTAAAGTGATTTACTTATTTCAAAATACGTTCTTATATAAAATATACAATAAACCCATTTTTTCTTAAATAATTTTGGCTCCCAAGAAATTTATTATTTTATTTAGAACTTGATTACAATTCACATGCACTGATGACTTCTAAATCCAAATCAATATAATGACAAATGATTTTCCATAGTATTTTTACTTTTAAGAAAATAATTTTAACAGCCTTTTTATTTGAAAAAAAAATTGTTCAAGTCCAAATTCCTAATGATGTAAAATTTGTAAATGATGCTTTCCTCCTTTGTCTTTAAAAAAAAATTAAATAAATTATTTATAATACTTAAACATTTGATTTCATGATAAATGCATATATATTTCGAGAATTAATTTCAAATTCATTTTTATCTAATATAAAGACTAAAAAGCATAGATAGTTAATCACAACGAAGTAAAAAAAAAATCAATTTAATTTTGCAGAAAAATTTGGCAATTGATGGTTTAAATGTAGTGACACAAAGTACTTTGTATATTGTGAATAAAATCCTACGAAAGTCATAATTTTTTGTCCTAACATGAAATCAATGCTCCATAAAAAAACTTAATTAGTCAATTATAAATATAAAAACATGACAGCAATGCTTCGCCATCAAATGAGACAAAACAATTGCATAAGCCACAGCACATAGGACCATGCATTCTCACTTTCTCTTTCACTTTCTCTCACTTTCTCACGGAAAATCATCTCCGGGAAGTTAAAATATAAGTTTTGACAAATCCCAAAGCCGTGTCAATCACTCACAAAGTTTCCCACATGTCAAACACGCCCAAAATATAATCTACAAATCAAGAAAATTCAATCATTTTGAACCAACTGCTAATAAAATAATAATTCATTAGAAGCTTAATACTATTCTTTTCTTTTCTTTTGTATTTTCAAACTTGAACACCAACCCACCGTATCTACCTATCTCAAAAACAAATCTTCAATCTTTTTTTTTCCCCTTGAAACCCATTGTTTTAGAAATGGAAAAGTTTCTGGGTTTCAATCTAGCAGAGAGATCGAAACAAAGTAAATTGGATTAAAAATTTGAAGAAAAGAAAAGCAAATACGGTATATGATCTGATAAAACTAAATTGGAAACTAAATCACATAGATAAAAAGATTTAACATTTATATATAGATCGGATCCAAAAAAAACTGTCTGAAAATTACAGACTTACATAAACTTTTTGAATCCTTGTGGCAGATTTGCGTGTAATTTCAATTCAATGCATACAAAAGAAATAAAAATTATATGTAGAACCCAAAAGGAAAGAAAAAAAATAATGAAACTCCAGCGGTCCAGCCAAAAAAAAAGGATAGAAAAAGCTGATAATTTTCATGTACATGGGCACCTTCTTTTAGAGATAGCATCGTCAAAACTAGCTTTGAAAAACGCATCAACTTCTTCCCTGTTAACGATCTCGAAGAACTGAAGCTCAGACAGCTTTCTTTTGCATGAAACAGCTCTCTTCCTAGGTTTCCTTGGTGCTGCAGGACATGACAAAACTGATGGGATCTTGTTTTCTTCCGCGGTTGGTGTTAAACACTCGTTGTTGCCGCTGCTACTGTCTTCTTGATTCTTGTTTTCTTCTTGAATTACAATTCCACTTTCATTGGAGGATTGAATCTTGAGTCTGGGTAATTTTATTTTCTCCAAATCTTGGAACAATTCAAGATCTGTAGACATCGTTTAAAGCATAAAAAAACCAGAACCGATCCAGAACAGATATGAAGGTCAGAAAAATCGGATTCTTCTGTTTGCTTAAATAATGATGGATTGGAAGCCAAAGGAAGAGAAAAGAAGACGTGTAAGGGAAGGTAAGGAGCGAGTTGGGGGTGTTGGATTCTTTTATATACTTCCCTAAAGAAATCACTGTTGAGTCTTGGCAGCTTCGTTTTCCAAGATCAAATGGAACAATAATATTGAATTTGCAAATCTTTTTTGTGTGAAAACTTTCTGTCTAAGCTGACTTGGGGTTTGATGAGTGGGTTGCATTTTTTGGCTTTTTACCTCATTTTCTTTTGGCTGTTTGCTAAGGCAGCTGTGGGCATAGGAAGATTTTCTTTGGCCTTTATATAGAAATTGGTTTGTATTAATATTTTGCTTTTTGGGGAGCTATTTTTGCTCTAGGAATCTTTCATTTTTCGCAAGTGATATTTTTTATTTCTTAACTTTCCTAGCAGTGACAATAATTTTTCTTTGATGAATTTGTTTGCAAGGTTTTAAAGGAAAATTAAATGGATAGATTATTACTTCATCAATTCTCAAATTAAAATGTTTTTTTTTTGTATAACTGAGGGTAATGGTTGAAATTGTTTAAATTTGAACTGAAATTTTACAATAAATCATAATTTTTTTAAACACTAGGTAAAAAGGTTGTTAATATTAAAATGCAAATGTTGATATATACCTCATTCACTAAATAGTACCAAGGTAAAAATCCAATACTTATTATTAAGATATTTGAATTTGGATTATTTTTATTATTTACCGAAGGCTAATAAAAATTATTTTTCACTTTCACCGTATCTAATTCCATGATTTTTTTTATCTTTATCATTTTTGAGAAATATATAGTAATTGAAGATGTAAAAAAATGAATTTTGATTTTAGAAATAATAAATATGAAATACATGGAAGAAAGGACGCCCAAGGTTATGTATTCCTCACCTGCTCAAATTTGGTTTGGGATTTATTTGAACTCAAATCAATTCAAATTATTCAACAAATCAAATTTATATACATTAACACTCGGATCAAGTAATTTTCATATTTATCCAAACTTTTTAATTTTTATGTTATATATTTTATATAAATATTATTTTAATTATCTATTGACAATTTTATCCTCAGTTCCTCACTATATGTTTATAAAATCATAATTTTCTCTCGATTTGAACCTGACCATGAGTATAAATTATCAAGATTTAGGTCAAGCATAGTAATTGAACGTGTGAATTTTATCAGATTTTGAATTTAATTGAACGAATTCAAATAACTTAATTTTATTTCGACTCAAGCACAAATTAAAAAAAAATAAATCTGATCAAGTCGAACAGAACTTCTAACTACAGTTTCAAAGAGTTTTAATTTTTTTTTATTTGGACTGAATTCAATTATATTTTTCAGATTTTTTTTCCACCTGAAATACATGTAATTTTGGGCAATCTAACAAAAATGTTCTTAAAACTGACACTTGTCTGTTTCTTATATCGTCAACAGCTAAGATCGGACACAGAAAATAAGATCCCACTCCTTGTTTTTTAATTAACTGATTTTTTTTTGGTTCCGTTTTAATTAACTGATTTAAATTCTAGCACGTGGAACCTAAACTTACGTCAAAACAAAAGGTTTTAACTATCTGTCCTCCGTACTAACTCACGCTGTTTCAAGGAGCGTGTCAAACACACTCTCCAACTTTCTTAATTTATCTTACATTTATTATTATTATTATTATTATTATTATTATTATAAAAATCTTACGTGTTTCTTTTTATTTCCTACTAGTGCGACTGCGTGAGGTATTAAATAATTTTTTTATTTTAGAATATAAATTATTTAAAATTTATTTTAATAGGATATATATTTATATAATTTTTTTATAATTTGGAATTGAATCATATTAATAAAAGAATAAAAATTAAAAATTAATGTATTTATATTTTGGAATTTATTTTAATTATTTAAATTCAACATTCATTTTATAATTTTTTAATTATATTGTTGATTTATTAAAAAAACTATTGTGTTCTATTTCCTAAATAATTATATTTAAATTATTTAATTCATTCAATTTTTTTAACTTTATTATTTTTAAATTAATAATTTGATAAATTTAATATATGCACAAAATTAAGAAAGAAATAAATAGAAAAGGAATAAGTTTAACAAATATTTTAGTTTTGATTATTATAATATTTTTTGGGCTACATTATATATTATATAATTATTTAATATATTATTTTTTTTGTTCTTTCTCTGTATTTTTTTTGGATTTTAATAGATAAAGATAAAAATAAAAAAATAAAAATAGATTTTATAATATTATTCCTTTGTCCTTGGACACTTATCAACTAAAGAACTCCTTTGTGGATTCTTTTTATATAAGGTTATATTTGAAAATAAAAAAATAAAAAGTAAAAAAATAACTTAAAAACCTTGTTAGTAATTTTAAAACCTAAAGCAAAAAAAAAAACCCATAAAAATTACATTTGTCAAAAGGAAACCTATTTGGGATAGTAGATCAGCAAAGTTTCTGCGTAAAATAAATAGAGAAAAAAAAAGAAAAACTTCAACAAAATTAAAAAAATAATTGTAAATTCTCATCAAGAAAATAGGAAGTTTTCATTAAAAGGGCACCATGTTTCTCTATAAAGAAAGAGAGAGAGAGAGAGAGAGAGAGAGAGAGAGAGAGAGAGAGAGAGAGAAGGTAAAAACAAAGGAGAATGTTCTCAAACTTATTTTACCTAGTATGTTAAATACACGTATGTATCTTGACTCTGCATTTCCAGTTAGTAATAAACATTGCAATATAATTTATATTATATATAATATTTGAAAATAGAGAAATATATAGGTTTTACCTTAGGTTTAAACAAATTTATTTTATGTATATATATCTGGTGAGTTTATGCTTTATTTTCTTGTCAAGCACCTTCTTTCATAAATTCTTATAGTTGTTTTCTTCTAATACATGCAAAAAGGAAAGACAATATATAATTGTTTTATCTCCTTTCTTATTTTTGGTTTATTTAAAATATTAATGTCATTTTTTATTTTGTTGTATCTCTAAATATGTCATTTTTTTAAAGTTATAACTTATGACAGGTTTATGACACATGATATTGGATTCAAAAATTTGAATTGTTGTAAAATTGTATTAAAAAATCTTAAGAAATTCCTTATTGTAAAAGGAAAAAAATAGGCTTAATAGCCAAATACCCTCAATTTTTAGTTCAAAATGAAATTCAGCCCTCAACGTTTTATTGCGTGAAATTCAGTCCATAAATTTTATTTCAGTGGAAATAAACATTCAACCTTTTAAAATTATGCAATTAAATCTAAATCTGTTAAATGATACTAACTGCCGTTAGTATTGTACACGTGGCATGCCACGTGGTAGCTAACTAAGCTATCCACATCAGCTTTCACGTTAGATATACTAACGGCAGTTAGTGTCATTTAACAGATTTGAATTTAATTACATAATTTTAAAAGGTTGAGGGTTTATTTCCACCGAAATAAAAGTTTATGGACTGAATGTCACGCGATAAAACGTTGAGGGCTGAATTTCATTTTAGGCTAAAAGTTGAGGGTTTATTTAGCTATTAAACCAAAAAAATAAAACTTTTCTTTCCTTCTTTCTTTCTTTCTGTTTTGAAACAAAATGAACATTATTATGTATCTTGCTTGACATTGTGAATGTAGAAGTACTACGTGTTTCATCTACCGATTTAATTCTCTTGTTAGTTGTCTTACGGACATTTTGCAAGTTGACATCAAATCCCATAATGAAATGGTACCTTTATTTCCTTCACATCATTCATTAATCCACCTTACTTCTTTAACACCCTTAAACATCATGTTCAATTTCATTCAAATCCAAAGTTTCTTTTATATGTATATATATATATATATATATATATATATATAAATATATATATTATATGTATATGTATGAGCGCATATACGTGTGTAATGATTATTATTAAATACATTTATAGTGAACTTTTTTAGATTTCTTAAGCGAAATTAATATGATAATACATTAAAAAATATATATTACAAAAACAAAAAACTAATTAAAAAGGTGAGATATGTGATAATTTTTTAATTTTAATTGTAAAATTAATAAATATCACTGTCTGTGCATGATATAATAATCCTATATATATAGAAAGAGTAAAAAATAGATAAACATGAAAACACAGATTATTATTTCTGAAATTATTTATTCCCTTGAATTTTCATGACCATATTCCCATTGATATTTTATTTGTAGAAAAATAATAAAGAAAACCACACAAGGATTTAATGAGATGATAAACGCATAAATTTCCATTTTGAATCACCCATTCATCCACGTCCAATAAAAAAAAAAAGAAAAACGGCTTATCTTTTTGTGTTATCTCTCTTTCTCTCCTCGATCTATTTGACATTGGATACCATGTTAGAGCCTTGAATACTCTTATCTAACCAGATCTCTTCCTTCACTATTTTAATGAAAATTTATTGGATTTGGTTTCACCAAACACCAACTCATCTTCACGAAGAAGAATGAATCTTTCCACGTGAAAACTGTCTGCTTCTGCTTACTCAAGTTAGCCTCTCTATTGCATGGTTTTCACCACTTAAATCCCTTTGCTTTTCATCACTTTTCAAAAAGCTAAACATTTGGATTATATTCCTCAAACAAACATTACTGTAATACCCCCTTTATTTATCCAACCTCACCCACATTTAAAGCTGCTAAATAACATTTTTTTTGGTGCAGGGATCGGGATTTTTGCTTGTCATTTTTCGTAAGCTGTGTGAACAGTCATTTTTACCCAGAATTCTGTGAAAAAGATAAAACCCTAATGATGTCTAAGTCAATGGATCAAAACCCTTTTTCAGGTTCTTCATGAACTGATAAAACAAGACAACATTCCAAGTCTTACCTTGTTAACCTTCCACTTTATTCCTTGTGTCAAGCTTGTTTAAGAATTTTTAAGCTTTTATTTCTTTTCAATATTCTTCTCTTCTCTTTTTTTCTACAATACTATATCAGATTGTGTCATATATCAGATAAGAAGAGTTCACAACAAGCCTTGTTTTAAGGGTCTTCTTCTATTTATAATTATTTTTGTTTTTAGTTATAAGAAATTAAAAAAGCCAATCAGCTAAGAGAGAGTAGAAAGGAAGGATTCAAGACTTTGAAGGGTTTTTTTTTACTGGAATTTACAAGCAGCTTACTGATAAGCTGTTTTATAAAATTAAATGGCCAAACACCGATATAAAACCGAACTAGAATACTACGTTAAACCTCATCAGAAGCTGAAAATTTAAACATTAATCATCAAATGAAATGGAAAAAGGGGAGACCCACAAAAACAAGTTTATTATCGTGTAGTTCTACTCTTTTCTTTGCTTAGCTGCTACTTGGCTAACTGAAGATGGGCTGTTTTTTTATTATTATTATTATTATTATTATTATTATTATTATTATTATTATTATTATTGAGGTTTTATTTGGATTTTGCATGTGTTTTTTTTTTCTTTTTTTTTTCCTCTCTTAATTAAGCATGGCCATGTTTGGTGATGGGTCTATTTCCACTGGGGCTGTTTTTAAGCTGCGATAAGAGGAATAAAAATCAAGGACATATGGAAGAAGAATGTAACTCAAAATTATAATGTATGTAAACATATATATGTGTGTGTGTGTTTGCATTCCTATAGTTACGTTACATATGCAAAACTTTTTTTTTGAGTAGTACATTTTTATTAGAAGTTACAATCACAATCAGCATATTACATTCCATGAACAGATAACTATGAAAATCACATTACTCAAACTAGGTAAATTAGTAAATAACTATAATAAACTAAACAAACTAGTAAATAACTAGACTAACTCAAGCTCACACTTGGTGAGACTCGAATCTGAGACTTCATAATTTTAGAGCCTCCTTCTTGCCACTAAACCAGAGTCTCATTGGCTATGCAAAACTGAATTACATATCAGTACTTGTTTGTGTTCAAAATTTGAATATACAATCAACAATTTTGTAAGTGTTAAATTTTTAGTTCTAGTATATTAAAATTCAATTTTAAAAAAAATGGATATACAAAATCTCTAAATTGGAGTTTCAAATTCTAACTTTTACAATATCTTATTGAGTTTTTTTGTTATGGAATGTCCTATTGAGTTTCTAATTTTTATAGTTTATTTTTATTTTTGGTACAATTGCATATATTTAATTATATTTTACCTACAAAATAATGAAACAAAAAAAAAATTATCTTATACATATGATTTATATTTAACCTACGAGGCTACAGTTGAATTGTATAATTTCGAATCATACATTACGTTTTCTTTTCTTTTCTTTTCCTTTAAGCGATGGAGAAGAAATTTAAATTTGAAATATTTTCGGAAATGAGGTTTATGTTATCATATATCTAATGCATTACGTATACAAAACAGATTAAAATCAATAGTTGATGTGTGAGAATCATTTTGTTGATCATTAACTCCCTTGTCATTTTGGTTCTTATTTAAGACGAGAGCCGTTGTATGAACTGGATGGACAGGTAATGATGAACACTGAAGTATTATAAAATGGCAATTTTTTTTAAGAACAATGGGCAATCTTTCAAATTATCATAAAATCTTATAGTGATTGATGCTTCTTTAATATATACTCACAGAAATGCCAAAAATTGTAACCAAAAAAAAAAAGAAATGCCAACAAAACTTGGTTCAATTTACTAAGTTATTTGTCTTCCTAATGCGATGCTTGAATTTGAATTTCACCCAAAATTTAAAAAAAAAACACTAAAAGTAGTTTCTTAAGCATATATAATATATACGCACGCACACACAAATAATATAGGTTTTATTAAGTCTTTCGTCTTTATAATACTATATTTGAATTTGAATTTTACCCAAGATTTTTTATAAAAAAATACACTAAAAGTAGTTTCTCAAGCTTATATAATATATACACACGCACACACAAATAATATAAGGTTTTTTGGAAATCTAAAATATGTTAAATGGTTAGAAGATATTAGCATTTAAACTAGCAATTGGCACCTTTGGATAATGTTTTCTACTAAAAAGGGAAATTAAACCTATCTCTTTGAGAATAGTATTAATTAATCAATTTATTTATTTATTCATTAGCATGCAGTTTCTTATATTGTTAAACCTCTTATTCACTTGATCACTTCTTCTCTTGTAAAATTTTATTGCCTTTCTTTTCTTTTCTGAGGAAAATTAAAAGATTAGAAAAACAGGTTGTCTTCCATACATAATCACTCATAAAATCATTTTTTTCAGAATTACAAGGTCCATTAGAATAATTAATGCAATACTCATAAGATACAATTAAACTTGCTTAACTGAAAATCTTTTGAGGGATCATGTAAAAAATATATGTTTGGAATCTGTTGAAAGAAATCTGAAAACGTAATGAAAAGATTTAAATGAGAAGACCTATAATTGGTTGATCTGAATAACAGCAGCCTTTAAGAACGGGGTGGGAATTCATGCACTGTACGTTGCAACGCTGTAACATTTATGGAATTTGCTTTCCGTTCTTAATATTATCTTGTAAGATTATATTTTTAGATCATGTTTGGTGTATAAGCTTATAGATAAAGATAAAATAAGATGATAATTATCTTATTTTATATTTGGTGCACACATTAAAAGGAAGATTAGATTGCAAGAAAGATTAATCATCTTTCTAGTATAGGATAACTCAATCCTTCCTAATCCTATAAGATTAAAAATAAATACTCATATTTTATTATTTTATCCTTAACATTTATATTTAAAAATTAACTTAAACATTTAATAAAATAGTAAGTATCTTTAATTAATTAATTAATATAATTTTGTCCTCTTTTTCATTTTTCCTTCTTTTTCTATCTTTTTTTTCTTGTTTTTGATTAAAGAAAAACTATAATTTTGATAAAATAATATTTTCTTGTACACATTTTTTTAAATTATTTTTAGAAAATAAATTTTCAAACAAAAAAATTATTATAAAATATATTTTTAACTAGTTTTTTCTTTCATTCAAAATTTTCTTTTTTCTTTCTTAATTTTTTTCTTTTTGCCTAAAAAATGAAAGAAAAGTGACTATTAACCATAAATTATTAGAAATTATATATTTTTTAATTCATCAAAATTGAATTATTAAATTTAACTTGTTTTTTTGTTTTCTATATTTCCTTATGATTGACAGAAAAAAAAAAGAAGATAAAGAAACCATAAAAATAAAGAAAAATATTTAAGAATAGTCTTTTGGAAAATTTAATGTAATTAAAAAATAAACTTATTTCCAAGAAAAACTCAATTTTCTAAAAATAAATATATTTAATTTACAATAAATTTTTTTAAATTTAAATCATATAAAAGAAATAAAAACAAAAAGGAAAAAACGAAAAAAAATACAAAAAATGCTTTTTATAAAAATTCATTTCTTAACAAAATAATTTTTTTGAAAAAGTAATATAAATTTTTAGAAGTAATTTTTTATTAAAAAATCAGCTAATAAATTGGACTATTAATTATAGTATTATAAATAATTTTTAAATTTTCATTTATATTTATAACCAAAAAATTATAAATTTAAATTATATTACTTTAAAAAAAGTACTTAAAAAATCATTTTATACTATTTTTAATTTTACATATAACAAATATTGTGAAATATATAAAAAATCATCATATCCTATTTTTAATCCTTGTACACACCAAACATAAGATAGGATGATATAATCTAATCTTATCATATGCATAATCTTATATTATCTTATCCTATCCTCATTCTATGCACCAAACATGACCTTATTAGATTAGATCTGTAGGGTTGTAACAACTAAGGTTTGATTTAGCAGTTGTTATTCCTTTTTAAGAGAGATTAAATCCAAGATTTGATTCCCTTCATTTTCTCAGTGTACCTCTTATGAATAAAAAAAAGATCTTTAGGGTTGTTATAATGGATATATGTATGATCTGCCATCCACCTTAGCTGAATTCATATGATGCTTACCTACTTAAACATTTAAGAATTAAGCAATGGCCATGGCTACAAGGGTTTAAATTCTGGCATGGCATGGGTATTACAGCAATATGACATAAATTAATCACATACATATAAGTCTTAAGTAACCTCAAATACCAAAAAATAAAAAAAAACCCTTAAAACATTAATCTCCGTTCTTGTACAAGATAGAGATTTTAGATTCATATATATTCATTAGGATTGTACGAATTAAACGAGCTAGAAATAATCATCTTCCATTATAAACTTACTATCAAAAATGCTATTAGAGAATTATTTATATTTGCAACTCAAATGGTTAAAATTTAAGATTTAAAGATTTTGGCATTCATATCTGGAGAGAATTGTAGGTTTATAAGACTGGAAACTACTACTAGTTATGCAGTAAATAATCATATATACCAAGTACTAACTAGCTGGTCATGCTTTAAAATTGCACTTTTCCTTAGAAGGCTTGACCCTATAGTTGTCTAGTCACCCATCCTCTCTCCCCTCTTGGTATTATCCTAAAAGATTACTCAAATGCAAGGATCTATAAACATTAAAATTGAATAAGAGACGTATTTGAACACTTGATTCAATGATTGATACATATATTATCTATTTGAGTTCAGATTTCACTCTCTTTTTGTCAAATAAAATAATTAAAAAAAGAAGCAATAATTTTTCTATAAAAAAATCATCTTCATTATTTTTAAATATGAGAGATTTCGGCTATTTTCACTGTCAAATGACACGTATGCATAGATACTAATCAAAGACTAATAATTGTCCACATCATCCACTTCCTCTTTTTTTCAAACAATGTTTTCTATTGAAATTCATCTTATGTACATGGGAATTTCTAAACTTCACACAAAAGAAACTAAAAGATACACATACCTTGTAAGAAAATATTTATAAAAAATTAAAAATTATTAAATAAACATACGCCAATTATCTAATTTCACTTACAAGTTACAAGTAAAACCTCACTGGTGCATATAATAATAATAATAATAATAATAATAATAATAATAATAATAATAATAATAATAATAATAATAATAATAATACGTTCAATTAAATCCCAACTTCTATGTCTAAAGTTGTTCTTTTCCCTTTTATCCAAAATCCTGAGCTTTTCTTTCGATGAGAACAGATTTGTTATATAATTTGGAATTTAAAACCATCCAACAAAGAAAACAGTGAAGCTCATGACGACACAGCCAAGATGATCACTCAATATCCAAAGCCAAGGGATTTGGTCTTGGCTTTGGTCTGAGCCTGACAACATATGTAATTATGTTTTAGGACATGGAAGGTGAGCTTATGTCATGTTACCTAGTGTTGTATTTGCAAAAATGACCCTTACCTGTTTTTTATTTAATTACAAAAGCATTAACTAACTAAATGGAGCCCATCCCTTGATCTACGTTTCGTTTGAATCCCATTGCACCTCATCGCATCACTGGTGCGATGGGATCCAAGGAACAAAATTTTCTTGTAGATTTTATTACACGTAGATTTTAATATAATGTTTTTAATTTTTTTTTTGTTCTTTTCACGACATCTTATCTCATCGCCACCGTTGTAATTTCATTCAAATATATATTATTATTACACTACCCATCTCAACTACTACAGTCATTAATCACATCATTGCAGCTGTTTTCAATTTTATTGAAACCTCAGATCAAAAAAAAATATTGAAATCAATTTCATCGCCAATTTGAATGAACCCTAATTCACCTCCCATTGATTAAAAAACAGACGCCCACTTCAGCCATACAGTAATGAAAAATCAGAGCTCTGTTTCGGCCTTTAGGCCAGAGGGTGTCGGCCTGTCCGGTCCTAACTCCTGACATAATGGTGATGGAGCGTACTTACAGCACTCACAACTAGGCAAGAAAGGGTTAAATATGTAAGATAAACTCACATTTATCATTGTGTGGCTCAATAAAAAATTTAAAGAAATTACTTTTAATAGGCCACTATCCTTTAATTTTAGGAACCACATCTACTCACATGATGGACATGATTGGGTGTGATAGTTTTTTAATTAAATTAAAACAGGTTCTCTCTCTCTTAGAACGTACGGTGTTTTCCATCCACACTGTAAACAAAAGAAAACAGAGCAAGAGAGAGAAATCTGTTCACTACTACAGAGATTGCAACAATGGCTTCTTCTTCTTCACTAACATCTACAGCGGACAGAGGTATGTAAATGATTTTACATTGCGTGGAAAGCATGAGATATCTAGTTTTAGAGTTCCTGAATGTGTGTTTATGTATACGATTAAATCTAACATTTAGTATCCGAGCATAGTTATTCTAAACTAGATATACTCTTCCAAAGATTGATGTTCTCCTTTTTGTTTTCTCTGCCATAACAGAAAATTTTACAATTTTAAAAAAATGTTCTAAAAAATTTATTTAAAAATTAAGAATTAAAATAATAATAATAATAATGTGCGGCAACCATATTTGCCATTAAGAAACCTTCACTGTTAGAAGATGATGATGTTAGACCTAAGATGTTTGCAAGTAAAAGCTTGACGTTTCATACAACATTATAATAGTTTTGAACAGTAAAGTTTTTATACATATAATGTTATAAGGTTATGTATATTATATATATAATTTTTACAAGTAAAGGGTTTTATACAAAAATGCTCTTATTGATGGTACCGTAAAGGTTTCTTCTTTTGCATGGTTTTGTCTCTGAGAATTTGTGCAATTTGTAGCGTCTCATGACTATAACTACTTAATTCTAATAGTGATAATGAATAGTCCAAGCTGCAATTCTTGAAAGCTTTCACTAAGTAAAGCCTTTATTCTAAATTTGTAAACTTTGAATTATATATTTATATAAGTAAATGGATGAAACCTTCCTTGTTTGCAAAGATATAAATTTTTCGACTGTGATTGACGATGGTAATGAATTAATGATGATGTTTAATCTGATGCTGATTAATATTGATGATGATGTGATGATTAAAAAAATGGTTTCAAACAGAATAGCAGCACTTGTAGCCTTAATAGTTCAAATAGTAAAATAGTATCTATAAGGGGTGTGAAACCATTTCTATTTGAGCAAGTAAAAACGTTTTTGTTGGAATAATAATATATATTATATATTTGTCATTAACCATGCTAATGAATTGATGATGATTTTTAACGATGATAATGTTATTTAATGATAATAATGATGATTACTAAGGATGATATCATGTTTGTTCAATTTTCACAATTTTGTGTGAAAGTTAAATTTATTGAATGATCTTATATTTTGTATGATTTATTATTATGAGTGATTATCCATATTTGTTTCCGTTGCTTTGTTAAATTTTCGGTAATGTATATTGTCGTAACGGCTTCGCGCTCGACGATTTTTGAAAACACATTTAAAAACGAATGAAGTCGCCACCAATCTTTTTTGAGGTGTGATTGGCCACCTAAAAATATTTATCTTTTTAACAAAATCTCAAAATTAATTAAGTTTTATTAAAAAGATAATTTTTGGTCTGCGAAAACAAAGTTGGGTCCGGAAGTACGGTTACGCGTGGGGAAGGATTAGCACCCCCACGACGCCCGTTAAAAAACGGTACCATAATAATCATGTGTTATCCTTTGGTTTTAATAAAATGGTCTTATCTTAATATTTAAAAATAATTCCTATTTTTATTGCAATCAATTTTATTCTTTTAATTTTGAAACATTTAAGTTTTATTTTTTTATTTGAAATAAGTGAAAATCTTTTGTATTGAAAATTATTCCGAAGTACCTCAATACTCTGGTAGCATTTCGGATAATTTCCTCACCTAGAGATTTCTTAAAAATCACTACTTATGAGTTCTATAGAATCTCATCATCAGAAGATTCACACTCGTTTCAAAAATTATTATGAATGCATATGATGCAAACAGATAATAAATGATGCAAATGCATTTTTATTTTCTATATAAACATTTCTTTATTTATTTTAAATAAAAATTTTTATTATTGAAAAATTGCACTAAGTATCCCAATACTCCGGTAACACTTAGTGAACTTCTCTCACCTAGGGATCAGTTAAGAAATCACTACTTGTGAGTTTCATAACATCCCATCATCTGAAAAATATTTAATTAAATTTAATTTTTATTATTAATTTCCTTTTTCAATTTTCTTTTTAAAAACTTATTTATTTTTATTTCTAATAAAAACAAATTATTGAAAAATCATACTAAATATCCCAACACTCTGGTAACATTTAGCACGACTCTTCTCACCTAGGGATCAGTCAAGAAATCACTACTTGTGAGTTTCATGACATCCCATCATCGGACGAATTTCATTTATTTTAAAATTTAATTTTTATTATTAATTTCCTTTTTGGATTTTCTTTTAAAAACTTATTTATTTTTATTTTTAAATAAAATTTAAATTATTGAAAAATCATACTAAATATCCCAATACTCTGGTAACATTTAGTACGACTCTTCTCACCTAGGGATCAGTTAAGAAATCACTACTTGTGAGTTTCATGACATCCCATCATCGGACAATATTTAATTAAATTTGAATCTTATTTTTTATATATATATTTTTATATATTTTTATACTTTTTTTATCAATAATAATTAGTGGAAATACAAGTAAAAGAAAATTTTTCAAAAACTTTTATTTTACAACATGTAATAATAATAATAATAATAATAATATTATTATTATTATTATTATTATTATTATAATTTAATAATAATTTTTTTAAGTTTTTTTAATTTTTTATTTTTAATTTTCTAATTAAAATTTTCTCTTTTTTTTTTTACAAAATAAATAAACACTAAACAAATAAATAGATAAACAAAAAAATAATTACCAAAATGAATTTAGGCTAAGAGCCCAAAGGAAAATATGCCAAAACAGGGCCTAAACAACAAAGCCCAATCTGCCAGCGGAAGCGGGTCGCGGAGTCGGGTCGCGCGGATCACGGGTCGGGTCGGGTCAAGGCGCGGGTCCAGCTCTCCAAAACGGTGTGTTTTGCACCTCTATAAAAGGTCCCATTTTTTTGTTATCCTTCATTTCTACCGATTTTCAACCAAAAAAATCCCAAAAACTCTCTCAGCCTCCCTCTTCCCTGCGATTTTCGGCCGCCGTTACCGCCACCGTCGGCCACCACCTCCGGTGGCCGGATCACAAAAAGCTTCCCACTTTCCGATGCCCTTTTACCTCCTGACTCCGATTCCGACCACTGTTTTACCAAAAGAACTCCCTAGCCCCACGAATCTGACCAAAATCGAAACCCCTTTCTCTTTTTTCTTTTTTTTTTGTGTTTTCTTTGGTTGTGGTTTCTCACCGATGAAGTGAGGAAGATGGTTGTTTTGTGGTTTTTGTTGTGTTGTTTTTTTTTTTGTGTTTTTGCAGGTGGGGATATAGGGTTCGGGATTCTCGGGTTCTAGGGCTTGTGTTCGGTAGTATTAAGGGTTGTGTGTGCCTGTGTTTGTGTGTGTTGGTGGGGTTTTCAATGTAGGGAGTGAGGCCGAGTGCTGGTGAGGGTGATGGTAGTGGTGTCTCGGTGATGGGGTAAATGGTTTTGGGTCGGTGGAGAGGCAGGGGTGGTTAGGGCTCTTGGTTTTTGGATTTGATAAGGGTTGAGGGAAAAGGGATTTCGGGTCTTCTCCGCCTGAAATCTGGGTTTGGATGAATTTTAGGGTGTTGGCTGGTGAGAGCTCCTCTCGGTGGTGGTAGTTCTGTCTTTGAGGTTGTGTGGAATCCTGGTGTTTTTGGGGGTTCCGAAAAGCTCCCCAAATGGGAGGGGCTCGTCACGAGAGCTTTGAGGCTCTCTTTTCGTGTTGGCAGTGGTGATTGGCAGGAATTGATATGGTGAGCAGAAGGGGTGATGGACGGGTGACAGGCCTGCCGGTGGCAGGAGTTGGTGCCGGCAAAATGGACTCCCATTAAATGTGATGGGAAATAAGATAACAGTAATAATAATAAAAAAACAAAAACAAAAAAGAATAATAATAATAATAATAATAATAATATAAACAAGAACCAAACAAATAATAAAAATAAAATAAAATAAAAACAAATACAAATATAATAATAATAATACTAATAATAATAATAATAATAGAATAAATAATAAAAATAAACACAAATACAAATATATATAAAAATAATAACAAAATGGGACAAAATTAGGTGTCAACATATATAATTTTGTATATTAAGTGTTTACCGAAAATATATATATATATAAAGTTTAATGTGTACGAAAAATATATTGATATTCAATTAGATCCTAAAGTTTTGATCTAGAAATAATGAGTTATAAAAAAATTTAGTAAATAAATAAGTTTTCATTAATTACTAGAACTTAAGAAATTTACCCAAAGGTAAATTATTATTCAATAAATTAATGATATTATGGGAGGTAAATTAATATTTTGGTTGAATATGTTAATTATCCAAAGATAAAAGACATGTTTGATTTTAAATATTTATTTACCCATTAAAGTGTATACATTTAACTCATTTAAAGAAAAATATGTTGTAAAATTTACCCAAAGGTATTTTACTTTATATTTATGTTATGTTTATTAATGCATGTATATTGTAGTATCTACCCAAAGGAGAACTACTATATATCTTATTGTTTATTTTACTGAATTCATTATATTTAAATGTGAGCTTTATTTGTTATGTTTTGCAGTTATTGCAATTAATTTGCATGCATCATTTGTTGTTGTGTTTAACGGCATGAACTTCTCAGAATGGCGAGAGCAAGTTGATTTCCACTTAGGGGTTTTGGATCTTGACTTAGCTCTCATTCATGAAAAACCTGCTGTTATTAAGGATACAAGTAGTGAGGCAGAGAAGTCACATTATGCTGCATGGGAAAGAAGCAACAGATTATGCTTAAAGTTTTTGCGAATGACAATTGCTAACAACATTAAGACTACGATTCCACAAACTGAAAGTGCTAAGGAATATATAAGTCTTGTGGAAGAAAGGTTCCGTTCTGCGGACAAGTCACTCGCTAGTACTTTAATGGCCGAGCTTACGACCATTAAGTTTAATGGGTCGATAAGCATGCAACAACATATCATCGAGATGACAAACATTGCTGCAAGGCTTAAGACTTTGGGTTTAGCAGTAGAGGACTCTTTTTTAGTTCAGTTTATTCTGAACTCCTTGCCTCCTGAATATGGACCTTTTCAAATTAACTATAACACTATAAAGGATAAGTGGAATGTTAATGAATTGGCCAGTAGGCTTGTACAAGAGGAAGCAAGACTCAAGAGTCAAAAGAGTCACTCTGCTAACCTAGTAAGAAAAGGAGCTGTGAAAGGATTCAAAGCCAAAAAGTTTAAGAAGAAATGGTCTGCTAATGATTCTCAGACTGAAAATAAGGAACAGAAGACAGAAAAGTGCCACTTTTGTAAGAAACCTGGGCACTATCAGAAAAACTGTCATAAACGAAAAGCTTGGTTCGAAAAGAAAGGTATTTTCAATACTTTTGTATGTTTTGAATCAAATTTAAGTGAAGTTCCTAACAATACTTGGTGGCTTGATTCTGGTGCTACAACTCATGTTACCAATACTATGCAGGGATTCCTTACGATCCGAACCACAAATCCAAGAAATGATTTTCTGTTTATGGGGAACCGCATGAAGGCTCCTGTTGAAGGCATAGGGACTTACAGATTGGTCTTAGACACTGGATATCAGTTGGACCTTTATGATACACTCTATGTACCTTCAATTTCTAAAAACCTTATTTCTTTAGGAAAATTGGACAATTGTGGTTTTTACGTTAATTTCTGTTCTGGAAGTTTTAATCTATATAAAGACTATGCTTTATGGATCAGGTTTTCTTATTGATGGTTTATATAGAATAAAACTATATAATGTTTTTGCTGAATCTTTGCATGTCACACATAATAGTGTTGGTTCAAAATGTAACATGCTTAATGAAAATTCTGCTTATTTGTGGCATAAACGTTTGGGTCATATATCTAAAGAAAGGATAGAAAGATTGGTAAAGAATGAGATTTTACAAAATCTGGATTTTACTGATCTTGGAACTTGTTTGGATTGCATAAAAGGAAAGCAAACCAAATATACCAAGAAAGGAGCCACAAGAAGCACACAGCTTCTTGAAATAATACACACTGATATATGTGGGCCTTTTGATGTTCCATCCTTTAATGAAGAAAAGTATTTCATCACTTTCATTGATGATTATTCACGTTATGGATATATCTATCTACTTAAAGAAAAATCTCAATCTGTAAATGTTCTGAAAATTTTCCTAAATGAGGTTGAGAGACAATTGGATAGAAAAGTGAAAATCATAAGATCTGATAGAGGTGGTGAATACTATGGGAAATATGATGAATCAAGACAATGTCCTGGTCCATTTGCTAAAGTCCTCGAAAAACGTGGCATATGTGCACAGTATACTATGACAGGTGCATCTGAACAAAATGGTGTAGCAGAAAGGCGAAATCGGACCTTAATGGACATGGTTAGGAGTATGATGAGTAATACCTCCTTACCTAAATCCTTGTGGATGCATGCACTAAAAACCGCTGCTTATTTATTGAATAGAGTTCCATCCAAAGCAGTTCAAAGGACACCTTTTGAATTGTGGATGGGAAGGAAACCAAGTTTAAGGCACCTACATGTTTGGGGTTGCCCAGCGGAAGCAAGAGTGTATAATCCACAAGAGAAAAAGTTGGATTCTCGAACTGTAAGTGGATACTTTATTGGTTATCTTGAGAAATCCAAAGGATATGTGTTCTATTGTCCAACCCATAGTCCGAGAATAATTGAAACTAGTAATGCCAAATTCCTGGAGAATGCTGAAGTCAGTGGGAGTGTAGAACGTCAAATTGTGGAAATAAATGAGATAAGGATAAATGTTCCTTTATCCACTATTGGTCCAAAATCCACAATTGACATTAATGTTGATCCAACTTTTATGGAAAGGGACAACAATGTTGATCAACATTTGGATGATGAAACACTTCCACAGACGGATGTCGGTTCCTATAATAATCAAGATCTGATATTTGATCTAATGAAGGAACATCAAATACAAATGAATCACAAGGAATAACATTAAGAAGATCTCAGAGGGAAAAGAGATCAGCTATTCCGGATGATTATGTGATTTATTTACAGGAATCAGACTTTGATCTTGGCATTAATAAAGATCCAGTTACTTTTTCACAAGCCATAGAAAGTTCAGAATCTGCTAAATGGATTGATGCCATGAAGGAAGAGCTAAAATCCATGGAACAAAATAAAGTTTGGGATCTCGTTCAATTGCCTGAAGGATGTAAAAGAGTCGGTTGTAAATGGGTTTTCAAGACCAAATGCGACTCAAAAGGCAAGGTGGAATGTTATAAAGCCAAACTTGTTGCAAAGGGTTATACTCAGAAAGATGACATTGATTATACAGAAACATTCTCTCCTGTATCTAAGAAAGATTCATTAACAATAATTATGGCACTGGTGGCTCAATATGATCTGGAGTTACACCAAATGGATGTGAAAATTGCCTTTTTGAATGGGGATTTAGAGGAAGAAGTTTATATGGATCAACCTGAAAGTTTTTCCATAGGAAGTAAAGGTCAAATGGTGTGTAAACTTAAGAAGTCAATATATGGACTAAAACAGGCTTTCAGACAATGGTATATTAAGTTCAATACCATTATTATGTCTTTTGGTTTTAACGAAAATATTGTAGATCGTTGTATATACCAAAAGATTAGTGGGAGTAAGTTTATATTTTTAGTCTTATATGTTGATGATATTTTGCTTGCAGCAAATGATTTAAGTATACTGCGTGAAACTAAAGACTTTCTCTTCGAGAATTTTGAAATGAAAGATATGGGAGAGGCTTCTTATGTGATTGGAATAGAAATATTCCGGAAAAGATCAGAAGGAATACTAGGCCTATCTCAGAAAGCATATATCAACAAAATTCTCGAAAAGTTTAATATAAGCAAATGTTCACCCGAGGTTGTTCCCATATAGAAGGGTGATAAATTTAGTCTCATGCAGTGTCCAAAGAATGAATTGGAACGAAAGGAAATGGAATCAATTCCTTATGCCTCTGTTGTTGGAAGCTTAATGTACTTGCAGACCTGTACTAGATTAGATATAAGTTTTGCGGTCGGAATGTTAGGCAGGTATCAAAGTAATCCTGGAATTGATCATTGGAAGGCTGCAAAGAAAGTTTTGAGGTACCTTCAAGGAACAAAGAATTACATGCTCACATATAAGAGATCCGATCAACTGGAGGTAGTCGGATACACGGATTCAGATTTTGCCGGATGTCTTGACAGCAGGAAGTCCACTTTTGGTTATCTGTTTCTTTTAGTTGAAGGAGCAATTTCATGGAAAAGTACAAAACAAACCGTCACTGCTTCATCCACAATGGAAGCAGAATTTGTGGCTTGCTTTGGAGCTACAATTCATGCATTATGGATGCGAAACTTTATTTCAGGACTTGGGGTTGTCGACACCATTACCAAGCCGCTAAAAATTTATTGTGATAACTCCGCAGCAGTATTCTTCTCCAAGAACGACAAATACTCTAGAGGTGCCAAGCATATGGAATTGAAGTATTTTGCCGTTAAGGAGGAGGTTCATAAACAAACAGTGTTCATTCAGCATATTAGTACTGATCTCATGATTGCTGACCTATTAACGAAGGGTTTACAACCCAAGTTATTTAAGGAACATGTTCGTAGGATGGGTCTTGATTGTAGTGATGTTTTGTAGTGACACTTTGAGCTCCTTAATATGTTTCTGACACTATTATGTTTTCCTGTTTTATGATGCTATGTATACATTATTGTTTGATGTTGACAGGAAAGACTTTAACAAGTCATTATTGTGGACCATTATGAAATTATAGTATAATGATAATCTAAGGACCTAATATAATAAATTGTAAGTGTTGTAGTATATGGAAGGGAGTGTTTTACAAATTAGAACATGATCGCCATAACTCATACCGAATAGTTTTTATATTATGGTATTATGATGGGAGATAATAAAGTAACTTCCATTATAAAGATTTTAATCGAGCCAAGTGGGAGAATGTAAGATAAACCCACGTTTATCATTGTGTGGCTCAATTAAAAATCTAAAGAAGTTACTTTTAATGGGCCACTATCCCTTAATTTTAGAAACCACATCCACTCACATGATGGACATGATTGGGTATGGTAGTTTTTTAATTAAATTAAAACAGGTCCTCTCTCTCTCTTTTAGAACGTACGGTGTTTTCCATCCACACTATAAACAAAAAAAATAGAGCAAGAGAGAGAAATCTGTTCACTGCTACAGAGATTGCAACAATTGCTTCTTCTTCTTCACTAACGCCTACAGCGGATAGAGGTATGTAAATGATTTTACATTGCGTGGAAAGCATGAGATATCTAGTTTTAGAGTTCTGAATGTGTGTTTATGTATATGATTAAATCTAACAAAATAAACATTAAAATGTTGGTTTGATTGATACAGAATGTCTGGTCTGCCACATCTGTAAATACTAAATGTCTTCTGCCTGATTGCCTGCAAATTTGATCATCAACAGGATCCTAGCATTCCAGATGGGCATTCAGAAGATCACATTAACCCTGCATTTCATTCTTGTCATCCTGCATGCTTGGCACATCAAAGAAAATGGATGGACATTGAACAATCTATAAGAAGTACCACTCAATGACATTTGAAGTACAACCTGATTCCGTTCATGAAATAACAAGTGTGCCCCATTCAGACATTCAACTCAGGTGGATACCCTCAGAACATTGGACTAACTATAGCCATACCACTAAATAGCATTTGAATCGCAAATCCAATTCTGTTCCATGGAATATCAGTGCCCCATCACCACATTCAACTTGAGACATCGACATATCCACAGAAGGAACTCTTGTAATACCATAATCAGTACTTAGTATCGCATAAACATGTAGCAGGCTAAATTTGGAGAAATCGGAAACATAACAGCAAAATACCCACTCTTCAATGTTAATAAAACCCTAGAAAATTTTGCTTTACTCTCCAATTTCAAAAACAAATATAAACAGTTACTCAAAACATGAATTTCATAAAGGCTGCGATAAAGAATTTGAAAACGGCCCAAAGGGGGTTAGTTTCGGATTCTGCAGCACTTTTTATTGTCCCTTCCCATGATTCACTGTCCATAGAAACCAATGTAATCCTAAGGAGCTATATGATGCTCAAACCTACGAGTAAGACTGATTAACTTAAAAGTATTATGAGCAAAGACTAGGAATACTTACAAATTAATTCTGTCTAATGTTTTATTAGTTCCTTTCTTGTTGACATGTTGTACATCAGCTTTGCTTTCAACCACAACAGCCCCCTCGGATGTTAACTCCCCACTGTTGCTGCCAGTGTAAGTGCCATGAATGTTTAGGTGGATGCCATTTGAATCCCTAATTGCCTGATGAAAAACAAATGATCAATGAATCAAGAAAAACAATTGTTGTGAAATGCTTCTAAGGATAAATAGATTGTCTTTCATACACCATCAAGTTTTATAAGACATTCTTTTGTGTTCAGATACCATAAAGGTTCTCATTCAATCCACTATTAAGATATTTCTCGTTAATAAATTTGTTTAGACATGATGGGTTACTATTATATTAACAAAAATAAATAAAGAAAAATATGCCCATATAGACTGCAGAACAAACCATGTACTTTAGCTACAAAGAACTCTGATTTTTATTTTTATTTTTTTTGTGAATAAACAATCTTTTTTTTTGCTAAGTCACATTTATTGATGGAAAATGATAAAAGTGATTAACACAATCTGTTAATTCACCAGAGAGAGAGAGTTCAAGAAAAAGACAAATCCCAAAACTCTAAACCCAAAAGTAAAAACACCATCATAAACCAAATACAGGACCAACTAATCACCTCAGACACAACAAAATCAAAAAGAGGAGACCCAACAAGCAGAAACTTGACCAAAACACTACCACCAAGCAACAAACATCTCCTTGCAATCTACACCTGATTTGGCCAAAAAGTCGGCCATACCATTTGCTTCCCTGACAATATAAACCAGTTCCACTGTTTTAATACCAACAATCATGGAGTCAATGGCCAAGAAAATATTCCACAGTTTCCATGGTCCAGTCACAGGATCCTAACACCATCCAATAGCAATCTTGGAATCGATTTCAATAATCAATGAAGCTTTGTCTTTAAAATCAGTCTTCAAAAAAACCTCTAATGCCATCTTGATAGCACACAGTTCTGCAGCATTTGAATCATACATCCCGATTGGGCCAGAAAACATAGCATAGGCAAATCCACACTCATCTCTAAGTACACCACCACATCCTGCTTTTACGAGCTGTCCTCTTGCCGCTCCATCCACATTGAATTTAACACTACCCCTACAAGGTGGAGACCAATGAGTAACCAGCCTACAATTCTTTCTACCACCCAAAGGAGCACATTTAATTGAATTATTCCACCACAAAGCCTCATCGAGAAAACCTTCATCCTTGCTTGCCTTAATCCAAAGAAATGATCTAAACTTTACCACAAAAAGCAATTCCTCCATCGACATCATCTTCTTTTGGAAGACCAATTCATTCCTAGCTAGCCAAAGAGACCATAAAGCAACAACAACAGATGCCAACCACCAAGCATTCAACTCACCAAAAAACAGAGGATCAAAACAATTTAACAAGAACATTCTCAAATTAACAGGACAGCACCAATCGATTTGCCACCAAGCAAGAAACTTATACCAAAAGGAATTCACCCAAGGACAACTAAAAAGAATATGATCCACGCACTCCTCAGCCAATTTACACCATCCACACAAACTCTGACTAAGTGATAATGAGACACCTCTATCGATTAGGAAGGATTTAGTAGGTAATCTTTCCAACACAACCAACCAAATAAAACAATTCACCTTAGGAGGTATTTTAAACCTCCATAACTTACAAAATTCAAAAGAATCAACAGGAGAAACCAAATCATTCAAAAGGGAAGAAATTCTTTTAACAGAGAAAATACCTCTACGATCAAGTTCCCAAATAATCTTGTCAGCCTTATTAGAATTCAAGAACATACCTTCCAATTTAATTCTTAGACCATTAAGAAGCTTCAGTTCCCAGCTTAGAAGCTATCTCCTGAACCAAAGGCACCACTCTTGATGGTCAAAATTATTACCTACAGAATAATCACAAACCTTTGCAAATTTCTTTTTAGCAAGGGAAAACAATATGGGGTAAGTATCTTTGAGAGCCAGATCATCCACCCAAACATCAAACCAAAACAAAACAACTTTGCCGTTACCAATTAACCATCTACATCCTTCATTTCCAATAAACTTCTTTACTTTCTCCTGCTTTGACAAATTTACCACATCACGCCATACAGTCGACATCTTCCTAACCTTGTTATCATTCGAAATCCACTTCTGAATATTTTCTCCATACTTAGTCACAACGACATTTCTCCATAAAGAATCATCTTCTGTAGCATATCACCACCACCATTTAGCAAGGAGCGCAAAGTTCATAATCTCCAAATTCCTAATCCCAAGACCTCCGAACTTTTTTGGTTGACAAATCAATAACCACTTAACTTTGGCTAACTTTCTCTTCCCCTCACAACCTCCCCACAAAAATTTCCTCCTAATCTTATCTATCCTTTTGATTACTCCTTTTGGAATTTTAAAAATAGACATGTAATATATGGGTAAACAGGACAAAACCAAATTAATAAGAGCAATCCTTCCGCAGAATGACAAGTATCTCCTCTTCCACATAGCTAGTTTTTGTTGAAATCACTCTATAATAGGCTCCCATAGACTTGTCTTCCTCGGATTTCCTCCAACTAAAATCCCTAGATATTTCAAAAGCAGCAGCCAACCTATCTGCATCTTTTTCCTCGACTCCTACTGTAACCGTCGCAGATTTGCCATAGTTAATTTTGAGGCCTGAAGCAAGCTCAAAACACTTTAACACCCTTTTCATATTTTCAATAACCTCCACATCGGCATCCAAGAATAGAATAGTGTCATCAACAAATTGTAAGTGTGACAAAGAAAATACTTGGGAACAAGCAACACCTCTACATAACCTCTGTTGATCAGCTTTGTCAATAAGCAAATAAAGAGCTTCGATGACTCATATAAAAAGAAAAGGTGACAATGGGTCACCTTGCCTTAAACCACATCCCATATGAAACTAATAAGTAAGAGAGCCATTCACCAAAATAGCAATCCAAACTGTCGGAATACATTCCATCATCCATTTCCTCCATAGAAACCCAAACCCATCTTCTCCATAACATGCATTTGGAACTCCCAAGAAACACAGTCATAGGCTTTCTGAAAATCAAGTTTCAAAGCTACTCCACCCATTCCACCTCCTTTGCAATTCTTCTTCATTGAATCAAGAACTTCATTTGCCAAAAGAATGCCATCCATAATCTGTCATCCATCAATGAAAGCCGATTGAGTGTCAATAATTAGCTTTGGCATAACATTCTTCAACCTTTTGGACAGAATCTTTGCCAAAATCTTATACAAAGAATTTATCAAACTTATTGGTCTATAATCACCAAGCTTAATAGGGTTGTCAACCTTAGGGATTAGGGTAATAAAAGAAGAGTTAATTCCTTTCTCCAGTCTTCCAAGCCTGTAAAAGTCCTCAAGAAAATTCATAACCCCTTCCTTAACAAAATGCCATCCCCTTTTAAAAAATTCCATATTGAATTCGTCTGGGCCAGGTGCTTTCTCACCCTCACAACTCCAAATTGCTTCTTTTGCTTCCTCAACAGAAAATGGACACTCCAACTCACCAGCTTCAGCTTCTGTTAATCTCTTAAAAGGAAGAGCTAAACGGACAAAGCACTTACCCTTTTTGCCAACAAAGTGATTTCTGAAATAATCAAACACCACCAATTTCACCTCCCTAGGATCACTCACCCAGCTCCCATGAATAGACAAACCAGGAATAAAATTACGTTTGGCTCTTGCTTTTGCAGCACAATGAAAAAACCTTGAGTTTCTGTCACCTTCCTTTAACCACAACATCCGAGATTTTTGTCTCCACATGGATTCCTTTTTTCTTAATTCATCCCATAGCTTGCTAATAATCTCTGTTCTTTCCATCAATTCGTCAGCTATCAAATCTCTGAAGCAACCAAGACTATCCAATTGCTCAATCCTCTCCTCCAAAGCATTGATCTTTTCCTCAATATTTCCAAAATGATGAGTATTCTAGTTTTTCAGAAAAACCTTCATCAACTTTAATTTCTTTGACAAACAGAAACCTGCACTCCCTAAAACGCTCACCTTGGACCATTCCTTCTCCAACACCTCAGCAAAACCTTTTCCAAAAACCAACAATTCATAAATTTGAAGGGTCGAGGCCCCCAATTAACCGAATCAAAGGATAAAAGTAAAGGAACATGATCCGATACTGTCCTTTTTAACCGTCTCAAGCAAATATCTCTAAACTTATTGAGCCACCCTACTGACACCAAAATTTGATCAATACGACTTCTCTTATTACCACTCCCAAACCAAGTAAATCTCTTCCCATTGAGTGCCAGATCCGACAATTCACATTCTTCAATGAACTTGTTAAAATCAACGATTCCAACTTCATTTGTAACACATCCCAATCCGTTAGTTGTAGACCTCACTGTGTTAAAGTCCCCAGCCACACACCAAAAACCACCCTCTGTTTTCATATAGTTGCTAATTTCATCCCATAATGCCTTTTTTTCCTGTCCATCACAAGGTGTGTATACATTACAAATCACACACTCAAAATCCGAGCTCACCCACTTCCTTTTAACAAACATCCAGTTACTGTGACAAGAGATCAAACTCCTTCTAAAACTACCCAGATCCCAAATCATAATCAGACCGCCAGAATTACCAAACGAACTTGAAAAACACCAATCCACATTCCCATGAGGCCAAATACTAAAAATTACTTTATTGCTAACATCTTGTAACTTTGATTCTTGAACCAAAAGCATATCCACCTTGTTCCTTCTCACCAATGATTTCAACACCTCACATTTTGAAGAACTACCCAACCCTCGAACATTCCATGATAGAACTCTCATTACTAAAACAAAACAAGATCAACTATTGATTCTACCTCACCACCACCCTTTAACATTACCTAAACCCAAAAAAAAAAAAAAAACAAATAAAATCTTCTACCTCTAAATCTCTCTACCTTCTAGATTATCCAATTCTTTTAAACTCGCAATGACCCTATCGTCATCACAATCTGCAGTCATCCCTAACAATTTTCCAATTCTCCAGGTCTTAACTTCCTCCTCCTCCCTCAAAATTCTTCTCTACTTTGGAAGTCTCCATCTGTCAGCGACTCATTCACAACCTTCTCACTTTCCTGATAACAAACCTTACGAGTTTTTCTTTGTTTTTTGCTCTTTTTATTCCTTTTTCTCTCTAATTTCGCCACTAAAGAATCCTCAATTTCCTCAAGACTCCTTATTCTCCGATCCTTCTTTCCTGCCTTATAACGTTGCCCTAAAATGCTACTGACATATAAAACTGAGCCCATTTTTGTGCTATACAGGGCCTTAGTATGAGCAGTAGTTTTTTTCCCCTGTTTACTAGAGTTATCATACACCTGTTCCAAATCCTCTCGATCCCAATTACTTGATCCACAACTTCAAAATCCACACCAACTTGATCAATCACCTATGGGCTAAAGCCCAAAGAGAAAAGTGGCCTTAGCTCCAAACACTCTCCATTATTCATGGACTTACTCAAGTCACACTCTACTAAAGAGTCTGACACATACGACCCTACCTCTTTAACACCTTCGGAACTTCCCAAAATGACATCGTCCATCAGTAAATGACTGCCCTTGGTAATATTCACTGAGCCTTCTTGTCCCCTGCATGTCTCCTCGTGCGTCATCACATCATTCTCCTTGTCAGTCCTAATGAATGCTTCATCACCTTCCTCGACTCTCTTGGTCTGTTCGACTTCCTTTCCTTCAGAATCACCATCGTTATCGTTGAACCCAGAAGCGTCAGGCAAACTTGAATTCCCACTGCAGTCCTTGGACAACTGACAACAACATTGTGAACAATACAATCCTGATCCACCTTCCTCTGTAACTCTAATCACGAATGTTCTATCATTATATTTCAACTCCACGCACTCATCGATTCTTTCCAAAGAATCTGTTAGGACTGAAACAACACCTTTGCTGAACTCCTGAAAACTCAACGTCTTATCATCCATGCTCAGTAGTTCTCCCCAAACATTTGCTATATTCTTGAATGTTGAAAAGTTCCAGGCGTGTATAGGAACTCCGTACACATTGAACCAAGCTATACAAGAACAAAGATTCAGATTTTCTGACCACTCAACAATTTTTTAGAACCATTTATTCAAGCCATCCCAACCAGAGTTGCTCATAGATTCCATTGATTCCACATTTTCAAATTCGATCAAAAAGAGATTACCTGCACTACAAAAAAATGAACTTTCAGCGACGGAATTAGCGACGAAAAATTCCGTCGCTGATAGTTAAATTCCGTCGCTGATGGTCTTCAGCGACGGATTACCTACGGATTACCGACGGAAATTTTTCTGTTGGAAAAATCGATGTCGCTGATGCTCACTCCGTCGCTAAAACTTCATTTCCGTCGGTAATTCCGTCACTAATTAGCGACGGAATTTTTTTACATCAGCGACGGATTTTATGTCATTAGTGACAGAAAATTCCGTCGCTAAAAACATAATTTCGTTTTTTAATTTACATGAAAATCCGTCGCTAAAAGGCATCAGCGACGGAAATTTTCGTCGCTGATAGTTTTATTATTATTTTATTTTATAAAAAAATCCGTCGCTAAAAGGCATCAGTGACGGAATTTCCGTCGCTAATTCCGTCGCTGATAGTTTGTTATTTTTGTTAATTCAATAAATATTCTATCACTAAAGAGCATCAGTGACGGAAATTCCGTCGCTAATGTTATGAATTCCGTCGCTAATTTGATGAATTTTTTCACTTATTTAACAGATTTTGTTGTTAATTTCTATGAATTTTATCAAAAAAAATGTTCTAAAATTAATTATTTATATTTATATTTATATTTATATTTATATATATGAGAGAGAGAGAGAGAGAGAGAGAAAGAGAGAGTGAAAGAGAAACATTTAAAATAAACCTAATATTTATACTTAAATCCATAAACATTATCTTAAAATAAATTAACTAAAAAAAACAAAAATACATTATCTTCAACATCAGTATCACCACTACCACTAGCACCTCATCGTATCATCAGCATCATCTGTAAATAAAAAACAAAAAACAAAAATATAAGTATTAAAATTTATCATATAAAAAAATTGACAACATAAATATAAAAGAAAAATAGAGTAAATTTACAAAAAAAAGGAAAAAAGTAAAAGGAAAGAGGGATAAAGAAGAAAAACAAAGAAAAAAATGAGAAGATGGACAAAAAAGAAGATAGAGAGGAGTGAAGAGGAGAGAAAACAGAGAATATGAGAATATATAGAGTCTTTGGCGCGCATACAGAGGAATTACCGACGGAATTACCGACGGATTAGCGACGGAAATTCCGTCGATTTCCGTCGCTAATGCTATGTCAAAATATTTCCCGCTAAAGCTTAGGCGGGAAAAATTCAAAAATAATTTTTTATTTTTTTTCGAATTTAAGGCATCAGCGACGAATTTTTTCCGTAGCTAATTCCGTCGCTGTTGCTTTTTAGCGACGAAATTAGCGACGGAAAAATCCGTCGCTGATGCTTAATGAACAAATTCATTTATTTATATTTTTTTCGATTTAAGGCATCAGCGACGGATTTTTTCCGTAGCTAATTCTGTCGTTGTTGCTTTTTAGCGACGGAATTAGCGACGGAAAAAATCCGTCGCTGATGCTTCATGAAAGAAATTTATTTATTTATTTATTTATTTTTTTGATTTAAGGCATCAGCGACGGAATTTTTCCATCGCTAATTCCGTCGCTAATGCCATTTAGCGACGGAATTAGCGACGGAAAAATTCCGTCGCTAATTTCTCTTCATATTGTTTGAGAAAATGTAAGGAAATTAGCGACGGAATTTTTCCGTCGCTAAAGGGCATTAGCGACGGAATTAGCGACGGAAAAATTCCGTCGCTAATTTCTCTTCATATTGTTTGAGAAAATGTAAGGAAATTAGCGACGGAATTTTTCCGTCGCTAATTCCGTCGCTAAAGGGCATTAGTGACGGAATTGGCGACGAAAAAATTCCGTCGCTAATTTCTCTTCATATTCTTCCACTTACACCATGAAAAATATATGAAGAAATTAGCGACGGAAAAATTCCGTCGCTAATTTCTCTTCATATTGTTTGAGAAAATAAGTAAGGAAATTAACGACGGAATTTTTTCGTCGCTAATTCCGTAGCTAAAGGGCATTAGCGACGGAATTAGCGACGGAAAAATTCCGTCGCTAATTTCCTTGCATTTTCTTTCACGTGATTATGCAAAGAAATTAGCGACGGAATTTTTCCGTCGCTAATTCCGTGGCATTAAATTCCGTCGCTAATGCCCTTTAGCAACGAAATTAGCGACGAAAAAATTCCGTTGCTAATTTCCTTACACAGTTTTGGGTTTAGCGACAGAAATTTCTGTCGCTAATTCCGTCGGTAATATTTGGCGCGATTGAACAGCACCTCCCGCTATAATTAGCGACGGAAAATATTCCGTCGCTAATTACCGACGAATTTCCGTCGCTAATCCGTCGCTAATTCCGTCGCTAATTTCATTATAAATTCCGTCGCTAATCCGTCGCTAATACCACTTTTCAACGACGGAAAAATTCCGTAGCTAAATTTCCGTTGCTGAAAATCAATTTTCTTGTAGTGCTGACATTTTCTTAATTGCAACACCAACACTGCACTCCTTATTGATATTCTCCACCAACAAAGCTTCCTCACATAAAAATCTTGAGGAACCCACAACGCAATTTTTTAGCCCTTGAATAGCCTGTTCCTCCACCACCCCTAAACATTTCTTGAGTTTATCCTTCAAAACAAGTTCATGATTTTCCTCCAGTCTTGTTTGACATTCTCCAACCCTTTCTTCAGTTCAACAATCATCAATTCAACCTAAATCAAATCCACTAACTTTCTCCAACTAACCCATAGTATTTATTATGAGGGATCACAACTGAAGAAAGGCAAATAAACAAAGAGCACCCATGTGAACTTCAAGTCATTATTATTATTATTAGTAGCAGTATAACTATTTTATAATAATAATAATAATAATAATAATATAATGGCTCCAAAATTACCAAAATTTAGAAAAAAATTGTATCATAAATTAACCAAAAAAAGTGACAAAAAAATCATATTCAAGAAGGAAAAAGATTGCAATTTCCCTTACCTTTTACCTAATTTGAGCTGAAGAAATTTCTGAAAAATAAAAAAGCAAAAATAATAATAAAAGTTAAATATATAT
Source organism: Heritiera fomes (assembly GCA_032173925.1). Taxonomy (NCBI): domain Eukaryota; kingdom Viridiplantae; phylum Streptophyta; class Magnoliopsida; order Malvales; family Malvaceae; genus Heritiera; species Heritiera fomes. Next base: position 30,568,494 of record JAPDPM010000012.1, read on the forward strand.
GAAAAAAAAATGGATTCAGGATACCTTAACCTGCAAAAATTTGCAATGTAAGCTGAGTAATGATCTTCAACTTCGTATTTTATAAATTGAAATTTAAAAAAATGGAGAGATTAATTCGACAAAAGAGGAGTCGAGCAGAAGAGAAAATGAATAGTGGCATTTGCTGTCATTTTTTGATTTTTTTAAAAGACATGCTTGTTCAAAAATTTTGTTTTACCCACAGAAAAGCTATTCATTGGGAGGGAAAGATTATTTGTTTGTCCCTCCCGCGCATCTCAAGTTTTTTGCACAGGTTTTTGCTCTTTTTTTCTCCCACAACCAATCTACATATTCCATAGATCTCAAGAAAAATGACAGAATTGAAAACCTGTTCTGCCCAACCAAACACGCCGTCAGAATACACAAAATGGACACAGATACAGCACTTAAATTCTACAGGTTAGATAATCTTCCATTCACCCACTTAAAGTAAGAAGTGATAACTGATCAGCGTCAGTTTCCAAGCAAATATTTTAATTTAATACTCAAGAAGCAGCAACCAACTCATATTTTAAGCAATCATCAATTTATTATAGATACTACAAGAGTGATAAATTCAGAAAACTCATATTGCTAAAATATCCTGCTATATACAGCATAACTAAATTATGACTACCATGGCTGGGGCTACATAGAGTGGATTGGGATGACAAAAGATGCAACTGGTCCTGGTAAAGACTATATTAAGATGATACAACTAGATTCATCAGTAGTAGCAAACAAAAGGAAGGGGAACCATGTGAGATTACTTCTTTATAAAAGATTCAACCATTGCCTTCCTTTCCTCCTTCGAATGCCGAACCCCAGATTTCTTCCTCCAGACTCATTGCACTTAGCCAGGGCAAATGTTTGCCCAACCCATCCACCTTTTATGGCATGCATGACGGTAAGTAGGTTTACCAGCTTACAGCATTAAACCTACACGATACAGAATCAAGATCAAGATCAAGATCAGAAAAGTCTAATCCACAAACGTAATTCCTTTTATAGTGAGTGAAGCTCAAATTATGCAGTCCACAAAGAAGCAATTTGTGCATCAACAGCCACTTGGTAATTAGCAAGTGCACCATGATCATATCTTACCTTCCATTTTAAATAATGATAAGATTAACAGAAAATCAAAGATTCAAAAAATAACACTCATATTATGTTACAAAAAGCCAAGCACAGATTCCTTCCAAAACCTATGTTTATTTGTGCACACATTCATTCATATGGACAAATGATAAAACAAAAGAGAAAATCCCCCCAACTCCCAAGAAGAAACAACGAAATAAAAGGAGGGAAGGAAGGATCATGACAAACCCTGTTTAGTTATTGGACAAAATATCTGGATTGCATTTAGTAACTGTTTCATCATCTCATTCCCCCTACCCAAACCAGCTTGCGAGTGAATTACTCATCAAGTATACATGCCTCAAACTTACCCAGAACCTTCCTCCTGTGAATAGGCTGCTTCTAAGACTTGTACGGTAGACTATAGCTCTGACCAGTCCGTTTAGCTATATGCATGGATCTCACAAGCACCAGAATAGGCTTTGAAATATGAATTATATAAGCTAGATCATTAAACAAGAACCTATTCCTAGTAATCAATTTGCAGGATTCCTTCAAATACTTTTGCTTAAGAGTGGATATCTGCATTAGGAATGACACGACCCTGTTTGTTTCCTTCCTGATGTAGAACAAATAATCTTAAAAAGAAAAAAAAAACGTTCAAGACAACAAAAAAGAAAGTCTCAATAAAACCAATCTCAAAATCTAATACTCAAGTCATAATATCAAATTCTTAAATTATCAAAAGCAATAGTTAGAGCTACTAGAAACGGAAAATAAGAAAAGTACCAAAAGCTAACTCTTAACTTTAGCATAAACTTGAAAACACCAAATGTAGCCCTAGTACCAAAATACATAGAAAATAAGCAAAAGACTAACTGATATAGAGAAACCTAAACATTAAAAAATATCCTTCCAAACATAAGACACACGTGTGTGTATTACAATTAGCGAAAAAAGAAGTAGCAAACCCAATAAAATAAACCTCAAGCGCTTCTTTTCATCCTTCATCACTTCCTTTCTAGAGACATTTTACAACCAAATAAATATTATCTTTAGTGGTCTCATTCCTGATGCTACCTATATGCAGAAGCTCCATTTCTTTTCATGCAAGTGAAACATAAAAACTTCAAGTTTCTATATACAATGAGAGAACAATATCTAAAATTTCACATGTATGCATTGATTCTACTGAGGCCTATTTATACCTTAACTGAAAGGAAACTCTTTCCAGTAAAATGGAAAAACAAAAGATAAGCAATAGTGTCTATATATGATATGAAAAATTTACAAGAAAAATATCAGCTTTGAGGCTGAGTGCATTTCTCAAACCAGTATGAGAAATCCCAAAGTTTTCAAAAGCAGCAGTTCCAAGTCAATCAAGCAATTATAGATCCGCAAAATTTTCTGAATTTCAAAATAATGCATATATGTATGATCTGCCATCCGCTTTAGCTGAATTCATATGATGCTTACCTACTTAACATTTAAGAATTAAGCAATGGCTTGGCTTCCATGGTCATGGCTACAAAGGTTTAAATTCTGGCATGGCATGGGAATTACAGCAATATGACATAAATTAATCACATACATATAAGTCTTAAGTAGCCTCAAATACCAAAAAATTTAAAAAAAAAACCCTTAAAACATTAATCTCCGTTCTTGTACAAGATAGAGATTTTAGATTCATATATATTAATTAGGATTGTTATCTTCCATTATAAACTTAATATCAAAAATGATATTAGAGAATTATTTATATTTGCAACTCAAATGGTTAATATTTAAATTTAAAGATTTTGGCATTCATACCTGGAGAGAATTGTAGGTTTATAAGACTGGAAACGACTACTCGTTTTGCAGTAAATAATCATATATACAAGTACCAAGCTGGTCATGCTTTAAAATTGCACTTTTCCTTAGAAGACTTGACCCTATAGTTGTCTAGTCACCCATCCTCTCTCCCTCTTGGTATTATCCTAAAAGATTACTGAAATGCAAGGATCTATAAACATTAAAATTGAATAAGAGAGGCATTTGAATACTTGGTTCAATGATTGATACATATATCGTCTATTTGAGTTCAAATTTCACTCTCTTTTTGTCAAATAAAAAATTAAAAAAAAAAGAAGCAATAACTTTTCTATAAAAAAAATCTTCATTACTTTTAAATATGGGAGATCTCTGCTATTTTCTCCGTCAAATGACATGTATACATAGATACTAATTTAACACCAATAATTGTCCACATCATCCACTTCCTCTTTTTTCCAAACAATGTTTTCTATTAGAATTTATCTTATGTACATGGGAATTTCTAAACTAAAAGATACACGTACCTTGTAAGAAAATATTTATAAAAAATTAAAAATTATTAAACAAACATACTCCAATTATCTAATTTCACTTACAAGTTACAAGTAAAACCTCACTGGTGCATATAATAATAATATGTTCAATTAAATCCCAACTTCTATGTCTAAAGTTGTTCTTTTCCCTTTTATCCCAAATCCTGACCTTTTCTTTCGATGAAAACAGATTTGTTATATAATTTGGATTTTAAAACCATCCAATAAAGAAAACAGTGAAGCTCATGACGACACGGCCAAGATGATCACTCAATATCCAAAGCCAAGGGATTTGGTCTGAGCCTGACAACTTATGTAACTATGTTTTAGGACATGGAAGGTGAGCTCATGTCATGTTACCTAGTGTTGTATTTGCAAAAATGACCCTTACCTGTTTTTTATTTAATTACAAAAACATTAACTAACTAAATGGAGCCCATCCCTTGACCAATGTTTCGTTTGAATCCCATTGCAGCTCATCGCATCACTGGTGCGATGGGATCCAAGGAACAAAATTTTCATGTAGATTTTATTACATGTAGATTTTAATATAATGTTTTTAATTTTCATTTGTTCTTTTCACTATATCTTATCTCATCACCACCGTTGTGATTTCATCTAAATACATATTATTATTACAATACCCATCTCAACTACTATAGTCATTAATCTCATCATTGCAGCTGTTTTCAATTTTATTGAAACCTCAGATAAAAAAAACAAACTTATTGAAACCAATTTCATCGCCAATCTGAATGAACCCTAATTCTCCTCCCATTGATTTAAAAACAGACGCCCACTTCAGCCATATAGTAATGAAAAATCAGAGTCCTGTTTCGGCCTTGGGCTAGAGGGTGTCGGCCTGTCGGGTCCTAACTCCTGACATAATCATGATGGAGCGGACAAATAGGCAGCTCAGATCTTGCAGCACTCACAACTAGGCAAGAAAGGGTTAAACAAACATTAAAATGTTGGTTTGATTGATACAGAATGTCTAGTCCGCCACATCTGTAAATATTAAATGTCTTCTGCCTGCCTGCAAATTTGATCATCAACAGGATCCTAGGATTCCGGATGGGCATTCAGAAGATCACATTAACCCTGCATTTCATTCTTGTCATCCTACATGCTTGGCACATCAAAGAAAATGGATGGACATTGAACAATCTATAAGAAGTACCACTCAATGGCATTTGAAGTGCAACCTAATTCCGTTCACGAAATAACAAGTTTTCCCCATTCAAACATTCAACTCGGGTCGATATACCCTCAGAACATTGGACTAACTATAACCATACCACTAAATGGCATTTGAATCGCAAATCCAATTCTGTTCCATGGAATATCAGTGCCCCATTGGACTAACTATAACCATACCACTAAATGGCATTTGAATCGCAAATCCAATTCTGTTCCATGGAATATCAGTGCCCCATCACGACATTCAACTTGAGCCATCGACGTATCCACAGAAGGAACTCTTGTAATATACCATAATCAGTCCTTAGTATCGCATAAACATCTAGCAGGCTAAATTTGGTGAAATCAGAAACATAACAGCAAAATACCCACTCTCCAATGTTAATAAAACCCTAGAAAATTTTGCTTTACTCTCCAATTTCAAAGACAAACATAAAAAGTTACTCAGACCAGAATTTCATGAAGGCTGAGATAAGGAATTTGAAAACAGCCCAAAGGGGGTTAGTTTCGGATTCTGCAGCACTTTTTGATGTCCCTTCCCATGATTCACTGTCCATAGAAACCAATGTAATCCTAAGGAGCTATATAATGTTCAAACCTACGAGTAAGACTGATTAACTTAAAAGTATTATGAGCAAAGACTAGGAATACTTACAGATTAATTCTGTCCAATGTTTTATTGCTTCCTTTCTTGTTGACATGCTGCACATCAGCTTTGCTTTCAACCGCAACAGCCCCCTCGGATGTTGACTCCCCACTGTTGCTGCCAGTGTAAGTACCATCAATGTTTGGGTGGATGCCATTTGAAGCCTTTATTCCCTGATGAAAAACAAATGATCAATGAATCAAGAAAAACAATTGTTGTGAAGTGTTTCTAAGGATAAATTGATTACCTTTCATACACCATTAAGTTTTATAAGACATTCTTTTGTGTTCAGATACCATAAAGGTTCTCATTCAATCCATTATTAGGTTTCTCGTTAATAAATTTGTTCAGACAAGATGGGTTACTATTATATTAACAAAAATAAATAAAGAAAAATATGCCCATATAGACTGCAGAACAAACCATGTAATTTAGCTACAAAGAACTCTGATTTTTTTTTGTAAATAAACAATCATCAGTTCAGCCTAAATCAAAGCCATCAACTTTCTACAACTAATCCATAGTATTTATTATTAGGGATCACAACCGAAGAAAGGAAAATAAACAATAAGCAACTATGTGAACTTCAAGTCATTATCAGGTCCACTGCTACTGCATACCTACAAATACATGGAGTGACGTAGAAAGGTGATTTAAATTTTGCTCCCATAAGACACCAAAGATATTTGCAGGAATGCATGTGCATGCATCTTGGTAATGTTATTATAAGCAACATTGTTTCATTTTTCAACAAACACACATTTTTTGAAGAGCCTAAACCCACTCAAAACCACACTTTTTAAATTCCAAATAACAAGATAAAGTATTCCCTTGGAATGATGTCAGCCTATGAGCCCTTTTATAACCTTCAAAATTTTTAATGATTACAAAGCAAGGCACGGTGCTAATAGCACATAGATTCATTCCTCTTTCCAGCACTCTACTCGCAGTGACTTTTTCTCCATTTATTCTACCTAATTTACCTCAAAACCTCCAACCACTGTTATAAGCAAACTTACAATTAGATATTATAGCAAAGGCAAACAAATATTCAATACGATTAGACAAAACCTTTAAGTCACACATATTAAGCACCATTTTTTTTTTTGCTTGATGTCAGACATAGACATGCACAAAGGTTTTGGACAAAAGCTTACCTCTCCAACAATTGCTTGGCTTTGTTCATTTGTTTCAGATGTTAAAACATCGTTAGAAAAGACCCCTAGTGCAGCAGCATTGTGTGTGTCATGCAAGACAGCTTCCCCAGTAGAGCAGTCTGAGCTTTCTAGTAGTGGATCTGAAGTGTTTTCGGCCACTTTCTTGTCTGTGAAATCAGAGTTCTTCTCCAACAATAGATCCACATTGTTTCCCACTTCTTTCTGATCTGTCAAAATAGAAACCTCAGAGGAATTCATATCCTCTAACTTAGAACCGCCATTTTCTAGACTCACATTCACCTTCATGTTTTCAGTTTGGTCCAAACTTTCACTTAATTTCCATCCATCACTAGACCTTCCATCCATGCTATCAGTTGGTCTAGCAACAGGCCGTAATGGAAATGTCTCGACTACTATGTCTGCTGCTATTTGAGTGACTTTAGACGTGGTTGCTGCCGCTTCTTTACCACTTTTATCACTTTCCAGTGGTTCCATTACTTGCAACTCTACAATCGCTGCTTTGTCAGTTCCATTGGTCACATCCACAAGATTCCCATTAATAATTTGCTCACTGTCAAACTCTTTACATTCAGATCCAATAGAAAGCCCATCAATAACCAAAACTGATTCATTGCTTGCCTCCTCATGATGATTACGAACAAAAGAATTTCCATTTGATTGTATAGGCAACAGAGTATTGGGTGCTGTGGAAATTGAACCAAGTGGATTTTGTTCCAAGAACTGATCAATGTTCTGCTCCCCTTCAGTCAACTTAGCAGGACCCAACACTCTATTTTCTTGGATAATCTCTCGCACGATCTCCCTTATTATATAGAAAGATCCACCAACTTCCTTGTGGGTGAGGTTAAGAGATGGAAAATTTCCATTGTTTGATTTCTGATACCTGCAACAATCTCATAAATGGGTGAGTTTAAGAGATGGAAATTTTCTTTTGTTTGATTTCTGATACCTACAATAGGTTCAACAAATAAATGGTACAGAAATGTAGCAACTCACTTCAGATTTTAGCTCAGGAAACTAGAAAGTTTAACAGCTTTGTTAGAGAGGTAAAACCTATAAGTTTAAAAATCCACATGAACAGAAATAATATTGAAAAGAGAACACCAAATTGGATGCAACATGAACTAGTCCACTTAACTCTAAAATGGCTTAAAAATCAAACATTGCATACTGAATGAACTACAAATGGTGCTCCCACCAAGAATAAAGGCAAAGGATCATTTCAATAAGTTCATAAATGCCACATTTCGATTAATTACTACCAAGTCTGCTGAAAGTTGGTTGATTTAGAGATTGCAACTTTTTTTTTTTGGCGTAAGACATTGCCACATTTTACATATTGCATTTGCACTAAGTATCAAACAAGGTATATTCAGTTTAAATAGAAGGCCAAATGTGTCTTCAAAGAAATATAATTAATTAGGCACTGAAAGATGAATTTTTGGTTGGCAAACTATTATTCTAAAAGCTAATAAAAGCCTTATTTGGTCAAATTTACTGTCATATACGTATAGAACATAAAAATTTACTGATATGCAGATGAGACAAACACATGCTACATCAACGTTTTTAGATAAATAAATGCTATTTCTAATTTTCTATACAGTCATGATAAAAGGCCCAGTTATCAGGCTTTGCTCTGCCTTCTTAACTTCAATATCTTCTGTCAGTTGGAAAGCAGAAAGATATCATGGATTGCAAATTGAAATACGGAAAATAATAGTTGTCACAGTCTTCTTCAAAAACATAGTATTTTAAAAAGTTTTGAGCATGCTATTAAGATGTAAAACTAGGACAAGAAATAAAGAAGAAGGGTGCAGGGTTTGAGTTGTTTTCTAGAGATTTCTATAGAAATTCTATCAAAATACACAAAATAGACACAGATACAGCACTTAAATTATACAGGTTAGATAATCTTCCATTCACCCACTTAAAGTTAACAGTGATAACAGATCAGAGTCAGTTTCCAAGCAAATATTTTAATTTAATACTCAAGAAGCAGCACACAACTCATATTTTAAGCAATCACAGGCATCCTGCAATCAATTTATTATAGATACTACAACAGTGATAAATTCAGAAAACTCATATTGCTAAAATATCCTGCTATATACAGTGTAACTAAATTATGACAACCATAGCTGCAGCTATATAGAAGTGGATTGGGAAGACAAAAGATGCAACTGGTCCTGGTAAAGACTATATTAAGATGATACAACTAGATTCATCAATAGTAGCAAACAAATGGAAGGGGAACCATGTGAGATTACTTCTTTATAAAAGATTCAACCATTGCCTTCCTTTCCTCCTTCGAACGCCGAACCCGAGATTTCTTCCCTCCAGACTCATTGCACTTAGCCAGGGCAAATGTTTGCCCAACCCATCCACCTTTTATAGCATGCATGAGGGTAAGAAGGTTTACCAGCTTACAACATTACACCTACATGATACAGAATCAAGATAAAGATCAGAAAAGTCTAATCCATAAATGTAATTTCTTTATAGTGAGTGAAGCTCACATTATGAGGTCCACAAGGAGGCATTGTGCATCAACAGCCACTTGATAATTAGCAAGGGCACCATGATCATATCTTATCTTACCTTCCATAAGATTAACAGAAAATCAAGGATTCAAAACATAACACTCAACTATGTTACAAAAAGCCAAGCACAGATTCCTTCCAAAACCTACATTTATTTATGCACACATTCATTCTAGATATGGACAAATGATAACACAAAAAAGAAAATCCCCCCAACTCCCGAGAAGAAACAATGAAATAAAAGGAGGGAAGGAAGGATCATGACAAACCCTGTTTAGTTATTGGACAAAATATTTGGTATTGCATTTAGTAACTGTTTCTTCACCTCATTTCCCCCTGCCCAAACCAGCTTGCGAGTGAATTACTCATCAAGTATACATGCCTCAAACTTACCCAGAACCTTCCTCCTGTGAATAGGCTGCTTCTAAGACGTGTACGGTAGACTATATCTCTGACCAGTCAGCTTAGCTATATGCATGGATCTCACAAGCACCAGAATAGGCTTTGAAATATGAATTATATTCACTAGATAATTAAACAAGAACCTATTCCTAGTAATCAATTTGCAGGATTCCTTCAAATACTTTTACTTGAGAGTGGATATCTGCATTAGGAATGATACAACCCTTTCTGTTTCCTTCCTGATGTAGAACAAATAATCTAAAAAAGAAAAAAAAATCAAGATAACAAAAAAGAAAATCTCAATAAAACCAATCTCAAAATCTAATACTCAAGTCTTAATATCAAATTCTCAAATTATCAAAAGCAATAATTAAAGCTACTAGAAACGGAAAATAAGAAAAGTACCAAAAGCTAACTCTTAACTCTAGCATAAACTTGAAAACACCAAATGTAGCCCTAGTACCAAAGTACATAGAAAATAAGCAAAAGTCTAACTGATATAGAGTAACCTAAACATTAAAAAATATCCTTCCAAACATAAGACACACATGTGTGTATTACAATTAGCGAAAAAAGAAGTAGCAAACCCAATAAAATAAACCTCAAGTGCTTCTTTACATCCTTCATCACTTCCTTTCTAGAGACATTTTACAACCCAATAAATATCTTCTTTAGTGGTCTCATTCCTGATGCTACCTATATGCAGAAGCTCCATTTCTTCTCATGCAAGTGAAACAAAAAAACTTCAAGTTTCTATATACAATGAGAGAACAATATCCAAAATTTCACATGTATGCATTGATTCTAATGAGGCCCATTTATACCTTAACTGAAGGGAACCTCTTTCCAGTAAAGTGGAAAAACAAAAGATAAGCAATAGTGTCTGTATACGATAGGAAAAATTTACAAGAAAAATATCAGCTATTAGGCTGAGTGCATTTCTCAAATCAGTATGAGAAATCCCAAAGTTTTCAAAAGCAGCAGTTCCAAGTCAATCAAGCAATTATAGATCCGCAAAATTTTCTGAATTTCAAAATACTAACGTCAACATAATGCAACCTTTTCATAGAAAGTTTTTTCTTTTCTTTCTAGTTCCACAAATCAAAAGATAGGCTCCATCGTTACTGACATTCTGTTATTTGCTAATTGCACTTTATTTCCCTATGAGTGATAAAAAGTAAAGGAAAATTTTTCAACTGATTAAAATGAGTAACAAAACTAATCTCCAACAGTAATCGTAATTATTGCACTAAATTAAAGAAAATTCATATATTTTGTTCTCCAATAAATTAAAAAAATTAAAATTGAACAAAACCTGCAGCAGTTCATGTCCCAGTATTTAAGTTAATATGAATAAGACCCACCTCATTTAAAGCATTAAGCATTGCAAAACAAACATACAAGAAAAAAAAAACGACTTCAAGGAACTAACTACCAAAATCCCATACAAGACAAACACTCAAAACCAACAACAAAAAGACCCATTCTCTAAAGTGCCGCTTACACAAAAAAAAAAAACTTTAAGCTAAGATAAAACCAAACAAAAAAAAAGTGAAACGAAAAAGATAATCAGATTTCAAAGGTGGAAATGAAAATCGAAGTTCACCCAGAAAAAGAAATGAAAAAAGAAGCAGAAATGTAATCAGAGAAAGAGTGTTTACCTTAAGATAGATAGAAAGAGAAGGATCGGGAATTTGCTTTTCTTTTTAATTGTACGGGGGTTTAGAAAAATTTTTTAAAACCCTACATTACAAAACAAAGTTGTTGTTGTTGCCAAAAACAACAATAAAAAGTTGCTAACGTCAAATCTTCGATCTTCGCGTTAGTCTGTCTCTAACGAATCTGCGAAATAGGAAAAGTCAGAGAGGCGCAGGGGTTTTCCCCTGCGCGCGCACTCCGATGCTTAAGTCAGACAGAGTTTTGACAGGGTTTCAGTAGACAAATAGTTTAAGAATGATACATGTGACCTATTTATAGGAGTTATTTTGCGCGTAATTACCTTTAAGCCCCACAGCTTAAATAATAACCCGGTGGATCATTTCTGGGCCTTTTGAGTCCTCTTTCCTCTTGGGCTTAGATTATTATTTGGCTCAATGGTCTTCAATTTGATTTATAGAAAAGCCCAATAATAATTGATATAGTCCACATCAATTGCTCCCCACTCTTTTACAAGGTTTACCTTGTGAAAGAGTATATAAAGAATGGGCTTTTCAAATTCTTGTGCTACCCTCTTCCTAGGATTATCACAAGAGTCTTTTCATCTTCACTTGAGGGCTCAATTATTATTTGTAGCAGAAACGACATCGTGTCATCATTTCTTTTGTCAAGTGTCTTCTATCTTCTATTAGCCAAGAGGAAGAAAACCGAATCTGGGTTAAGGCCATGAGAGCACATAGTTAGGAAGTGCCATAAGCGGATGCATATGTTCTTATCTGGTTTCATCGTATGTGATTTGTACTTGGCATGCTCTTGATTGGTTGAAGCCCAATCCAGATGCTGAGAATTCGGAACCTTTTTAAGGATAGACACTTATAAAGATTTATCTGATCTTTACCAGCTCTTAGAAGCCTTTTTGTTGACTCGAGATGGTCGAGGTTCTCACAAGCTTGGACAAAGATTTTTAGATAATCCAAAGACTAATTTGCCTAAGGATCAAGCTCTTGACATTATAGCACCTCGGAACGCACATGCATGGGTGCCTATTAGTTTTGATACTCCTTTTAATGCAGAAGTTAATCTATAGTACTCCCCAGCTCTTCTTATGAAGCACATACATCTAGAGAAGAATTCGTACTTGGGCATCGCATTTATCCGTACACTTTATTGCTTGAGGATTTCACAATTTGCCCATCTCGCGTATTTTTCGCTCTGGGACTTTATAGAATTGCTCGTCTCCTGCATTTTCGCTTAGGGACTTTATAGAAATGATAAGACTATAACATCGTTTTTATATCCGGAATGCCAATATAAAACGTTAAATGCACTTTGTCAATCAATTGTAGCACATATACAATGATAAAATTGTAATGTAACTCGTACCGTACCTCACAGCCTGCATACTGTGTACTCCCCAGGGTCTTCTTTGCGACTTTTTGTGTCCAAGAAGAACTTTTACTGGAGCATTGGTCCTCATTTAGAGACTTATTTTTGCCCATCTCGCACTCTTTTGTGCTTAGGGACTTTTTGTTTTGCCCGTCTTGCACCTCCTATGCTTAGGGACTTTTGATTTGCCCGTCTCGCACCTCCAGTGCTTAGGGACTTTTGATTTGCCCGTCTCGCACCTCTTGTGCTTAGGGACTTTTTGTTTTGCTCGTCTTGTATCTTCTCGCTTAGGCTCTTATTTTTGCCCGTCTCGCGCATTTTTCGCTTAGAGACTTATTTGTGCCCGTCTCGCGTCTTTTTCTTGCTTAGGGTCTTATTTTGCCCGCTTGGGGTCTTATTTTGCCCTTCTAGCGTCTTCGTCATGCTTAGGGTCTTATTTTGTCTGCTTGGGGTCTTATTTTGCCCTTCTAGCGTCTTTGTCACGCTTAGGGTCTTATTTTACCCGCTTAGGGTCTTATTTTGCCCGCTTGGGGTCTTATTTTGCCCTTCTAGCGTCTTCGTCATGCTTAGGGTCTTATTTGTGCCCGTCTCGCGCATTTTTCGCTTAGGGACTTATTTGTGCCCCTCTCGCATATTCTTCACGCTTAAGGTCTTATTTGTGCTCGTCTCGCGCATTTTTCGCTTAGGGACTTATTTGTGCCCGTCTCGCATATTCTTCACGCTTAAGGTCTTATTTGTGCCCGTCTCGCGCATTTTTCGCTTAGGGACTTATTTGTGCCCGTCTCGCGTCTTCTTCTATTCCTGCAACATGTCTATCAAACATGGAGGATTATCATAGTACAGATAAAAATAACTGGCCTTTCGCTTCATAATATAGTATTTTCAATTAAGTAGAATAATTGCAGCAAATGTTAAAACAATAATAGCAAATGTTTACCACCAGTACCATTCCAAGTCTTTGTCTTTGAAAAATCTGTAAGGTACGAGTGCTGTGATGTTTTGCTGCCAACCATGGATTGTGCATTAAGTCGCGCCTCGGTACCAGCAATCTATCTTCACGAGCTTACCACAAGTTGTTTTCGATTGAACCAAGCTCTTCCTGGCTTGCTGCCTTTCACGACAGTGGCTAGTGCCTACCTCGGACACCTGCCTAATTCAATCACAGTTGTTAGAGTGGACAAGAAAATTGAAAACATCGTTTTAGAGTACCTCAGATCTGGTTACCACCCTTATGTCCCTGCTTGAGTGTGTTTGCAATTTCCGTTGTGCCAAGCACTCACTTGTATTGATACTTCAGAATGCTATGTATAGGGGCTTACAAAGGAGACACATCCTTGATCTCGACACCTTGAGCCGGCACATCCTTGTCTTGCTTAAAGGACTCATGAAGCCGACACACTCTTTATATAGATAAACCCTCTTTCACATGTGTGGTTATCAATAGTCCAAGTGTGTGGCTCTTAAGCCACTTCTAGATTGCTAGAGCAGTTCTTGGGTCGAAGGAAGCTTTTGGACACTCGATCGGACTAGGTCTAGAAGATTTTAGATCATTCCGCTCAAATCCCGCACTTGGGCGTGTGCTTGGATCGCCAAATTTAAATGTGCTCGCCTGCATTGTGCTAACGGGGGAATTTTGCGTATGGGTGCTGTGTTCACCTAATTTTTTTCGCTGTCATTTTATTAAAGTAGGGAGCTTATCGCATGCGAGAGCCCCTATCTCATCCAAGGCCTATCGCTCGTGGGAGCTCCCCTGTCTCCCCAGGTCTGTCGCATGCGGGAGACCATGTCTTGCTAAAGGCTTGTTACGCACGGGAGCTATTGTCTAGCTCACGGCCTGTCACTCTTCTTGGCTTTGAAGTTCAATTTCACAACGAAGAAGATAAGGTTGCCCATGTTCTAGTCGTGTCGCATGCCTATAGTGGTGCAAACTGCTCTGTCGCGTGACCTTGAGCTAGCTTGGGACAGAGTGCCTGTTGCATGCTTGTAGCCGCGCAAATTTGCAGTGTAGCAAGCACCTTTCGAGCGACAGATTGTTCTGTCACATAACGTCTTGCATGCAACTGAATATTCAAAAGAGTGGCATCTTTGTGAGATCTTCAATAGTGATCCCCCTTTCTAGCCATTTTGGCTATCACACGCGTGAGCCACCTCTCGCAGAAAGAGTCTGCCACGTGGAACCTTGTCGCCAAAATTTGTCATGTGCGTGCCTATGCTCGCCGAATTGAAAACACTGCTGTTGCCCACTTCTTGTACTCTGCCGCCAGAGATCTTTCAGGCAACAGGTTGGGCTCTGCCCATTCCGCGTACTCAATCACCAGGGAACTTTTGGGCGATAGGCAGGGTTGTAGCCCACTTCTTGTATTCTGCCGCCAGATATTATTGCCTTTACACTATATAGCTCCCCGAGTTCTTTTTTGAAACAGTGTTGTCATTCTTGTTCAGAGATGAACTTTTTCTCGAGCGTTGTGCTTGATGGTGTGCAGAGTTGCCTAATCTTTTCTTGCTTCGGTCACTCTGAATGGCTCGCCCATAGAGTTCTCTCTCCTAGGCGAGTTCCTATGTCGGTTGATAAGTGCTTGCTTGCATGGGTCTTAGGATGGCTGTATTCTTAGTCATTATTCACAACCGTACTTTCGTGGTGGCCACTAGCTCGTCTGACCTTTTGTGTCCTGTCCGGTTTTCGCCGCTCATCTATGCTCTTGCACATCTGGGCGAACACGAGGGTGCATTTTAAGTTCTAGCGTGTTACCTGAGGTCTTTGGTTGGGGACCGCCCAATAGAGCTCTCCTGGACTTATTCTCGCTTGTTCTTAGTTCTTCGTCTAGCTCTTTCCTTTCCTGGGTGAGCTCATCTAGCGTTGTGTGCACACTTCTGCCATAGTGCGTGCTTTACCAGTCGAGCCTTGCTGTGAAGGCTGGGCTGTGGCGTTGGTCATGTAATCGCCGTATGCCATTCAATCGTCAAAAGTGCCAGTGGTCTTGTGCTTGCCACATGACACTATACTCGTAAGCATTGCTTTGTCGTAGGCGGGAGGCTTCCTCGCCAGCACCTATAGCACGCGAGATCCACACCTCTCGCCCAAGTCTGTTCGCCCGTGGTAGCAGAAAGAGGTCTCTCGCCAAGGTCTGTCTCGCGGGCGGGAGGCTTCCTCTCCAGCACCTATCGCACGCGAGATCCACACCTCTCGCCCAAGTCTGTTCGCCCGTTGTAGTAGAAAGAGGTCTCTCGCCAAGGTCTGTCTCGCGGGCGGGAGGCTTCCTCGCCAGCACCTATCCCACGCGAGATCCACACCTCTCGCCCAAGCCTGTTCGCCCGTCGTAGCAGAAAGAGGTCTCTCGCCAAGGTCTGTCTTGCGGGCAGGAGGCTTCTTCGCCAGCACCTATCGCACGCGAGATCCATACCTCTCACCCAAGCCTGTTCGCCCGTGGTAGCAGAAAGAGGTCTCTCGCCAAGACCTGTCTCGCGAGCGGGAGGCTTCCTCGCCAGCACCTATCGCACGCGAGATCCATACCTCTCACCCAAGCCTGTTCGCCCGTGGTAGCAGAAAGAGGTCTCTCGCCAAGACCTTTCTCCGGGCTTCTCGCCCAGGTTAACATTGGAGGTGTCTCTCGCCAGGATCTTTCTTCGGGCTTCTCGCTCAGGTGATAGGAGGTGTCTCTCGCCTCTCGCCCATGCAGGTCTCTCGCCAAGGTGTTATGTGCGAAAGCCTAGCTCTCGCCATGCTTGTCGGGTGCGATAGACACCCTCTCGTCAAATGGTCTATCAACTTTGCTTCGAATTTCCTGTCGCCAGAGATGGGCTCTTTTGCTGAACGCCTGCCGGGTGGTGAGAGCTAGTCTCTCGCCCATGCAGTCTCTCACCTCTCGCCATGACCTGTCTGTCGCGAGAGTGAGGTCTTCTCGCCAAAAGCATGTCTCGCGTGGGAGGTGCTCTCACCAAAAGCATTACGCCTACAAGGGTGTCCTCGCCAAAGCATGTCGCGTACGGGAGGTGTTCTTGCCAAAAGCATTTCACGTACAGGGGTGCTCTCGCCAAAGACTGTCGCCAAAGCACTTTTTCAGCGCGCGAGAGATAGCTCTCGCCCAATGCAACAAGGGAATCTCTCGTCAAGGACTGTCTTTCGCGAGAGATGCTCTCGCCCATGAAAACTGGGGGGTCTCTCGCCAAAGGACTTGTGTGCGCGAGAGATAGCTCTCGCATATGCAAACTGGGGGTCTCTCGCCAAAAGGACTTGTCTGCGCGAGAGATAGCTCTCGCCTAATGCAACAAGGGAGTCCCTCGCCAAAGGACTTGTCTGTCGCGAGAGATGCTCTCGCCCATGCAAACTGCGGGGTCTCTCGCCAAAAGGACTTGTCTGCGCGAGAGATGGCTCTCGCCCAATACAACAAGGGAGTCTCTCGCCAAAGGACTTGTCTGTCGCGAAAGATGCTCTCGCCCATGCAAACTGCGGGGTCTCTCGCCAAAAAGACTTGTTTGTGCGAGAGATGGCTCTCACCCAATGCAACAAGGGAGTCTCTCGCCAAAAGGACTTGTCTGTCGCGAGAGATGGCTCTCGCCCAATGCAACAAGGGAGTCTCTCACCAAAAGGACTTGTCTTTCGCGAGAGATGCTCTCGCCCATGCAAACTGCGGGGTCTCTTGCCAAAGGACTCGTGTGCGCGAGAGATAACTCTCGCCCATGCGAACTGGGGGTCTCTCGCCAAAGGACTTGTCTGCGCGAGAGATAGGTCTCGCCCATGCGAATTGGGGGTCTCAGACTTCTTCTCCCGAGAAAACTAACTTGTTGAGTGACACCTATTATGCGAGAGGCTCTCTCGCCTAATTTGCATTTGGGCGAGAGGGTCTCTCGCCCAAATGCATCTCTCGCCTAGCTTGTCGGCGTGAGAGTTAGTCTTTCGCCTCAGACTTTATTGCGTAATTTGTGCATCCTGCCGCAGCCTACATACCCTGTCTTCCGTAGATCGTTTTTTCACCATCTTTTGTTATGGCTTTTTTGTTTGTTCCCACAGACAGTGCCAATTATTGTTGCCAAAAACAACAATAAAAAGTTGCTGACGTCAAATCCTCGATCTTCGCGTTAGTCTGTCTCCAACGAATCTGCGAAATAGGAAAAGTCAGAGGGGCGCAGGGGTTTTCCCCTACGCGTGTACTCCGATGCTTAAGTCAGACAGGGTTTTGACAGGATTTCAGTAGGCAAATAGAGCTTAGGGTTTAAGAATGATACCTGTGACCTATTTATAGGAGTTATTTTGCGCGTAATTACCTTTAAGCCCCACAGCTTAAATAATAATCCGGTGGATCATTTCTGGGCCTTTTGAGTCCTCTTTACTCTTGGGCTTAGATTATTATTTGACTTAATGGTCTTTAACTTGATTTATAGAAAAGCCTAATAATAATTGATCTAATTCACATCAATTGTAAATAAACGAGGCAGTAAAGAACAATAGTAACTTTGTTCCAATGCTCGGCTCGGCGGGCTGCATACAAACTTAAATGTCTTTTTTATTCTTTTTCTTTTAAGCGGGTGGGTCGGGAAAAGAGAAGTGTTTATGGACGAGGATGAGTTCGATTCATATTTTAAAATGTTTGCCCTAAATTGAGTCCATTTCTAAAATTTCAATTAGACAATGCTTTAAAATTTATTATTCTTTTTTTTAATAAAAAATTTATTTTTATTAAAAAATTTTAATATATTTTTATATTCATAAAAGTAGTTATTTAATAATAAATTATATTATCAGGCTTATTCAATCCCACCGATCTAAGCTCATGGAACAACTTATTAGTCTATATTAACTGACTTACCTGTTTATTTTGATAAAGAAAGCACATAATATAAAAAAAAATTTATTTCCTAAATAATTTTTTTTTATCAAAATTTGAACTCAACTTCTTAAGCCAGACTTCAAAGTTTTAATCGTATACCTCTTTCAAGGACCAGATTTTGATCTTAATTTATCAAGATGATATTTTTTAAAAATTAAATTCAAATTCATCCCTTTCGATGCTTCTAATTTGATTTTTTTAGGATTATTAATTCCTAACCCTTTTGTGATACCTCTAGTTTTTATTAGTTTTTTCTTCTTTTTTTTAGAATTATTTATTTCTAACATATTGTATTTTTTTTTGTTCAGAAAAAGAACACACCACTAACACCAAAACGCGTTGATTTAGATTAGCGTGAAATTCCTTATAAACACACACACCCCACAAATCTAACATATTGTATTGTATCGAAAGAAAACTTAACTTGAAAAATTAAGCATCCTGATAAGATTTAAACCATAGATTCTTTTGATGCGACTTATGTGAGGACTATTGTATCATATGCAACACTAAATTATACGAGGTAGTACTAACAGTGAAATGGAGAAGAAAAGTCATGAGCCAAAGGGAAAATGAAATTGACCATTTTTCTTAACTTTTTCCTTTTTATGCAGCACCGACCAATTTCTGTCCTCACTGATACTTCAGGATGGAAACAAACATTTGCCTTATCAGACCGTCAAAGGAATATGCAATAGCAAATCTCAGCAGATAGAAACTAAACTATACATCTGATCAAAATTGCCTCCTCATTTTCTTCCTCCCCAGGAAAAACAAAAATATACAGTGTTGAAAGAATGTATCTACTAGCACCAAATAATAGTGAAAAAAAAAAGAGAAAAGAATATATCTACTGAATTGAATGCTCTGTATGGTGAAAAAGAATTTCTATCAGCGTCACCATATTAGCCGGAAACCTGGTATGCTGTATGCCTCATGAGATAACCCCGTAAAAAGGCTTGACTAGCTAGTGAAACGAGGCTGGGAAGCTACTCTTGTCTCCCCTCCACTCCTTGAAGGCAGTTTACTTGATAAAAAGAATGAGAAGATTAAAATTCCACGAATCGAGGTGTTAGATGAAACTCGGCTTCTCTTTGTCTGCAGCAGTTTCTTCACTTCCCAATTTGAGAAAACAAGGGTGCAGTAGCCGTGTTAGGTGTTCGGTGTTTCTAAGTTAGAATATGGTCATCTAATTTAGCTTCTAGGTATTCCTATAATCCAAGTGATCTCTGCTTGTACCCATTCTTCATCCTTTCCAGTAGTTTCTCCTTAGTTTTCCTCTTTTTCTCCATCTTCACCCTGTATCTTTCTTCCCTCTCCCTCTCATAAATTCCTCGCCAATGCACTTCCCCTGTCAATGGCCACAACCACATCTTCCTTGGGTGGTCATTGTCATCTTCAGCCTCTGCCAGATCTTCATCCATGCTCTTTAATAATGTAAAGTTAAAATATCTAGCCCACATGAATTCCTTTCGTTGTTCAACTGGATGTTGCTCTTTAAGCAAACCAGAGCTTGGCTCAATGTAGACCATCCTCCGCCCACTATGGTAAGCCCAGACATTGACCAAGAGTTCCAATACCCGACAGTAACAGTGCTTTTTCTGCCCATAATTAAATAAACCAAGATGATTAGACTCTCAATGGAACCAACAGATGTTATAGAAACGCCGAAGCTTACCTCAAGAGCCAAGGAACCCAACAAACACACATTGACCTCACTGGAATTAGTATGCAAGTCATCAAGAGAATCAACGAACATCCTGCAGTTCAATTATATAAATTTCCAATCATCTACTGTACTGCCCTCTAAAAGGATACTAACAGAGAAAGATAAGATGCAATTACATAAGCAGTAGGCCCTGTAAATTACCGTGAGAACATTACAAACTCCAAAAAGGAAGTGGTTGGCATCACCCAGCTATGCAAGGCAGACCAGTGACCATCATCGTTGGGCATGGGAGGAAGAGCTTCCATATCTGATGGCAAGCTATACATCTTGCGGAAGGCATCCTCAAAAGTAGTTCTACAGGCATTTAAAGTAATCTTCTAAAACACTCCATATAATTTTCATATAGTAATAAAACAAATCTAATACACATGCCTATCAATTGCAAGTTAAAGCAGTTGCATGTCCACATAACTCAGAAAATAACTATCTAGGCCCTATTAGATTCAGGCTTGGGCAAAGAAATTTATTTAATTTTTAAGCAGACAGATGATCACCTCCTAGCCTATTACACCCAAAATACCAGGTTCATGAACAACAATTGTTGAGCTTCAGATAGAACATGCCCGAAGTCCAAATCCCAGCCAATGACCAATTAGCATCTTCTCACCTATTGAACCTGATCTTGGCCCATGTTGATAAATAAGAAATGTTGAAATTTGAGAAGACCAGGCTTAAAACCTGATAAATGATGCTAAGAATTAGGCCCAAATCACCGCCAATGATGGCCTCTTCACAACCCCACCTATTTAGTTTTTGGCTAACTAAAAGGTGTCATGGAACAGGAAAAAGCAGCTTTTACCACGTAAAAATAACAATAGAATGATGTTTTCCTTGGTCTCATATTTATAATAGTGATCAAAATGGTACCTTGATGGCTTCAGGGAAAAAAATTTGACAAATTAGATTCAGAGAGCATCTTAACAAGGAGAAGGAACTAGGGAGAAAGCAACTCATTGTAAGAAGAGATAATTTGTATAACTACAACATGATAATAAGGCAAGCAAAAAACCCTCACTTCAGTTGGAGAAAATTAAAGTGCAAATCTTGGGATCACGAAGGCGTACACGTGACAGATGAATCCATCACCTACTATGCTCAACAATCACATATATCCAACTGATATTTAGTGAAACAAACCTGCAATGTCCAGCATTTAACACATCACACATTGACCAAAATGTGATTGCATCATTGGTTCCTGCACCTCCACCATCAACATCAAGGCGTGCCCAAAAGTACATTACATCTCCTTTACTTCCTTGTATTGTTTCTTCTAGAACTGTTTCAGCATTTGTGGACAATGAGACCTATTTAAAGAAAAAGACCAAGCAGTCAATAATTGCAAACTCTAAAAATTGATCTTGTAGACTTGAAGCAAAAGATGCCAGAATGGCAGCAAATATGGATCTCTTTAGTTTTGAGAATTTTTTCTTTTTTCTTCTTTAAATGCAACAATATGTAGGAGGGTTTGAGGGTAAAAGAGAGTAAACAGATGGAAAGCTGAGAGTATAGAAGTGTAAACAACTCTTTCATAATTTATGTGAGTGCAGAGGAGAGTAAAGTAGTGAGTTTTCCACCATTATCATTGCTTAAGATAGTTATTACAATAAATATTGAGGGGTAAAAGGGAAAATAATCAAGTAGAATACTTCTCCGCTCAAATCCTCTTGATTCGAGGGGATTAAAAGAGTAATATTTAATGGGGCCAGGGGATTGGAGGGATTTGGTTCACCTTCAAACCATCCACCAACAACCCACATTACCCCCTTCATGGAAAAAAAAAACATTTTAACAGGATAAAGTAAACCGTTTACTCCCTTTCACTGTACTCTATTATAACTCCCCCCACCCTCCATCCCAAATCACAAAACAGTACGAAATTGGACAATAAGAAGTTGCCAATTTGGTTCTTAAAGCACAAGCTAATATTCAAAAACCGAATGCCATATTAAATATCAATACAAGGAATACCTTCCTACCAGCAGCATGCCATGATTGAAAACCAATCCAAGGTCTCTTGTGAATGCTATCCACCTTATTTGCAATAGAGAACATTCCTCCAACTTCACATAATAAATCCCTATAGTAAGTGTCATTCAAAACTGGAAGTTGGGCAACTGCATCCACATCATCTGATCTCAATCTCCTTGCTTTTTTAGACTGGCATATAAAATAAATAGTTAGAAAATGTAGAAACTACTTATATCACATATATTATTTTTCACTAGCCAAACAAATAAAAAGGAAAAGCTCCTCTACAAGGGGAGAAAAAGACTAAGGAGCACCTAAAGCAAATACAAGAACTCGATTATAAATAAACAAAAAGACTACGTTAAGGAAAAAAGGGTGGGGGTGGGGGGTGATGGTGGGGCAGCTATGATCTACAAAGTTTCTCCATTGCAAATTTGGCATGTCAGACTCTTATGCAAGCATGCTTTATCCACCTTTTGCAAGAAAACTCAAGCTACCCAAGAACTACACAAAAAATTCAAAGCATTTTTGTCAAGAATTATATCATTATATTGTTTATACAATAGTTTCCCCAGCATGATTTCTCTTCAATCAAATCAACACTCAAATCATATTTAAATATAAATGTACCAAATCATAAAATCACAAAAACACTTACGAGAAAGTGATGACGAAGACATGAAGAAATGTAATAAAGATTGATAGAAAGATAAGATGCAAAATATGGATTAGGAGCTCACAAGACTTAGCCCACGGTACAAAGATCCATGGTGCAAGAATGGCCAGGCCCCAGCTCCACTATAGATCTCATAAATGCATACGGGTTGACCTGTTCTTTCTAGCTCTCCCTCATCCCTTTCATTTTCTTCAAACTTCAGTTTCACAGATCTCCGAGCATTTCGATATATCTCATCCCATGTGCCAGGATTTCTCTCCATTCTTTCATTAACCTATAGATTTAAGCGAAAAAACGAACACTTTCACATCACAATTTATTCATGAGAATGTTAAAAACAATAAAAGGAAAATAGTAATGTGAGGAGAGATCCAAACAAAGGGCTGTAGTTATGAAGTATAATTACACCTCCTCCATTTCAAGTCTTTCATAATCTTCAAAGTTCTCGATTTCCGCCACAATATCCATGTCTTGTTCAGTAGGGATATCCTGATCCTGAATCTCAGTCCCATTCTCAGACATGTCGATGATGTGCTTGGTGAATTTCTCCTCAAGGGCATAAACAACACTAGAATCTCTAGAAATATCACCGTTTCTGCGTTCTATTTCCTTCCCAAAAAGGTTCCATTCCCACAGTCCCTGCTTTAATTCAGAAACAGGAGCTGGCAGCAAGACATCGGATGGGAAATTGAGTAAATTCTCCAGAAGGTTTGCATAACCAGTTATGCATTCAGATGCCAGAATGTTCTTAGCAAGCAGTCTTCCAGAAGAAGCAACTGTTTGAGCAAATCTAGAAAGTCTGCCATTTGAAATCGAAAGAGAGAAAGCCCTCAATAAAGCATCAGGGTGATGTTTCGGGAAAAAAACACCATGGGTTCCATCAACCACCTGTCACAGATGAGCAACTTAAAATTTAAAAAGGAATAGAAAGTCCCCTCCCTATTTTCTCTCTCTTTATCTCTTCCATTCTCACACACAAATCAGGAAATATCAACTACAAGGAAATTAATTTAAATGGTCCTACATATTTTTTCATGATAGGAAAATCAGGCGTGATGACAGGAATTCCAAATGTCATGGCTCGGATAATTAATGGAGGAAAACCCTGTTCTTCTTGGGAAGAACCATATAGAACAATGTCAGCCATTAATAAAACTCCATTGGCATCACCATCCAAGCCATAATGCCTAACAGAGCCTTGAGTAAGTCTTAGCCGCGATGCAACTTGCTGCATAGAAGGAGAAGGTATCACATCAATCTTGGAGGAAGGAACACTTAGCGAGCAAACTAACCTCAATGCAGTGTGCTGAACGCATCAATAAGATTGAATAGAGGACAAAAGAAAAACTACATGACAGCTTCTTATGCTATTCTCTCCAGGGTTTGCAGTATTATTAATGCTCTAGGCCTCTATCCTTCTAGCAATATATAACTGATTGGAAAAAAAGTTTGGCCATACTTCAATTTATAAGTTTGTAACTGAAATAGAATAATCTGAATTAAGGGCGAGAAACAAATTACAACTGAATGACTTAAGTTGAATTTCCCAACTAAATAGCAATATCAGGTATAATTCATTAAGAAAACGATGATAAGTTGTTTGAAATGCCTTATAATACAGGACATATTTCTTTGTTACCATTTTGATGCATTGTTCCCCTTATCACATTAATCACACAACTTTAGGCATTAAACTTCTTTCAATTATAAAAATAGGGGCTTCAATAAGCATGAGGGAAAGATATAAGGAGCTTATGAATGAGCATATATATATGTATGTATGCATGTATGTATGTGTATATATACATATATATATATATATATCACCTATAAACAGTTGACTACCTGTAAAGCATCATTATATCCATCACTGGAGCTACCACTCAAGAAAATAAATTTAAATGACCCTCCTGCATCATTTCTCCTTGTGTATCTCATAAGGAGAGGTCCAATAGTGTGCATTGCAATAGCATAGTCCCATGTTAACTCATCATAGAAGAAAGAACTTCCGACAACCAGAACCACCATATCATTCATACTAAACCCATTGTCCTTCCGTAGTTGATGTTTTGCATGGGTATTATTGAAACTTTCTGCACTCCAAACATCCACCGGCGATCCAGGAATTACAAGGAAGTTTCCAGTGTCAAGTTTGCTATATAACATCTGGTATGGAAAGGAACAGAAATTGAGAAACCACATAAAATGTCTAATACAATGCCATCTAGCGGAAGCATTGACAGAATGTTAGATTTACCGGTAGCGTAAAATCAGGGAACACAATAACATTGGCCCTCGTAAAAGCACTTTTCCAATTAGAAACAAGATGCTCCAAGCCCTTCCCCTCATAGACAGGAAGACGTTTTGCCAGAGTATCTTCTTGAATTATCCATACGAGTGGTATAGTATCAAAAGGCTCCTGCTTAAGGCTGCATGGATATAAAATAATTAAACTCACTAATCATAGCATCTTACACTAAAACAAAACAAAGGGAGGTGTTTGAAGTGTTGAGAAAATATCTGTACATGTAAGAGAGAATGAGCAAGGCAGATATAGGAGATACCTTGAGATGGCTTCTTTTGCCTCAAGAGAATCAGCAATAACACTTTCAAAACTGTAGAAAACGCAAGAAAACATATATAATCAATGCCAATTAAACGAACAAAAACAATAATCATCACAAACAAAAAATTCAAATATAAAACAGTGTAAACTGAAAATATAGATAAAAACCAATATAAACATAAATCGAAAATGAAAAAGACAAAAAAAAGGGCAATGCACAATACAGGAATTAGATAACATACATTGACCAATCAATATGACCAAATTTCTCTGGACCTAAAAATGAAATCTGACCACTTATGTGCTCCCACATTGAACGTGCTTTGCCATTTCCTAGTGCATATATCTGTCAAATTGACATTGTAAGGATCCATAATATTTTCTGAAATGATCAGTGCATAAAATACTAAACTTTCATCGTTTCATGCTACACCGTTAGAAAGCAAAGCGATGTTTACATAAGAATTAACCCTTCCAATATTTTATGTAAGTTATAGAAGACGCTTATATCAAAAAATCTGTTATGTGAGCATATTCAAAAAATGGGGAGCACAACGTGGAAATAATTTTAACAAAAAAAAAAAACCATTCACCTCAAATACATAGCCAAGTCTCTGAAGACTCTTTACTACAGTAACCAACATCAATGACTGAGGGTCTTTCTTCATGCTCCCCAGAATCTGTCAATTATCAAGACTGCACGATGTAAATGCAAAACTCAAACCACTTCAAATATAGAAATACCATAAAGAAGCTGCTTTTAATGCAAGGCATCCTGAATGATGCTAATTAACTTAAAACATCCCCATTCTAAGCAATGAATTGATAGGGATTTAATATCACTATGACTTTTAACATCCTGCCATTCAAGAATAATACTTACGTACTTAGGTTGCTATAATATAACAAATTCTCTTCGAAATTATGTTCTAATGTAGAAGCCAAAGTTTGGCAATAATCTCATAACCAGTTCCTGACAACTGATTTAAATATACTGTTTTATCTCCGTCAGCCTTTTCCCAGAAAAGAGAAATAAATCAGGCAGTAATATTTTCTTAAAGTTACCACATCCATAAAGATTAAAAGATTAGATTTTTTTTGAATACTCAGTCCTCTTCCCCCACACCAACCCCCAATGAGTTTTATATTATTCTACTTGTTTAATTCCTGACCAAGTTACTGCAATCTTAATAAGCCATCAGAACATTTTTAAACCAAAGCATATATAGCATAAACCATCTATAACTCCAATTAAAGCAACCACATCTCTTTACTCCTAATCTTTTTTCTCCCCTTTTTCTCTTTTCTTTATGACACAATTGGATTTTTTTTCCTGTACTTTTTCTTTGGAAGAAGGATAAATTTAAAAAGAAAAATTTTTCTTATATAATAACTAGTAACTCACTTCATTTACAATGCCAAATATAAATCATTACATGTCTAGCAAGAGATTTCATAAAAATTTGATAAACCATTGAAAATGAAAATTCATGAAAATTTTAATTTCCAACTATAAATATCTAAATGTAAGTTTTTTTCACAATTTGGAAGTGTTTAGTAGATAAAACAAGCCAAAAAAAATTATATTCTAATTACCCTGGTGTTTTATTTAAACTTTTTCTATTTTTAATTTTAATTCTTACTGGATGTAAAATGTCACTAAAATCATAAAGTCCCTCTTTTGCCAAAAATAAATCACAACCTATTCAATATTCAACTTTCACTCTACCAAACAGTTTCCATCATGTAAATTTAGCACTAAAAATTTCATTGCTAAAATTCAGTACTTAATTTCTCAAAATTCCAATTCATCAAGCATCATGTAAGAATAAAGGAATATTATGAACCTTGATAAAAACATTACAAAATAATTTTTGCTTAAATCCAACCAACAATTTAAAGAAAGAAGCCCATAACAACTCCTTCATGTTAGCATTTCGAGTACTTAATCACCAAATACTACCTACATTTATTATTAAAAAGTAAAAAAAAAAATACCCAAGAGCAATCCATTCATAACTAAAGTAACTATAAGTTATCCATCTTAATGCTAAAGAATCACCAAAACTCCTAAACAAATATGCAATTCCATAACTTATAAATTTGATCCGGCCAAGCCATTACTTACAATTTAAATAAATAAATAAATAAATATATATATATATATATATATATATATATATATATATATATATATATATATATATATACACACACACATATACATATATATAACTTTACTAAACTAATCCAAAATCATAAACTACCAACAGATAAAAATAAAAATAAAAATAAAAATAAAAATAAAAGGAATTATGAATTTTAAGTATTTGTTCAAAAGTACCATAAAGAAAAGTTTCAAGTGCACTTAATAAAAAAATAATTATCTGAAATACTAATTTCTATCTAATATTTAAGATTTAAAACTTAAAATAAAAATTCGATTCAATTCACATTAATTTTTTCCAAAAAAAAAAAGAACTGCAAAAACAAAAAAAAAGGAATAAATAAAAGTCCCAGTTTCACATTAATTAATCCAGTTAGTAAAAAAAAAAAACAGTCACTCACAAGAGCGAGTCTTGGGCCACGAACGCCGATCCTGTCAGTCGATCTCAACCGATCAAGCCCACCGCCTTCGGCGAGCCGCCGTGAGATTCCTACCGGCATGAACTTCAAAGAGCTCCCGAATCTCATCCCTTCTCTGACAAACCTCCTCCAACCCTTCTCTCCTCCTTGCCTAAACAGCATCGCCGTAATTGAACTCTGCATCACCATCGACGCCACAGCGAATGCAAAAACTGAGAAAAATATCAAAAAGTAGAACAAATAAATGCCTCGAAAAGGAAAGAGCAATATTCCTTTCCGGTTGAACCGGGGACGGGTCCGGACTAAAGGCCGGTTAAGGAGAGAAGATTGTTTGGTTCGGTCCCTGGCACGGCCGGGGTTTCTTTTGAGAGGAAATCGATCGCGGATCGAGTAGAATCCTTGATCGTTACTGTTGTCGCTGTCGTTGTTAATGGTGTTGTTTTTGCCATTTTCGTTGCCATTGCCATCCAGTATCAGAGGAGACGAGTTTCGGCCCATATGATTTGGTTCCTTTTTCTCGTTTTTGTTATTTTCTCGAGAAACTGACGGAAAATTTTCAGAGAGTTTTGTTAGAGTTGGCTTGGAAAGAGATATCAAGAGTGAAGGAGTTGAGCTATTAGTTTATTTTTTATTTTTTATCTTTTTTTTGTGATTTTATGAATTATGACTTTTTTTTCTCTTTTCCTTCGATCGGAAAACGTCAAAACAGTGCTAAAAAGTCCACGAGCCAATAATAAAACTCGTCAAACGAGTTGTTTTTTCATATTAATTATCCATAATTGATTGTGTTTTTATGCATTTTCTATTTTTTTAAAGTACTGTCACGTCACCAACTCATCCTTAAGTAATGACAACTGGAATTTTTCAAGGCATTATCCAAAAAGGAAATCAAGAAAATGAGATAATAATTCATTTTATTTGAAGGTCGAGCTAACTTGAATAATTTACTTTTTTTTTTGGTGAAATTGAATAAATTACTCTAACAGTCTAACTAGATATATTGTAATTATTAAACTCTTTATTACTAAAAATATCCATAATCCTCAATTAATAAATTTGATACTCTCGTGATATTGATTTAAGTTTTATAACCGTTAAGTGATTGAAAAAAATGAAAATAGATTTTTTCTCAAGTACTTGAACAGAATTCAAATTTTGAAATTTTTACTATTAGGAAGATTTTACTGTTTATCACTTTTGATCTGAACAATATTAATCTCAGACAGTAAAACAAATTAAGATACGAGTATTTATACAAAAAAATTTAAGTTTTATGCATTAGATATATGATAAAAAAGGTAGTTAAGCATTTGTTTGATTGTTAAAACTTACAGTCTCCTAAAAATATTGTTTTAATTTAACTTAATTATTATAAGGTATATATGATGTACTGATAGATTATACACTGTTAATATATAAAAGATTGATGCCTCATCAATAAGTAAATTAAAAAAATATTAAGCTCTTAAAAATAAATATAAATATTTTTTTTCAGTTTGCTTATAAGAGTTTATTAATGAAATTTCAACTTCTAGTGCATCATATATATATATATATATATATCCATTATTATTTTATATCCTAAATAAATATTATTTTATGAAATATTAAAATTTAAAAGAAATAATTAACTAATATAGTTCAACTTGTGAAAATGACTAAGTTAATAGTTACACAAAAAAAAAAAAAACTAAGTTAATAGGGTTTAGTAATTTCTTGTCAAAAAATTATTCATGGGTTGTGGCTTAGTTGGCAACATAAGCTAAATTTGTAAGAAGAGCTCTCGGGTTCGATCCCCACTAAACACATTTTTGGAGAGGGGTGAAGAGCCTTAACTGTGACTAAACCTCGAACAAGATTAGTCTTAGACTGTTAAAATGGATGAGGATACCTGTAATTTACACAAAAAAATTTTCTTGTTGAAAAATTGATTCATTTTGTATTGATTCATTCCATTTTTACAGCTACCATTGAAAGAGTAATTTTAGGGATGAAATTTATTAAAAACAAAATTTCGCAATAAAATGAAAGATTAATTCCTTGTAGCTAATTTTGTTGTTCACATTGAAAAACATATTATAAAAACTTTCAACTCTATAAAAAATCGTTATGCAAAATTTTGAATAAAATATTTGATTTTCTCTATTTTAATAGTTATTTTTATATTTGATACAATTTTTTTATAAATGTTGTGTTTGTTTTTTTAATAATATATTTTCCTTTGTAGTTACAATCATAGTTATAATTAACTAAACTAATAAAAAAAAACTAAACTCAAGCTCATATTTGTTGAGACTCAAATATGAAATCCTAAAGTTTCAGAATCTTTTCTTTACCATTAAGCCAAGATTTCATTGGTATATGTTGTTTATGTTTTGTGTATATAGAATGCTATATTTAGAGTATAATGTTCAAAACTCTTTATAAGATTATCATGCATTATATAATTATAAATAAGTAAAAAATTTAAGTTATGAATGTTATTTTAGTATGGTTCTTCCTAATTTGAAATCTTGGTTTTGCCACTGTCACCCATCCACTAAAAATTATTCATAGTGTCAAGCCACTTTAAAAAAATGAGGTCAGTTGATTTTAGTAAAATTTGATATTTTTTTTTACAATACATGCATTAATTAAGGATAAATCATTTAATTTTGAGATAACTTAATCCTACTGGAATGAAAAATGTAAGAATCAATATATAATAGTAAAATAATTTATGGTTAGTACATAGTTCGCAAAAATAGAAATAACATAAGGAATAATTAGTGCAAGAAAAATATTAATATTATTTATGAACTAATTTTTTATTCTAAGACTAATTTTTATTTTACCAATTGCGGTTGTAATTATGCACATTTTTTCGAAGCTAGTAATAGAAATCACAATCATATTCCAATATTATATATATATAAAAAAATCAATTAATTTTTTCCAAAATAAAAACTAATCGAAAACGAATCAACTTATATTTGACTAAATCTAACATGATGCTAAAAATGTTGGCTTGGCTTTTGTTTTAAGCAATACTTCACATAAGAAGTTATAATCATAATCAAGTATTACATTTATAAAACTTATAATAATATGAAAAGGATAATTATTTCATACATCGTTAGTGAAATTTTTTATTTCTCAAATAGTGTTAGGATCATGACACATGTTCTATAAAAATATTTAAAAAATAATAAATAAATAAAATAGAATATGTGTCACGATCCTAACTCTATTTGTGAAATAAAAAAACTTCACCGGCTATAAATGAAATAATTATCCAATATAAAAACCACTTAATTCAAATAATTAAATTAATAAATAACTAAACTCAATAATTAAAATCAAACTCACATACAGTAAATTTTGAACTTAGACTTCAAAACTCTCATGACTCTTCGTTGTCAGTAGACTAAAATTTTATTGGCTAACTCTTCTATTTAAAACAGACTCGCATTTATGTTCTCACTTACTTAATTAATGTAATTTTTATTTAAGTTTAAGTTTTTTTTGTTACATTATTTAATTTTAAGTTGTGATGTATGGCTGTATGCTAATAGTAAAAATGTGACATTTTAAACATTTTTTGACATTAATTTAAATAAAAAATCCATATTTTTAAAATTTTGATATGGTAACATTAACTAATCATATGAAAAACAATATAGAGAAATATTCGTCAGTCCTTATATTTTTTTTTATATTCTTTTGCTTCAATTTCAGTTAGTAAATTTGTTGTTGTTTTGGATACTGCTTTTCCAAATTGATGTTTTTCTTTAGTTAAAACTGAATAGAAGACATGAAACGTGATCAATTCAAAGTGATAGAAGCAGACATGGTACTAAAAAGAAAAGGGAAGACCCTACATGCATAGTTTGCATGTAGATATGCATGAGAAATTATTATGGAAGCTGAAGTCATAATCCATTTGTCAGTTGCTAGAAGATATTTAAAAAATAATTTTAGGTCTTTTTCACAAGAATTTAGTCCTCAATACGAGACGTTGATTTATACCTAGCTTTTTATTTCCTTTCAGAAGACGTCTCAATTTAGAATTTAGATTTTTTTTTTGGTTGGAAATTTTTAGATGAGCAGAGATAAATTTTTTTAATATTTTAATATTAAATTTAAATAAATCAAACTAAATAGATTTTTATGGATGGGTTGGGTGGGACCTTGGATTAGATTTTTTAGATGTTAATCGAAAACCAGATCCAAATTGACCCATGATATTTTTATATGGACTAAGATTTTATTTATTTATTTATTTATAATTAAAAAGTTTAAACATAATTTCTTATGAATATAAAATACATGTACTTATTATGTTTTCTATATGTACATGTATTTCATAAAAAAAATACATGTACTTGTTATCGAACGAGATAAAAGTAAATTTTTTATTTTACAAAAAGTTTAGGTAAAAGGAATGCTTCTTTAATTCCAAACCAAGATATACCATAATTTCAACGAAAACTTACATATCGCTTTGCCAAGGAAGAATGCTAATAACAAGAGTCTAACTTAAATCTTATAAATGAAGTGGACAATCCTTATCAACTCAACCAATCTCTGTTGGTAAGATAAAAGTAAATTTTATCACTTTACTATAGGTCAATATTAAATTTTATCAATGGACTTCAATTTCATTGAATTTTGTTATTATATGTTTAGTTGCCTTGATTATTGGACAAGTAACAAAATCATAATATTTTACAAATTTGCAAATTTTTGTTATTGTTTTACTTTCAATTTCATTGTTTATGAGAAAACGAATAATGAAGTCAGAGAATTTCACAAAATACTTCGTTAATGAAAATGGCAAACCTCTATAATTCTCATTATTCCATGTAAAAAAAATCTACAAATTAAAAGTATAATGGTAAAATTCAATATTAACCCATAATATAATGATAAACTTCAATTTTTTTCATATTACAATAGTAAAATTCATTTGTATCCCTCATTTGATAAAGGTTTGAAAATGAAATGAAATTAATGAAATGACCTAAAACTATATTCTTTTGTATAATTCAAAATAGATGTGATAATTCATGTATATAAATTGTGTTCATATATTGTAAAATATGAAAATTTTGTGTCAACAATCAAATATGAAATATTTTTCAACTTTTATTATATTTATATACAATTTTTATCAATTTTTTTGTTACAAGAGGAATATTAAATAATTGGGGAGGGATGTGCTTGGATTCGAACTCAAGACTTACAATATGCCACAACTCGTCCTTAACCACTAGGTCAAAAGTGTTGGATAGCTTGTAATAAATACAAGGGAACAAGTTCCCACATTGCTTGTAAAAGTGTAAAGTGATTTATTTATAAAGGGAAATCAACTCTTAAGAGTAATTTGGAGTCAAAGAGGAAATGGGCTTTGACCATTTGGCTTGGGCTTGGGCTTGAGCTTGCTTGGCTTGGGCTTGGTCTTGCTTGACTTGGGCTTTGACTAGAGCTTGGCCTATTTTAAAAGTCAAAGATGGGCACTTGGGCTCTTGGCTCTTTGATTTAATCCGAATTTTTTATTTTTGCCAGAAATATTTTAAATTCTTTTTGAATTTAAAATTGTTTTAAACTGTTCCAACAGACATATTTTCAGTTATATGTCTGGAACAGTTATGTCTGAAAAAATGAATGGTTGTTGTTTAACAGACAATCACAACCATTCATTTATGCCTCTTCAAAATCTATTTCAGTGTTGATTTCCAGAAAAAATACTTACTTTACATTTTCTGACTTTTCACAATCTTCTGAAGGCTTTGTTGTATCCTGGGGTAACTTGCTTCTTGTGTGAGGCAATATTACACTCAAGAAAGTGTAATTCTACACGCCTCAAAGCCATATACCTGATTATTTTTACTAACAATTTGAGTGTAATATCTTTGATATGGCAATGGTTACCAATCCTGTGTTTATCAATCAACAAGATCCTGTCAAGTTGAACCAGTTTGATGGGACAAACTTCACCAGATTGAAGGACAAGATGAAGTTTCTGTTGACAACTTTGAAGGTGTCCTATGTTCTGGATCCGAATCTGCAGCCACTGGCAGATCCTACACCAGATGACACAGATACAGTGAAGGAAGAAAGAAAGAAACGTGCAGAAGATGAACTGGTGTGTCGTGGTCACATCCTCAACTCTCTTACTGACAGACTTTATGATTTATACTCCAACTATACATCACCAAGAGAGATATGGACTGCCTTGGAAACAAAATACCAGAACGAGAAAAAAGGTACAGATAAATTCCTGGCATTAAATTATTTTGATTTCAAGATGACTGATAACATGCCAGTCATGGATCAAGTCCATGAACTACAAATACTGGTTTCCAGACTTAGAGATTTGGAAGTGATCGTTCCTGACACTTTACAAATCGGAGCAATTCTGTCCAAGTTGCCTCCATCATGGAACAATTACAGAAAAAAGGTTCTGCAGACACCAGAAAGTTTCACACTGGAAAAATTCCAGACTCATCTGCAAATTGAATGTGAAACTCGACTCAGAGATGAAAAACTCCAGAAAGAGAAGGCTGTGAATTCAAATGGGAATTCACAAGTAAATGCCATAGGGAGCAATTCTGGAAAGTCTGCAAACAAGTCTGGAATGAATCAGAACAAGTTCAAAGTCCAGAAAACTGGTGGATTTAAGAAGTCCAACAACTATAAGAAGAACAAGGCCTGCTTTCATTGTGGAAAGAAGGGACACTATATTAAAGAATGTAGAGTCAAAATTGCAGAAGACAAGAAGAATAAGGACAATGGTTCTAAGCAATCTGCTCAAGCCAATATGGTTGTTGAAGATGACATGAACTTTGTTGCCATGATTACTGAATTAAACATGGCAACAAGTGCAGGAACCATGGAGTGGTTTCTTGATTCTGGAGCCACAATTCATGTCTGCAACAACAAGGAATTCTTTAGTACCTACACTGAAGAAAACAGTGAAGTCTTTATGGGAAATCATGCTCCTGTCAAAGTGCTGGGAAAAGGGAGTGTGATGTTAAACTTCACTTCTGGACAGAAACTGACTCTTCTCAATGTGCACCATGTTCCTGATGTCAAGAGGAACTTAGTTTCTGCAAATCTGCTTTGCAAGAAAGGCTTTAAGATTGTTATAGAATCTGATAAGTTTGTAATATCTAAGAATGGTGTGTTTGTAGGAAAGGGATATTCCCTTGATGGCATGTTCAAACTCAGTATTAATAAAATAAATGTTGCTTCTGCTTA
The DNA here is from genome assembly GCA_032173925.1 of Heritiera fomes. Classification (NCBI taxonomy): domain Eukaryota; kingdom Viridiplantae; phylum Streptophyta; class Magnoliopsida; order Malvales; family Malvaceae; genus Heritiera; species Heritiera fomes. Next base: position 30,603,543 of record JAPDPM010000012.1, read on the forward strand.
TATCGTTGAATCTTCTATTCTGTGGCATGCTAGATTAGGACATTTAAATTATGCTATGATTAAATACATGACAAATCATAATTATATATCTTGTAAGCATGATCACCATGATAAGTGTCAAATTTGTGTAGAAGCTAATATTACAAGAAAGCCTTTTCCTAAAGTAGAACATGAAACAAAATTGTTGGAACTAATTCATTCGGATATTTGTGAATTAAATGGAAAATTGACTAGAGGAGGAAATAGATATTTTATAACTTTTATAGATAATTGTTCACGTTTTACTAGTATTTATTTACTAAGAAACAAGGATGAAGCTTTTGATAAATTTAAGGAATTTAAATCTAAAGTAGAGAATCAAAAGGAAAGAAAAATTAAAATTATAAGGAGTGATAGAGGTGGTGAATATTTCTCAACTGATTTTGATAAATTCTATGAAGATCATGGAATAATTCACCAAAGGTCAGCTCCATTTACACCCCAACATAATGGTTTGGCAGAAAGGAAAAACAAGACCCTAGTTGATATGGTTAATGCAATGATTTTAAATGCTGGATTACCTTTCAACTTGTGGGGTGAAGCTTTACTTACTGCCTGTTACATACATAATAGGGTTCCTTCAAAGAAGACACATATCTCACCATATGAAGTCTGGAATGGAAGGAAACCAAATTTAAGTTATTTTAAAGTGTGGGGTGTATTGCTTATTATAGACTTCCTGATTCTCAAAGGACTAAATTAGGTTCAAGAGGAATTAAATCTGTTTTTGTAGGTTATGCACAAAATTCAAAAGCATATAGATTACTAGATATAGAATCTAATGTTATTGTAGAGTCTATACATGTTGAATTTTTTGAAAATAGTTTTGTGAAAAATCAAGTTATGCATGAACCAGAAAATGATCAAAATACATCTACTGCCTATGATTCCTTAGTCAAACGTAAGGAAATAAGTGAACCATCTGAACCAAGAAGAAGTCAGAGGCCAAGAAAAGAAAAACATCTTGATTCTGATTTTATTTCTTCTGATCATATTACCTTTTTAGTTGAAGGTAGTAGAGACAGAATTTTGAGAAAAATGGAGATATTATTAAACATTGAAGATGAGCCCAAAACTTTGAGTGAAGCTTTGACTTCAAGAGATTCAGCTTTCTGGCAAAAAGCTGTAAATGATGAAATGGACTCTATCATATCTAATAATACGTGGATTCTGGTAGACTTACCTCCAGGATCAAAGCCTATTAAAAACAAGTGGGTTTTTAGGAGAAAGTACAATTCTGATGGTACTATACAAACTTTTAAAGCAAGATTAGTTGCTAAAGGGTTTACTCAAAAGAAAGGCTTAGATTATTTTGATACTTATGCTCCAGTAGCTAGAATAACGTCTATTAGAATTCTTTTTGCTCTAGCTTCTATATATAAGTTGCATATTCACTAAATGGATGTTAAAACTGCATTTTTAAATGGTGATTTAAAAGAAGAAGTTTATATGGAACAACCCGAAGGGTTTGTTTTACCTGGAAATGAACATAAAGTTTGCAAGCTTATTAAATCTTTATATGGTCTTAAACAAGCTCCTAAACAATGGCATGAAAAATTTGATTCTGCTATTTTATCCTTTGGTTTTAGGCATAATTCTGCTGATAAATGTATTTATTCTAAATTTACTAGTGATTATGGAGTGATTGTTTGTTTATATGTGGATGATATGCTTATATTTGGTACTAACATGTTTGGTATAAATGAGACTAAGAATTTTCTTACCTCTAAATTTAAGATGAAAGATCTTAATGAAGTAGATACAATTTTAGGAATTAAAATTACAAAGAATGATAATGGATTTTCATTAAATCAAACTCATTACATAGAAAAGCTATTAGATAAGTATAATATCTTAAAATAAAAGAATATAGTACTCCATATGATTCAAGTGTGAAACTTGTGAAGAATGATGCTAGACCAATAGAACAATTAAAGTATGCTAGTGTTATAGGAAGCTTGATGTATGCTATGCATTGTACTAGACCTGATATTGCTTACACGGTATGTAAGTTGTTAAGATTTACAAGTAATCCTAGTATAGCTCATTGGAGGGCAGTTGAAAGGGTACTTGGTTACCTTAAAAGAACTGCCAAATTAAGGTTGTGCTATACAGGATTTCCTGCTGTTTTAGAGGGTTATTCAGATGCAAGCTGGATAACAAAAGCTGGTGATAATATATCAACTACAGGTTGGATTTTTACACTAGCTGGTGGTGCTGTAAGTTGGGCATCTAAGAAACAAACATGTCATGCACACTCAACTATGGAAGCTGAGTTTATAGCTTTAGCAGCTGCTGGTAAGGAAGCTGAGTGGCTAAGAAATATGTTGTTTGAAATTGAGTTGTGGCCACAACCAATGCCACCTCTTTCCTTACATTGTGATAGTGAGGCTACTATGTCTAGTGCTTTTAATAACATTTATAATGGTAAGTCTAGACATATAAGCCTAAGGCATGACTATGTTAGAGAGTTAATCTCAAATGGTACCATTACGATCATATATGTAAAGTCTGCAGAAAATTTGGCAAATCCTCTTACTAAAGCTTTGCCAAGGGATAAAGTGTGGAAGACTGCATGTAGTATGGGACTAATACATAACCCTTGAGACACCAATAATGGTAACCCAACTTTGAATTACCAAATCGGTAATTACTAAAGTTTAATGGGTAATAACAAGTTATTGATCAGTGTCTGTTGTGGCACTTATAAGAGGAGTCTCATACTTTAATTTCAAAAGAATGCCACTATTACATTGAGAGGTTGAGTTTAAGCTCTTAATGGAGATCATTCTGAAAATTGTCCAAAGTAATAGGGACAATAAAAGGATCTCCACCTATGTGAATATGAAGTGGTGCCGCTTCAACAAGAGTTTAAGGGGTTTTACTCTTGAAATATTCACAGAAATTGGATTGCTAGCACATGGCCATTGAAATTGTGCTAGGAGCAAGTAAGAGTTTTGTGAAAAGTGACAGATTGATGTGTGTCGTACTTTCGATCCTAATAGTAAGAAGTCATGGTTTAATCTTAGGACACTATGTACTTTTATTAGCATCCTAAAGTACTTACACTAATTGAAGGTTTAAATCAATAAGATACCTTCTTGTATGCATCATATTTGTTGTATTACAAGCTAGTGGGGGATTGTTGGATAGCTTGTAATAAATACAAGGGAACAAGTTCCCACATTACTTGTAAAAGTGTAAAGTGATTTATTTATAAAGGGAAATCAACTCTTAAGAGTAATTTGGAGTCAAAGAGGAAATGGGCTTTGACCATTTGGCTTGGGCTTGAGCTTGCTTGGCTTGGGCTTGGTCTTGCTTGACTTGGGCTTTGACTAGAGCTTGGCCTATTTTAAAAGTCAAAGATGGGCACTTGGGCTCTTGGTTCTTTGATTTAATCCGAATTTTTTATTTTTGCCAGAAATATTTTAAATTCTTTTTGAATTTAAAATTGTTTTAAACTGTTCCAACAGACATATTTTCAGTTATATGTCTGGAACAGTTATGTCTGAAAAAATGAATGGTTGTTGTTTAACAGACAATCACAACCATTCATTTATGCCTCTTCAAAATCTATTTAAGTGTTGATTTCCAGAAAAAATATTTACTTTACATTTTCTGACTTTTCACAATCTTCTGAAGGCTTTGTTGTATCCTGGGGTAACTTGCTTCTTGTGTGAGGCAATATTACACTCAAGAAAGTGTAATTCTACACGCCTCAAAGCCATATACCTGATTATTTTTACTAACAAAAAGGTTGTTGGTAATTTTTATCAAATTTTAGTTCATGTTATTTTTGTATATTTTTTTATGTCATTTTTTAATTATGTTATCACATTACGTCTATGGATCATATTGTCTTCAAAATCTATATTGTATTATATTATGTGTTAAGAAAAAAAAAGAAATAAATAAGATAAATAAAATGGTTCTTTCATCTGCAAATGTCTTTTCTTTTTCATTGGTTGGGGAAAAGTAAAAAAATAGCAAGCAATTGCTATTGAGAGTACACATAATGTCGCTTTGTCGTGGGGTAGTCCTCTCATCAACATCCAATTCCAATGTTCCTATCATGAAATTGTTAACATTTTGGAATTACGAAAGCTTTTTGAGGATGGGTTTGGGTTCCGCCGAACTTGAATCCATCCACAAAAAGATAAAAATTTGGAAGATAAAAATACATTTTTATCCCTGCTTTTTATTTTACTTTTATTATTTTATTAAAAAAGATATATCTTTAATAATCTTTTCATCATTTTCAATCTCACTAAAATTAATCTCATCACTCATCCAAACTAGCCCTTAGACAATAACGATAACTGGGTAAGATAGCTTCCAACTTCCAAAACATTGTACTAGAGGGTATCTCTACCAAAAGGACTCTTGTATGAATAGGATTATAAGATCACTCAATTTAATCCAATTAAAGTTTAATTCATATTCAAGTTTGAAAGTAAATTTTTAAGTACCAATTTGAGCTAATCCTTTTAAATTAGTTGTTTGTAAGTAATAATTTTTATTTAATTCTAATTTTAAAATAATTTTTTATTATTTAATAAATAACGAACTGTTTCAAAAAAAATAACAAACTTAAATGAGTTTTTTTTTGTAAGCATAAATATTTTTATCCGTTTTATGATCTAAAATTAATTCTGTTCGGATTAAGAGTGGTAACTGATAAAACTTTTCCAATAATAAAAACTTCAAAATTCAAATCCTCTAAATACTTTAAAAAAAATTCACTTTTACATTTTTCAATCATTTGTTAGTTAAAATGAGCATTTTTTTGTGCTAAAAATGAGCACATATTTTTTCAGCAAAAAATTAAGAGCATATTTTAATTAAGAATCATTGGGTACTAAAACTTTGCTTAACTTCAAGACATTGACAGCAACCATCGAAAATGAAAAGAAAATGAGACAATGACGAGGACAAAATATAATTGATCTTGTCATGTCAGTACACCAACTTCAACATTTATTTCTTGGATGAATTAATTGTTAAAATCAATTTCTCATAATTACTTGTCTTTTCTTCATCATTTAAAGATAACTTTCTATTTAATTGCCTCCACCTTTTCAAAAGTATTAGAGTAAATATGTTTAAGGTTATTTATAAAACTATTGTTTCATAAATCGTCGAATATTGTAAATATTTTCGGCAAGAACCGAATTGAAATTCTAGTAGTATAACTTGGCAGAAATGCAAGAACTTAGGCAAGCATTTTTATTCACTAACTAGTATACAACAGTTTCGTATTGCTGTGATGCATGGTTATTCCAAACAGAATTACAACTACATACACTACAAGATGCTCTGTATTGCATTTTCAGTGCACTCTTCATCAGGGAAGGATTCAAGAAACTGTATGATTTTCGCTCGTTCTTCCTTCGTAACATCAGGATCCTCGCTAATCAACCTCTTCCGAACTGCTGCATTAGCGCTGCTCGGATCATCGCTCACAACCTGCATCCAAAGGAAAATAAACATCAGAGGTTCTGCATGGTAAGAGGGTAAAAGGTGGTTAGTTGGTGGAGGGCTACTTTAAAAGAGGAAAATTATGGCTAGCCGATATGGCTTTGCCGGATTATGGCTGGCCGATAGAGCTATTCCTTATGAGTGTCCTCTGAAAGCAAATTCATATATGCTTCCCAGTTTCGATCTGCTTGAACTAAGTTCGGTTATCTAATAATGATCATGATCCATTGGAGATGAACAAACACCTCTTGAACTAATTGATGGGGCACTTGAACAACCGTAAACAAATCGATCATGGTATAGAATTGACGATGCAAGATTGAGCTTGGCCTTTGACAATCAGAAAGTAGAAAGTGGAATCTTACATGAAGAAAATTGTTAACATGGCCATCTTTGTTGGGAGTTGTTGCCAGCTCAAATTCATTGTATGTCCATTCACCATCAACTATATATTTGTACTCGTAGCGTCCTTCCTGTTAAAGAAAGATAACCCATAATATTATATCTTGTAATATGGTCCAGTTATATTGACACAACTTTCCATTTTCAATGTAGCTTTCTTCAAGAAGAAATCTCTAGGTTGACAAATGCACCTCAGGAAAAAAAACCATACTAACATAATTTACATCTCTACCAAGTATTCTGTTTGTTTACATGAAAGCTATTGCCTATCAATACATCATATGAAGCAATGAAATAAGAATTTTATGCTATGTTCCCATAAGGCCATGAGTATTAGACCTAATAGAGACAAGGACATGATGTTATGCAGCATTTAAATTACTTGAATAAGAAGGGTTGAAGAACTGGTCCTAGGAGAAGGGCATGAAAATTGAGATGCTCAGCATAACTGAAAAATTAACACAATATATGCAAACAGATATTGAACAAGGTTGAAAAAGAAACATGAAAATGAACAGGAAGAGAAAAAGCAACAAAGCGGTAGCTGGATGGATGTTAGATAGATGTTAGTGCAGGGGTTAGAAAGACATAGGCTAATGCAGAGTACTTTATGTATTTCTGCAATCAAGAAATTAAAGGCAATAAGATGCATTCCTACAAAAGAATACAATTACCGGCAGTTTCCTCTGAAGAGTCCATGATCCATGTTCCTCGTCAAACTTCAAAGGTATTCTCTAGATAAAAAAGACAACATAGGTAGACTGATCAAACGGCTGAAAGTGAAAGAATTAATATCATCTTAAATATGATGAATAAATCCAATGATCTCCTATTAAAAATCCCTTTCACTTTTGCACGAAAATGGAAATAAGATCCACAAAGAAAAACCAATCTGCTTCCAATGTAGCTAACAATTCTATATCCATTAATAGATAAAACCAAGAACTTTTTACATAAAGAAAATTAGTCTGTTTCTATATGACACGCTAGATATAGCTCCGAAAAGCTACCCTCAGGGGTATAGGCACCACATGGAACACTGAATTATTCACATAGGATAGTTTTTTACTATATACTGAGTTTTTAAGGATTAGAAGTAAATTTGCATGCACATCTGGTGCAGACCTGATGAAGATATCCTGAGAGAAGTGCTTGCTTGAATTAATCTGGCCTGCTCTAAATGAAGTTGACCGTTTGAATCCTTTTGATAAGACAAAACCACCTAACACTTACTTTCTATGTATATGCTACGTTGTCCAAAGTGAGGTAAAGTCAACTTTAGCATACACTGGTTTAAAATGCATACCTTTTATCAGGAAAAAATAACTATAAACTTGTTAAAAGTAAAAATCAAGTTTTATTACAAAAAATGAGTAAGGCTAATTCTACCATTAAGGATACCCAGTTCAATCACAAAAAGAAAGAAATAAAGACCCAGAAGTCCACGATGTGCACGCGACGCGAAGACCAACAGAGACAAGCTGAATGGAACAACTAAAAACCCTATTAAAAGCTCTGTAACAAACAGCTGAAATATGCAAAAACAAGTGTTTATAGCAGGTGAATATGTTTTCCTGTAATCAAATATTATTTAACTGAGAAAGCAAAAAAGAGACATATTAGAACTAGAACTTCACTGGCTTGCTGGAATGTGGAATTATATAATGTCTTAACAGATGGAGGATATATACCTGTTCGTCTAGACTAGATTTTACAGTTACCACAAAGTCACAACATATTTTATCCCATATTATGAGGGATTCCAGTTGAAGGTCAAACAGTTACGAATTCTATCAAATAATATATAAAACACTGCAGAGTTATTGTAGCTTTTAAACTGGTAACTTGGAAATTGGCACTTTTTGCATCCTTGAATAAACTCCATTGTAATTCCCAGATGATAAGCTGAAGAAATTATTCTCGAGAACTATATAAAAGCATCCAAGAATATTCCTTCACCAAACATACTCATAAATTAATAGAAGACCATTACCTGGCCCCATCCGATATCAAGTCCAGAAACTTCCACTGTAGAGCACTTGCTGTCTTCCCATGTCAAAGTGACAAGCTCCTTTTTGAGACCCGTGAGCTTTATATTGAGAAAATATGATAACACGAGTGTGCAATAACTTATAATTCAATATATAATACTTATATTCCAAATAAAAAAGCTTAAAATAAAACAAACAACTGACAACTTTATGCTTGTGCTTTAGTGAATACTGCAATTAAAACTGTATTACACACCCAAAAAAGAACGTTTTGCAATTTCAGGAACTCATGAAGCAATGAATGAAGAGATTTCCACATTTCTTAATTTCATTTTAGTTCTATTCCTTGTGGAAATACACAGCAAATCATAAGATGCTTTCATATTAACCAACAAAGTATGCTGCCAAAGGAGAGGGGGAGGGAGATGGGGAAAGAAAACAGAGAAAGTGTGGTGCAACTCCACAGATTTACAGTCACATGATTAGTTTTAGTTGTCACTATCTTTTGCATGTACAAGACAAACAAATAAAGTCATCAACAATTTAATTACCTTTATAATCTTGAGACATATTGATTCCAACTGGGCTAACCAAAAGAAAAAAAAAGGCTGTATTGAACAGCTAGGGCATGCAAAGCCTAATATACAAAAGGGTTGTTTGCAACCACATGCAACTGCAATAATGTCTTAACTATATGAGAAAGTGGACATATTAATGCCTCACAAAGACAGTAATTCTAACCAAAGATTCAGGAAAAGGGCTTGCAATCTTGCATACTGCACAATGCACACATGAAATATATATTTGCTCTACCAAAAAGCATGGAAACTACTAAAAGTTTTCCACACAATCAGGCAGCATTAATATAAAAATTGCATCAAATAACACATGCTACCCTTCATAGAATAAAAAGGAATAAAAGAACAAAAATAAAAAAGTATAAAAACGTTCAAATAAGCAAACTCCAAACATAAAAAAAGAAACAAAATTTTTAAAGTTTCATGAATCCTCATGCCTGTAGTAATAGAAGGCAAATCACTCACGATATCAGCAGTTGCTCTTTTGATGGCATCCAAGTTAGGGAAGCATGAGCGTTTGCTCTGAGAGAGAAGAAACAAAAAGATACGTCAGAGTTGTAAGGTAAGCTACAAACAGTATTGACAATGCAAAAACCTCTTGTTGATGAATCATTTATAAAGATAAAGAGAAGAAGGAAGAAAAGAAGCATGTTTAGAGATTACTGTCCCACCAATTTTGACCCCAAAATTTCCAAAATTAGTTCCAAAATTGAAGTAAACCATCTAATTTTTAACCCGCAATTACATCTCGGAAACACATCAAGTAACAAATCACCTATTCAAGTTTTGGGAACCATGGGGACTTTAGGGTCTGTTTTCTGTGATTAAAAATGAAAAAAAAAAACTAAAATTAAATCCGACTGTCATTACTAACTATTGAGTACCCTAGATCTACAAGCACCGGGTGCTGGTCCACAGACACAAAGTTCAGTAATTATCCAACAGTTAACTCGAAGGCAGTGGTTATTGCCATAGAAATAAAGCAAGCAGCTCAGATATCATAACTGTGTTCCTTGCATTTAAATTGTTGCCATTTCAATTCAGGGATTCTCAACCAAGTGGCTCACATTGCAAAAACAATCACAGTAATAATTACATGCACAAGTTAGGCTTCATAAACTTAATCTCTACCATTTCATCAACCCAAAAATGGTAGAAATTAATCCTGGCACCCAATATGCACTGACCCTTCTAATGGTTTTAATCTGATTATAAATTTAGATAGACAAAGCCAGTTTAGATCTCAGATTATTATCCAAAAAGAAATGATAAACATGGAGACAGAGGGAAAGATACCAGCAGCAAACTGTGAGCTTCGCTAAGTTTATAGTCTTGAACCCAGAACATATACGCCATCTGTTATTAATAACAACAAAATCTACTTATCACTATGACAGATAAATTAAAGGAATCATTTAATGAAAATTGAATTTTGAAAAGTGGACAGCGAAAGGCATTTCAGATAAATTAATGAGTTGAATACCACAACAGCAGGAGCTCTTCCAAGTCCAGCAGTACAATGTATATATGTCACACCTCCATTCCTATTTATAGCTTTGTATAATTTACTAACCACAGCTGGAAGCCGCATCCGTAAATCAAAAGAGTCGAAGTCCCTGCTTCATCAAATATTGAGCTCACTAATTAACAACAAAAGGGACTTCTAATAACAAAAACAGATGCTTCTGCTTAACAAGTTAAGGTATCAGTGATAACGAAATGAAGATATTCAGCTTTGACAACAAAAATAATCGCTATTTTCACACAGCATTACAAATAATGCTTTTCACTGTGAAAGCACATTTATAATACAATAATAACTCAATTGTTATGTCTGACCTTATCTGAGCACGTATGTGTTCGATATCACCGCATTTCTTGGCATAATCTTGAATGGCACCAATATCAACCCCAAAATATCTGGAAAGTGTAATAAAGGAAACATAGCACTTACTTATTTGCTCCAACCAATCTTGTCAATCTTATGTCTCAATCACACATTACTTACACAAGATCATACACATGAAAGTACGTAAAAGAATTTAGTTACTTTCGTTTCTCAAATCATAAATATGATGGAACTTCAATGAAAATAGCGTGCAGGATACTCCAAATCTGGATCTTGCTGCAAGCAAAATATGGTTTTCACTCCGATTTTACGAAGCTTGTCAACGTCTTCAGGAGTCTATCAATTTTAAGAGGGAAAAGAACCAAATAGATGTTCAGGAAAACAATTAAGAGGGGTTTTTTTCAGCTATTTACTTAGAAATGAGAATTACCTGCAGACATGAACCCACAATTAGGTCAGAACAGATAAAATTATAGTTCATTCCCAGTTCATGCCTATAAGTCAAAACTGCAAAAAGCCACATAAACAAATTATTAACAACAACTAAACCTAGACGAAACAAAATTATATTGTAGAGCAACAATACCATTAAATTAAACAACAACATATTAATTTATCATGTTCAATGTTGAGACTGCCAGAAAGTATATGGCAACCTGTGTATTGTTTGTTTGACACTTTATATTAAGAAGATCTCCCTGCTAGTTTTGAGCCCTTACAGTAAGGTTTTAGCTTACTTTTTTGTCCCCTACAGCAGAAGGCATGGCTCTAAGCCTCTGACAAGAAAAGTGCCGGTTACACTTCAAACTTAATGCAAAGGCACAACACACGTGAACTTACCAGCACCCATAGCTTCAGTCATATTATGACTATAAACCTCAGATTTTTCCTCCTCTGATTCAGAGCTACTCTTCTTTTCAATTGATGTGGAACCAGAAATTACCTGTCGAAAAAGAAGATGGTAGCCTAAATCATGCCTTAAATACAATCAAGCAGCATGTTGAGCAGCATGCCAAGAATGACATTTTCATCATAAACCAAAACTAATTTAATCATCATATTTAAGTACTAAAAGGTTACTAACCTCCGAGTAAAATTTGGACACATTCATGAAAATGCTATTAGCTGTGCTTTCAAAAGAATGTAGATCATTTTGGTTTCACATGTTACATGTTACTTGCAAATGGAAAATAACAAATCCCTTGTCTTCAAATTAAATGCAGGTTTCGGTTACAGATTCCAACATTTGCACTAATTTCTTTGTCTGCAAGAAACCTCATTCGTAGGGGTGAGCATTCGGTCCGTTCGGTCGGTTTCGGTTCACAAAACTGAAAACCGAAAAAAACCGATCTCTTAGGCACAAAACCGAAACCGAACCGGATGAAACTCACAAACCCAACCGAACCAAACCGAATTGATTCGGTCGGTTCGGTTTTGCAAGGTTAAAACCGAATTTAAAGCTTTGGTAAATAAATGTATAAAAGTATATAATATAAATTTGTTTTATTAATATCTCCTACAAGATTTACAACATGTTATCCAAATAAATACATAAAACTTCATTAATAAAGATAAATAACTAATATTGTTCATAAATTTACTAACTTAAAAACATATATATAATATTTATCTAATATATATTTATATTTATAATTTATTTTTTGGGTAAATCGGTTTTTCGGTCGGTTCGGTTTACCATTTATATAAACCGACCACCGACCGATTTAACCAATAAACCGATTAAACCGAACCGAACAAACCGAAAAACTGATTAAACCGAACCGAACAAACCGAAAACCGAACAGTTCGGTCGGTTTTTTCGGTTCCAACAATTTTTGCTCACCCCTACTCATTCGTATACAACAGCTTAAACAGTGACCCTTAATTAAAAATAAAAACTTAGAACACACTCTGCCCGTAAACTTCTCTTCCCGTCGTTTGAGAAAAAATTTCAGATCATAACTACATGAATTCAACTCAGTGAACTAAACAGTTATAACTAAAACATGAAATTACCGTATTCCAATGAATATAACATCATCCATCTATCTCTAAAGAGTAAAGGATTAATATATATATATATATATATATATATATATATATATATCATGATCCAAGAAGCAGCGTTAAAGAATTTATATAATTAAAATAACTAAAACAAATCGATCAAAGAATAAAACAAATGTACATAATCTACAATGAAATCAAATCTCCAAACCAACATCCAACGAAAACCCAGTGAAAAAAACCCGAAAGCCAGTGATAATTAAGTTACCTTAATTGCCATACTTCGCGTTATACGTATATCATTAGAGTTCATCCCTCCCTACATTAAATCACATAATTCATCAGCCAAAATAAAAAGCATAAGATAATTCATATACATACTAATACACAAAAATGTTCATATTATACAACATATGTAAGGATTAAATAGTTAAAGCACAAAGTTTACCATCATATTAACGGAACATGAAAAGCGTTTTCTTGGGCTGCACTTGAAACCTTGAAACGGCAAAGCATAGGATCTGGAACTATTCCAAAATCAAATTTTAAAAAAGCATTTGGATTAGACCCAAGCTATAAAAATATATTTGAATATTAGAAATATTGAAAAGAAAGGATTTTGGTCAGACCTTGAAAGATTCATAAGACCACTCATGTCTGATCAGAAGAGAAAAAAAATCTTGAAGATGATAGAAAAATCTTCGTTACAGTTGTGTTTTTCGGTTGTAGTGTTTTTTCGGCTATTTATAGATGGAAAATTTTATTTACGATTTATATATTACTAAACACAATTTAAATAATTTTTTTAATCAAAAATACTCTTTTTTCCTTCAATTTTTTTTTGAGTTTTCAAGACTCACAAAAAAAAAATTTTCGTGAGCCTTTAAAAACTCAAAAAAAAAAATTTTCGGAAGCATTTAGAGATTTATGAAAATTTTTTTCTGTAAACCTTAATAGACTCACAAAAATTTTTATTTGTAAGCCTAATCAATTCTTTTTATTATTTTTTTTGAGTTCTCGAAAACTTACGAAAATTAATTTCGTAAATTTTTTGTTTTAAAGATAAAATGATAAATTTATTAAAGTATAAGTTGTGTTTAATTTTTTTTGGGTTGCATTTAAAACACTCTTTATATATTTGTGGGAGGAAGAAAAAAGATTCGTTTTCGATAGAATCTCAAATATGCCATTCGGATCATCTGTGGGGTCCACTTTCTTAAAATGCATATGGTACAATTATTTTTGGAATATTCATATTTAAATCCGGTTCTATTTTATGATATCTAAATCCTATAATTATTTGGATTTTTTTATTATCCGAATTTTATTTATATAATATAAAAAACACTCATTAATTAATTAGTTAAGTTAAAGTTTGTTTTTCAAATTTAACTATATTTTAATGCATATTATTAAAAACTTCAAATAATATAAATGAAATAAAAATTCATAATTAAAATATTAAATGAATTAATTTAATTAAATCTTATAGGATAAATTTTACTGAGATCCTTAAGGTTTTACTATAATTCAACTCTAGTTTATTAATTTTAAAAATGAATACTTTGATCCAAAATCACAAATAATTTTAATATATATCAATCAATTACAAAACTTGAACTGATAGTATCACATTTCAAAGAATCAACAATAAATTTTATTACTATTATTATTTTTAAGTAATTTTTTCAAAAATTATTTTATGTAAGAATTTTATTTTTTAATACAAAAAGGGATATTATGGATATATCATGAGTAATTAATGTTTAGATTAATAGATTTTTTTAGTACTAACTTAATAAAACAATTTTTTTGTATTGTCAAATTTATAATTTTGGATCGAAATGTTCATTTCTCAAACTAAAAAACTAAAGTTGGATCATGGTAAAACTTTGAGGATCTCAATGAAATTTATCCAATTTACATTAATAAATAATTTATATATAAGTATACATTAATCAAAAAATATTTATATATAATATTAAAAATGATATTTACAATCGGATTTAGGTGGATAACCTATGATTACTATTCGAACATTATCTCAATCTATGATGGATAAAAGTTTTACTATTTAAACTTTATCCAAATTCAATTGTAAAGTAAATCCTACTTAATTAGATAAAATAATATAAAGTGCTCATTGATAATAGACCTATTACCATCTTTAATTTGTGCACCTTCAGCTGTTACTATTTTTCTCCTTTTTCTTTTGCGACATATTAATAGGGAGAATAAATAAATAAATATAACGAGCAATTATTTTATTTTTAATGCTGCTTATTGGCTTGTTTTTATTTATATAATTTTTTTAAAATTATTATACAATACATTGTTAATAAAATTTTTTACTCAACCAACGAAATTAAGATGACGATGCAAACCCATTATTATTTATTTGTTTATTATTTATAAAAAAAATTATGTGTTATTATCTTAATTTTGCTTGTGAAATAAAAAAACTTCATAGTTTATTGAATAATACTCCATAAGAACAATACAATCATCAAAATTAACTCGAATTTTTTTCTCTTATATTTTTATTTTTCTTTTTTTTATTATTTTTATTATTTCTTCCACTTTCCTTTTATTTATTTATTTTCTTTTCCTTGGCTTCTTGTTTTTCGGTTTTTTCTTTCCATATAAGGTATAACACCATCGGGCTCAGGCCTGCTAATTTTTACATATAGTTCGCTTGGCTCACTGGTAATCGATGAGCCTTGATGCAGTGAGAATTTAGACGAAAAGACAAAAAATTAGAAAGGTAAAATGACATTTTCATCCTTGATTTTCAATTTTTTTATTATTTTATTAAAAAAACCTATATCCTTAATAATTATTTTACATTTTTTAATCTCATATATATCTAGTCACACCATCCATCTAAATTAATCCTCATTCTGTTTCTTCCCTTGCTTGCAGTTTTGGCCTGGTTTTGTTGGCTGGTGACAGCAGCCATTTTCCAGCCTTGATTCTTTACGTTCCTGCATTGTTTCCTTTCTGTTGTGGTTCGGCAAACAAAGGAAGGAAGAAAGCTGGTGATTGGCAGCCTTACTTTTGCTCCGTTCTGCTGGACAATGCTGGTTTCATTTTATTTTCTGTTTTACTTCATTGTTCTAATAAGTTTATATCAATACCGTAATTGTGCAAGTTTGATGGTGCTTTGCTTACTGCAATAAAAATAGATAGTTGTTAAATATTCGATTGATAAGTAGGAATTAATATGTTCAAATTTACTGCTTCATACCTTTTGAAGTTACAAAATAATCATCATTTTCTGGTGTTTACAGCGTTGCTTTTTCTTTTGACTCTTGCAGACATTGATGTTAAGTATATGATTAAGTAGTTATATAGCTAAAGTTGACCTCTCTGGGCCATTGTGATAGCGTTGAGTTAGGCAATTTCAAGTCTGCCTATGACTCCGAGAAGAGAAAAAGAAAAGATCAAGAAGAAAAGAGTTATCTAGAATGGCTTAACTGCCTTTCTTCCTTTTCCCTCCCATTTTACATCATCGTTAGTTAAGCTTTCCATGGTCAAAGCTGTACAACTGACATTGAAACTAACAAACTAAGAACAGAAAACTAACCCAATCTGTTGTGTTACATTGCTTATTAATACTTCTATAGCTACTCTGTTTCCATGTACTACCATGCACGTGTTATTACTCTTTATTTACTTGGCTTGAGCTTCCTTCAATTGGTTTTGGTCCCCATTCATAGTCCTTCAACCAATCTGGATGTTGACGCTGCCTAACTGATCTTTGCTTTGGCTCTGTTGTCCTATCATTCCCCTGCCCTTCAAAACCGACCTTGTCCCCAAGGTCATATTGTGGAAAAGACTTACAAAAATCTATGTAAGAAACCCAAGTTGCATCCTCAGGCTGTAGTCCCTCCCATTGCACCAAAACTTGTAAGATGTTTTTGCCCTTCTTCAGAATCTGACATTGTTGCAGAATAGCAAGTGGCTGGACCAAAGGATGGCTTCCTTCAAATTGATCAAGAATTAAGGCTGGATGAAAGCTGGAATTCTCATGATATTTCTTCAATAAGGAGACATGAAATACTGGGTGAACACGTGCAGTTGCAGGAAGATCAAGTTTGTAAGCCACTACACCTACACGTTGCAATACCCAAAATGGCCCATAATACTTCTTATTGAGTTTTGAATAAGGTTGCTGTGACAAGGAGGTTTGACGATATGGCTGAAGTCGTAGAAGAACCATATCACCAACAGCAAACTCCAATTCCCTTTGATGCCTATCCGCCATTTGCTTCATCCTATTGCGAGGCGAAAAGGTTATGGCACAACTGGTGAAGAATAGTATTTCTTTGCTGTAAGGTGGTCTTGATAGCTTCAATGGAGGACTTAGCAGAATTGAGATATATAGGTGAAGGTGGAGGTCAACCAAACACAATCTCAAAAGGAGTAAAGCCTAAAGTAGAATGTAAGGATGTGTTATAAGAATATTCAACCCAATGAAGGTAAGATACCCACTGTGTTGGAGAGTCCATAACAAAACACCTTAGATATCGCTCAAGTCCTCGATTTGTAACCTCAGTTTGGCCATCCGATTGAGGATGGAATGAACTACTGAAGTGTAACTGAGTACCACTGAATTGAAAAAGCTCCTTCCAAAATGCACTTAAAAACAATGGATCACAGTCACTGATTATAGTCTTAGGAAAGCCATGAAGTTTAACAATATTGGTTGCAAACACAGTAGCCACTGATGATGCTGTGAAACCTTCAGCTAGAGCACAAAAATGGGCATATTTGGACAGTCGGTCAACTACAACCAAAATTGCTGACTTCCCTTTGGAAGAAGGTAGACCCACAATGAAGTCGAGATACATCATCTCAAATTGAAGTGGTAATTGGCAAAGGTTGCAATAGACCAGCTGGGGCTTGTGGCTCGTATTTGGCACACTGACATAAGGGACAAGATCTAATGAACTGTCGAATATCAACCTTCATACGAGGCCAATAAAATTGAGAACACAGACAAGCCACTGTTATTCGAAATCCACCATGACCCTCCATAGGAGTAACATGAAACTCTTGCATTAAAGGAACCTTGAAGGCAGAGTTAGGACTCAAAATGATGCGATCTCTAAGAAAAATCAATCCATCCTTAAAATGAAAAGAAGAATACTTGACTGGATTTGCAGCAATATTAATGACCAATTGCTTCAAATCATCTAGTTCGACTGTCTCAACTCTCAACTGATCTATTAAAGAACAGACCACCTTGGAAAGTGCTAGAAATGAATAATTTGAAAGTAAAGCCTTGCCTTTATTCACTGAAGAATCATCATTCAACTCATCATCCATAGTTGGCCTCGAAAGAACATCAGCAACTCGATTCTTCCTACCAGGATTGTATTGTATCTTAAAGTCAAATCCTAACAATTTGACTAAAAAGCGTTGTTGCTCTGGTGTTTGAATTACTTGCTGCATCAACTCCTTAATGCTACGCTGATTAGTTCTAATAATGAACTTTGCACCCAGTAGATATTGGCGCCCTTTAGCAACAGCCTCTGTTATGGCATACAATTCACGGACATATATGGAAGCTAGCTGCATAAGAGAGCTAAGTTTCTTACTAAAAAAACATAGAGGGTGTGAATCTTGGAGAAGAACCGCACTAATAGCTATGCCTGAGGCATCCGTTTCGACTACAAACGGTTTTGAAAAATCAAGCAACTTCAAAACAGGGGCAGAAGTAACATCATGCTTAAGAGTATTGAAGGCTTGCACTGCAGATGGGGTCCAATGAAAGGAGTCTTTCTATAACAAATTAGTAAGAGGACTTGCTATACTAGCATAACCTCTTATGAATCTTCTATAGTACCCAGACAACCACAAAAAAACTCTTAGTTGCTTAATGTTCTTAGGAATTGGCCAGCAGTTCACAACATCAATCTTCATTGGATCCGGTGCCACCCCTTTTAGACTAACTATGTGACCAAGATACTCGACTTGAGACTAAGCAAATGTACACTTGCTTTTTTTGGCAAAGAACTAATTAGATCGAAGACAATCCAGCACCAAACGAAGATGAGAAATATGGTCAGCCAAGGAGCTACTGTAGATGAGAATGTCATCAAAGAATACTAGAACAAATCTTCATAGAAAAGGCTTGAGCAACTGATTCATAGTCTCTTGGAAAGTTGCTGGAGCATTAGATAAGCCGAATGGCATAACAACAAATTCATAGTGTCCCTCATGGGTCCTGAATGCTGTCTTGCAAATGTCTTCATCAGCCATACGGATTTGATGGTAACCCTCACGCAAATCTAGCTTGGAATAGAAAGCAACCCCATGCAATTCATCCACTGTAGGTATAGGAAATTTATTAGGTATAGTGATCTGGTTTAGAGCTCTGTAATCAACACAAAAATGCCAGGTTCCATCTTTCTTTTTGACCAGAAGCACTGGGGAGGAAAATGGACTTCTACTGGGTCGAATCACACCTGACTTCAACATTTCATGCATTAGCTTCTCAATTTCAGTCTTCTGAAAATGAGGTAGCGATAAGGTCTAACATGAATCGGTTTTGCTCCTGGTGTAACATGTATATATGATGATCAATTTGCCTTCTTGGAGGCAAGGAAGAGGGTACTGCAAAAACATCTTGATATTCCTCAAGAATGGTTTGAATTTCCACTGGATAAGTTGGTACATTGGTTGCGGTAGACAATTCTTCTTCATTAATGGATAGTAGCTGGAAACAAGACTGGATCGAATCTGAATGAACAAGTCTACGAAATTGATGAAAATGAATCGGAGTAGAGCTTGGTGTCACATTCCCTTGCAATTTAACATGCTGACCTTCCCACACAAATTCCATAGTCAAGGTTTTATAGTTTATAACTATATTTCCTAGCAACTCCAACCATTAAACTCCCAGTACAACATCAGCACCCTGGATAGGCAACACATAACAATCAATAAGAAACTTGTAACCTTGAATTACTAATGCTAGTTGAGGACATCTGCCCGAACATAACAAGGATTCACCATTGCCAACCATAACTCTGAAGTGCTTGGATGATAACACTGGTAAATTTAATTGCTGAACTAGTGAGTCTTGGATCAAATTGTGCATTGAGCCTCCTTCTACTAAAACCTGAACAGAAACACCATTTATGGTCCCTTGCAACCGTAAAGATCTTGGAGAATGTTGTCCTGTGAAAGCATGACAACTGATCTCAGGGGTAATATCATCATCTACAACTATAGGCATTGAAGTATCAATACTTATCAAAGAATGATGATCAGAGACCTCAGATTCATTAGTCATCAACAAAACATGTGGCTTCCCTTTACAAATATGGTTGCGATTGAATTTCTCATCACAATTATAACAAAGCCCCTTCTCACGCCTTTCCATCATTTCAGCCGCAGTTAATTTCTTAACTGGTAAAGAAGACTTGGAACTCAGATTAGAAGATAACAAAGGTGTCAATGGTGTAGGCAATAATGGCGGAAGTGGTTTCATGGGGTTACTAAATCTATTCACAGAAGTAGCATTCAGTTTATCTTCCATTAATTTGGCTAAATTTGTAGCTTGCATCAAAGAAGTAGGTTGGAAAGCCCTTACCTCTCTTTGGATATCAGGTTGTAATCCAGATTCAAAACAGCTTTGAAGAAAAGATGCGGACACCCCAGTAACTTGGTTAGAAAGAGCTTCAAATCTGTGGAGATATTCTGATACTGAAGATGTTTGTGAAAACTTTGAGAGTTCACCTTGTAGATCTCGATACTGAGAAGGACCAAATCGACGCAAGAGCTCATCGGTGAATTCTTGCCAAGTAGTTAAAGGGTGATTCCTTTCTAACCATCAATACCATGCCAACCCTGGTCCATCCATATAGAAGGAAGATATGGACAAACGTTGAGCATCGAAAGCTTCATGGAAATCAAAATGCTGATTGGCTTTGTAGATCCAATCATGAGGGTCGGTTCCATTGAAACGGGGAAGAGCCAGTTTGATCACTTTTAATAAAGCAGCATTAGATTGATTAGATCGGGACGAATTCTCGAACTGATCGTCGTGAGAAAGATTGCGATCTGCCATTATTGTGTTCTTGTTACGGTTGTTTTGATCCAAGCATCCTTCAAGATTCGTCAACTTCAAACTAATCTCCCTCATAAGAGAAGAGAAAGGCATGAGTTGTTCTTCATGAGCAGTCAATCTAGCCAAACACTCCTTTGTTATTTTGGTGGAAGCTCGTGTACCTTCTGCCATGGCTGTTCGGGAATGAAAGCACCAATTTGATAGGGTTGAGTTAGGCAATTTCGATTCTGCCTATGACTCCAAGAAGAGAAAAAGAAAAGATCAAGAAGAAAAGAGTTATCTGGAATGGCTTAACTGCCTTTCTTCCTTTTCCCTCCCATTTTATATCATCGTTAGTTAAGCTTTCCATAGTCAAAGCTATACAACTGACATTGAAACTAACAAACTAATAACAGAAAACTAACTCAATCTGTTGTTTACAGCTGTTACATTACTTATTAATACTTCAATAGCTACTCTGTTTCCATGTACCATCATGCACGTGTTATTACTCTTTATTTTCTTGGCTTGAGCTTCCTTCGACTGGTTTTGGTCCCCATTCATAGTCCTTCAACCAATTTGGATGCTAACGCTACCTAACTGATCTTTGCTTTGGCTCTGTTGTCCTATCACATTGACATGCTTCAAGCTTTTGCCAGCATTGCACTGATATCTCCTTTCTTCAATTTTTCCTTTTCTATAACCCCAAACTTTCCTACTACTAATTTTTGCTTGACAATTTCTTAATGTTTGATTGTGTCATGTCCAATTTTATTGCAGGTTCATTTCTCAATTCTAAGATGAATATAAAATGCCAAGGGGATCTGTGATAGATCCCTTAAAGGCCATATATATACTTAAGATAACAAGTAAGATATTCTTGTCTCTTATCTGTTAGTCCAACAAGTGTCCATTATTCCCTCTATTTTCCCTTGCACAACTGCTCTATATTGATTTACACAAGGCTGAAAGAATGATTGCAACTGCACTGACCAAAATCAAAGAACAAAAAAATAGAATAGTAAGAACACAGTCAAAACCACCAACAAGCTTAGATAATACCGGAATTGAAATCTTTCTCGCTCTCATTTCTTGCATTGACATGAAAGAAAAAGAAAAAGGTGGAAGAAACAGAAGGTAAATATTACCAGCTATAAGATATCATAAATGATTTAAAAAGTTGATCAATTTCATCATGAACAGTTAAAACCCATGTAGAAAATGGGTGAAGAAGTGACCTTGGATTGAAGTTTTAGCATGCCAATTTATTGGCGTCGTCAGTTTGGTTCCTTGGCTGCTCTTTCACTCTGCTCTTGTTTTCGAAAATGATTAAATTCTTTGTCTTTGGACATGGGTTTTCGTCTACCGGACGACGAACAGAAAGAGGCTTGGGGGTCTTAGAAAACTCTGATTATTTCACGTCTATGCGGTTGATTTTCATGAAAGATATCTGAATTTATCCTCAACATGAATGACAAAGAAAGCAACAATTTCAATCTTTTATTTTATTTTACTTTTTTTTATGTAACTACGTATATCTTTATTTGTTTTACCATCTAAGATTAATCATGTTTTGACAAAAAGTAGTAAACATCAAAATCCTCTTAAGAGTAACGACTCCAAGATTCATTATTATTAATCCTCTCTCTAGTCTTCATTCTATTAATTATAGAGTTTATGTTTCAATTATAAAGTTTATCTAAAAATCAAGACTTAATAGCTAAATATACCATTAACCTTTTGCATAAAATAGAAAGAAATCCTCAACTTTTAATTTTACTATATAAACTCCCAACCTTTTAAAATAATGTAATTAAATCTAAATCAGTACAAATTTTTACAATAAAATTAAAGATAGATAGCTTATATCTATTTTGTACGGAAGGTTGAAAGTATATTGGGTTATCAAGTCAAAATTAAAAAGAAAAGGGCCTGTTAAACAATATCATTAAGAGAATAACTTATATAAAGATGATTTAAAAAAGTGGATATTTTAGACAATAATGAAATAATGACACCTTATATGTTTTTAAAGACATATGATAATTATATTACACTCATCCTTGCCCAATCAACTCTGTTTAAATTAATTTACTAAGAGTCAACTCTCATTAAATATGTTTACTTACTTATTTAACTTAAATTAATGGAAAAAAATTAAAAAATTGACATAATTAACAAATAGTTATTAACATCTAATAAAAAGATTAATTTAAAAAGTAACAAAAATTAATTTGTATGATGCAAAAAGGAGTTGTGCTTGATAGAATGCTTTTGAAAATATCATTATTTTTTTGTTTTGTTCATCATTATTAGTCAAAAAATATGATGTTAATAGAAAAATCTTTTTTTTTGTTTTGGAAGTATCGAACACAAATTTTCTAATTCATTAAATTAAGGGTCCGTTTGGTTGGCTGTAAAACATTTTCCAGTAAATGTTTTACTCATTTTTCGGTGTTTGGTTCACTGAAAATCCAAAAGTTAACAGAAAATAATTTACAAGTCAACAAAAAATGAAGCCAGTATTCGGAATTTGTCTTCCCATTCTGAAAAAGGAAAGACATTTTACAAGCTTAAAACTAAACAGCCACCCCTTTAAACCCAGAACCCTTCCAAAGTTAAAATCAACAGCTGATCTCCACGCCTAATACATTCGACAGCTTTTGTCGTTGATCTTCTTGCCGGCGCTGTCTATCTTCTTGTCGGAGTCATCCTTCAACACCCACCTATCCCCTTAAAGAAAATCCATTCCATTGCTGAACCAAGCCCCGATCTTCACTTCTTAACTCATAAAATCGCCTCTACCGGCAATTAGCTTGCCATCGCCGTCGATCTTCTTGGCGTCGCCATTGTCGGACTCATCCTTCACCCACCCCCTCCCCCCTTAAAGGAAACCCATTCTTTTGTTGAAACCCAGCCGCGTTCTTCTCTTCCTAACACATAACAGTCTCTTTTTTTGCCGATTAGCTTGCTATTGTCTCCAATCTTCTTGCCAGCATTTGCTCAACTTGTCTCTTCTCCCTTGCTCATACTGCGTTCCTCGTTTGCTCTCGTCGTCTTTGTTCCCAGTGTATTATTTTTTTCTTTGTAGTACTTAAAGTTTGGATTTTAGCCAATGTTTGTTTATCAATTTTGACGTAAGGAGATATCACTCAATTTGCAAGAATTGCTGTAAGTTTCTGTTTTCCAAATATGTGATATAATACCATGTTCGATTCAAAGACCATTCATTGATAGAAAAAATAGTAGGAGATATAAAATGCTTTGGTGCTTTCTTTGTGTGATCCTGTATTTTCCTCTGTTCTGGTTTCTATTAGGATTATTATTGTGTTGCTCATTTCCTGATTTTTCTTTTGCTATTTTTCTATTGTTTCTTATATCTCCTTTTTGTTGTGTCTTCTACGTACTGCTCACTGCTTTCTTTTTTTTTTTTGTTCGTTCTACTCACTACTTTTTGGATATAGGCTTTTCTGTGATTATCATTAATAAAATGTCGTAAAATGTTGTGCTCAGCAAATATATAAATATATATAAATATAAAATGCAGGTGCTTATAGAGCATGTTAATTATGTGAATAACACTATCTTAACATAAATACAAATTTTTCAGAAAACAATCAAACAACAGAAAATATTTTTCAGCATATCAACCAAACAATAAAAAATATCAATTTTTTCAGAAAATCAATTTTTCAGAAATCATTTGTGGAAGTCATTTTCAGTTAACCAAACGGAGCCTAATTTTTTTGTTACTTTTTAAATTAATTTTTTTGTTAGATGTTAATAACTTTTTGTTAATTATGTAAGTTTTTAATTTTTTTCTATTAATCTAAGTTAAAATAGGTAAGTAAATTAATTTAATAAGAATTGACTCTTAAGTAAATTAATTTTTTTAAATTGATTTGGTGTTAATGAGTGTAAGATAGTTTTACGCGTCTTTAGAAAAATGAGTTATCGTTTACCACTCTCTACCCAAACATGATTAATTTTAAACCATAAAATGGATGAAGATATCTATGCTTACAAAAAAAAAGTTATCATTATTTTATTGATGCTTAAACTCCCACTTTTTACCCTATAATCAGATATTTATTTTTCAATCCCTTCCCTACTCTAACTTGGAAATCAGAAAGCAACTCGGCCTTTGATTTTTTTTCATTATTTAAAACATGCACCAGTATACTGGAAAGAAAAAAAACCCCAGCCATTTCGTTTCGTTAATGATGAACGCATTCTGTGAGAAGATAAAGGAAAATGTCGCTTCTAGCTACAGCCATGCAACTCCAACAAATAACGCAAAGGATCCTTGGGTTCAAGTGGTAGGGTTCTGTGAAAAAGTTCGGAAGAAAACCAGTTCTGAAAATTATTTGACATTGCTGAAATTCCTGCACGATTACAGCACTGGAAAAGTTACAAAGGTCGGTTTGAAGAAGACGGTAGCCGATTACTTTCCAGATTTTATTGATGATTTTCTTGAGGTTTTGGAGTCCTACGAGAGTTTAACTCAATTATCATCAGAATCTAAAAGGAAGATCGATAGTAAAGTTGAGGAGAAGAAACCAAGCAAAAATAGTAACATAATTACGCCAAGCTATAAATTTCTTTCAAAGAAACATTCAAGAGCCCAATATAGCGGAATTACAAAAATTGGTAAAGAGGTATTAAATTTTTCTTGCTTTTCTACGTGCCCATCATCACGTGATTTCAAGATAAAGCCTAAAGACCCTGAAGAAATCGCGTTGAACAAACATGAAGATGAGTTGTTTGTGTGTGATATGTTGGTGGAATGGAAACGATCGACTGAGATAAAGGCAACCAGACTATGGTGATGTGGACTAGGTCAATTATTACTGGGCTTTTTTATAAGTCAAGTTGAAGATCATTGAGCAAAATGATAATCTAAGCCCAAGAGGAAATAAGACTCAGAAGGCCCATAAATGATCCACTGGGTTATTATTTAAGCTGTAGGGCTTAAAGGTAATTACGCGCAAAACAACTCCTATAAATAGGTCATAGGTATCATTCTTAAACCCTAAGCTCTATTTGCCTACTGAAACCCTGTCAAAACTCTGTCTGACTTAAGCATCAGAGTGCGCGCAGGGGAAAACCCCTGCTCCCTCTGACTTTTCCTATTTTGCAGAACTCTGTTTGGAGACACGTGGAGAAAGAAGACAATATCGACGCCAGTAACGATTTATTGTTGTTTTGGGCAACAACAATTGGCGCCGTCTGTGGGAAACAAACAAAAAAGCGATAAAAAAATGGTGAAAAACGATCTGTGGATGATAGGGTTTTGTAGGCTGCAAAAGGGTGCACAGGTTACGCGACCAAATAGTCTGTCGCACGCAAAGTGCATGCGACAGAACAGTCTGTCGCACATCAGGTCTCACGCACAAGGTTTCATGCTCACATAAAGAGTCTGTCGCCACAAACAAAAAATAATAATAAAGAAAAAAATATATTACAATGGCGCGAAAGGGTGACTAGCCTGTCGCAGAAGCCTGTCGCGCATCATCTATTCTAGCCTTAATTTAACATATCAGACACAAAAGTGAAATATGCATAGGCGAGAGACAACATGAGCGAGAGACTGCATAGCGCGAAAGACTAGCTCTCGCACCCAATATAGGGCGAGAGACTATCTATCGCACCCCGACAGCATTGGCGAGAGACAACATGGGCGAGAGACAACATGGGCGAGAGACTGCATAGCGTGAGAGACTAGCTCTCGCACCCACAACATGGCGAGAGACTAGCTCTCGCACCCGATAGGCGTGGGCGAGAGAATGAAAATTGCCGGATGCATTTGTGGTTGGCGAGATGGCTTATGCATTTAAGCTATCAATAGGATTTTGGCTGACAATGCAATTAATGAAGTCAGGATGCAATGAATATCACGAAAGCAAAAAATGAAAGGATTGTGGTTGCCAGATGCATTTGTGGTTGGTGAACAACAAATATAATAATAATAATAAAAAGAGCAACACTATTGTTTTATAATAAACAATAGCAAGCATTTATTGTAAAAAGAACGATAATAAATTGAACTTCATGATGCTTCTTTGGTTCTTGAATATGGGAAATAATCTACGTGGAGATCTCTATAAAATTCAAGAAAGGTCAAAAGAAAAAGGACGATAATAAATTGAACTTCATGATGCTTCTTTGGTTCTTGAATATGGGAAATAATCTACGTGGAGATCTCTATAAAATTCAAGAAAGGTCAAAAGAAAAAGGACGATAATAAATTGAAGTCAGTACTTCATGATGCTTCTTTGGTTCTTGAATATGGGAAATAATCTAAAACTTCCGCACATGGATTTCTGACTTTCTGTTGTATTTTTTTTTCCAAGAATCAAACAGATTAATGTTAAGACGAAAATGTTGTGCTACAAGACGGAATTGCAGAACTGAACATGAGCCAATTCATTCACCAATATCTCAGAAATTACAATGGCAACCTGACGTCTCATTCAGGCACCTTGAGCACAGTCCAAGAAAGCAAAACATCCATGGTTGACAACAAAGCTGGAAAACTTGGTTAACCATGTGGATAAGGAAGCTATGATGTGGTTAGATTAGACTTTGAACAGTAGAAGCCCCTTGAAAAAACTAATTATGTATGGAACTTCTACTGCGGTTTCCTACATAAAATCTTCTTCTTATGGCAATTCTATGAGAATCCTGACATGGCTTCAATTGTGCAATAGTATGTACATATTTGCAATATTAAATTCGTTTTGCATTGCTGTAAACTTCAACAATCCTTGAGCAGGAACCCAGACAGTCTCCCAAACCCGTAATGGTTTAGGGTCCATGCAGAACAAATCCGGACCGCTAATCCCAATAGTTTAAAGTTTACAAGTTTTAAGATTCTTTCATGGCATTAGCTGAGAATAGGAAAGAATACGGCCAGTCAGCATAAATTGCAAGGGTTGGAGAGATTTAAAAGTTTGTTGGACAGTTGACACTAGAGACAGTATAAAAATGAAGAGAACACCCTATAGAAGCTCAAAGTAACATTACTGGAATTAGAAGGCAAAGTATCAGTTGTAGTCAACCAGAGGAATGTCTGAATCAAGTAGTTGGTTAACCTAACATTACCAAAGCCTCGTATACAGAATCTACATTGCCAGAGGAGGATGAGGGTAAATGGTGGAGCTGCTTACATGACCATCACTTCCACAGCTCTTCCATGGGAATCCCTCGTTCTTGAGCAACCTCACGAAACTACTTCATTTTCTGCACTGCAACAACTGTAGCTCTGGCATTGTTAAGGGCGTTCTCACTGCCCGTTAAGAGAGCGGCACGCGCGGCAGGCGCCTTGGTAGAACAATGCATGTGTGCAAACAAAGCCTAACTAGAAATGCTTGTTTGGCAATGGGGAACGAAGGCCTATTACATGGGCTCACGCCAAGAGCGGAATGTGGGCGAGCAGGACCCTGCGACAGGACCCTTTGGCGAGAGATAGTCACTCACGCATACAAGGGAGGTAAGGTACCGCACGAAGAGCACACGCAGGTGTGAATATGGCAAGCATGTTGCATCGCAGGCCTTCAATTAGAGATTATGGCTCGCCTATCGACAGCCAAAACAGGTAAGCACAGTTAACGCGACACGAGTTTTGGCGAAAGAGTAGGCCATAAGGATGAACACCGCACATACGCGGCAGTCTTGGGTAGTAAAGGAATGATGATGAGCACGACTTGTAGAGTAAAAGATCGAAAAAACAGCTAATGTACGACAGGCACCACCGCAACAGAAGGGCTCCTGCAACGACAGGTCAATTCGTCGTACGCAAGACCGTAGCGCAAATACACGAGCATTGATCCCAAGTTGCATGCTGGCCCAGTAAGTAAAAGGTAATTGTGAGTACATTCGACAAGTCATATTACGATAAAGCAGTTCGTCCTATGCAACAGCCATACGGGCGAGAAAAAGTCACACGGCAAGCATTCTAGGTGAGCGAATGACCCTCGTGAGCCCAGCCTTCCGCACACAAGGTGTGAAGCAATGCTGATGAATGCAGTGTCATGTGACGAACGTAAGACCACTGCAGCAAACACTTTCGACGATTGAGTGGCATGTGGCGATTGCATGACCAACGCCACAGCCCAGCCTCTGCAACAAGGCTCGCTTGGTAAAGCATGTGTCAAGGCACAAGAAACGATCTAGATGGGCAAGCAAGGAGCGAAGGGTCTGGCAGAGGTGTGTGCACAATGCTAGATGAGCTAGCCCAGGAAAGGAAAAAACTAATGAAGGGCTCGAAACGAGTGAACGTAAATCCAGGGGAGCTCTATTGGGCAAGCCCCAACCAAAGACCTCAGGGAACACGCTAGAACTCCCAATGCCCGCTCGTGTTCGCCCAGATGCATAAGAACATAGACGAGCGGCAAAAACCAGGCAGAGCACAAAAGGTCAGACGAGCTAGTGGCCACCAAGCGAGTATGGTTGTGAATGATGAGTAAGAATATAGCCATCCTAAGACCCAAGCAAGCAAGCCCTTGTCAACCGATATAGGAACTCGCTTAGGAGAGAGAACTCTATGGGCAAGCCATTTTGGGTGGCCAAAGCGAAAAAGGATTAGGCAACTCTGTACATCATCAAGCACAACGCTCGAGAAAAAGTCCATCTTTGAACAGGAATGACAACACTGTTTCAAAGAAGAACTTGGAGAGCTATATGGTGTAAAGGTACGCTAAATACTGTAAAAGTAAAAGGTATTGTGCCGCAAAAAATGGAAAGACAAAAGAAGAGAAAGAAAAAGCTTAGGTGACAACCATGTCCTCAATTCGGCAAGCACAGGCACACACATGACAAATTTTGGCGACAAGGTTCCACGTGGCAGACTCTTTCTGCGAGAGGTGGCTCACGCGTGCGACAGCCAAAATGGCGAAAAAGAGGGACCACTATTGAAGATCTCACAAAGATGCCACTCTTTTTAATAGTCAGTTGCATGCAAGATGTTATGCTACAGAACAATCTGTCGCTCGAAAGGTGCTTGCTACACTGCAAATTTGCGCGACTACAAGCATGCAACAAGCACTCTGTCCCGAGCTAGCTCAAGGCCACGCGACAGAGCAGTTTGCACAACTATAGGCATGCGACACGACTCGAACATGGGCAACCTTATCTTCTTCGTTGTCAAATTGAACTTCAAAGCCAAGAAGAGTGACAGGCCTTGTACAAGACAAGAGCTCCCACGCGCGACAGGCCTTGGGTGCGATAGGGGCTCTTGCACGCGACAAGCTCCCCACTTTGATAAAATGACAATGAAGAAAATTAGGTGAACATAGCACCCATAGGCAAGATTCCCCCGTTAGCACAATGCAGGCAAGTAAAGAACACCCGAGTCATGCCTTTCAGCAATGACTAGCAACCCTGGCGAGCACGGAATCCAAACTACTAGTTCGCCCATTAGAAAAAAACTTTGGCGAGCACATTTAAATTTGACGATCCAAGCGCACGCCAAAGTGCGGGATTTGAGCGGAGTGATCTAGAGTCTTCTAGATCTGGTGCGCGCACTAATTCGACAGAGTACCTAAAAGCTTCCTTCGGCCCATCTGTCGATCATCTGACACAGAAGCTTCCAAGAACTGCTCTAGCAACCATCTAGAAGTGGCTTAAGAGCCACACACTTAGCCTATTGACAACCACACATGTGAAAAAAGGGTTTGTCTATATAAAGGGTGTGTCAGCTTCGTGAGTCCTTTAAGCAAGACAAGGATGTGCCAGCTTAGGGTGTCGAGATCAAGGCTGTGTCTCCCTTGTAAGCCCTTATACATAGCATTCTTGAGTATCAATACAAGTAAGTGCTTGGCACAACAGAAATTGCAAACACACTCAAGCAGGGACATACGGGTGGTAACTAGATTTGAGGTACTCTTATACGATGTTTTCGATTTTCTTGTCCACTCTAACAATTGTGATTGAATTAGGTAGGTGTCCGAGACAGGCACTAGCCACTGTCGTGTAAGGCAGCAAGCCAGGGAGCTTGGTTCAATCGAAAACAACTCAGTGAAGGTAGATTGCTGGTACCAAGGCACGACTTAGTGCACAATCCATGGTTGATAGCAAAACATCCTAGCACTCGCACTTTACAGATTTTTCAAAGACAAAGACTTGGAATGGTACTGGTGGTAAACATTTGCTATTATTGTTTTAACATTTACTGCAATTATATTGTTACTTACACCATTTAATTGAAAATACTACATTATGAAACGAAAGGCCAGTTATTTTTATCTGTACTATGATAAATCCTCCAGGTTTGATAGACATGTTGCAGGAATAGAAGAAGAAAACAGAAGCTGGCCAAGAAGACGCGAGACGGGCACAAATAAGTCCCTAAGCGAAAAATGCGCGAGACGGGCAAAAATAAGACCTTAAGCGTGAAGAAGACGCGAGACAGGCACAAATAAGTCCCTAAGCGAAAAATGCGCGAGACGGGCAAATCAAAAGTCCCTAAGCGAAAAGTACGCGAGACGGGCAAACAAAAAGTCCCTAAGCGAAAAGTGCGCGAGACGGGCAAACAAAAAGTCCCTAAGCGAAAAATGCGCGAGACGGGCAAATCAAAAGTCCCTAAGCGAAAAGTGCGCGAGACGGGCAAACAAAAAGTCCCTAAGCGAAAAGTGCGCGAGACGGGCAAACAAAAGTCCCTAAGCGAAAAATGCGTGAGACGGGTAAATCAAAAGTCCCTAAGCACAAACGGGTGCGAGACGGGCAAAAATAAGTCTCTAAACGAGGTATGTTACAATTTTATCAGATTATATTTAATGTATTACGTTGGCATCTCGGATATAAATGATACTATATTCTAACAAGTCCTTAAGCGGATAGTACGCAAGACAGGACCAATACTCCAGTAAAGGTTCTTCTTTGGACACAAAAAGTCGCAAAGAAAAACTTGGGGAGCACACAGTATGCAGGTTGTGAGGTATGCTACGAGGTATGTCACAATTTATCATTGGATATGTGCTACAATTGGTTGACAAATTACATTTAACATTTTATGTTGGCATTTCGGATATAAATAATGTTATAGTCTTATCAATTCCAAAAGTCCATAAGCGAAAATGCGCAAGACGGGCAAACAAAAAGTCCCTAAGCGAAAAACGCGCGAGATGGGCAAATTGTGAAATCCTCAAGCAATAAAGTGTACGGATAAATGCGATACCCAAGTACGAATTCTTCTTTAGATGTAAGTGCTTCATAAGAACAGCTGGGAGCACTATAGATTAACTTCAGCATTAAAAGGAGTATCGAAACTACTAGGCACCCATGCATATGCGTCCCGACGTGCTATAATGTCAAGAGCTTAATCCTTAAGAAAATTAGTCTCTAGATTATCTAAATCTTCGTCCAAGCTTGTGAGAACCTCGACCATCTCGAGTCGACAAAAAGGCTTCTAAGAGCTGGTAAGATCAGATAAATCTTTACAAGTGCCTATCCTCAGAAAAGGTTACAAATTCTCAGCATCTAGATCAAGCTTCAATCAATCAAGAGCATGTCGAGTACAAACCACATCTGATGAAACCAGATAAGAACATATGCATCCGCTTATGGCACTTCTTGACGATGTGCCCTCATGGCCTTAACCCAGATTCAGTTTTCTTCCTTTTGGCTAATAGAAGGCACTTGACAAAAAAAATGATGACACGAAGTCGTTTCTGCTACAAATAATAATGAAGTTCACTAGTTAAGCCCTCAAGTGAAGATGAAAAGATTCTTGTGATAATCCCAGGAAGAGGGCATCAAAAGAATTTGAAAAGCCCATTCTTTATATACTCTTTCACAAGGTAAACCTTGTAAAAGAGTGGGGAGCAATTGATGTGGACTAGGTCAATTATTACTGGGCTTTTTTATAAGTCAAGTTGAAGATCATTGAGCAAAATGATAATCTAAGCCCAAGAGGAAAGAGGACTCAGAAGGCCCATAAATGATCCACTGGGTTATTATTTAAGCTGTAGGGCTTAAAGGTAATTACGCGCAAAACAACTCCTATAAATAGGTCACAGGTATCATTCTTAAACCCTAAGCTCTATTTGCCTACTGAAACCCTGTCAAAACCCTGTCTGACTTAAGCATCGGAGTGCGCGCGCAGGGGAAAACCCCTGCGCCCTCTGACTTTTCCTATTTTGCAGAACTCTGTTTGGAGACACGTGGAGAAAGAAGACAATATCGACGTTAGCAACGATTTATTGTTGTTTTGGGCAACAACATATGGAAAGCAATAGTCAATGGTAAAGTCGAGAGCCCAATTGACCTTAACAAATATTTTACAGGTTACAATCTCAGATTCATAGAGAAAATGTACAAGGAGCAAGGGTCAAGAATGCTGGAATACCTGCGTCAGTCAGCTGAAATAGCTCTGCCAATCATTATGAACAGGTTGAAACAGATGGAAAATACAACTGAAAATGGAAACTCCTTGTAGCAAGCTCCTCGATGAAAAATAATACAAGAATATTTTTATTTCATTTATTGCAGCAATTGCAAGCAAATATTTTCGTAGCACAATATTATCTTATCACGTACCATATGTTATGCTAATTATTCTCTTTTTTTTTTGCCATGAATACATTATTTGTTTTTGGTTGCCCTTATGAGCTTGTGAGATATCTCTCACTTTACTGTTCTCTTTTGTTTTTCAATAAAATTCTTTGGCTTAGCAAGACAAAACTTCTTGTTGGGAAAAATATCTCTCAAACCAAATACCCACAAAAATAAAGGAAAGCAAAAACAAACACAATAATTTTAATGTTGTTTGGCCCAACCAATTTGGCCTACAACCACCCAATCAAATTTAATAACCAATCAAACAATTACAATCGTGCAATTTTTAGAAGAGAAAAATTGCAAACTCCTTACAAACCCAAAGCCCAACTACCCAAAGAGCCCAACTACACCCTTTTAATAGCCCAAACTCTATAACTCTCTGGGATATTTTACAAACCAAGCCTGACACATTATTTATAAGGGGAGAGCCCTTATAACTTCTCATATACTTTCAATGTGGGAGTCAAGGCAAACCCCAACAAATCCTCCCTTGACTTGAATCCCCAAACTCCCCAAACTGTTCAACAACATATGAAAAACTAACATGCCTCTGAATCTTCTTACTCTTGGAAACAACTCTATCTTTCGCATCATCAAGCAAATATAGTTATTTCTCATTCCTCTTTCCTTGCAAAATTAAACCACCATTCTTGTATACTTTGCAACAATTATTGTTACCAACATATGTGTACCCACGTGAAGCTAACTCACCCAAAGAAATCAAATTGTAGCTAAAACTGGGTACATACCTCACATTACGAAGAGTCTTGACACCACCATCATGAAGCTTGAGTTGAACACTCCCAATACCTTCAATCTTCACTCGATTACCATTCCCAACCGCAATATTGCCTAAACTTTCAACCTCTTTCAATTCATCAAACCGATCTTTATCATTGCAAATATGCATCGATGCAGCTGAATCCAAAACCCAACTTTTCTCACAAGTATGAGGCCCATCTAAAGAAGTTGCCAATACAACATCATCTGAATCAGTCAAAACAACACATGTCTCATTCTTCTTTCCATCATCACTCTGTTGTTGAGCCTTCTTGAATGCAGCCATATCCTCTCTTAATGTCTTGCAACGTGCTTGAATATGACCCTTCTCTCCACAATAATAACATTCCACCTCACTATAATCTTTAAATCTTGATCTTGATCTCCCTCTTGATCCACCATGTCTGTCATTAGTCCTCCCTCGAGGAGAACCTTCCACAGCAGCTAGTACACCTCCCACAGATGAAGAATTTTCTTTGCCCATAAATCTTTCATTCTCACGCAACATAGCAATCACATCATCCAACATCAAAGTAGTTTTACCTACCAATAAAGTCTGAACTAACGGTCTATAGGACTTGGGCAAAGATGACAACAACAACAATACCTTCTCTTCTTCTTTCAACTCTTTAGAATCAATAGCTAACAATTGTGAAACTAATCTATTAAATTCATTTAAGTGATCATGGAGACTCGTACCTTCATCCATCTTCAGAGAATACAAATCCATCTTTAAACACAATCTATTCGTCAGCGATTTTGACGCATAGATGTCTCCGAGGTTCTTCCACAATCCGGTTGGTGTCGTTTTAGTCAATACATTATACTTAATCTCTGGAGCAAGTGCCAATCTAATTGTACTCACAGCCCTCTTCTGAATTCTAACCCAATCCTTATCAGACATTCCATCTGGCTTATTTTCTTCTAATGCCAAATCTAGACCTTGTTGCACTAGAAGATCCTGAATCGTACTTTGCCATAACATAAAATTACTTTTACCATCAAATAAAGGAATCTCAAACTTAGGCATACCTCTAGACATACCTTCAGCCATAGCTTTCCTCCTCTCGCAGGAGCATGAACCTTCAGCTCTTGATACCACTTGTTGGGAAAAATATCCCTCAAACCAAATACCCACAAAAATAAAGGAAAGCAAAAACAAACACAATAATTTTAATGTGGTTTGGCCCAACCAATTTGGCCTAAAACTACCTAATCAAATTTAATAATCAATCAAACAATTACAATCGTGCAATTTTTAGAAGAGAAAAATTGCAAACTCCTTACAAACCCAAAGCCCAACTACCCAAAGAGCCCAACTACACCCTTTTAATAGCCCAAACTCTATAACTCTCTGAGATATTTTACAAACAAAGCCTGACACATTATTTATAAGGGGAGAGCCCTTACAACTTCTCATATACTTTCAATGTGGGATTCAAGGCAAACCCCAACACTTCTCATGTTAATTATTTTATCAGAATAAAACAATTTTTTTTAAAATATGCTTAATATTTAATTAAATTTTGCTTACATACCGTGTGAGTGGAAATAAAAAAATGGTAATTAAAAAAAAAACCTATGTTTTGGAAAAACAAAATCATGGTAAAAGTGGGTTGTCTATTTTTTTTCAAATGCATGTGTAATAAAAAAGTGTTTCTTATTAAAAATTGAAAGACATAAATACCCTAACTCTATGTTGTTATTATTACGTTATTTTGATATTTACTTAAAAAAAAAAAAAAAGAAAGGTAATTCTTTTTGCAGATGTTCTTGGTTTTCGATTTTGGTGCTAGTTAATTATTCTTAAAAGTTATAAAAAATTGTAAAACTTAGGAATTTTTATAGTGTGTCTTCGCATGTATAAATTAATTTCCCAAATGAATTTTGAGAATTGACACATTTTTATTTAGGGTGAAGTACATAAATTCTCTGTACTTATATTAAAAAGACACTAACTCCCTCTAGTTTCAAAATACCAATTTTTTCCCCTTTAATAAAATTTAAGATTTAAAATTTAGGGGTTTTTGATTTGGGATTTATAATTTAAGAGGTATAATTTATGGTTTATGGTTTTTCGGGTTTAGAATCTAGGGTTTAATGTTTACAATTTTTTGGATTTGAGATAGTGAAAGGGAAAAGTTGATATTTTGAAACTAAAAGGGACTAGTGTCCTTTTGGTATAGACATAGGGGATTTATGTATTCCACCCCCTTTATTTTAAGATATATGCTTTAAAATAATTAATTATTTAATTTTTAAATGAATACATAATAATCATATACATAAGTAATTATTTAATTAAAATAATTATTAATTAATTTTGAGTTAAAAAAGTTTTAAATGTTGAAATTGTGTGTGTTTATTACATTGAACGGTAACCTGCTGCTGCTTGCTTTTTTTTTATGTAATTACAAGTTTTTTTATCCGTTTTATGATCTGATCTTCCAATAATGACAATTCCAGGATTTGAACCATGTTTAAATGCTTAAGAAAGAAATCTACTTCCATTTCTTCTAAGCATGTTCAAATGCTTGCTTTAGAAATGCATAATGCATCACAATATTCAACCTCTATAATTCGTACTCTCTGCATCTTTTGCATTGAAATTTCGAACAAATTAAGCCGCTTGATCCAATGATCACAACACACCCCCTAACAGGTGGGAATAATTAGAGCAGATAGCTTAAATAATCCCACAGTCCCTTATTTATTTATTTATTTATTTATTGCTTTTCTTGAGTTGAATGATGCAAAACAAAATGAATATGATTGAGAAGAACATATAACATCCAAAATATTGCCCATTGAGTTGTTATTTAGGGGACAAACGATAATTTTCGCATTTCAACTCATCATTTGACTGAATAATAAATTCATAAATTTCAAGTTAAAAAAAAAACTAAATTCGAATATTTTATCGATAAAAATATATATAATGTCCTACATTTGCAGCTTGTCTAACACAGCAGAAAGCCAAAATTTCAGATCAATTTAAAGAAAACTTCCTTGAAAGATACACAATGTCTTCAGGATAGGCTAAATTACCCAAGGGACTGAAATACTTTTGCTAATTATGCTTTGCATCTGATAAAGAAAAGCAGCAGAGCAGAAAACCAAAATTTCAGATCAATTTAAAGTAAACTTCCTCGAAAGATACACAATGTCCTCAGGATAGGCTAAATTACCGAAGGGACTGAAATACTTTTGCTAATTATGATTTGCATCTGATAAAGAAAAGCAGGTTGCGGTCGTGGGTAATGCCTATGTCCTATCATTGCTTTTATTGCGGCAATTAACTCAGAAGGCTACTTAATAAAAAGTCAATTGATTTGCTAACAATCGCCTTCATCACCGGCAGATTTTCAAAGAAAATCGCATCAAACCTACTTCATATTGTAAAAGTCAAAACACATGATATTGGACTATTAAGAATTAAGAAACAAGTTTTTCCAAATTTATTTAATGAATTTATGCACTAATAGTGTATAACTCTTTTTTTTTGTTTAATTACATGTATACTAATCTGTTTTACAGTATGAGATTAATTATATTCGGATCGGAAGTGATAAATGGTAAAGCCCTCCAACAGTAATATTAATAAATTAATATTAATGGCTAAAGTTAAAAAAAATACAGATCTTTATAAATTAATATTAATAAAGTTTTTCAATTTATTTTTAAAGACTTGGGTACTTTTAAGTTTTACTTACTAATAAGCTGACATTCTTTAGTTAACTGATAATGTATAAAGTGCATCAGATATAAACTGCAAAATCCCCAATTTCATATAAATTCTCATAATTATATAATGTTTTCAACTTAAATGATATAAATAAATGTGAAATTCTGATGTATAAAGGTTATATGGGATATAGATGGAATAAAAGCAATTGAATGGTCAAATAATTAGATAGTCAAAGGATTATGGGCTGAGATGACTCAGGGATGAAAATGCATTAAATGAAAAGTTGCCTTGTCATCTTTTCCATCAATGAGGTCGGCAGCCACCATTCTCTCTTCCTCTCGTTTCCCCATTTTCTCCAAGTTTCCAGCATTATTCACCTTGTAAAATTGCCTTATTCCTCCCACGAATTTATAAACTTCAGTAACGAAAAACGTTCCTCATCACTAGCTTGATCTACATGTGTAATAAAAAAGGCTAAATCAAAGTATTTGGAGAGATCTAAATCGCTGTCATTTTGGTCATTAACAAAGGTAAGGGAAGAGGTTGATTTTTGAGTTCTATCTATGGTTTGGAGTCATATGGAGTTTGTATAACATGTTAGTAAAGATTTCTTAAAGGTTTCGATTTATATGATGTTTACAGCTTTGAAGAAGTAAAGGGAAGGAATTGGTGCAATTAAGAGATTTCGCGTTTCGGAGATTATTTGAGGTAAGGAATGTGTGAAACGGACGTAAGGTGACTATGTCCGCATGTTTTTAATTGTTTTGTAGAGAAGTACAAGCTGGTTTTAAGTATATGAAGGTTAAATTTCAAAACATGTTAGTAAAGATTTCTTAAAGGTTTCGATTTATATGATGTTTACAGCTTTGAAGAAGTAAAGGGAAGGAATTGGTGCAATCAAGAGATTTCGCGTTTCAGAGATTATTTGAGGTAAGGAATGTGTGTAACGGACATAGAGTGACTATGTCTGCATGTTTTTAATTGTTTTGGAGAGAAGTACAAGCTGGTTTTAAGTATAGGAAGGTTAAATTTCGAGTTTGACTCCTAGTTACCAAAATGCTAGGAGCAGCCGACTGCCTTGAGTAGCAGCCGACTGCCTAAAGACAACCAAAGCGTAGATTTTCGAAAATCGAAACAAACCAGTCGATTGCTATATAAGCCAGTCGACTGCTATTTTCTAGAAAACATTCTGTTTTAAACCAGCCGACTACCTAGGGAGCCAGTCGATTGCCCTGTTTTCAAAAGCATTCTGTTTGCGAAAACAGCTGACTGCCAAGGAGTCAGTCATCTGCTAATTCTCGGAAAGCATTCTGTTTCAATACGAGTCGACTGCTATATGGGACCAGTCGACTGCCCCTGTATGTTTTCGGATTTTGAAATATTTGAATTTAAAAGAAATTAAATTTAATAAATAGATATATGGTGTAGCAGCCAACTGCCCTAAAGACCAGTCGACTACCTACTTTGGAAAATGAGGTTTGAAACCTATTTCAAGAAAGTATACTTGTATTTGCCAAAGCTATATAACAAAGGTTTTGGAGATCGTGGATTCCTCTAACAATCACGTATATTATTTGTATTTGTACTTGGCTGAGGAACCTTAGTCCGGTCCTCAGTGCCACAGATGTCACCTGACTAGTGTTCACTGTGATTTATAGACAATGGCCATATGTCTCTTATTTGTATTCGGCTTTGGGGAGGATCCCTAGCCCATGCGTGGGTACGCCACTTATTTGACATCTCTCAGGATTACCCCTTACTGGATATATTTGTGGTATCCTTATGAGATCTCGTATGGATTATCCCTTACGGGATATATTTGCTGTATCCTTATGAGAATTACTTGGTGCATGATTCTATTGGAAATTAATTGTCTCCCATCTATTTGAAAGTATTTGAAAGCATGTGAAAGTATTTGAAGTTAATTGTAATTGCACATGTGATTTCACGTGATTTGAGATCCGTGAAAGTATTTGAAAGAGATGATTTTACTTGTATTTGATATTTGCGGGAAATATATATGGTATATGCTTTATAATGGTTTTACATAACATTATAGATGTCACGACCTGAAGACCGTGACGTTCACTTGATTTTCGTACTTTTTTTCTTACAAATTTATGGACTAAATTTTTCTTTTTCATTTTAAGGTTTGTATTCGGTGTCAGTGTAGTTACTATACTATCTATGTGAACTATAGTCATTTCACTTAAATATTAAACTAGCGAGGAAACGGTTCTAAGTTACATCCCGACTTGTTTAACAGAATATTTACTGTGTATCAATTAAAATCTTACATATAAACAAGCGTTTTATAAAGAACATATACCTCAGAAGACTAGTACCAAGCCCAGATATCTATCCGGAGGCCCACTCAAAAGCCCTCATGGCAGAGTTTAACTCAATTATCTGAAAAGAGATGAAATTAAGTAGGGTAAGCAAAACCACGGCTCAGTAAGATACTAATATAAATGCAAGAGTAGAATTCTACTGTCTTAACCGCAATGCTTAAAACCTGCAAGTTTGCAATTACAGTTCACCTTTTTATCGATAACATCTCACTATTTCAAATCCTGTCATCTGTCTATTACTCAGACCTGTAAATAGATCAACTTAATCACTTTCAATCTTCTTGTCCTTATACTACATTGCATCGCACAACAATGCATCATGTATAATTTGAATATCATATTCTATTAATTCATGCTCACATCAATCTCATAGTATATTATGTTCAATTGAGATATCATATCAAGTCACTTTACATTCAATAATTATACTCCTGTATTACATCAACTCATATCACTTTTCATGTGAGAAATCATGATCATGACAATGTAAGGTTATAATTCTCTTCACATCAGTCTTATGTTCATGTACCGTATAATATCATGACATTATATAATTAGAATGTTGTTATGTCATGACTCAGCATGCAAAACTTATGCAAGCTTCACTATGTAAGATAACTATCATTTCAAATCATGTTTCATGTACTTTTAGAGCATGTTCCAACACGTCGATTCTCAATTCATTTCATATTTACCTTTAAGACAAGGTTGAAAGCATGCACAATTCTCTTTTTATATCATGTCAAATCAAAACACATCTTTTCATATCATTTCAAATCAAAACGTATGCATTTCTCTTTTCATATCATGTCAATTCAAAACATATCTTTTCATATCATTTCAAATCAAAACATGCACATTTCTCTTTTCATATCATATCAATTCAAAACATGTCTTTTCATATCATTTCAAATCAAAACGTGCACATTTCTCTTTTCATATCATGTCAATTTAAAACATGTCTTTTCACTTTTCATACCATGTCAATTCAAAACATGTCTTTTCACTTTTCATATCATGTCAATTCAAAACATGTCTTTTCATATCATTTCAAATCAAAACGTGCACAAAACATGTCTTTTCATATCATTTCAAATCAAAACGTGCACATTTCTCTTTTCATATCATGTCAATTCAAAACATGTCTTTTCATATCATTTCGAATCAAAACGTGCACATTTCTCTTTTCATATCATGTGTAATCAATTACAATATCGAAACACATTTCATATACCGTGAAATTATATCAGTTTAGAGTTCATATCAATTTAAAAGCATACTCTAAATTGCATATCATATCGGTTTGAGACTAGGCTAGATCCCTAATGCTCTATCAATAAAGACTTAGATCACTGTAGCTAGCAGTGAAATCATATCATCGTCCCCTGGAAACCAACTAGGGCGCTATCTATGGCCATAGACCTCATCTCTCTCAGTCCCACGAATCAGGTGTGACTGAGCCCTGTCCACGACTATTGTCGGACAAGCATCTCTGCCTAATGAGTAATCTCCAATTAGGCGGTTTCCACTATGCTTTATTGAATTTAATTCTTTCAGAGTGCCACAGTCTCATAAAATATTTAAATCTTTAGCTTTTCTTGTCAAAGATCATGTAAAGCATATGGTATCATTATTTAAGAGGTTTTATATAATATATATATATATATATATATATATATATATATACCATATACTTTCCTTTCAAAACTAATCAATACTTTATAGTATTCATATAAACATTATTATAATGTTTCAAGTTGTAACAAGACATGCTTAAATGCAATGCAAATTCAATCATGAGTTCAAAACAATGAACTATCATTTTCGTAAAATATATCATTTAATTATAGTATTAACTATAATCCAAATTCCTCATTTCCAACCTTTTGATTTCAATTGAATCATACCTTATAGGTTCTTTTGATTTCAATCAAATCATACCTCATAGGTAATTTCAATATTCACTGTGGTTCCTCGATATTCAATATCATTTCACAATAATTATCGATTATAAAAATCACTTGTACATTTCATCATTCAATACTAGGACCACCATTGTCAGTATGAATCCTCTTACTATCTCTGAATATTTAAATGTCACATTTCTATATAGCCATTAAGATACTGAAATTATGCAAATACCAATATCATCATTCAATATCTATTCCATGGTCGACATCGAGGATAACAGAACCACGAGATCAATAGTCACCTATCAAATCCATCTATGGTTTGACTTATTGGCACACATTCATAATTTCCGAACTTGAGGTTCAATTTCATTCACTATCAAAAATTCAAACCATAGTCTTCAATCAATTTTTATATGGCCTGTGCAATGTAATACCATGATAGAATTGTCTATACGGTATTATCAATTCAATTTTTTTGTTAACAGTTTACTCACTTAAGAGGATTGGCCAATTTCCACTATCAACAATGTTTCAATCATTTAAGTCACCTTATGACCATCCATTTCATTACAAAAAATCCCAGTTCACATCTACTTAATATAGACATGTACAAGCATACCTTTACGTAGACGTGTGCTCTATAAAATGTCCACAAGGCATCACAATCCACTTTCTTATTCTCATCATCTCAAACACACTATTAAGTTGAACCATTCATCACGTCCTTCAATTTCTCCAAATCACTCAAATGTGGGAGAGTATTTTTCAATACCTATTTCAAACTATAATCGAAGCCATATAATCACATCATATGACACCCATCTATTTGAATCCATCAATGATTAGATTATATCGGAGATTCAACCTCGATTTCAATAAGATTATACATGCTCGAGTCATACATTTGTCATAACTCGACACCATAATAAACCATCGTGTACCACAATATTGGCATTAGGACCTCTACCACAAGTGTAAGTCCGTTTATTATCTCACGCATATTCGGCATCACAACGTAATACAATAAAACCGTCTCCACATCAATCTCTTGAAATGTTCGTGTTATCACGTTCGAAACTTACTCCAAAATCAAGAATTTCGAAGTTAATTGATTCCAAAATCATCACTCCGTCGATAGTTCCACAATTCAATCGTTCAACTATTCACCTCAATTTATTCCAAAAATCAAATTTTTTTGACAATACGACAAAGTCCTTTTCAAGGCTTATCTTTCGATAATTCTCTCCGAGATTCCATTTACATGAGGAAACTTTACCCTTTTTTGTCAAATATTTCCATGTAAATTTCGACAGCATAACAGTTTAATTTTTATCAAAACCTCCTGCAAGAAAACACAATTTATAATCGCAGCTGTTGATTCTTACAATTTATTTATCTTTTACTATGACCCCCACCATCAGTTATGGGTCCTCTTAGCATTTTAACATCATTCCATCAATGCATCATATCAAAAATCATAATTCCAAATCATACAATATAATGCTACTAATGTTTTTTAAAAGTATCTTACCTATTCGTCAAAGCTTAGCATGTTTCTGAGCCTAGCTGAAATCCACCACTAGCCTCATTTCCATGCTGCCACAATTTAACACACATATATCCGCTTAGAAAGTAATCCAATAAATTCTATAAATTTCTACGGAATATAGCAAAATCTTTAAATTCCTTACCATTTCTTTCTTTTCTTTCCTTCCTTTTCTTCTCTTTCTTCTTTCTTTCCTTCCTTTTCTTCTTTCTTTCTTTTCTTTCCTTCCTTTTCTTCTTTCTTTCTTTCTTTTCCTTCCTTTTCTTCTCTTTCTTCTTTTTCCTTTCCTTTTTTTTCTTTTTCTCTTCTTTCCTTCTTTTTCTTTTCTTTTTCTTTTTCCTTTCTTTTTTTTTCTGGCCTGAACCGGTTCGGACCGATTCAGACCGGTTCGGTTGGGTCAAACCGGCTCAGCCGGTTTAGTCTTTGCTAGCCGGTTCAGCCACCGGCGGCCACCCATTCTGGCGGTTCAGCCACTCCACAGCTAGCCGAGGTTGCCACGAAGCTGGATTTGGCCTCCATTCTTCCCCATTGTCAGCAACGACGACGGATCTGGAAGCAGCAGCGGCGACTTCTTTCTCTTCTCTTTTCTCCCTCTTTCTTCCTCCTCCTTCACCGCCGGTGGTCTCTTTTCCTTCCCTTTACCTCCGCCAGGGTTAGGGTTGAGGTGGCGGTGTCGGGATCGACCGGCATTGCCGTTTCCTTTTTCTCTTTTCTTTCTTTCCTGTTCGGTTTCGCCTCGTTTCGTTTCT
This sequence comes from Heritiera fomes, assembly GCA_032173925.1. NCBI lineage: Eukaryota > Viridiplantae > Streptophyta > Magnoliopsida > Malvales > Malvaceae > Heritiera > Heritiera fomes. Next base: position 30,647,531 of record JAPDPM010000012.1, read on the forward strand.
CTGTTTCCTTTTCTTTTCCGTCGTTCTCCGTCGTCGGCCTTTCCTCTTCCTTCTCTCACCGACGGTGGTCCCTCTCTCTCTCTCTCTCTCAGTCGACGGGGGTCGGCTCCCTCTTTTGGGTTTCTCCTCTGTTGTACAGAGGAGAAAAATAGGGAAATCGGGTGTATCCCGATTCCCTTTTTTTTTCCTTTCCTTTTTTGTTAATTATATTTATAAATAAATATTTATAAATATAATTATTAATTAATAATATATATACACATTTTTTTCTTAAATTTTGGATTTCTTATTATCCAAAATAAATATACTCATTTTCATCTCTTTAATATTTGGATCTCTTAATATCCGAAAATTATTCAGAATAATTTCCTCAACTTCATCATTTCATCAGATTCGGGAATTCCAACAATTTTTCCATCTCATAAATAAATTTATTTATTTACTTTCACTTATCTATTTGCATAAAAATTAAATTCCTGAGTAATTTAATACCAAAAATAGAAAAATTCTTGGTTATCACAATAAAGCCAAGCAAGAAAACTGCATATAGTGACATAGTATGCTCTTTTACATATATTTCTTACTGAGCGTAAACTCACTCCTTTACAACTATTTTTTAGACTATTTGAAGTAATTCCCACTCCAGATAGAGAGGAGCTTACTTGGGATCTTTTAGTATACCTTCGAGATACGTTTCCCAAATTATTCCTTGAAGGTATAATTAGTCAGCCGTGTACTTCGACGATTGTGCAGTACAATATTACATAAGTGTATGTTCTGGGGATATAGGATATGTAAGTTATTTGAGATCCTGATGTAGTTGACTCATCAGAATATATGAAATTTCAATTCATGTAGCAAACTGATATCATATTATAATAATAAAGTATATAAGAAGAAGGATGACATTGACGGACGAGTCTAACCAAAGTGTATGTAAGGAAAAAGTTAGTTGAAAATTACTTGTTATTTGATAAGAAGTAGAGGTCGCGGGTCGCGACATAAACCCTTTCCAGATACTATAAGGATGTGTTTGGATGAGGATTTTCAACGAGATAATTCATTTCAATAAGGATATTTAAAAGTCTAAAATGCAAATTCCTTGTTTGGCAAAAAATTTTGAAGAATTTCAAAATTTAAGAGGGATTTTAAAAGGGAAATTGAAATGCTCAAACTCCCTCTTGAAAATCTATCTAAAGAAGTGCTTTTTCCAAATTCCTTTTACTCTTTTCTATTTTATTAAACATGATCCACTATTAAATATAAAATTAAAAACAAAAACATATTATTTTAATTAAATTTAATGTATATTTTTATTTTTTATTTTATCAATAATATTTACACATTTTTACAAAATAATGATGCCCATATTACATATTTTATTTGATATTTTTTCTAATATATACTATTATTATTTTTTATTTAATCAAATTCTAGTATTCAAAAATTCTTTCTAAAAATTATTTACTCAAATAAGTCAATTATAAATGCTAGTACTTTAAAATAATAAATTTTGAAATGCCTCAAAATTTCAAAATTCCTCATCCAAACGCACTCTAAAAGAAAAGGGTGCAATCAAACTAAAATTTTACCATTCAAAAATAGATTAAGTAATGCTCTCAATTTACTATTCTTTAACAATATTTTCCACAAAATAGTATGGAAAATAATCTTATATCTGTTTTTTTTTTTGACGTTTGTTCTCTTATCCTGATTCATATCAAGATTGAAAAATGCTTACTCTCTTTTAATGTGTGCCAAACCAAATTCAGGATTGTATCATTAAACTCAAGTTTATTTAAATTTGATGTACAATTTGTTAATAATCTTTTAAAATCATTAAAGCTACAATTTATTTTTTATTTTTTTAATATTTCAAATAAGTTATGTGTTATCATCTTAACCTTATTTATAGAATCTAAAAATTTCACTAATAATGTATTAAATAATAATCTATAATTTAAACATTTTTGGGTGCCTCACCGGCTCACGCTCATTATCAAGAACAAGGTTAAGCATAGAAAAGTTTTCCACATTAAACACTAGTCAAGGTCAAGGATATTGATGTTCATTGGAAACTTCTCGTTTGTTTCAAAAACAGGAAATTTCTGCTACTAAGTGAATCAACGATGCATATCTGGCAGAAAATTTCATGCATTAGTAATCCAAAAATTATTAAACACTTCCCAGTGATAACAAAATCTTCATAAGCAAAATATATGTTTTTTGATTTTTTTTTTTTGGATTTGCTTGAATATTGGTGCGTGGAATCATGGGTCCTGTTACAATTACCTTCCTGATGTTGCTATGTCTAGAAACTTTTAAACTTAGCTTTTGCGCCATAAACCACAACACCACCTGCGTTCAAAGTGAGAAACAAGCTCTTTTGAGGTTTAAGCAAGATCTCAAAGATCCTTCAAACCGCTTAGCTGCTTGGACCAATGATGGAGATTGTTGCAAATGGGATGGAATTGTCTGTGACCGAGTAACTGGCCATGTTATCAAGCTCCAACTTGGGAGTTTCCATGGTGTGTCTGCATCACATGCTGAAGTTGAAGCACCTGTAAGGTCGAAGTTGGGTGGTAAGTTGAATCCTTCTCTGCTAGATTTGAAGTATTTAACTTACTTGGACTTAAGCGACAATGATTTCGGAGAAACTCAAATTCCCACTTGGTTTTGGAACTTGTCTTCCAATCTGAACTACCTGAATATCTCTGGAAGCAAATTCCAAGGTAACATACCTGATTTACTCACAATGATTCATCCACCTGTTGTGATTGATCTCAGCTCGAATAACTTCAGAGGTTTACTACCTCGTCTCTCACCTAGTGTGACTGCTATAGATCTTTCTAACAATTCCATGTCAGGATCTACCTCTCTTTCCTTGTGCTACAAACTGAATGAGCCAATGAAATTGGAAATTCTCAATCTTGGCAATAATCTTTTATCAGGAGAAATACCTGACTGTTGGAACAAGTTTCCAAGGTTGGTGGCGATAAAACTTTGTGACAACAATTTTAGTGGTAAGATTCCAAGTTCCATGGGAACTTTAACTTCTCTTCAATCTTTACACTTGCGCAACAACAGTTTAGTTGGTGAAGTACCCTCCTCTCTAAAGAATTGCAGTGAATTACTCACTGTTGACTTTGGTGCTAATCAACTCTCTGGAAATATACCACCATGGATGGGAGAAAGGCTGTCAAAGACAATCATCTTTAGCCTCCATACAAACAAGTTTAGTGGTACTATACCTAAAGAACTTTGTATCCTATCATCTCTTCAAGTCCTAGACCTTTCTCGCAACAAATTATCAGGTGATGTACCGCACTGTCTCAACAATCTCAGTGCCATGGCCTCGACAAATATATCCGGTGATAAGATATTTTATAAAACCTCTAAGGGAAACTTTTTTGAGGATATATTACTTGTGATGAAAGGAAGGGTGGTGGAATATAGCACTACCCTTAATTTAGTTAAAACAATGGACCTTTCAGATAACAAGTTATCAGGTGAGATTCCTGAGGAGGTGACAAGTCTTGTAGGCCTGCAATCGTTGAACTTGTCACATAATCTTTTAGTTGGAAGGATTCCTCACAACATTGGTGCAATGGGGTCATTGGAATGTGTTGATTTATCAACAAACAACATTTCTGGTAAAATCCCTCCGACTATCTGTAACTTAACCTTCTTGAGTCACCTGAACTTGTCCTATAACAAGATCGCTGGGAAAATCTCAACGAGTACTCAGTTACAAAGCTTAAGTGCATCCAGCTTTCTTGGCACTGAGCTCTCCGGACCTCCACTAACGACTGAGACTTCCAATGGTGTGAATCTCAGAAACACTGTAGGAAAACAACTGGATGTTCGACTTGAGGTGGATCGGGAGGTGAACTGGTCCTTTCTGAGCATTGAATTGGGATTTTGCTTAGGATTCTTTGGTGTATTAGTCTCTGTTCTGTACCAAAACTATAATTGAACAAATGTAGTTGAACTAGAAAAATTATCACAGCTTAAATATTACTCTTTGCGCAATAGAATGTATGCTTATGAACTTGTGTTTTGGTATGTTAGCATCCAAATAGGATTGAGAATTTACTTTAACCCTTTCATTTGTTGTCACATTGATGCTATATAATTATGGAACTTCACTAGTCTTGAGTATTTCTGGGGTGATTAAACTGTGTTTTTAATCCAAGTATATATCCTGACTTGAAACATTCAAAATAAGATGGGAATTATAGTCTCTAGCTGATTATTTTGACAATTCAGCAACATTCTAGTACTAACTTTGTTATTAGGATGGTAATAACTTCCCATTCTAACAAGTTGTGAGGGTGTGTTTGCATCAATGCTGGAGGTGAAGCACATGGTAAGGTCTAAATAGGGTGGTAATTCATTAAGTTTTATCCTTTCTCCGCTAGGTTTGAAGCATTTAACTTACTTCAATTTCACACTTTAAGAATTTGTCTTTTTTCAATCGTCTTTAGTTCATAAGAAAATACAAGAAAAATGAAAGAATCAAACTTTGAACTTAATTTCTTGAAAAAGAAAAACAACCGGTAGATCAAACCATTAATGGTTATCTTTTCCTATCTTTACTACCTAAGTAGATATCTCTCGAAATGAAATGCAAGGTAATATTCCTGATTTACTTACAATGAGGATGGACCTCAGCTCCAAATCAGAGGTCTACAACCTTGTTCTCTCCCTTAAATGCGACTGCTCTGGATCTTTCTGACAATTTAATGTCCCCAATTTACTGTGCTATAAAGTGAATGAGCACTTTTTGTTCGACAAAATGTATACATTATAAACTTTTTTGGGAATGTTTATCATCCAAAATCTGAAATAGTTTACTTTACTACGTTTTTCACCTGGATGGTGTATTAAAGTATATGGAAACTTTTGGCCCAAAAAATAATTTACATGGAAACTTCACTAGTCTTAGTAATTTCTGGGTGATTAAGCTGTTTTTAGTCCGATTATATTATGAGTTCAAGCATTCAAAATTAGAACAGTAAGACGGGAAATTGGACTCTCGTCGATTTTTGACAATTCTGCATTTGCAGTGTTCAAGGTTTGACCACATTAACACTCTTCAATGTGTGCCAATCACAACTCAAAGCTGTATTTCTATCTCATAACTTCCTCATTAAGCAAAGAATTTTTTTTCAAAATCATTCATCGGTAATTCAACAAGTACAAATTTATGACTTTTTCATTCTAATTCGACATCTAGCTCAATATTCAACAGAAAAGCGTGTTCAAGGATGATCTTTTAGTACCAAAGTCTACGTCACATGAATTTAGACTAAAAGCTAGATGTTAGACCGTGAACCTAACACGAATCCTTGGACAAATAAAGTTTTTTTTAATCCGTCATCAAGATGTTACTATGAACAATGAAGTATACTAACAACACAAGTTTAGCTTAACAATCATTTACACTCCTTAGGAGATTTGAGATATCAAGTTCAAATTCCTGCTCCCCCTTCCATGTAACTCCCACATGTACCCAAAGAAAAAGGTATACTGCAGTAATATTATCTAGACCCTAAGATTTGGTACGAGATTATCCTAGTTGTTGATATCACTATTAATGACTAGTATAAAGCATGGTATCACAAGCCAATATGTTCCATAATTCGATTTGTCAAAGTTGAATCCTAATAGCTCAGAGCTAGAAGCATGGTGATGCAAGCCAACATAGACCATAAGATATGCAATACTTCAAATACCATCATCGCTCATAGCTGGGGTCAACCGTAAAATCCGTTGGGTCATATCCTCCCCATTAAGCACAAGGCACCCTAGAAATGGATAACATGAGAGTGCCAAGAAGTAGAATTTACTACTTACCAAGAATCTAAGACAACTACTCAAACACCATTTTATATATTCAAACACAGATCTTTTAGATCTAAACTAGGTTTTGATATTCAAACACCATTTTATATATTCAAGTACAGTCTAGTTTTGTTTCCTACCTCTGACGTAGCCTCTCATAAATCTTTGTATGTATCAGGTATCATGCAGGAACTCTTACAGAATAAATTGATAATTTAAGCAAAGAATATAAGATTTTATGAAACGTTAGCTTAGATATGCTTGCAGTATAGGTAGAAGATCTTAGCTAACTCCCAAAAATATATGGAATGCACTTGTGCAGTGGAATGAATATCTTAGAATTGTTTTATAACACCATTGCTTACATCATAGATTCTTAATAATTTCTACTTTACAGCTGGACTTTATCTTCATCAAAGACGAGTGACTGACTATGAATGCGATAAATCTTCAATGTATTATTATTAGCAAAGGCCCTTTTCCGTGTAAATTATGGGGATAAAAACAAATCCTAGACAAGTTTTTTTTTTGGAATAATAGCCAAATAAGCCATCGACCTTAAGCCCAAAATGGAATTAAGCCCTTAACGTTTTATTTCATGGCAATCGATCCATAAAGTTTTATTTTAGTGAAAATAAACTCTCAATCTTCTTAAATTATGCAATTAAGTCCAAATCTGTTAAATGACACTAACTGCCATTAGTGAAAGCTGACGTGGATAGCTTACTTGGCTGCCACGTGGCATGCCACATGTGCAATACTAACGGCAGTTAGTGTCATTTAACAGATTTGGACTTAATTGCATAATTTTAGAAGGTTGAGGGTTTATTTCCACTGAAATAAAAGTTTATGGACTGATTTTCACGAAATAAAAGTTCGAGGGCTTAATTCCATTTTGGATCCAAAGTCGAAGGCTTATTTGGCTATTTTGCTTTTTTTTTTTTGAAACATTTGATTCATAGAAGAATAAGCACGTAACTTGGTATTTCTAAACTGATGTGATCGAATAAATGCTCACATATCTACAGGTCCGAATGCATTCCACATGTTTGGATCATCTGACTGCGCATCCCCTAAAAACAGATCTATCTTTGGTCTTGTTTGTTGTTCTCTTGCAAGAGGGAAATTCCAAAATGAATCAGATTTCTGGAAGAATATGTAAAATGCAACTGCTGATGCCAAAAATAGTCCCAAAAACAGAAAATAGACCTGCCACTCCGCACATTAAAATAAGGTCATCATTCTTGTATCCTGGACATTGTTCACATGCATCTGAGAGAGAAAGAGAAACAGAGGAATACCTTTCCAGTCGGCAGGAACATTTAATTTGTTACCATAGCTCCCCACTGATTAGAAGTTGTAAGCACAACCCTGCAACAAAGCAACAATAAGGGAAATCAAGCCGCTGAACCCAGTATCATATATTTCAGGGTACCGTCTCTGGATGCAACTCTACACATCTTTGATAGATTAGTAAATTGTAGAAATGAAGTTTGTAAATCCATCGCATGACTGGTTGGTTGAATGTATGCTAAGATAATATTAGGAGGGTGAAAATCCATAAAGAGGCTAAAATTCAAGTAAATGGAAAAAAAAAAAGGGACCAAACCAATCATCAAATGAAATCTTCAAAATCTGTGATGAGCCCTTGGTCCATTGGTGTTTGCAATATCTTTAAGGCTGGAAAATGACATGTTTACAGTTTATAGACCCATTTTAATGATCTACACTAAAATTTATTGTAACAACAATAAGCTTGTATATAATTCATATGATTATTAAAAAAAAAAAAAACCCTCTAACTAAATTGATCAATGGCTTCAAAAACTAGCACTAACATCAAAAGAACAATAATGATAAAAAAAAATTGCACTGAATTGTTTACTGTTGACTTTGGTGGTAATCAACTCCCCGGGGATATACCACTATAGATGGGAGAAAGGTTATCAAAATTAATTATCTTCAACCTTCATACAAACAAGTTTAATGTTAGTATACCTAAATAACTTTGTGCCCTATCATCTCTTCAAATCCTAGACCTTTCTCACAACAAATTATCAGGTGATGTACCGCGCTGCATCAACAATTTCAGCACCATGGCCTCGACAAATATATCCGATGACAAGATATTTTATAAAACCTCTAATGGAAGCTTTTTTGAGGATATATTACTTGTGATGAAAGGAAGGATGGTGCAATATAGCACTACCCTTAAACTAGTTAAAACAATAGATCTTTCAGATAACAAGTTATCAGGTGAGATTCCTGAAGAGGTGACAAGTCTTGTAGGCCTGCAATCGTTGAACTTGTCACATAATCTTTTAGTTGGAAGGATTCCTCACAACATTGGTGCAATGGGGTCATTGGAATGTGTTGATTTATCAACAAACAACATTTCTGGTGAAATTCCTCCGTCTATCTCTTACTTAACCTTCTTGAGTAACCTGAACTTATCCTATAACAAGATTACTGGGAAAATCCCAACAAGCACTCAGTTACAAAGCTTAAGTGCATCCAGCTTTCTTGGCACTGAGCTCTTTGGACATCCACTAACGACTGAGACTTCCAATGGTGCAAATCTCAGAAACAGTGTAGGAAAACAACTGGACGATGGACATGAGCTGGATCAGGAGGTGAACTGGTCCTTCTAAGCATTGAATTGGGATTTTGCTTAGCATTCTTTGGTGTACTAGTCTCTGTTCTTTACCAAAGCTATAAATAAACAAATGTAGTTGTACTAGAAAAATTATAATGCTTAAATATTACTCTTGGCGCAATAGAATGTATGCTTATGAACTTGTTTTTTTGGTATGTTGGCATCCAAATAGGATTGAGAATTTACTTTAACCCTTTCATTTGTTGTCACTTTGATGCTATATAATTATGGAACTTCACTAGTCTTGAGTATTTCTGGAGGTGATTAAACTGTGTTTTTAATCCAAGTATATATCCTGAGTTGAAACATTCAAAATAAGATGGGAATTATGGTCTCTAGCGGATTATTTTGACAATTCAGCATCATATATACTAGCTACTAATTTTGTTATTAGGATGGTAATAACTTCCCATTCTAACAAGTTGTAAGGTGTGTTTGCATCAATGCTGACTCTGAGGCACATGGCAAGGTCGAAGTTCGGTGGTAATTCAATGAGTTGAATCCTTTCTCTGCAAGGTTTGAAGCATTTAGCTTACTTCAATTTCACACTTTGTTCAAAAAAAATTTATATATATGTATAAATATATATATATAAATATAAGAGAAATAATCAAACCCTAGACTTAAATCCCTTTAAAAATAAATAACAATTATAAGATCAAAATTTAACGGTTATCTTTTTCGAACTTTTTTTTTTGGTTGTTGATGATGATAGCAAGGACAGATCGAACTTTACTGCCTAGGTATATATCTCGAAATTAAATGCAAGGTAATATTCCTGATTTACTTACAGGAAATTAAATGCAAGGTAATATTCAGTTCCAAAACGTCAGACAGAGTCCATTACCTTGTTCTTTCCGTTAAAATGTGAGTGTGACTGCTCTGGATTTTTCTAACAATTCCATGTCCCCAATTTATTGTTATAAGGTGCATGAATGAGGACTATTTGTGCAATAATAAAATGACCAGTCTGAGTAATTTCTGGGTTATTAAGCTGTTTTTAATCCAATTATATTATGCGTCGAAGCATTCAAAATTAGAACAGAATGATGTCAATACGGTTCAGCAATAGGCTCCATACTAGCAATTAGCTTAACAAGCAGACAAGTCATTGACCATGACAACCTTCCTCCATGATCAGCCAAAACAGTGACAGAAATGGGAAGACTGATCTGAGAGGACAGGGTGGAAACAAACAAGTGTTGAAGATATAAAGATAAACCAAAGAAAAATCATGTAAGGGACAACAATTGAAAGGTAGACACGCCTAACACATGATGGGAAAGGACAAAAAGAAGCTGTCGAAAATGGCAGAAAGTGGGATAAGCTGATGCTGCAACTCAATATTACCAAATTGCCAAGTAAACAATTCAACTTGAGTTGCTTTCTTCCGTCGTAAATTTAGTCCCAAAGAAACAACTAAGGTAGAACTATAAAAAGAGTGAAATTCATCAAATATCCATTTCCATATAACCTCAATTTTATATGGAAGTGAAATATGAGGAAATGAGGGTTTCACAGATATCGACACTGAATTTGACCGGCTGGACGGGCCTCGAGGTCGATCTCGCTAGGCTCTGTGATCGGCGCGGGAGCCACAAGACGCGATTCCTCCGATTGATCGCTCATTGTCGATTACAGAAAAACAGAGAAAATTTAAAAAGTGTAGAAGGAAAGCTGGAAAGGTGAGATATAGCATGAAATTCCAAATTTTATAATTGTTGTTGCACAAAACAACAATAAAAGTATACTGACGTCGATCTTCGTACCAAGTCTCCACGTGTCTTCAAGAAGCTTCTGTAAAACAGTAAAAGTCAGAGAGACGCAGGGGTGGTTCCCTGCGTAGACACTCCGATGCTTAAGTCAGTAGAAAATTCTTCAATCTTGAGAAGCGTAAAAGCCAGTCGTCAAAAATTAGAGAGTAAAATCATACCTGGGGCCTATTTATAGGCCAATATTACAGGAGGATAAGTCTGTATTCTGTTAAGAATTTGTGTCCCAATACAACACAAGCTCTTTAGGATCCAGAAGAGTCCGAGGTCTACCTTCAGCGATAGGTTAAACCACCCGGCACGTTTGTGGCGCCAGGGGTCTGTCGCCAAGCCACGTGTCGCGTTCACAACAGTGGCGACAGGCTAAGGAGTCTGTCGCCCGCGACAGGTTAGTGTTCGTGCCACGTGTCGCTTTCACAACGGTGGCGACAGGTTCAAGGGTCTGTCGCCCGCGACAGGTTCGTGGCACGTGCCGACTCCAAGCGATAGGCTATGGAACCTGTCGCAACGACAGGTTCGTGCCACGTGTCGACATTCGACTATAGGCGATAGACTTTTACGTCTGTCGCCAGCGACAGGTGTCTCGCGGCTTTGCCTTCTGTCGCCGAAGGCCACGTGGCCCGGTGGTTTTCTGCCACGTGGAGGTCTCTGACAACATTGGGCTTGGCCCAATATAGATAAACTTTGTCATATCAAGTGCTCCCCACTCTCTTGTTGCATTTATGTCATCAAGAGAGTATAAATATGTGTCTTTGGGCCTTAGCCCACCCTGAATAGTTCTCTTTGTTGTTTGTAATTTCTTGTATTTTTTGCAGGTGACAAGAGCTCTGTTCTGCGACAGGTGTGATCTGGCGCGACGTTTAGCCTTCTCTGTCGCGGCTTTTGGCATTCCCTGTCGCGGCTATATAAACTCCTGGAACCGGACGAGAGAGTGCATGAGAAACCTCTGAGCAGCCACCTGTCGCCCATTTTTCTACTCTCTCGCGAAAAGAGTCTGTCGCCGAATAGTCTTTTAGCTCTCACCCGGAGTCTCTCGCTTACATCGATACAGTAAGTACATCCGTCGCCGAATTTATTTAATAGTTTTTGGTCTCCCGCAGGTCTCCCGCTTAGTACGTCTGTCGCCCTTTAGGTCTGTCGCATTTAGGTCTGCCGCCTTTAGGTCTGTCGCCTTTAGGTCTGCCGCCTTTAGGTCTGTCGCATTTTTAGGTCTGCCGCCTTTAGGTCTGTCGCCTCTAGGTCTGTCGCCTTGAGTTATTCCTTTCACCATGTCTTCACAACGTCAAGGCAAAACGCTTGTGAAAGGTGGCGTTCTGTGCTCTTTGACAAGTGCCGACTTAGAGGATATTAGGGTGCGTTTCCCTCTTCCCTCGGGTTATGGCTATAGACTTCCAGTGCAAGGGGAGGTAACGCCCAACTCGGTTAGAAATGGTGTGGCCGTCCATAAAGCTTCTTTGTCTTTTGGTTTTCGCTTCCCTCTTCCGGAGTTTGGCGAAGCGTTTCTTAGATATAAAGACATCGTCCCGTGTCAACTCCACCCCCATGCGTGGGCTCAATTGGTAACGTTTTCCATAGTGTGTCACCAACTAGGTATTATCCCATCGGTTCCTCTCTTAAGCGCCTTTTTTAGAGTTCGTAGGTTGAAAGGGTTGATAACGTTTTCCTTTCAACGGTTAACGGTCAACGAGTTTCCTAATAACAAGATTTTTTCGGATCTCCCCAATAAACTGCGCGGTTTTGAGAGCGAGTGGATCGTTGTTGAGATTCCTAGTAACCTACGGATTCGCTGTAGATGGAACTGTGATACCTCTGACCACTCCCAGCGCTCGGACAGGTTCAAAGTAGAAATTTTAAGAGATCAATTTGGCGAGTCTATTCAGCGAATCTGTTCTACTGGGGAACGCAATTTATTCTCTCTTCTAACCCCGGAGAACATTGCCGCTGCCGGCTGGGGCGTAAGCAGGACCGTTCTTGGAGCTTCTGCTGCCCCGTCTAACCTGTCCACAACTCCTCGTTTATCCGATGCTGGCCCTAGTCAGTCATCCCCAGTCTTAGTAGCCGAAGCACCTACCCCTGTGGGCCGCCTTGTAGATGAGTCCTCTTCAGATTCGGAGGACGGGACCATTGAGGCTGCGGGTACTAGTGGTTATTCAGGGGATGGCCCTGAGTGGGCTCAGGCTAACGCCTTTGGGAGTCCTTTCGTTGATTTTCCGTTGGATTCGAATCTGGATATCTTAGAGGATTTTGGTGGTTTTCTAGGTTTTCCATCTTTTTTTTTTATTTCTGGTGTGGTGTTTTGCTCAGTCGGCTAATCCTTTCTTTATATTTTGTGTAGGCATGAACTTCCGAGATTTGATGCGTAGGAGGGAAGCCAGTGATGCTGCCGCTCGAGCGGCACCTCCTTCTCAGTCGCAGGTTAGACCCCCATCTGGGTCAGTGCGTGCTCCTACTCCTCCTCCACCTTCTACTGGCGAATCCAGCCGCCCTACACAAGAGGCCGGGAGAAACAAACGGAAGAGGGCTCCTGTCCCTGATCGGGGTTCAGGCGATCGCGAGAGCTCCGAGTCCCAAAGGAGTGATCCAGTCCCTCAAGAAGGTGGCTCTCGTGTTGCTGAGGGTAGGCCGGCTCCCCGCCAGCCAAGGCGAAAATACAGGAAGAGGCTGATTGTTGAAGCCTCGATGCCTACAAGACCAGTCTTACCCAAGGTGGTAGACCCTACTGTGAGGCGTTATGTGATTGATAGCAGGGTCGTCGTTAGTGGGGACGATTTTCAGACCTATCCCGGAGTGAATGATAACGACAGCATCGAGGAAGCCGGGATAGCATCTCGTTTGGCTTGGAGCACCATTCTTCCTCGTGACGAGGCTGAGCTGTTTACAAACATCCCGGAGGCGGAGGATAATTTTGATTATCTTGCTATGAAGGTAAGAGTTTGGTAACTAATTTCCCCGTCTAAACTTTTTCGTTAAAAGATCTGTTGAGTTATTTGTGTTTTTTGTCTTATCAGTCAGCTCAACAAATTGCGGCCGTCAATGCTCGGCACAGGGCTCTCAGGGAGCAAGCTGATAAAGAGATTCGCGAGCTTCGGGGTCAGAAGATGGAGCTTTCAAACGAGGTTAACCAGCTTCGTCCTTAGTTCAACAGGGTGGAGGAGCTAAACAAAAGGAGCGCTGATCTTGAAAGAAAAAATGCGGATCTCAAGCAAAAGCTCCGAGAAGAGCAGGCGAAGGTGTCTTTCCTTCAAGGGTACCAAGAGGCTTATAATAAGGTCGTCGATGACCGGGGAGCCATGGAGAGACAACGAGATGAGGCTATTGAGGAGATGCACAATGTGCTAGATCGTCAAAGAGAAGCTCGAATTGAGGTCGTTCGTGAATACCGCTTGTCCCAGCATTGTTTTGACAAGAAAGCGGCTTTCTCGACGGGGTTTATTAAATATGGTTTCTATTTGGCTCGCTCTTGGTTGGAGAGGCATCGACCCAATGAGGCTTTTCCTGAATTGCTATTCACCGAGGAGGCTAAGTACTACGATGCTCCTTCTTGGAACAAGTATGAGCCCGACGCACAAAGTCCAGAGGCCTATTTAGCGGAAGGGGCTGTAGATAATCTAGACAACCTTGAGGGTCCGTGGCCCCCTCGACAGCCGCTACACATGCCTGAGTCTTTCGAGACACTTGGTCGATCTGAGCCTCTGGCAGTGTGTGACGTCTCTGAGCCTATCGAGACAAGCGATCAGCCCGAGCCTATAGAGGCACTGATGGGGCTGGACAGCGACGAGCTCCAGATTTCAGATTCTGCTGCCGCTGATCCCGTGCCAGACTCTGCGGCCGTAGTTGAGCCTTCAAGAGGGCTTTCAAGTGACTTTCCTGTTTCCGGGGTGGCTCCCTCATCTTCCCGGGATCCTGGTTCTTTGACTCCTCCAGTTCCTGAGCCTCAAGCTTCTCGGGATGCTAGCGCCGATGCAGCGCCTTCCCAGTCGGCTGATCCGGTCATCGCCGTAGATTAGAGTTTTATAGTTTTTGTTTTGTTTGTTAATTCCGATGTATATGTTTATTTTGAATGAAAAGTACCATTTTTTCATTTTGTAGCTCTTTCTCTTTTTCTATGAATGCTTTTCTTTCGTGACTTGTTGTGTCGTTATATCGTGAGATTTTAACGAGCAGGATTATATATTGAGCAATCATAAGCTATACGGAGCAGCATTAAAGCGTAAATAATAAAATCGTCAATAATAAAATCCTTATTTAAAGCATTATAGATATCAATCAATTGTGGATTCTCGACATAAGGCGTACCTTTATATCATGTTGCTCCCCGAGTTCAACTTTGAAATAGCGTTTATTTCTGTTCAAAGATGAACTTTCCTCGAGCGTTGTACCCGTCTTGCGCCTTTTTCGCTTAGGGATATATATATATATATATTTTTTATTTTTGCCCGTCTCGCGCATTTTTCGCTTAGGGACTTTTGTTTTGCCCGTCTCGCGCATTTTTCGCTTAGGGACTTTTGGTTTGCCCGTCTCGCGCATTTTTCGCTTAAGGACTTTTTGTTTGCCCATCTCGCGCATTTTTCGCTTAGGGACTTTTGTTTTGCCCGTCTCCCGCATTTTTCGCTTAGGGACTTTTGGTTTGCCCATCTCGCGCACTTTTCGCTTAGGGACTTTTGGTTTGCCCGTCTCGCGCATTTTTCGCTTAGGGACTTTTTCTTTGCCCATCTCGCGCATTTTTCGCTTAGGGACTTTTGTTTTGCCCGTCTCGCGCATTTTTCGCTTGGGGACTTTTGGTTTGCCCGTCTCGCGCATTTTTCGCTTAGGGACTTTTTGTTTGTCCATCTCGCGCATTTTTCGCTTAGGGACTTTTGTTTTGCCCGTCTCACGCATTTTTCGCTTAGGGACTTTTGGTTTGCCCATCTCGCGCATTTTTCGCTTAGGGACTTTTGTTTTGCCCGTCTCGCGCATTTTTCGCTTAGGGACTTTTGGTTTGCCCATCTCGCGCACTTTTCGCTTAGGGACTTTTTGTTTGCCCATCTCGCGCATTTTTCGCTTAGGGACTTTTAGTTTGCCAGCTTCTGCTTCATTTCAATTCCTGCCATACACAATCTGTTCTCGACCATTGCATTAGAGGATATATGTAAAAAATGAATAGCTGGCTTTTATTCATGAATCAAGACAATAATATCTGTAAAGTAACTAAGCAACAGATGGAAAAGTAAAGATATAAATAATGGATAATCAGAGAAGAGAGAAAAATAGTACAATGTTCACTGCCAGTACAGCTTAAGATGGTTAGCATTCCAAGTCTTCGAGATTTTCTTTCCTTGCAAGGTTTCCAAGGCGCATGTGCTAGGTCCGACCATCCTTCTGATTCTGTATGGTCCTTCCCAATTGGCGCGTAGCTTTCCATCCTCCTTGTGGACGTTTGTAATTGCCGACTTTCTTAATACCAGGTCTCCCTCTTGTAATTCTCTGTTTTTTACCCGTGCATTGTAGTAAGTGGCTACCCTTTGTTGGTAAGCAGCCAGCCTCATTTTTGCCTTGTCTCTCAGTTCGTTTATCAGATCTAGATTCTCCCTTAGTCCCTGGGAATTAAGTTCCTCAATGTAAGGGACCAATCTGGGTGACTCAGCTCCAACTTCCACCGGAATGAGGGCCTCAGTTCCGTACACCAAATTGAACGGTGTTTCCCCTGTCGATACTTTACTTGTCGTCCTGTAGGCCCATAGGACACTTGGGAGCTCATCTACCCATGCTCCTTTTGCCTTATCTAGTCTGGTCTTCAACCCGTGCAGTATAGTTCGATTACTCACCTCTGCCTGCCCATTGGCCTGTGGGTAAGACACAGAAGATATTCTCAAGAGAATATTCAGGCCTTTACAGAAATCCCGGAAAGCATCACAGTCGAACTGCTTCCCATGGTCTACATTTATCACACGAGGGATTCCGAATCGACAAATTATGTCTTTCCACACCATTGCTTCCACCTTCTTTTCAGAAATTGTGGCCAAAGGCTCAGCCTCTATCCACTTCGTGAAGTAATCCGTGGCCACAAGTAAGTACTTCCTTTGTCCTGAGCCTATGGGAAAAGGTCCCAGAATATCCAGTCCCCACTATGCAAATGGAGTTGGTTGGAGAGTGCTCTGGAGGGTCGAAACCGGCGCAGTCGTTATGGGAGCGAATTTCTGACACTTGTCGCATTTTTTCACTTTTTCGGCGGCATCCTTCCTCAATATAGGCCAATAAAACCCCGCATGCAATACTTTTGAGGCCAATGCACGAGCCCCTAAGTGTTCTTCGCATATTCCCTCATGGACCTCAGCTAGGGTGTAATCAGCTTGTTGGGGTCCTAGACATTTCAGTAAAGGCATTGTGAACCCTCGTTTATAGAGTTCCCCATTTACTACTGTGAACCTGGCACTTTTTAATTTCAACCTTCGAGCTTCGTCTCTATTAGTTGGAAGTGTGTTCTCCAATATGTAGTCTTTGATCGGGACTCTCCAATCATCCCCGTTCTCGATATCGTACACACCTTCTTCTTCGATACTAGGCTTAGCGAGAGATTTCACTTTGACCAGACCTCTCTTAATTCCTCTAGAAGAAGCCAACTTCGAAAGAGCATCTGCATGTATGTTTTCTGACCGATTTATCTGAGTTAATTTGAAGTGTTCAAATGACTGTGCCAATAATTGCACCTTTTGTAGATAAGGGATCAAAGCGGGTTCTCGTGCCTCATATTCACCCGAGAACTGGTTCACCACCAACTGTGAGTCACTATGGGCCATTAAGTTGCTGACTCCTAATTTTTCAGCAAGTTTCATCCCAGCTATCAAGGCTTCGTACTCGGCTGTATTATTCGAACTCGGAAAGTCGAAACGTAGGGAATACTCATAGGTTTCCCCTTTGGGTGAAGTTAGCACAATTCCCGCCCCACTGCCATCCGTGTTACGAGCTCCATCCACAAACAATTTCCACCAGACTAAGTCTGTTTCATCGCGGACTTCCCGGCCAGTACATTCTACAATAAAATCTGCCAACGCTTGCCCTTTTATAGCTTGGCGAGGCTGAAAGTGTATGTCATACTCACTTAATTCAATAGCCCATTTAATCAGACGTCCGGAGTGATCTGGTTTCTGCAATATTTGTCTCAACGGCTGATCCGTTAAGATGGTCACCGAGTGAGCTTGAAAGTAAGGTCGTAATTTCCGAGTGGCCATCACCAAGGACAAAACTATTCTTTCCACTAAGGGGTATCTTGTTTCGGCATCTAGCAGGACTTTGCTTACATAATAGATTGGGCAGTCCTTGTCCCCTTCCTTTCTCAACAGGACTGCACTTACGGCTTTCTCTCCTACACCAAGGTACATGAGGAGATGATCACCGGGCTGTGGCCGAGATAGTAGAGGCAATTCTTTCAAGTAGTCTTTCAGTCTTTCAAAGGCGTCATTACATTCTCCTGTCCACTTGAAGTCTTTTCCGGCCTTTATCGCTTTAAAGAATGGTAGACTCCTTTCTGCTGATTTGGACAAGAAGCGATTCAAGGCTGCTATCCTCCCTGTCAACCTTTGAACTTCTCGCACGGTGTTGGGTGGCCTCATGTCCAAAATGGCTTGAACTTTCTCGGGATTAGCCTCTATCCCTCGATTTGTAATCATGAATCCTAAGAATTTCCCAGATCTCACCCCAAATGAGCATTTATTGGGATTCAACTTCATCTTGTATTCCCGCAACACCCTGAACACTTTTGTCATTTTCTCAGCATGAGATTCTCCCTGTCGGCTTTTGATGATCATATCGTCAACATAAGCTTCCATGGTGTTGCCCAACAAGTCTTGGAACACCTTATTTACCATGCGCTGGTAGGTCGCTCCTGCATTTTTCAGGCCGAATGGCATTACTCGATAGCAATATGTTCCACTATCGGTAATGAACGAAGTTTTCTCCTCATCATCGGGATGCATCATAATTTGGTGGTATCCCAAAAAAGCATCCAAGAAGCTAAGAAATTCGTACCCACAGGTTTCATCTACCAACCTGTCAATCCGAGGTAGTGGATACGAATCCTTTGGGCAAGCTTTATTCAGATCTGTGAAGTCCACACACATCCTCCATTTCCCGTTGGCTTTCTTTACCATTACAACATTAGCCAACCATTCCGGGTAATTGACTTCTCTGATGAACCCTGCTTGCAATAACTTCGAAATTTCTTCATTTATTGCAAGTTGTCTTTCTGGAGCAAAATTCCTCTTCTTTTGTTTTATCGGCCTCGCTCCTGAGATTACGTTCAACCGATGGCAGACAATTCCAGGATCAATTCCGGGCATATCGGCTGTAGTCCATGCGAACACGTCGCAATTCTCTTTCAAGCATCGGACGATTTCTTCTTTCATTTTTTCAGGCAACTGACTCCCCACATATACTACCTTATTCTCATCTTCTTCATCTAATCGGATCGCCTCCATCTCCTCGTCAGGTTTTGGTTTAGGCGGTTCTTCGATCGTAAGGGTTTCCTTTCTCTGAATTCCCTTACATGTAGTAGACGCGACATTGCACGTTCTGGCTTTCCTTTGATCTCCCCTTACTTGTCCAACACCGCGGGGAGTAGGAAACTTCATCAACAAATAGCAGGGATGGACCACTGCCCTCATGTCATTTAATAATGGCCGTCCGAGGATCATATTGTAGGCTGTAGAGGTTGATCTCACAACCATGAACAATGCTTGTCTGATGACATCTTTTGGGCTCTCCCCCAATGTAACAGGTAGCTGAATGGCACCTGCTACCTTTACCTTTTCACCGGAAAAACCGTATAAGGGTGCGGGCACTGGTTTTAACCTGTCCTCCGATATGTTCATCTTCTCAAAGCAGTTCCAGTATATTAAGTTTACCGAACTTCCATTATCGACCAAGATTCGACCCACCGGATGCTTTGCCACCACTGCTGAGATCACCATCGGGTCATCATGAGGAACCACTATGTCCCCCCTATCGGTTGGTGTAAAAATGATGGGCTCCTCATCTTGTTTCTCCTCCATCACAGAGTTAATTTGGTGGGCCTGTCGGGCATAAGTTTTCCGAGACGAGGAAGATGCACCAGCTAATGATTCACCCCGGATATCACGTTAATAGCCGGTCCTATGGGCTCATTATCTTCCTCTCGATTTCTTCTTTCAATCCTTCCATCATTACCTCTCCTTTCTCCTTCATTACGTCTCACAGGTCCCCTGTTCTCACCCCTTCTATCTCTGAAGTTGTTTCCTCGGTTCTGCGCGGGTTGGTTGTTTCTATCACTCCTCCATACGAAACGGTTTATTTTTCCCTCCCGTGCTAGTTTTTCTAGCTGATTCATCAACTCCCTACATTTTTCGGTCGTGTGCCCATGCGTTGAGTGGTAATCGCAATACGATCTCAAATCACGACCCAGATTACCTGACGCCTTCTTCGGAGTCTGTATAAGACCTGTTCCTTCAATGGCTGCTAACACTGAAGCCCGAGATTCAGTGAGTGGGGTGTAGGAAGTGTATTTCAGTGCAGGGGGTTTCTCAAACTTTCTCGGTTGGCTGGAAGATGCTTCAGTGACCTCTCTTCCTCGTTTCCTTCCCTCTTTGGGTTCTCCTGTTGCTACCATTTTCATTACTTCCTCCTGGGTCACATACTTATGTGCACGGGAAAGCAGATCTGAAATTGTAGTTGGCTGGTCTAGGGACAGGGATTCTTGCAACTTTTCAGACCTTGTTCCTTGTAGCATAGCTGCTACGGCTATACCAACTTGCAGATCTCGCACCTCTAAAGTAGCATCTCTAAACCGATCTACATAACTTTTCAATGACTCCTTAGCCCCTTGCTTAATAGTGAGCAAGTAGGTCGGTTCCTTCCTTCTCTGACTGTTCACCGCAAACGCTTTGAGAAACTCACTTCTGAGCTGGTCAAAAGAGATTATGGACCCTTCAGGCAGGTTATTAAACCACTTCATCGCATGTCCGGACAGAGTTAGGGAGAAGGCCCTGCACATTATTTCGTCTTCCCATCCATGCAGCAACATTAAGGCCTCGTAGTTTTGCATATGGTCGTAGGGGTCCATCTTTCCGGTGTATGCGGCCATCTGCGGCATTTTGAACTTTGGGGGCAGAGGTTTTTGCATGATGGCCGTGCAGAATGGTACTCTTCTCCTCTGGCTCTCTTCTGCAGACACTAACTTCTTTTCTTCCAGCACTTGTTCTATCATTTTTTTCATGTCCATCGGAGGAGCGAGATGACTTCTAGCATGAGACGAGTCCGGTATGTCTTCAACTACTTCCTTGCCCTTTGCTTGAGGTGTGTTTGTTCGTACCATCTGTGTGCACCAAGTGGGGTCAAACTCCGAATCGGCAACCCAAGTGCTTTGATCTCTAGCACCGTTCTTTCCAGCACCTCCAATACCATGGTCTACATTAGTAGCATCCAAATTCGACAAGTCATGATAGTGGGCGGTAGACCCTGTCGCCCTGTCGCCCAGACACCTGCCGCCCTACATGTGGGGCCTGTCGCCTAACGCCTGTCGCAGGGTCTAGGCCTGTCGCAACTTCCGTCTCTCGCTGGATTCCGGCGACAGGCCTCATATTCCCCTGTCCGCCTGTCGCAGCCCTTTGAATATCATTCTCTTCCTCGGGGGGAGCCTCTTCCCGGCGATAAGGTCCTGTCGCTGCATCATCCTCCTGTCGCCCAAACGCCTGCGGCCGGACCCCTTGATTTGCTCCTCCTACCAAGTTCTGTACGGCAGGCGGCATATTCAATTTCGGGAGAATCCCTTGGAACAAATCCACCATGGCTCTCAGCGCCTGGGAAGTCTCTTCGCTCTGTCGCCTCAGAGCTTCGAATTCTGCCGCCGACACTGTAATTCTTTCTTCATCCCTGTTCACCTGGTTCCTCTGACGGATCTGTTGTTCAGGGGAACTCACGGAGTTTTCCTCACTCCCAGTCCTAGCATTTGTTGATCTCGTTCTCACCATCTTAGAAAATTTTGGTTGGCTTTTTACACGCTTTCCCACAGACGGCGCCAATTGTTGTTGCACAAAACAACAATAAAAGTATACTGACGTCGATCTTCGTACCAAGTCTCCACGTGTCTTCAAGAAGCTTCTGTAAAATAGTAAAAGTCAGAGAGACGCAGGGGTGGTTCCCTGCGTAGACACTCCGATGCTTAAGTCAGTAGAAAATTCTTCAATCTTGAGAAGCGTAAAAGCCAGTCGTCAAAAATTAGAGAGTAAAATCATACCTGGGGCCTATTTATAGGCCAATATTACAGGAGGATAAGTCTGTATTCTGTTAAGAATTTGTGTCCCAATACAACACAAGCTCTTTAGGATCCAGAAGAGTCCGAGGTCTACCTTCAGCGATAGGTTAAACCACCCGGCACGTTTGTGGCGCCAGGGGTCTGTCGCCAAGCCACGTGTCGCGTTCACAACAGTGGCGACAGGCTAAGGAGTCTGTCGCCCGCGACAGGTTAGTGTTCGTGCCACGTGTCGCTTTCACAATGGTGGCGACAGGTTCAAGGGTCTGTCGCCCGCGACAGGTTCGTGGCACGTGCCGACTCCAAGCGATAGGCTATGGAACCTGTCGCAACGACAGGTTCGTGCCACGTGTCGACATTCGACTATAGGCGATAGACTTTTACGTCTGTCGCCAGCGACAGGTGTCTCGCGGCTTTGCCTTCTGTCGCCGAAGGCCACGTGGCCCGGTAGTTTTCTACCACGTGGAGGTCTCTGACAACATTGGGCTTGGCCCAATATAGATAAACTTTGTCATATCAATAATATTTCAAAAGTGCAAGTTAAAAAGAAAAGATGTGCTTTCACCAATCAATGGATTTGAACTTTCTTTTTTTCAAACATGTTTTTGAAGATTTTGAGGTTTGGGAAGATGGCTAAGAGATGAGGAAAGTAAAGACGAACCTACGAATCACAAAACAAAACGTGAAAACCAAAAATTGAAATAAAAAAAAAAAGAGGAGGAAAAACTGCAAGGAGTGGACCACAAAATGAAAACAATAAAACAATGAAAAAAATGCTATCCGACGTGGATAGGATCATTTTTTTTTTGTTACAAACGTGGATAGGATCATGGTGCTAGAATCTCTTGCACATTTACTTTTTTTTTTGTTACATCTAGTACATTTACTTTATAGATTAATCCCACAATCCTTTTTTTTATTTATTGTCTTTCTTCGTGTGAATGATGCAAAACAAAATGGATATGATTGAGAAAGAACATATAACAGAGGAGGCAAATGGTGGATCAAATCATGTTCGGATTGGACTATTTTTGATCAAATTATTTTAGGTTAAAAAAATTAGATAATTTCAATTGAGTCAAGTCAGATTTAAGTAAAAAAATTCGAGTATGGATCATTTTATATTCAAATTAGGTCGAGTTCAATATAATTTGAGTTAGAATCATTTTAAGTTTATATCAAATCGAGTTCGGATTTTTGATATTTTTGTCAAATCGGGTTTGGGTTCGGGTTCGAGTTCGAGTTAGTCGGGCGGACTTTCGAGTTAGACTTTGTCATCTTGGTGTAATGTGTCTAGTATGAAAAAGAATCAATACCATATATCTAAAAATCATTTAACTCACGAAACTAAATTCTTTTTGCATGACCTAAAATTTGGATTAAAATATTTAAAATATTTAATAATTAGAATTATAGTTTTCTTTATAATATTTTTACTAATATTCATAAATTAATTACATACTTTTTCATTTTTTTATTATCGATAATAATTATTAACTTTAGGCATCTGAACTGATTTAATAATACATACTAAATACTATAATAGACTACCAAACATCTTTTTAATTTCTCTTAATTTTTTTTAAAAATAATTAAAGACATTAAGTATAGGTAATGTAGCTTTTGCACTTTGCGATGAATTAGCTGTTAAATTATTCTACATTATCTCTTGTAAAATTTCGTTTTTGGCTAGGTTTAAATGAGTGCAATATAAAAGTGGACATTTAAGTTTAACCAGATTCAAATAGTATAACACTCGTATTATTGAAAAAATTTATATTTTTATCATAATATAATACTTTGATAATTAATTCTGACATTTAAATGTTTACTGCTAATCTTAAATTTAAGTTCGAATCTTTTCAAATTTAGGTTAAATTGGATTCGAATCATTTCAAATTCAAGTCAATTTGGGTTCGAATTAGATCAGATTTACATTAATCTAAATTCGAATGAATTTGGGCTCGGATCAATTTGGATCAAGTTAGATTTGGGTTGTTGAATTTTTTTGGTTAAATCGGATTATTATCGGACTTGAGTTCGGATTGGTCAAACTGGATTTTAGGGTCGAGCAAATTTTCGTAACCTAGCATCCAAAAAACATAGCACTTTGAGTTGTTATTTTGGGACAAATTATTATTTTCGCATTTCAACATTTGACTAAATAATAAATTCATAAATTTTATGTTAAAAAAATTAAATTCGAATTTTTTTATGGATAAAAAATTTTATAATATCCTACATTTGCTTGTCTAACAAAGCTGGAAACCAAAATTTCAGATCAATTTACAGAAAACTTCCTCAAAAGATACAGAATGGTTCCACGACAGGCTAAATTGCCCAAGGGACTGAAATAGTTTTTGCTAATAATGTTTTGAATCTGATAAAGAAATGAAAGTTGCAGTTGTGGATAATGCTCATGTTCTTGTCATTCTATTCTATTGCCACTTTTAATTTGGAAGGCTATTTAAGAAAAGGTTACTTAAACTGGCTAATAATCGCCTTCACCACCTGCAAACTTTCAAAGAAAATAACATCGAACTTACTTTATATTTTAAAAGTCAAAACACATGGTATTGGACAATTATGAGACAAGTTTTCTAATTTACCTTACTCAATGGCTGAAGCAGCCGCTCACCCTCGACTTTTTTTCAGCTGACCTTAATTACTTTTAATTATTGTATTTAATTTAATTCGACTTTCGACACTACAAAAAAAAAAGAGTTTTCCTAATTTAGCAAATGAGTTTATTTTTTATGCAATAACGGTGTATAATCTTTATAAATTATTAGTCAATCAAAAAATGTCATTTCTTTTTTTTTGTTACAAGAGGAATATTAAATAACTGGGGATGAGGGTGCTTAAGTTCGAACCTAAGACTTACAATATGCTACAACTCGTCCTTAACCATTAGGTCAAGAGGTTGTTGGCATAAAAAAATATCATTTCATTAATGAGTAAAATTAAAAAATATGCAACTCCTTCCAAATTAATTATTAATAAAGTTTTTTAATTTATTTTTAAGGACGTGCTCATTTTTCAGTCTTACTTATTAATGAAATAGCATTTGGTATTAGCTAACGATTAATAGAGATTATACAATACCAATATATCAAATATAAACTCTTTCTAGATACTATAAAAGTAAAATATTTATATATGATACACTGATGGTTTAAAGAGACTATAACGATCAATACACCGAAAATTAACACATCATTAATGAACAAACAAAAAATATGCTAAACCTTTTTTATTAAATTGAAAAAAAGTTATTTGTATTTATTTTTAAGAGTTTGGCATCTTTATTAATTTATTCATTAATAAGGTGTCAAACTCTGCTATCTTGATGGTGTATGGTATTTAAATTTATTACTATTCAAAATTAGAGTAAATAATGTTCTCACCTAACTTAAAGTTAAAGAAAGAGAATGGAAGTGCTAAAATTCAATCAAATTTACTAAAATTCATTTTTGAATGTAACAAAAAAAATCATTTTTGAAAGACATTGCATGATCCAATTAATCTAATCCCTAGATTGTCTCAATTTACTGTTCTTTAACAATATTTTCCACAAAACAGTAAGGAAAAAAAATTTTATCTGATTTTTTTTTGTACAGTTGTTCTGCAAGCCAGAACCACATCCTGATCCATATCAAGATTGAGCAATGTTTACTCTCTTTAAAGTATGCCAAACCAAATTCAGAATTGTATCATTAAACTCAATTTTATATAATTTTGATACACAATTTGTTAATAAACCTTTAAAATCATTGAAGCTTTAGACAAATATGCACATATTTTCAACATATATTTGGATGCCTCACTCTCATTATTATATTTAAAAAAAAAAAAACTAAGACTACTTCCTTTTGTTTTCATCTGGACTTACATCGTGTTAGGCATTGAGTCTCATTATTAGTTTGGATGAAGAGTAAAATAATTTCGATGAGATTGAAAGAAAAAATGATTATTAAAAACATGTGTTTTAAATAAAAAATAAAATATTTTAAAGCAAAGATAAAAAAGCATTTTTACCCTAACACTTTTTTGTCCTTTTCTTCCTCAATCTCACCGTACTGACCACTGCGGGATCCAAGCTAGGCTGCTTCAGTGGGGCTCATAGCGTAGAAAAGTTCTCCACAAGAAACTGTAGTCAAGGTTAAGGATATCGATGTTCCGTGTAAACTTCACGTTTGTTTTACGTGCTGGAAATATTTGCTACGAAGAGAATCAATGATGCATATCTGGTAGAAAATTTCATGCATAAAAACACTTCCCACTGATAACAAAATCGTCATAAGCAAAATATAGGTTTTTTGAACCTTCGTTTTTTATTTTTTTGGATTTGCTTGAATATTGGTGGAATCATGGGTCCTGTTACAATTACTTTCGTAATGTTGCTATGTCTAGAAACTTTTAAACTTAGCTTTTGCGCCATAAACCACAACACCACTTGCATTCAAAGTGAGAAACAAGCTCTTTTGAGGTTTAAGCAAGATCTCAAAGATCCTTCAAACCGGTTAGCTGCTTGGACCTACGATGGAGATTGTTGCAAATGGGATGGAGTTGTCTGTGACCCAGTAACTGGCCATGTTATCAAGCTCCAACTTGGGAGTTTTCATGATGTGTTTGCATCACATGCTGAAGTTGAAGGACCTGTAGGTTCGAAGTTGGGTGGTAAGTTGAATCCTTCTCTGCTAGATTTGAAGTATTTAACTTACTTGGACCTAAGTTGCAATGATTTCAGAGAAACTCGAATTCCCACTTGGTTTTGGAACTTGTCTTCCAATCTGTACTACCTGAACATCTCTCGAAACCATTTCCAAGGTAACATTCCTGATTTGCTCGCAATGATTCATCCATCTGTTGTGATTGATCTCAGCTCAAATAGCTTCAGAGGTTTACTACCTCGTCTCTCACCTAATCTGACTGCTATAGATCTTTCTAACAATTCCATGTCAGGATCTACCTCTCATTCCTTGTGCTACAAACCGAATGAGCCAATGAAATTGGAAATTCTCAATCTTGGCTATAATCTTTTATCAGGAGAAATACCTGACTGTTGGAACAAGTTTCCAAGGTTGGTGGGGATAAAATTTTGTGACAACAATTTTAGTGGTAAGATTCCAAGTTCCATGGGAACTTTAATTTCTCTTCAATCTTTACACTTGCGCAACAACAGACTAGTTGGTGAAGTACCCTCCTTTCTAAAGAATTGCAGTGAATTACTTACTGTTGACTTTGGTGCTAATCAACTCTCCGGAGATATACCACTATGGATGGGAGAGAGGTTATCAAAATTAATTATCTTCAACCTTCACACAAACAAGTTTAATGGTAGTATACCAAAAGAAGTTTGTGCCCTATCGTCTTTTCAAATCCTAGACCTTTCTCACAACAAATTATCAGGTGATGTACCACGCTGTATCAACAATTTCAGTGCCATGGCCTCGACAAATGTATCCGATGACAAGATATTTTATAAAACCTCTAATGGAAGCTTTTTTGAGGATATATTACTTGTGATGAAAGGAAAGGTGGTGCAATATAGCACTACCCTTAAACTAGTTAAAACAATAGATCTTTCATATAACAAGTTATCAGGTGAGATTCCTGAAGAGGTGACTAGTCTTGTAGGCCTGCAATCATTGAACTTGTCACATAATCTTTTAATTGGAAGGATTCCTCACAACATTGGTGCAATGAGGTCTTTGGAATGCGTTGATTTATCAACAAACAACATTTCTGGTGAAATCCCTCCGACTATCTCTTACTTAACCTTCTTGAGTCACCTGAACTTGTCCTATAACAAGATCACTGGGAAAATCCCAACAAGTACTCAGTTACAAAGCTTAAGTGCATCCAGCTTTCTTGGCACTGAGCTCTTTGGACCTCCACTAACGACTGAGACTCCCAATGGTGTGAATCTCAGCAACAGTGTAGGAAAACAACTGGACGATCGACATGAGGTGGATGGGGAGGTGAACTGGTCCTTTCTGAGCATTGAATTGGGATTTTGCTTAGGATTCTTTGGTGTATTAGCCTCAGTTCTGTACCAAAACTATAATTGAACAAATGTAGTTGAACTAGAAAAATTATCATAGCTTAAATATTCTCTTTGCGCAATAGAATGTATGCTTATGAAATTGTATTTTGGTATGTTACCATCCAAATAGGATTGAGAATTTACTTTAGCCTTTTCATTTGTTGTCACATTGATGCTATATAATTATGGAACTTCACTAGTCTTGAGTAATTCTGGGGTGATTAAACTATGTTTTTAATCCAAGTATACATCCTAAGTTGAAACATTCAAAATAAGATGGGAATTATAGTCTCTAGCTGATTATTTTAACAATTCAGCAACATTCTACCTACTAACTTTGTTATTAGGATGGTAATAACTTCCCATTCTAACAAGTTGTGAGGGTGTGTTTGCGTCAATGCTGGAGCTGAAGCACATGGTAAGGTCTAAATAGGGTGGTAATTCATTAAGTTTAATCCTTTCTCTGCTAGGTTTGAAGCATTTAGCTTACTTCAATTTCACACTTTCAAAAATTTGTCTTTTTTCAATTTTTTTAGTTCATAAGAAGATACAAGAAAAAACAAAAAAATCAAACTTTGAACTTAATCTCTTAAAAAAAATTACAACCATTAGATCAAACCATTAGTGGTTATCTTTTCCTATCTTTACTACCTAAGTATATATCTCTCGAAACGAAATGCAAGGTAATATTACTAATTTACTTACAATGAGGATGGACCTTAGCTCCAAATCAGAGGTCTAAAACCTTATTCTCTCCCTTAAATGTGACTGCTCTGGATCATTCTAACAATTTAATGTCCCCAATTTACTGTGCTGTAAAGTGAATGAGCACTTTTTTCTCGATAAAATGTATATATTACGAACTTTTTTGGGAATGTTTAGCATCCAAAATCTGAAAGAGTTTACTTTATTCTCTACCATGATTTTCACTTGGATGGTGTATTAAAGTACATGGAAACTTCACTAGTCCGAGTAATTTCTGGGTGATTAAGCTGCGTTTAGTCCGATTTTATTATGAGTTCAAGCATCCAAAATTAGAACGGTAAGATAGGAAATCGGACTCTAGTCGATTTTTGACAATTCTGCATTTGCACTGTTCAAGGTTTGACCACATTAACACTCTTCAACGTGTGCCTATCACAACTCAAAGCTGTATTTCTATCTCATAATTTCCTCAGTAAGCAAAGAATTTTATTCCAAAATCATTCATCTGTAATTCAACCAGTACAAATTTATGACTTTTTCATTCTAATTCGACATCTAGCTCAATAATCAACAGAAAAGCATGTACAAGCATGATCTTTTAGAACCAAAGTCTATGTCACATGAATTTAGACTAAAAGCTAGATGTTAGACCGTGAACCTAACACGAATCCTTGGACAAATAAAGTTTTTTTAATCCGTCATCAAGATGTTACTATGAACAATGAAGTATGCTAACAACACAAGTTTAGCTTAACAATCGTTTACACTCCTCAGGAGATTTGAGATATCAAGTTCAAACTCCAGCTCCCCCCTCCATGTAACTCCCACATGTACCAAAAGAAAAAGGTATACTGCAATAATATTATCTAGACCATAAGATTTGGTATGAGATTATCCTAGTTGTTCATAACACTATTAATGACTAGTATAAAGCATGGTATCACAAGCCAAAATGTTCCATAATTCGATTTGTCAAAGTTGAATCCTAATAGCTCAGAGCTAGAAGCATGGTGATGCAAGCCAACATAGACCATAAGATATGCAATAGTTCAAATACCATCATCGCTTATAGCTGGGGTCAACCGTAAAATCCGTTGGGTCATATCCTCCCCATTAAGCACAAGGCATCCTAGAAATGGATAACATGAGAGTGCTAAGAAGTAGAATTTACTATTTACCAAGAATCTAAGACAACTACTCAAACACCACTTTAAATATTCAAACACAGATCTTTTAGATCCTAACTAGGTTTTGATATTCAAACACCATTTTATGTATTCAAGTACAGTCTAGTTTTGTTTCCTACCTCTGACGTAGCCTCTCACAAATCTTTGTATGTATCAGATATCATGCAGGAACTCTTACAGAATAAATTGATAATTTAAACAAAGAATATAAGCTTTTATGAAACGTTAGCTTAGATATGCTTGCAGTATAGGTAGGAGATCTTAGCTAACTCCCAAAAATATATGGAATGCACTTGTGCTGTGGAATGAATATCTCAGAATTGTTTTATAACTCCACTGCTTACATCATAGATTCTTAATAATTTCTACTTTACTGCTGGACTTCATCTTCATCAAAGACAAGTGACCGACTATGAATGTGATAAATCTTCAATGTATTATTATTAGCAAAGACCCTTTTGCTGTATAAATTATGGGGATAAAAACAAATCCTAAACAATTGTTTTTTGGAGATTTGATTTGATAGAAGAATAAGCAAGTAACTTGGTATTTCTAAATTGATGGGATCGAATAAAAATGCTCACATATCCACAGGTCCAAATGCATTCCACGTGTTTGGATCATCAGACTGTGCATCCCCTAAAAATGGATCTATCTTTGGTCTTGTTTGTTGTTCTCTTGCTAGAGGGAAGTTCCAAAATGAATCAGATTTCTGGAAGAATATGTAAAATGCAACTGCTGATGCCAAAAATAGTCCTAAAAGCAGCAAATAGATCTGCCACTCTGCACACGAAAAAAAGATCATCATTCTTGTATCCTTGACATTGTTCACATGCATCTGTGAGAGAGAGAGAGAAAGAGAGGAATACCTTTCCAGTCTGCAGGAACATTTAATTTTGTTACCATAGCTCCCCACTGATTGGAAGTTGTAAGCACAACCCTGTAACAAAGCAACAATAAGGGAAATCAAGCAGCTGAACCCGGTATTGTATATTCCAGGGTACCATCTCAGGGTGTAACTCTACTACGCATCTTTGATAGATTAGTAAATTTTGGAGATAAAGCTTGTAAATCCATCACATGGTTAGTTGGTTGAATGTATGCTAATAAGTTAATAGTACGAGGGTGAAAAATCCAAAAAGAAGCTAAAATTCAAGTACATGGAAAAAACAGAAGGGATACAGTTATCAAACAAAATCTTTAAAATTTGTGATGAGCCCTTCGTCCATTGGCGTGAGCAATATCTTTAAGGCTGGAGAATGACATGTTTAGAGTTCATAGACCCATTTTAATGATCTACAATAAAATTTATTGTACCAACAATAAGCTTGTATTTAAATGTATACCAACTCTAACTAAATTTATCAATGGCTTCAAAAACTAGCACTAACATCAAAAGAACAATAATAATAATAATAATAATGACTCAAATAAAGAATAACTAAAAAAGAAACAAAAAAAAGGATCAAACCCCCTTATATGATAAAATATACTTCCAATAAAAGGTACGTCAATGAAGTAGTAAAAACATAGGGTGTATTTAGTGCACAAGATTATGGATAGAATAGTATAAGATTATAGACAGAATTGGATTAGATTATATCATCCTATCTTATATTTGGAGTGTACAATGATTAAGAGTAATAAAGAATGGTTTTTATATACCTTTCATCATATTTGTTATGTTTAAAATTAAGAGTATGAAAAAAAAATGATTTTTTTTTATTGATCAAAACTCAAAAGTACTCTTGTTTAAAGTAAATATAATTAAAATTTACAAATTTTTCTTATAAATATCATTCAATGTTTTTTTTAACTAGAAAATATATTATTATAGTTTTATAGTTAAGATTAAAAAAAATTTTCAATAAAGTTGATTTTTCAATAAAAAATTAATTTTTTTAAATTAAATATTTTCAAAAACTCATTTTGTTAAAAAATTATTCTTATTAAAAATATTACCCTCTATTTCACTATTGTTTCTTTTTATTTTATTTCATTTTTATTTCTTTTTATGATTTTAAGTTAAATATATTTATTTTGAAAAATGTATTTTTTTTTTAAAAAAAAAGTTGGCTGTTTAAAAAAAAGTAATTTGATTTTTCAAAAAAATCTCTTTTTCAAGTTAATTTTAAACATAAATTTTAGGGAAAAATATAAAATTATATTACTTAATTACATGAGATTAGAAATAATCCTTACTTTTTGGAAAGAATTGAATCATCCTATACTAGAAGGATGACTAATCTTCTTTGCAATCCAACCCACGTTTTATGTGTGCACCAAACATAGATTGGGATGATAATCATCCTATTATATAATTTATACCATGCACCGAACATGATCATACGTTGAAAGATTGCCACAAGTTCACTTAAGTATGGTCCAAATTGTGAATTTGTGACCAAGAGAGGAGAATCAGGAGATTTGGGAATGCCAGCAAAGATTATGGGTTTTATTGAAGACCAAAAAATCATCACGATAATCTAAAAGACCTATAGACTGGCAATGCACAATTGATATTTACCCAGCTCATGTAGCCTGGAAAATGACAACAAAAGCAGGATTTTAATTTAATTGCTTTTCAGAATGTCCACATAAGTAAAAACAACATAAGTGGATAAGCTTTTAAATAAAATATGGTAATTTTCTGTATCTAAAGTTCTAAACTACAAAGCAGTTGCTTCAAAAAAAATAAATAAATAAAGCATCTCTCAGTCATCACTACAGCAATAAAAACCATGTCATCTTTGCTTAATGAAATTCACTCAATCTGGAAAAGGTCAAGGGATCCATGATCTTTTAGGACAATCTAGAAACAGTATTTGGAAAAACTAAATATAAGAATTCTTGCCTTGGCAATTATTACCCAAAATAGTACTTGTTTCACCGAAACTTACCTTTGGCTAGGACAGAACTCTAGTGTCTCAATCGATGTACCCAGGTGTAGCCTCTTGCTCCAATGGCTGATCTCCATTTTCTTAACTTCAACCACACAGATGTCTCCATCTTTGCTTCCCCTACAATGAAAACAATTGAGCATATTTATCAAATGATGATATACATTGAAAAGTATTATAAATGTAATTAATTCTACAAAATTTTCCCAAGCATCAGAAACCAGCGCTTGGTATGTATAAATCCCGACTACTCCATCCTTCCCTCTGTGTCTCCAACTTGTCATTCCTTTTCATCTGTCCCTACTCCATTCTATTCATAAGAATTCAGACAAGTTAAACAAAGACACAGATGACATGTATTTTGAGTATTGACACACATTTGCTTGCACACCTATGCACAGACACAATACACACTCTCAATTACAATATACCCATGGAAATAGAACTCTGAAATATTCAAAGCTGTTTCCAAAAAAGCACAAAATTATGAAGTAACAAAACATGACTTGATAATAGATTGAACTAATACTATAGGAATTTGACATTTTCAAACAGGCAAAACAAATTAAACCAAACCAAACCAACGATGCAGCATTTTGCTAATTTCCAACATGATCCATGATACTAGAGAGAAGAAACTCAAAAGGCAATGGTGAATGCTTACATAGCAAGATATTTGCCATCCAGGCTAACGGACATAATAGAAGCAGGCTTTTTGAGTAACCTCTTATGCCCAATTTTATTCCACGTGCTTATGTCATAAACTGCAGTAACTGCTTTATCACCTGTCACATTACAGCATTAGAGTTTTATAAAAGTAAATTAATAACAGAAGGTAAATTGCTTACTTCAAACAAAAGCATGCATACCCTTTTGAACAGTACAAAACAAAAATGGTTTTGTCCCATCCTTGGAGAACCGACATAATTCGATCTTTTCATCCTACAAAACAAGCATACCAAAAATTTGTC
Source organism: Heritiera fomes (assembly GCA_032173925.1). Classification (NCBI taxonomy): domain Eukaryota; kingdom Viridiplantae; phylum Streptophyta; class Magnoliopsida; order Malvales; family Malvaceae; genus Heritiera; species Heritiera fomes. The sequence goes on from JAPDPM010000012.1 coordinate 30,680,878, forward strand.
AGAAAGACTAAATTTTGTAGTATTCAACAAAAACATTTTGGTTAAAGAAATGGTACCGATTTGCGAGTTAAAGTCATCAAAGGAACACCATCTTCTATCTTCCATATTCTTGCTGAACCATCCGTAGATGTTGAAGCTAAGAACTCTGAATCAAGGCTAGAATATGACAGACAAACCAAGCCAAATTCAAAAGTTAGGTTGGAAACCAAAAACCATCAAAATAGACCATATTCAATTTAACCAATTTGGAAAATTATATTTTATGATTCAAACTTTTACCAAAGCCCTAGACATACAAAAAGATATACAGCCCATTTTCATGATCATTAAATATTTTTAATGAGCAAAGAAGCTTTATAAAGGCCTATCTTGTCACTAACATTTGTAGAGAACAATCAGATTACCACATTTTTTAAAAAGGAATACCTACTTAAATAATTTAACCTTGTATAAAAAGTAATGGGCAAAAATGATTTTCAGTATGATTACATACAAAAAGGCTTAATTCCTACCTAAAATCCATATCCCGAAAGGATTTATGTGCTCTTACTTCATCTACAATGATGCGCAGGCTTGGCCAGTCCAAGATTCTAAGATGACCATCCTATTGTCGATCAAGAAAGAAGTTACCAATGGGGACCAAAAGAAAACAAGTCTTGATTGAATTCCAGGTGACAGCTTACCACCCCACCAGTGGCGAATTTAGAACCATCAACACTGAAAGCTAGGCATTTCTGTGGACCAGCATCTTTGAGAGGAGGTAATTCTTTGGCGAACAGCTTTAAATTTGTTTCCTGACCATACAACTCAAACAACCTGCACATCACAAGAAATATCTCATTTTGCCTAAGTATTGTAGGGTACTGGCTAACAAAAAGTAATTGTTAGGTGTAAATCTAATAACTGTCAATCTGAAATTTTCATAACTTCCTCTTGGTTCTCAGGCCATAATGCATGATATCATGTGTGCTTACATAAATAAATTAATAAAAGCCCCCCACAATAATGACTATATGAGAGCAAAAGAAAAGGAGTACGAACAAACAAATAGATAGAGGAGCATTAAATAGTCGGAACAACACAGCTATGGAAGCAAATGACCATAAGACCATTACTTTTCCAAGGGATCAAGGAGGTTTAGAGAGATATTTTACTGGTGGAAAGGGTTGAGGTAGGGTGATCCCCCTTTCTCCCTATCTCTTTGTACAGCTCATCAAAGTGGTTTCTAGGTTCCTTAATATCATCCCCATTGTACCAAAGTGGCCGTAGCTCACCTTTGTTTTGCAGATGATCTTATAATATTACCAAGGGTGATATTAATTTTGACTTATTTCTATTCAACATATAAAGCGACCTTCTACACTATGACAAGGCTTCAAATGAAAACTGCCAGGAGTGAGTTGCTTGCAGCAATAATTCTATATCAGATCTCAAAAACTATTCAACAAGCTACTGGTAATACAATTGTTCTCTACTGGTTAGATACCTATGTGCATCTCTTACTAAAGGTAAACTGACTGAAAAAATTGGAGCTGCTTGATCCAGAAACTCATATGCAGAATCAATAGCAGGGGCTTAAGGAATCTTTCATATGCTGGCCAACTCCAACTGATCAATTCAGTCTGCTTTAGAATCCAGATTTATCTTACAAAAGCTATTGAAAATATGAACTATATATGCACAAATAATATTGCATAAATTCTTAACTTTGCATAAAAGTATAGTATAGAATAAGTGAATAGCTGCACAAAAGCATGTCCTAGACATACAAAAAAAAAAGTCTAACAAAAGCTGCTATGCTTGATGTCCCTTGTGATTTTCATCAAAAATTCAAACAAGTCATAAGTAGGCAAACCCATGTAATGCTTAAAGTTCAGTAGGCCTTCTTCAGTGCAAGTTTAGGAGAGGTCTAATCCACAGAAACACAATCCTGCAAGCACATTCCAGTCAGCAGTGAAGCTTAAGCCTCTATAAATGTGGGATATAACCAGTTTGCTCAGACAGAAAGCGTTCAGAACCAAGATTACATTTTATACTGCAGTCCATTGCCAAATAGCAAACCATGTCGGTTTTTTTCTTATTTTTTCATTGGGGGTGGGAGGGGTGAAAACTAACAATATGTTTCGAGAACTTCCAGATTTGCTTCTGAATTAGACTTAGTGACTTAAAGTTAAATGTTCTATGGAAACAACATAAGAAGGGTTTAGCAGAGCTCCTAAATTGACATCTGGGAGCAATCTTGCAAAGTAGCACCAAGAACTTATTATTCTTCTGGATTCCAGATTTTCCGAACCAATGATGAGCATAGCATAATAAAAGTCAGTGTGCAAAAATCACAAACAAGGACAAGATTCAAGAGCATAAATGAAAAAATCAAGAACAAAAAAAACTGAACATTTTTTATTAAAAAATATTCCTTAAATCCAAACAGGTAAGAATGAGCCCACGAACCATATCTGAACCAACACAGAGAGCCCAGCATGCTGACATCATTCTTAGAAAAGACCAAAAGAAAATATTAACCAACCAAAGAGAAGCCAGTTCTAGTACATTTTGAAGTGCATAAAGCCCCCAGAGGAAGAGCAAGTGTACAACCCCGCTTCTCCCACCCAACACTCTCTAGTTCAAATAGAGAAAATATCCCACTTTTCCATCCAACTGCTCCAAAGCCTAAAAAAAAAAAAACCTTTTGCAAGCCAGATCTTACTATCCTCAAGATCAAAAAAATCTCAAACTCCTTCACATCTCTCCACAGCCTTACTTAAACTATCAAAAAGAAAGGAGAGAAATGCAGAGCAGAGGTTCCCTGAAACTAAAAATGGTGCAACATACAACGAAACCACTAGTCACAGATTTAATCAGCAAATTCTCAGTGTTATTTCAAAGCACACAACTTGCGCCACCATGGACTCGGTTTCAATCCCATAAACAGATTAAACAGGTTTCTTATAATTTCAATAAAATGACAGCCTAATCTCCATCAACAAGCATTTCATAACAATATTAATCAGTACTTAAACAAAATTAACTATTCATAAATTTCCAAGCTCTTGGTTGCTCTTGGTTTCAATCCCATAAACAGAATAAACAGGTTTCTTATAATTTCAATAAAACGACAGCCTAATCTCCATCAACAAGCATTTCATAACAATATTAATCAATCCTTAAACAAAATTGACTATTCATACATTTCCAAGCTATGGCAATAAAAAGATAATAAAATCGGAAAAAACACACACGCACAACACACAGAGAAAAACAAACTCACTTGCAGCCTCCATTAGTGGTAGAACAAATAAAATCATCTCCACTTGGGTGCACTGCAATGGTTATTGGATCACCATCACTTTCTTCTAGCTCATGCCTAGCCTAATATAACAACAAAGTTAAATATATAAGTATTAACACCAAATTAATGACCGTCGTTGTCGTTATACCATTAATTTTTTTTTAAAGAAAAACCCCAATAATCAAGCTCAGTCAAGTAAAGCTTCTTCTATACTGAAACAAGAAAAAGAAAAAAGCCCCATGAAATACGTTTCTTTAACTAATAAAAATTTTAATTAAAACAGCTTTTTTCCCATTAAAAATGGAGGGAAAATCCCAACTATCATTGAAAAAACCCTGAAAACAACCTCGTTTCAATAAAACATTAAAAGCCATTTCTTTTTCTGCAATTTCCCAAACCCAAAATGAAAAACCCAATTCCATCATTAAAAAACAATTTTTTTGTGCAAAAAAGCCCACAATTTTTGCCATAACAAAAAAGGGCCTCACCAAAGGAGATGGAGAGAGAGAAGTGGTCTTGGGATCAAAAGAGAAAATCTCGATGACCGAAGAGGAAGAAGAACTGGATGGGGTCATTGACCGACCAAACACGACCCAATTGACTTTTTCGGGCTTCCGGATCCATGAACCGCACGTGACGGACCCCCCTGCTCCTCCTTCCATTGATGAAGAAAAAGGAAAGCTCACAAAAAAGTCAACGACAGAAAATCTGGGTTTTTTTTCTGTTTCCGGGTTTTCGAAGCTTTATAAGCCGTTGCGTTGAAGAAGATTTTTACGGGCAAAACAAGCATACAATTAGCGAAGGAAAAATATCTTAAAGAGTATGGTACAGCGTACAAGTACGACGAGCGAGAAGTACAAGGTGAACAAAGCGTGTCTTGTTTATGGATAATTATTTTTTGGGTTTTCTTTTATTGTTGTCCGGAAAGGATTCATTTTGGAAGCATCGCTGGCGTCGAAGAACAAAAGGGTGGAAAGAACGATGTCAACACCCTCAAAGTCTAGGGTTCATGATTTTGATTTTTGGATATTCGATTATGATTCCGCGTAAATGGTTAACAATGTTTTTTTCCGCGGAGATTTCCAAGTTGACATTTAATTTAATAATAAAAAATGTAAGATTTATTTTTTTTTATATATACTTTTAATTTAAAGAAATTCAATCTGAATTCATTGGGTGCTGCCGTGCTGCACAAACAGCAATTCGGCCAACTCAAGTGTATATTTTAATTTGAGTTATTTTGAATAAAAAAATTTACATTTTAAGTTCAAAAGCTCAAATTATTTTGAATTTGAACCATTATAATTTTAAATCTTTTGAATTTAATATTCAAACATTCAGATTGAATTATTTTGAAATTAAATTAGTTAAGTTTAAAAGAAAAAATTAATTTGATTTTATATTATATCGAATTGTTTGAGTTTGAATAATTTTGAAATTTGATCAATTGAAGTCTAAATTATAAAGTTTTTGTCAAAATCAAATTTGAATAAAATTTTCAAACTAAACTTAATTCGTGTAATTACAACAAATGCATTCATTAAAAAAAAAAGTGCATGAGCTAAACTTGAATATACTTTTACTATCTAGTTCAATTTAATAGGATTTGTTGAGCTCAAAGAGGTTGTAAGCTTTAGGTTGTCTTCTTATTATGTTTTCTTGAATCAAACTATAAAACAAAATGATCATTAAGGGCTTTTTTTTTTTAATGAGACTTGCTATGAACCCTAAAGTCATTGGGTTTTAAAAGTGTTTGGGTTTAAAAATCAAGAGAGTAAAAGGTAATTTGTGTTTATGCCTTCAATTTACTAGAAGTCTTCTTTTATAATGAGAATCATCATTTGTACACACAACTTACCTCCCTATGTGTCCATTGTGTGTTTAGTGGGTACTTACCAGGTAGATGCTTGTAAGGTTGATTTCAACTCTTGCCTAGTTTTCATGCACATGCTTTTGGGGCATATCTGAAGTATATTATGTTGTGGGGTTGTGATTGTTGAAAATTGCAAAGACAATGTCCCTATAATTTGGGAGTCAGGTTTGTTTTTTTTTAGTACATTAGATACCGAAAAAATTATGTATGAATATAACAAATATTAAAAAATATATGTTGTGTTTGATATATTAACACGAATTTTGATACATTTTTTTCACGACATAAACAATAATTTATATAACATGACATAAATCATATATATGATTTACCAAATTTAATACTGAGCAAACAAAATATTTTCTGGTCTTTCTTTTACTTGATCTTTATGTACCAGAGGCATGTGTCCATTTGACCACTAAATCATTGTTATTTTTCGTCGATCCTAAAAAATTGAGACACAATATAAAAATTTATACATCAATAAATTTTTTGGGTTTGATTAATTAAACAAATAAGAATGCATAAATTAAAAAAAAAACTTTAGTAAAATCAAAGCCTAATTAATCTTAACCCAAAATTCAGACATGTAAATTGCGGTAACTTTTTTTCTCTTGGTAAGGTAACCGTTTACCCTTTCACAAGCCTTTTTTTCTAATTCCAACTTCATAATTCAACTTTAAAAATTATAAATAAAATAGCATTCAAAATTAACTTAAAAATTCTTGTCTTTTTTTTAAGTCAAGTTTGAATTGCTATTTTTTTTTAATTTCGAATATTCAGTTGTACAGTTAAAAAAAATTAGACCATTGAGTTCACAAATCAAAATTAAGTATGGAAGTAGTACACAAAGCCTAAACCCATATTTCTATAATTGGGCCGAAACTATTGGATTGAAAGCTTGAAACTCAAACCGATTGATTTTTTTGGGTTAATAAACCTTTGGTTCGCACCCATCATTTTCAAGATTAAACTAATTACCTCGTTTTTTTTTTTTAATAAACCAATTCCCTCGTATTATCCCTCTTACTTTCTCGTCTTTGTTAGTTTTTTTTTAATAAGAAAATTTATTGTATTTAAAAACCAATGTATTTCTTTCTTTATTTCTTAAATTTAGATTCGGAAAAATCTCTTTTTTTTTATGAAGTTTTTATAGATGTTCGAAATGGAAAATATTTCTTATCTAACAGCAATTAAATAAGAAAATATTTCTATTGGATTAGTTTAGGCAATTAGGCACGTTTTACTGCATGTTTTCCTTTCTGATCCAAACATTGCTGATAAAGCTTTCTTGTTCCTTTTAGGATGCTGTACTACTTCTCGGTTCAAGGATATTTCCAATTGGATTGGGGTTGGACAATGCGAAGGGTTGCTTAAGTTTCTCTACTGGCAACAGTGGTCAAGTCTCTCCAATTACAATGCTAGTTGATTGATGATAACATCTCTGTTCCTTTTGCTTCCATGGTAGCAGCCTATTTAAGTTTTATTTTTTATTTATTTTATATAACTGCACGTATTCTTATTTATTTTACAGTTTGAAACTAATCTTATTCGGATTAATAGTGTTAAACGATAAAACTTTTTCTAATAGTAGCAATTACAAGATTCAAATCATATTCAAATATTTAAAAAAAAAATTCACTTTCACTTTTTTCAATCACTTGTAGGTCCTATTTAAGTTTTAGATCCTAATTTGTTCCAACTTCAAATTTCCTCCATTAGTTTCGTAAGGCATTCATTGTTATTTGGGAAATGTGTAGGTTTAAATTTTAACTTTTAAATGAAAAATACATATGTATATATTTGTCATATTGATACATCTAGGCTCTAGTTAATTGTACAGTGTAGTGTATATGTGAGATTGGTTGAAAGGATCATTGCCAGTGAAAAGCTTAAAGAGTATTCTTCTTTGAATTACTATTAACAATTTTTTTCTCAATTAAACATTTCATTTGTAACTAATTTGATAGCTTTTAATGTATTAACTATACATAATAATTACTTTTAATGACAGTCTTAAGACATACTCTTAAAATCCTCGTTAGTGATGAGTACTCTTTCACTTTTTTTTTTAATCTACAAAAAAGTCTTTTAAAAAAATGCCTAATTTTTTGTTGATCATAAAATTATTTTTTCATTGAACGATCAATTGTTCTGTCAAACAAATATAAAAAATGCAAAAATTCATTTTCTGAAAATTATTTTTGTGAAAGAAACGAAACATTATCTTTACCCTTTTCGTCTTACTCCTTTTCATGTTATGGACTCCAAGGATAGAAATGCAAGACCAAAAAATTTTTTCAAATTTTAGGCTTAATTTATTTTAAAGAAAGATAATAACTACTAAGTTAAGTCTTAATTGTTAAATCTAATTATTATATGTGATAAATAACTTCAAATTCATTTCAATTGAAACTTAATTAAATGTTGGATTATTAATCTGTAGGAAAAATAGATCTATTTCCAATATAATTTCTTGTGACTTGTCTTTTCCCAAATAAGCTCAGCATATCATTTAACTATTTGTATCTGTCATAACGTCTAGGTCCGTGAACCTAACTGCTAGACTTTAAAATTCTAGGAGTCGCCACCAATCATTCAAACCTGAGGTGTGATTGGTCACCTATTCTTGTCTAAAGATAAGGCATGGTCTACGTTCAAAGAATCTAGGGTTCGGGAGTACGGTTACGTGTGAGGAAGGATTATCACCCCCACAACGCCCATTCTAAAATTGTACCAATTAATTTTGTGATATCTTTAATAATTTTCAACTAAATGGTTTCTAATCTTGTTAAATTCAAATATTTAAATATTGGACAATTTCTAAGAAACTCTCCATCATGCTGGCGGAATTCCTTAAATTTTATCCTCACCTCAAGAGTATCCAAGAAATCCCATTCGTCTTTCTCGGAGAGGCTCCGTCGTTGGATTTATTAAATCATTTATGAAATATCTTAAATTTTATTATTTTTTTATCTTTTATCCTTATTTTATCTTCTTTTTATTCCTCTTTTAATTTTCCTTTATTTTTATTTTATTTTTATCTTTATTTTAATATTATTTATCTTTTGAAAATAAATGTCGATTATTCTTCTTGAAAATTTTCTTTAAATCTTCCATCATGCTGGCAAAATTTAAAGAAAACATCTCACCTAAGAATTTAAAAGTGTCAACCATTCGTGACACGTTATAATTCCATCATCGGGATAACCTCCACTTATTCTCAATTTATTATTACTATATTTTTATTTTTTAATCATTATTCCCTAATTTCTTATTAATATTTATGTTTATTTTATAGAGATTGATTATTAATATATATTTATGTTTTTTAGAAATAAATATCGATTATTAATATTGAACACTTACCTTAAATCTTCCATCATGCTGGCAAAATCTAAGGTAAATATCCTCACCTAGGAATTTCCAAAATAGCAACCATTCGTGACACTCAGAATTCCATCATCGGAATAATTTTTTTATTTTTATTAAGTAGTTATAATTTTATAATAATTAAATATTTTACATATATATATTTTAATATTGAACATCTTCCATGAATTTTCCATCATTCTGGCGAAACTCATGGAAAACATCCTCACCTAGAAAATCTGAAATGTCAACAATTCGTGAAACCTCAGAATTCCATCATCGGAATAATCTCAATTTATCTCTAAATTTTATGATTTATTATCTATTTATTATTTATTGTTTTAACCCTTAAAATTTTTCTTATAATATTTTCCTAAAAGTTTATATTTCCCGAAATTCTACTCTTAATGTTTTAAGTCAAATTTTAGTCATACATCCTACTATTCATGCAAACTAAATTGAAAACTACAAATTTAATAATTAATCATGCAAAACAATATCTTAATAAAGAATAAATATTTTAAACTAATTATACAACTTATACAAACATACATACCATGTAAAACAAATTTCCAAATTATTTATCACACAAATTCGTACATAAGAATGTTCAATCAACATGCAAATTACCATTACCTAAGATATGTGTTACCAAAATCATCAAGTGTGGTTAATTATCAAATTATTAATTTATTATATTACTTGATTATTAAATCATGAAAGTATCCACTTATTTATCTAATTATTATCAAATCAAGTTATTTAATTAAATCACCTTATTAGTCAATTAATCAATCAAAGAAATCCTATTTATTATTAGACTAATATTTCAACTAGTTATTAAAAGTAAAAGAATCATACCTGGACAGCAACCTGAGCACTTACGGAGTGCCTATATTGACAGGCAGTGGCGGTGCAACTTGGAGTGATACAGAGATGATGATGCGGGCTGGTTCGATGAAGTAATGATAATGTGCAGCTGCAAGCACAGGCAGTAGAGAAGACCAGCGATGCTGCAGCAAGGAAGAGGCTGTAATCCGGACAAGCCCAAGCAGCAAACGGCGATGGAGCAGTGATGCAGTAGTGGACAAAATTGTTGTAACAGAAATTGAAAGGAATGGCAAAGGCGGTGATGGCGTGCTGGTGATGAAGACAGAAGCGACGGAGATGATGATGACTATGGTGATCAAATGCTTGGTGAAAGGCTTGGGTTTAGTGATGGAAACAAGGTATGAGTTTCTGGCAAGGTTGAGTGCTTGATTCTGTATTTTGTTTGTGTGTCCCCAAATCATGAGCCTTGATCCTTTTTTATAGCCACAAATCTGTTAGAGTCCTAATACAACTATACATATTCTAATAATTATCTCCTTTTTTCCTTTTTTTAACATTTTATTTATTTTTCTTATATTAATCCTAATCTAACTCTACCAAATTTAATATTAATCCAAATAATTATCCTAATTATCCTATCCTAAAATTAATTTTATTTTTATTTCTTTTTATCTTTTCTCTCTCTTTTCTTTTCTTTTTTTTATTCCTAAATCCTATTTTAATTTTAATTTCCTAATTAATGTTAATTCTAAATTCTAATTTAATTCTAGCCTAATTCTAAATTGTTAAATTAAAATACAAATGTCACCCAACCCAATTAATTATTTATACAAATTAAGATCCCGGACAAAATAGGATGTCTACAGTATCTACAAAAGGTTAATAAAAACATCAAAACTTAAAAATATTTTTAAAAAAATTAAAAGTACATACAAGACAAATACTAATACTAAAATATTCTTACGGGCAGGGCTAGATCATAATCGAACTTGAAAATTGCCTAAGAATGATCTGACTTGGGTCAAGCTTGGCGGAGTGGGCGAGCATGCTACTCGGCCCATGGATAAGTTTCTCATAAATACTTTCTCTAATTTCTTTATTTAAACAAATTTATTTGTGAATGAAAAATATAATATTTTTTTTTCATTTTTTTTAATTTTTTAACTGCACCAAGTAAAATATAATTGCTAAATTTAATTACTTTTTGGCCACGCCTATATTATGATTCATCTTATTCTCTTTAATTTATATACCTACACCAAGTAATTTTTCGCCAACTGAACCAACGTTAGACAAAGCTGTTGGATAGAAAAATTACAAAAAAAGGTAGTTGTTATAACCACTTTTGTAATTACATTTTATTTTGTAAATTACCGGGTTGATAGAAAAAATAAAAAAATAGGGTTATAGCAACTTTTTGTAATATTTTTCTAATTTTACTCATATGAGCTTTTGTTCGCGGTGTGATTTTGTTTGATATTTTGTTTTAATGATGAGTCTCACGTTGTTGTAATGTTCCACTGGTTTTTTCTTTCTTTTGCATTGCTGTTTTTTATTTTTATTTCTATATTGATCGGGCTATTTAAAAAAAAAATCTAAGCTTAATAATAAGGTATTTTCATAAATTATAAAATATATTCTCTTCCCATTTATTACATATATATTGCATTATATATGTGTGTGTGAATTCTTAATCTTAATTCAAGTAATTATAATAAAATTAGAATGAAAAAAAAACCATATATAAACACTTTAAACATATTTAAATAACTTTTATTTTTTTGTTAAAAATATTAATTATGATTTCAAATAATTAAAAAATATTTGAGAATTTAAATATTTCTCTAATCAATTATCATTTTTTTGAAAATGGGCAAAATTTTTTTTTTTGTAAAAAATCGTGCACAATTCTTATTAAATTAGTAACTTAAATAGTGAATATTTTATTAAAAAAATATGATCCCAAACTTATCCAGGATAGTTTTTTAGTTTATCTTATTATACAGAAGTTGGTGGATACTGGATAAGGTGAGGTAAGATTTGCTGACTTTAATTTGTGGCTGACAAAATATCAAACTCTCAATCCTCAAAGGCAATGAGGCCCCATGAGCTTTGAATTTTGATTCACTAGTCGTTTCCTTACTGTTTTTTAAAATTTAAAAAAGTCTAAAGAAAAAAGAAATTTCGTTTGTTGAAATTTGATACTTTTAAGGGTAAATAACAGTTGTCAGAGCTAGAAAATCAACTTTTTAAGTTGGACACGAAATTAATTTGATTCATTTAAGCTTAGTAGTTTGAAACTCAAATAAAAGAAATAAAGTTGTATGATAATATATGTTAAACAATATAAATTTTAAAAATAAATAATTTAAACTACTTAATAGAATTGTTTTTGTTTTTTCATTTTATATATGTTTTTCGAATTCTTTCATCATTTCTTACTTCTTAGAACCTATAAATTATGGGTTCATTTGGTTGTAGTATTTCACTTTAATTGCCACTTGAAAATCACCACTCAATCTTTTCAAAAACCATAAAATTCCATTTGTTTCAAAGTGAAACAGATTTTTTTTCTTTGAAGGCAATATATGTGTTAATTAATATGATTATAATTATATAGACCGCTAATCAGATGTATTGTTTTGTTACTTTTTCTATTTTTATTTGTTGTAAATTTTAAAAATCGTATTACTTTTGCAGCAAATAGAATACGGTTACCATCTCTCAATGCAAATTGATGTCACTTTGATGTGTAAATAAAAATTTTATGACAATTCTCATTTTTATGAGATTTTCAAATTGAATTCAGTTTTTTATTTTGATTCAATTTTAGTTTGTCATGGTATTCAAACATTCATTCACATATAATACGAATTTAGCAATTGCAATGATTACCCTATAAATAGGTATACGGCACTATCCTACCCATTAAGTAGGATTAGAGCAGTATATAATCGGATTCGGATAAGACTCAGATAGTAAAACTATTACTCGTCACAGGTTCTGGTCGTTATCTTAGGATAAGGACTACCCGAACTGGATTATAAATAATAATTTATTAATATGATATTTTTATTTTTATATTTATTTGTAATGTTATATTTAATTAAATTAATTCATTAAATATTATAATTATGATTTTTAACTTTAATTTATTTTTATGAGTTTAATTAAAATTATTAATTTAATTTTTTTAATACGTTAAATTAAAATTAATTTTAAATTTAAATTTGAAAGTCAAACTTTGACTCAATAAATGAGTATTTAACTTGTTTGAGTAATTAAACGGGTATTTTCTATTTTATAGAGTTAGAGTTTGGATAGCACAAATAAAAATAATTAGATAGTTAATCGAGTTCAGGTATTATAAAAATTAATTGGGTTCGATTCGAGTATCCCAAAATTAGCAGGTATCCTACTCGTTAACATGTGTGTTTATATATATATGTGTGTGTGTGTGTAAATATTGATATTGATATTATTTTTTTAATTATCAATTTAAATGCATTTTCAAGTGATTATTTCATGACTAAGGCTCATGATTAAGGCTTTAATCAATATACATTAAAATTTGATTTCTATATATACACCCCTAATTGATAGTATATAATATCTACATATACATATATATATTGTTAATGCACCAAATATAAAGTCAATTTTTTTCTATAATAATCATCTTCATCAATATCAATAAACACTTCTAAACGTATTTTGTTTATTTTTTAATGCATTAATAGTATATAGTATCTAAACACTATCAGTTAACTACAGAAAATCAAGTCATTTAATAAGTAAAGTTTAAAAATACACGTTCTTAAAACTAAATTTAAAAATTTTATTAATATTTATTTTTATAAAACCTATGTATTTTAAATTTTACTCATTAATAAAGTGATACTCTGTGATTGATTGACAATATATAAATGTTATAAACTATATCACTGAATCAAATATAAACTCAAATATTCCTACCATATAATGCCATGGGTTGTAGGTGGAATGGAAACATGAGATCCCACGGAGCAATCAAGCGATCGACCTAAAATATAATTTTTTTAAATAATAAAAATTTGTAAAATTCATTGAAGCACTCTTTGTCTTTTGCTTTTCTTGAAATCATTTTTTTCCGATTTTAAATATAAATAATTCTCTTCGAAAAAGTTAAAAGATAAGATGAGAATTGAAGCAAATCATTTATTTGCTAGAAATTGTTTTCCTTGTGTTGACTGGTTGAAGCAAAGCAAAGGGGTATTTCATCATCAATTACTTATGATGATGTTTGTTCATTCCTTATATATTATTTTTTGTGTTACTTTTTCAACATTTCTCATGGCGTAATAAAAGACTTTTATTAGGTGTGTTAAAAGAAGCGGGATGACGGAATTTAAAAAACCCAAAAGAAAAAATATTAATTAATTAGGAAATTCTAGAAATTCAACCTTTGGAAATAAACGTCTACTAAGTTTCTAATCTCATTCCTTCTAGAATTGCATAGGTTGTGGCTGCTATTAAATTTAAAGTCCTAATCAAGTGATGGATAAACTCATACATATATTTTTTAAATATTAGATCGGATAATGAGTCGAAATACTTGCTCAAATTCAAAAGTTTGTTCGATTTTAATAGATTGAGATAAAAATATTAAACACATTAAATATATTTGAACAAATAAATAGGGTCAGATTAAAAACAAGTCGAGCCTTGATCTTGTTCACAAAAGCTCAAGTCTTGGCTTGCCCTACCCCTTTTTTTGTTAATAACATTTAAAGAAACAAATTTGTTGTATTATTAATTAATAATTAAGTTGATTTATTTTAAATGCTACCAATAAATCATTTTATAATTGTAATTCTATAAGATATGGCACATTTATCTTAATCATGAAAAATAACATCATAAAATGATAAGTATTGGTTTAAGTAATATATTTAAGCTTTGCTATGTAAGAGTTTTAAAGAATAAAAATTTTACAACATAAATATTAAATTGAATAAAATAATTTTTTTTAAAAAAATGATAATATCTCCTGATATATATATTTTAAACGAAATTATATATATATAAAAATGAATTTTCAAAAGCTGTGATGGGGGGTGGTTTGATCAACCTCAACCATGTATAACTTGATCATCGCTAGGGCCAACCCCCGACCTACTCACTTGGAAAAAAAAAACCAACATGTTAACGTGGGCAAAAGTGGGTCAAACAGAGCATTATAATACGCAACGCATACCTCCTTTCGATGGCTATAATTTTCTTCTTCTTCTAGGCCCTCCCATGTTTTTATTTTTCTTTTTTTTTTCTTTTCTTTTGACCAAATAGAAGAAGTATTCTTCTTCGACTCTTCCTTGTAATCATTGTCCACAATTCCACAGGTTTCCAATTTGATTCATTAACTTTTATTTAGATTCGAAAACCAAAGCAAATAACCCATTTGATTCTTGGGATTTCATTAAACAATGAGAAATTTTCTTGAAATAAATAATGATTCATTGGTTTACAATTACTACTTAAATTTAAGTATTTGTAACAAAAAAAAACCCCTAAATTTAAGTATTTGTTGATACAAATTATTTTGAGTTTAGCATGGGAGGCAATTTTCTCTCATTAGTTCTCATAATTTTTTATTTTAGGATTTAAATTTGACATTTCGAAATTATAATGTGAATAGTATAAAAATTTTAAACATCTGAGATATATTAAAAATTGAATTAAAGCAAAATTTAACAAGAACATGCATTAAAAATAAATTATTAATACAGCAAGCAAGGTCCTCATATTTGATTAAACTAATCATACCAAATTTTTCTTTTTTTGGTTACAACTAATTATACCAAGTTAATAATTACTTTATACCGATCAAATAAATTAGTTAAGAATTAAGTTCAAAGTCAAATCGGAATTAACTTCTTTATCTTTGAGTTACATTTTTTTAATATTAAAAATCGTTTACTTCCCAAAAATTACACCGAATAAACATTATACTTAAACTTATAAGAAAACTTAAACGTCATTGATGAGACCTAGAAATTCAAATTCAATTTTTTTGCCAAGACAAGATCTAAATGAAACCTAGTTTGGAGGGATAGACACTAAGCTAATGATTTAACTACATGATAAGAAAACATCAACCTATGGAAGACAAATAATTGAGATTGAACAAAGTCAATTGATTAATGGCTTTTGTTAGCAATTTCTTATTAACTAGTAGATGAGATAATTGATTGTAAACGAATTTGTGCAAGTATGTAACTAGAATAATCAATTTGTTAATCAAAAATTGAAGCACTAGTTCATAGCTACCCAAAGCAAGGCTTCCCACGGTGTTATTTGAACTATGCATTCAAGTCCAATCATAAAAAAAATTCTTGAAGTATATGCTAATATATCTCTTGTTGATAACTTCAAATCAGGGCAATTTGAAGTCAATAGTTATAATCTCCTCAAATGATGCCTCGAAATTAGGGTAATTTGAAATCAAAGGTTACAAATTTTTTATAATATGATTAAGAATATTTTCAGAGGCGGTTCGAGCCCAATCTTTTTCCCAAATGAACTATGATCTATTTGGCATAAGATGCAATTCCACTATTACAATGAGGAAAAGGAAAGGAAAGTGAAGGCTTTGGGCACTTTCCTTTTGTACTAC
Organism: Heritiera fomes; assembly: GCA_032173925.1. Classification (NCBI taxonomy): domain Eukaryota; kingdom Viridiplantae; phylum Streptophyta; class Magnoliopsida; order Malvales; family Malvaceae; genus Heritiera; species Heritiera fomes. Next base: position 30,696,895 of record JAPDPM010000012.1, read on the forward strand.
ATATCATACATCTAGCTAGTCAATTTGATATCAATGCACAATGAAAACAGAAACAATCCATAATTTAGGAAGTTTCTTTGAACTTTCAATGCAGCTTCATACTATCTGAGGAAAGTTGTCTTCACTATCTGATTTTAGTGATCTCCATTTAAAGCCATTGCAATATTTAAAAGCAACGAATAAAGAGAAAAGAGTTTGAATCTAACAATCTTCTTCCCTTCTTTGGTATAGGATGGGGAGTAGCCTGTAGTTTTATTCCCTCTAAACTGTGTGTGCCTAGCCATTAAATTAAAGGTGGTTGTCAGTCTGGTTAGCTTTTGATTTTGTATGGTGTCATGATCATGTAGTTGTAATGTTGAAATGCACATCTATATAAGTATAGAGGAAGCCAGCTAAAGACCTAAATTTAGTTAGTTTCCATGCAATGTATTAATGATAAATAAAATTTGCTGTCAATAGAATTTGTATTTGATGATGTATTACAATATATATATATATATATATATATATATAAAATAAGTTTTTTTTTCCGGTAATATCAATAGGAAGATCAATTGGACATTGAAGTACACAATATAAAAGGCTGCTAAATACCTAATCTTATCTTTAGGTTTGAATTCGGAATTTTAAATTAAAGTTTCAAGTTTAAACTATTTGAGTGTTTTTTCGAGGCATTTTCCTAGATATATTATGAATTATTATCTAATGCACTGTTAATAAAATTTTTACGCTTCACAAAAGGAGGTTGAGATAGTAGCATACACGTAACTTTATTTATTTTTTTTATAATTTTTAAGTTTAATAAATAGATTAAAATATTATCATATCTCAAAGTATTTATTTTATTACTTTATTAATTTTTAAGCTCTATTGGTGGTGTATAAAGTAATTTAAATATATAAATTGCATGTTGACTTTTCTAAACAAAATTAATATTTATTAATTACTAATAATTACTACAAAAATGTTAGAAAGCCACTGTCTTGAATAAATAGTTACACAGGAATGGTGGTGAAATTTGACACTATTATATGACTTAATATTGAATTTTGTAATTATACTTCAATTTTATTAATTTTTTTATTATACTTTCAAGCCTTGTTAATATTTGGGAAAAAAATAAAATTGAATATTCCGTGGAGTATTTTGTTGGCATAAATTATAAATTGTCACTGTACTTTCAATTTGATTAGTTTTTTTTTTTTGAACAATGAAACAAAATGCAATAACAGATTTTCATTGATCTTACTATTTTATGTTCAAAAATCAATAAAATTAAAATTTAAGGGTAGTTTGGAATTGTTTTCTGTTTTTTTATTGTTTTTGAAATTTTTGTTTTTTTTAATTCTGAAAATAAAATCATATTTGGTTAATATTGTTGCATATTGAAAAATAATTATTTAAACTAACTCAAATATAATAATTCAATTCACAAACAAATTTAAAAATTAAGTAAGAATTTTAATATATTTATTAAATAGTATTCTGAAAATAATATTAAATAATATTATTTTATACTATTTAATACTAATATTAAGTATCTTCGTTTAATAATATTAAATTTTAATATAATTTAAATAATATTATAATTAATATAATATTAAATAAAATAATTACTTAAAAATAATTCAATTAAAAATAGTAATAAATAAAATTTTTAATATTAATTTTTATTAGATAATGAGATTAATAAAGTTATAAAATTTATATATTAAATAATAATATGAATTAATAAATTATAAATCATATTTAATAATATTATTTAATTTAATTGTAATAATATTAAATTATTAAATAATATATACTCAACTATCTTATTTAAAATAAATTATATAATTTTAAAAATATATTATATTTAATATAAATAATATTATTTAATGTTAAGGATTCACTTAGTTATTAAAATTAAATTATTTAATATTAGAAGTGATATATTTTAAATTTAATTAAAAACTTTAATATTAAATAATAATATTGTTTGTAATTCTTATATATAAAATCAAGATTTAAATTCGAGTGTAATGATTTTATCAATACAATAAAATATAATATATATCATCATCTCAATATCGTTTGTAAAGTTTAAAAATTTAACTGTAGTTTATTAGATAATTATCTCTTTATTAATTCAATTATACTTTTTACTTGCTTGAATGATTTTATTTTTTTGAATTACTTGCTTGAATGATGATCGGTTGAATATTTGTTTTGTAACGTTCACACGATATACTTGTCTAACGATGGTCGATGCTATTTGTTCCCATACACAGTTGACCCCAAGTGAGTCCCCCTTCGACGTGTGTAACCAAAAAAGTCTTCACTAGACGACAAGCATGTATTGTTTTGGGACGTCTCTTCCGATTGTCAGGACCATTTGACGGGCCAGCCCTCGTTGAAATTTAGACTTTTCTTTTTTCTTATATACTTTTTACATGGTGGTCTTTTTTTTTTTGAAATTTTAAATTTATAGTTTTTTTATTTTAAAGGTTTTTAAATTAATACTTAAATGTCAAATTTATTTTTTTGCATTATAAAAAAAAATAAGTAAATAAACTCTATCTTTTCCGCAGAACTTATTTAGGCAGAAATTTTTTAAAGTAAATCAAATTCACGAAGGGCTTAAGTAAAAATAATTAAATTAATGAAAATTAATTAAAATGAAAATCTGAACCAACATATCCATATAATTTAATGACCATATCAGTAATATATATATATATATGTAAGGAAACTGAAAATACTTTAGGCATGTTTTATATATCCTTCTCAAGGAATCAAAATTGATTTTAAATTTTTTTAACTAAAAATAAGGATCTTTACACCAAATTCAAGCATAAAATGTTGGCACTTTCCACCTAATTTAAGATGTGTAAGAAGATATTGTAACAAAAACAAAAGGATGCGTAAGGATATAGAATATCTGTGCCTTAAAAACATTATTAGCTGTTAAGATATATTCGGAATCCATGTTATGGACAACTAAAATCTATGAAAATGAAAGAAACTAATTTAAAATGTTGTTCAGTGATGTAAAGATTTATTAAATTTTTTAGTGATAATAACCTATAATAAGAAATCTCATGTTAGAGTCTTCATCAAATCAAAAATTTTTGAGCTAACGTCTATCATGTGACACGAGTTGAAATTAATTTCATATTCAATATGATATGACAGTACATCGTAATTTACGAAAAAAAACAGAATAACTATCTATGCGCATGTGATTGCATGTTATGGAGAACTAAAATCTATGAAAATGAAAGAAACTAATTTAAAATGTTGTTAAGTGATGTAAAGATTTATTAAATTTTTTAGTTTGAGTCTTTATCAAATCAAATTTTTTTGAGCTAACGTCTATCATGTGACACGAGTTGAAATTAATTTTATATTCAATATGATATTATAACACATTGTAATTTATGAGTGATAATAATCTATAACGAAAAATCTCGTATTACAGTCTTCATCAAATCAAAATTTCTTGAGCTATCTTCTGTCATATAACACGAGTTAAAATTAATTTCATATTTAATATAATATGATAACACATTGTAATTTATGGAAAAAAAACAAACAGTATAACTATCTATGTGCATGTGATTGACTAGTCTTTGAGAGTACCTTACAAGCTATGGCCAGCCCATTTGCTGATAGCTCAGCATCAGAAAGCTCTCTCAGCAGCTAGGATAAACAGGGGTATGTTTTTATTTTTATTTAATAAATGTGATTGCGGCAAACGCCAAACACACCATATAGTTATCCGGGGAATTTGTAAATTATATCAGAGTTTAGAATTCAAATTTTCAAATGAGTGGTGAAAAATTTATGGACGTAAAACCAAAAAAAAACTGTGGTCCATTATGGTGTAAAATTGTGTACATCATAGCGGATCTGACTCTGAGATGACATCTAGATGATTGGTCGTATCAAATGGTTCAATGCCCGGTCATTTGGGTCAATATTGGATCAATAAGAATATTTTTAAATATTATAAATGAAATTGTATATCTGAATATTTTTCATTTTTTAGAATATATAAATATTTTTCTTAATTGTATATGAACTTATGTTATAAGAAATAAAATACAGAAAGCTTAACTCACAAATATTTTTTTTAATTTTTAGTTTTTGAAAACGTAATTTTATTTTTTACTTTAACCTTAAAAAAATTAATCAAATTCGAAAGAATCAATAATTAGTATAATTAATATGCATAACTTAAGTTAGGTATTATTTTAAAAAGTCATATTTGATTGAGCAAGATCAATAATGATAGTATGATACTGAGTTAATCACGGATTTTTTTATTAAAAAATGATTAATTTTTTATAATAACGAGATTACGTGATATAATTTGAATGAAAAATATATATAGCAACTTGAAATAATTATTTTATGCAATCTTTTCTCTGAACTTAGGGAATCAATTCAGATTTTTTTAGATTAATTATGTAAACAATTTAAATATAAAATCAACTTATTAATTCGATATTCAAGTCACTAAATCAACCAATTTGTCGGGTTGGTTCGGGGTTTAATAACTATGATTATATCCAATTATATAATCCAAATTGAAAGTTAATTTTGCGAATGTTAGATTAATCATATCAGTAATGATATCTTTTTATAATTTTTATTCTGTTTTCTTATTCCATTATAACGTGTATCATATATTCTAGAACTTTCTGCTGAAACAGGTCTAAACAAAGATTAAATGATCAAAAACCAGGAAAAAAATAATATGAGTGAAAATATTATTTTTCTCGATTTTAAATCCATAAACAAAATTTTCTGTATGGTCCCAATTAATATTACATCAATTTAATTGCAACCAAATTCCAAAAATAGACGGCAGAATATTAATGGCTCCATTAGGTTGACTTGTTCCTCAAATTTGCGCGTGAAACACAATCAATAGAGATTAAAGAGATAAATAAAAACATATGGTTGTGAAATTTTTAAAGGAAATTTAAAAAGTTAGTTCAATTGTGTAACATCTTATTGAATTATTGTATGAAGACAATTCATAATTAAAAAGTTTCATGTTCGAATTTTTATTAAATTAAATTTTTTTGGATCAACATCAATCTCATAACCGCAAGCGAAAATTGATTTTATACTCCAAAGGAAAAAAAACTATCCATAAAAAAGGGAAAAAAATGTAATTGTACCAAAGAAAAAGACAATAATGATATGATATTTAAATTTTGCATGCCCCATTTGTTACTTCAAAGAAATTTCCTCCTACAATTTTGACCCAAATTTTGTCTAAAATAAACATACAAAATTATTATTTTGGAGAATTTTAATAATAAATGCACACCATATTTGAACAATTCACTTTACAAATTCATTCAAAAAATGTTAAAAGAGTTTAAAAAATGAGAAATTAGACATTTTATTTCGAACTTTGTATTATTTAGTCCAAAATATCATGATTTTTTATACACTGATTTTGAATTCGAACCTTTTAGAATATCTAAAAATAGATTTTTCTTTTTTCTTTCCATTCTTTTCAATTGACTTGACCAAAAATTCATGCATGGGGCAGCCAGAAAATTTGGGCAGAAAAGAAATTGGGTTTTAATTGTAAGGGCTGCCTGTTTCTGACCAAAATGAAAATTCAAAAGAAACATGCAAACCAGTGTAAACTTTTTGAATTTCCCCCCAAGAGGGGCCTAATTGTTCAAATATTTTAATTATTTCTTGATTTGAAATTAACAAATCCTATTCCTTAATTATTTTGTTGGTTGGCTGATAATAAATCAAAGTGGTCAAGTAGCCTTTTTTTTTTTCATATTATAGTGCGTTAGGTAAATATATATTAAACAATTTTTGATGTTTTCACATTCTTTACAAATTAAAAAATATATCTATTTATCATCGTATCAAAGACTATCTAAAACGTGAATATCAATTTAATCCTTATTTTATTCACTACTGTTGTGTATAAAACCAACAAAAACTATTGCAATGAAATTAATCATATTTAATATACATAAAATAATTCAACAAAAAATAAAAAGGAAACTCGACCACCGTTTCTAAGACAACACATGAAATAATTGTGAGCTTTTATATTTTCTTGTTCATATTATTTCTTCCAATCACACTAAAATTAATTGATATAAAAATAGGAATATATAGTTTGTTATAAAAATAATATTACACATTCTATCTATAATCTTTAAAAAATAATATATATTTTTTATTCATACACGTTTCTGACGTCGCGCTTCTTAAATTAAAATTTTATTGGCTGTCGCCCTATACAAAAGAAATTTATAATTTGCAGTCCCATATATATACCAAAGCAACTTTGAAAATTTATTTTGTTATTATGTAAAATAATTCACATAAAAAAGAAAAGAAAAGCTTAGATGGCCCCATCCAGGTAAGGTTTTTCTGCAGAAGGCTGCTTCAACGGTGCAGCCTCGGCCATCAGCCTCCATCTGAAACGAAAAAACAATACTCATAATGAAAATAATAATATATAATATAATAATAAAATGAATTGAATAATCTTTGCTGACGTCACCAATTAGAATTAGACAATCTGGTGAGCCTCCACATGTCAAACATATCACTCTCTTTTTCACGTGGCATCCATGTAGAGCGAGTGAACATCACGTTCCATATTTTCCGCAAGAGAATCCTAATTGAAACTCCAATTAAACTTAGAAAAGAACAGCCACCCTGTCTTTCAGTGAAACCCTATAAATACAGCACATTAAAATTCCCCGTAACAAAAAAAAGAACGGAAAAATTTTCAAAAGAAATTAAGCAAAGTTTCCATTTTGATTTTTGATATATTTTGGGTTTTTTTGCTTTCAATTACTCGTATACTTTTTTGTGAATTTTGTGTGATTTTTTTTTGTAAAGTAACGTTTTTTTTGGCTCTACCTTTAATAATTACACATAGACTTTCATTTCAAAAAAAAGACAAGCAAGCCCCAAAGGAAAACCAAGATTCCTCGGAAGCAAAATGTTGGTGACTTTTCCCTGAGAGAAAAAATAAACCCAGGGTGGTCGCAATGGTGGTTGCTGGCGGCGGTGACAGCGGGAGTAGTGGAGGTAGCTGCTGCACGAGGTGGTGGCAGCATAACCGTAACCATCCTTACCACCACCACAATTATAATGGCCATAGTAATGGGAATAGTAACGGTGGTGGTGGCGGCGGCGGCTGCGTAGGCGGTGGCAGTGGAAGGGTGGTTGCATCGGGATTTATATTTTGTTTGGTTTGTTTTGTTATGTATGGGCTGATCGCGGGGTTATATGGGTGGGTGATTTTGAAGCCGCCGTTTTTTTCAAATGAAAGTAGAGGTTTGCCGTGGCTCGGTTGTCAAGAAGATAATGAAGGTTCTTGGTCTATTGGTGTTTTCTTTGGTCACTCTCCTTTTTCTCTCAAACCCATTGAAACTGTAAGGGTTTTTTTTATGGCTTTTTATTGTTCCTTTTGATCATTGTAATTAATTATAATTTAAAGTTTTTTTAAAAATGGGTTTTCTTTTCTGTACTAGTACATGCAAGTTTTCTTTATTCGGGGTTGGTTTTTCTGGAATTCTTTTTTTGATTTTAGTTTTGGGTGTTTTCTCCTTTTTTTAATGCATTTAAAGTGAAAGATTGGATTTTTGTTGTTGGTATCCTTTTAATTTGGGTTTTTGTGGGAAATTTTTTCTTTTCAAATTCTGGTGGTTTTGATATGTTGATCAATTTTCAGGCTGATGTATGGAGAAATGAGAGTGCAGCATGGCCTGTAGCTAACCCAGTTATCACCTGTGCTTCAGTTTCTGATTCTGGTTTCCCTAGTAATTTTGTAGCTGATCCTTTTCTTTATGTGCAGGTAGCTACTGTTTATTTTCTCTCTTTTTTAATACTTTTATTATTTTATTGGTAGTTGTTTGTTTATTCATCTGTTTCTCGTATTCCATTCTTTTTTATGTGGTATCTGTAATCAAGGCGGGTCTTAGGAAATAGGAGCACTGTTTTGGCCCAATTAACAATATAAGTTGGTAAACTTTAGAATTTTATATTTAATGAATTTAATTAGTTTCATATATGCAACTTCAATTGTTTTTAGTGTCGTTTAGTAATCTTTATTTATTTCAGCAGAAGAAATTTTCTTTTGTTTGTATGATACCTACAGTTCATTGACCAAGTCTATTTCTTCTTTTGAGGGTAGGATGCATGTATGATACGTGTTACATGTAGTCAACTTGAGCCAATAAATTGAATTATATAGGATATTGATTTAAAATTTATATAGCATTTATTTTGACATTTATTGTCGTAAACAACTCTTCTCTGTTCAAGTAGGGTGAACTATATGAGACATTGTGCTCAGAGTTGCTTAATTGATTTTCAAGATTATTTGTCCTTTTTAGCTGAGAGGTTAAGGCCTATATCGACAATGAAATGTGCAGGGAAATCCACAGATCGGTGAATATATAGATTTTATATTGGCTAGATATATCAATGCAATACAAAAGTCTGCCAAGTGGGAGGAATCATAGGGCTCATGGTACAGTTTTGGTTAATCTATTTGCTGCTTTCTGCTTTATATTTAGGATTTGGTGAAGCAGATGTTGATGGCTCTAGCAATAAGAGGATGTTTCCTTCTTCCATAAGTATAGAATCTGTACTCCTGCAAAATATTAAATATAGATATCTTTCTAGACACCGATGATGCCTTCAATTAAATATTTAATTCAACTGTTTAGGTTTTGTTGGTATGGAATGGGTATTGAAAAAGATTTCAGCATTGAAGCTGTCAAAGGTATTGATGCAGAATTGAATTAAAAATACTGTTTTACTGGCTCTGTTCAGTTGTTTTATTAATTCTGAAGAGCATCTGAAGTGAACTGTTGAGTCTTTTAAACAGATTACAAAAGTTGCTCGGATTTTCTTTTGATTTGGCAGTCAGCACACTACTTTTCTTTTGTTTGAACTAGAAGGAGATCTGACTTGAAATAGACTTTGGAAGATACGATGTTGTTTCATAAGCCTCTTTTTGTGTTTTTTTTTCCTTAGATATGTTGAATGTGAATGAAGAGTATGGGACCTGATTTTATTCTTGGTTTACCATATTTAGATGGAATGAGGTATTCAACTTCCATTAACTATTGAATTTAGTATAAATGAACTAAGCCTGTCTCTTACCTACTTATGAATTGCATCAGGTACATAGACAGTGTGCAAATTGTGGTCCCCATAAGCATTTTTGTGATGAATTGTTTTACTGAGTTATTTTATTTGTTTGAGTAATTTATTTGTATTATTGAGTTTAAACAGCTCATATTTGTAACTCTGAATACTGGTTTTACTTTCACAGCCGCAACTAGATAACATCCTGAAACTGCGGTCTATAGGTGGCTTATACTGATCTAGTTGTTGCCTATCTCCCAAATTAACCTCATGAATCATTCAACATTGAAATGTCTTTTGACTTATTTTAAGTTTGTACGTGCTCCTTATGAATTTTTGTTGGGAGCTGCACATTCAGACATCCACATTCAGTGTAGAGTGAGGTGTCTTCATATCATCTTTGTCTTAGGATGTAATGGTGAAAATTTATAAACAAAAACTTGCCTCTATGGGTATGGGTTAGACATGTGCTGATTGTGAGATAAGTTAACTCTAAGTTCAATTAGAAAGGTCTATGCTTGTTAGATGGAGTTGGGCTTTGATTTCTAAGGTATTAATATTAGACAATAAGTTGGTTATTTCATCATCCACTACATGAATATTCTAGTTAGGTAACAAGTTTGGGTTGTGTAGAATGGATAGATTAATTTAAAGTTAAATTTTTTCGAGAATGAGATTGTATTAGGATAGATCGAGGGTTCAAACCATAAAATACTGTATTTTAGGAGGTGGATTGTATGGTAATGTTTTCTCAAGTTGCAAAACAAATACAAAATTTAATATCATTTTTATTGTCTTAGGTTGAACATAACTAAGAGTACGTATGCAGGGGAGGTCATAGTTTGTTTACTATAATCTTTTGCAATGGTGATTATTTATTTATTGAAATTAAACTTGCAAAGTGCAACTATAAGGTTGATGGTATTGTATGCAACTCATTTAACTGAATTACGTTTTTACATTAATTTTATGCAGTTATCCAGTCCATTTTTTTGTAGTCTGGAATTATGTCATGCATGCTGCAGAATGATGGGTCTAAAATATGAACTGCCTGCTCATTAATAGTTGCCACATTTCTTCTCAAACTTTAATATATCGTTTATAATTTTCCTAATTATGTTTAGTTCTTGAAGCCATGAGCTTCATTGATTAGTGGAGTGCAGAGGTGGATGCTTGATAACAAGTGGATAAGTTTGTGTAGAACTTCTGTTTTGACTTCAAGAATCTTTATGAGTGTATTAGTGGAGAAGATTATTAGAATTTGTGATAAACTTGAGTTTCTGGCTGTCAGTTTCCTCATTAAGCTTCAGTGACTTGGTTTTGATGTTTCTATAATTTTAGTTACCTTAACAGGGTTTTACTAAACTAGTTCTTTGAATTTTAGTTTTTTTTTTATGGATGAATTCTGGTCTATGCATTCAGGAATAGAAAAACTCCCAAGGCATAACATGCATCAAGACACCCCTAGTTCCACCTAACCACAAATTAAAAAATATAAAAAAAACCTCCCTTATCTACATCTCCATGTGCTCAACTATCCAAGTAATCTAGCCACTGGAGCTTTCTGAAAGTGTATCTGTCCTAGGTAGGTTGATGAATTTGAAATTCATTCTCATAATAAGACAAGTTCTTCACTATAAAAAACAAGCAAGCGGAGAAACAATAGAAACAGTTCCTTCTAATTGAATGATAGACCTCCCAATAGAAAATAAAAGAGACACATTTTTCTTGTTTTACCTCATTGTCCTATTTAGATTGCAAATTGGGTCAATTAATCTATTGATAAAAGGGAGTATGACCGAAGCAGGGGGATTTTACCTTACACTTCTACTTGATCTCACTCTCCTGCATCATGGCAGTATAGCTAATATTCCTAGCGTTTCTTTCATCTTCTTGTATTCTCCCTTTCCCTGAATGAATCTTATCAATACTTTAATTTATATAGTTGAAAGTGTCTTCAGTTGTGCTGTGTTTTAATCCCTCATGGTTTTGTCCCCAGAGATGTGCATCACTCCATGTGTTGCTTACATCATCCCAGCCACTATGGCTTTTATTAATAGTGTCTGACTACTTTCTCGAAGAGATGGAGATTTGACCCCAGAATATTGAATTATTTGTAGGCATTAGCTGTTACCACTTTTCGAATCAATTATGAAGAATTGATGGATTTCTGCGATTTAATATTCCTTAGCTGGTTTGTGTCATGCATCTAATATTTAATATTTTTATTGGGCACTACTGGGCTGTATATAAGTTTACCAATAATGGAGAGTTATTTAAAATTAATAAAACTGAGAGAACACGTGTTTCTCTCTTCGTTCACCTTGTGCATTTATCATTCATTTAAAGACGAATGCCGTCGTGGTCAGATCTGAATTTGTTGTAGAAATATTATGAGGTTTAAAGCTTATGTTATATATGTTAGTTTTTATTTTATTTGAAATCTATCCTCATATTTGCTTGAAATGCATCATGATCCAGGGAGATATCTTTTACCTATTTTATGAAACCAAGAACTCATTCACCATGCAAGGGGATATTGGGGTTGCAAAAAGTACTGACAAGGGAGCAACGTGGCAACAACTAGGCACAGCCTTGGATGAGGACTGGCATCTTTCCTACCCGTATGTCTTTGACTATCTTGGCCAAGTAAGACTCAGTTTCTTTTGTTTGCTTTTCTTGCATGCACTTAGATCAGACATGTACACATTTATTCTTAGTTTAGATGACTTTAAGCACATTATGATTTCATAATGTGGGCAAGCAAGACAGAACATAATTGGTGTCTAATACATCTTGGTTAAATTATTGCTGATCATGAACACATGGGCTATACCTAAAACATTGGTAGTGATAGTGAAAATTCCGAAATGTGCCAAATTAAATGACTAATACAATGAAATTATCTAATTCCTGGACATGATTTTTTAAGTGTCTTTCTAGTATCTAGAATTGGCAGGCTATATTACCATTTCTTATAATACTCAAGTACCAGCACATTTACAACGAAGATGTATATCTGCATGGTAGTTTATCTCATTTACCGATGGAATGATCTTAACCACAGGTATACATGATGCCTGAAAGCAGTCAGAAAGGAGAACTTCGTCTATATCGAGCAATTAACTTTCCCTTGCAGTGGGAACTGGATAGGGTCATCATAAAAAAGCCCCTTATTGATTCCTTTATTATTGATCATGATGGAGGGTATTGGCTTTTTGGCTCTGATCATAGCAGTTTTGGAACAAAGAATGGACAGCTGGAAATTTGGTATAGCAGCTCTCCTCTTGGTCCTTGGAAACCACACAAGAAGAACCCTATTTATAATGTTGACAGAAGCTTTGGGGCTCGTAATGGGGGCAGGCCATTTAGGTATAATGGAAATCTTTATCGGATTGGTCAGGACTGCGGTGAAACATATGGGCGACTTGTGCGCATCTTCAAGGTTGAAGTTCTTACGAGGGCTGATTACAAGGAAGTTGAAGTCCCATTTCCCTTTGAAGAGTCCAGTAAGGGTCGGAATGCCTGGAATGGTGCTCGCTACCATCACCTTGATGTGCAGCAGCTAAGTTCTGGTGAATGGATTGGGGTTATGGATGGGGACCGAGTACCTTCAGGAGACGCGGTCCATCGTTTTCTTCTTGGCTGTGCTTCTGTTGCAGCTGTTGCTGGCCTTGTTGTGTTATTGGGTGTCCTACTAGGAGCAGTGAAATGCATTATCCCCCTTAACTGGTGTGCTGATTACTCAGGGAAGAGAAGTGATACTTTAATGGCTTGGGAAAGGGCAAATGTATTTTCTTCGAAAGTGAGGCAGTTTTGCAGCCGCTTGAATAGAGTACCTCCATTTATAAGGGGCAGGATAAAAACAAATACCTATACAGGAAGATTAGTTTTGGCACTGATTTTTTCTATTGGAGTTGCGCTTTCTTGCACAGGGGTTAAGTACATATATGGAGGCAATGGTGCAGAAGAACCTTACTTGTGGAAGGGTCACTACTCTCAGTTTACGTTATTAACAATGACATATGATGCTCGACTCTGGAATCTGAAAATGTACGTGAAGCATTATTCAAGGTGCGCTTCAGTAAAAGAAATCGTTGTGGTCTGGAACAAAGGGATACCCCCTGAGTCGAGTGATCTGGACTCAGCAGTGCCTGTTAGGATCAGAATTGAGAATCAGAACTCACTTAATAACCGATTCAAGATGGATCCACTTATCAAGACTCGTGCAGTTCTTGAGCTTGATGATGATATAATGATGTCTTGTGATGATATTGAGCGTGGATTTATGGTTTGGCGCCAACATCCAGATAGGATTGTGGGATTCTACCCTCGGTTTGTTGATGGTAGCCAATTGCAGTATAGGGGTGAGAAATACGCGAGAAAAAATAAAGGGTATAATATGATTCTTACAGGCGCTGCTTTCATTGATAGCCAAGTGGCCTTTGAAAGGTACTGGAGCGAGCAAGCTAAGGCAGGGAGAGAAATGGTTGACAAGTTTTTTAACTGCGAGGATGTGCTACTGAATTTCTTGTATGCAAATGCAAGCTCATCTAAAACCGTTGAATATGTAAGACCTGCATGGGCAATCGATACATCGAAATTTTCCGGTGCAGCAATCAGCCGAAACACAAAATTACATTACAAGAAGAGAAGCGACTGCCTTATGAAATTCAGTAATATGTATGGTAGTCTGAACCGGAGGTGGGAATTTGACGGACGGAAGGATGGTTGGGATTTATAGCGAAAGCAATCGCTGCAGAAACTGCTCCTCTTCCTCCTCCTTGTTCATATTCTCAAACCCTCCCGGTAAATTCGTGTCCCCTGTTTCTGAATTGTTGATCTTTTTACTTGTTATGGGGAACTTGGTTCCAATGCATTTTAATAATAGGTTGTACATTAATCTCAGGTTTTCTTAATAGAGAAAGGTTTTTGGATTTTCAAGTATAGATTTCTTTTCACCATTCTTCTCTCCTAATTCCTGTTCTTTTGTTTTCTCCTTCAAGTAATGGAACAAGAAAACAATAAGATAAGGCCATAGAATGTTCCTTGGAAATGATGGTCTTTATTCTAAGATTCTAATGTTCTAAGTAACTGAGTGGAGCTACTAATTTGGGTTTTGCTATTATTTCTGTTTGAAGGACAAATTGAATTTTTGGGAATAAATTTTGTATTAAATAACTTGTAATTGGGTAAATTCAATATAAAAATCGATTAAATACTAGATTGTTTTGGATATGGTTCAATTTTTGGAATTAGTCTGTTTTAAGGTTCATAGCCTTCTCTTTTACCATTGCATTTGGTGTTGGTTTTGTGATTATGGTTAAAAATTACAAATGTAAAACTTGGATTAAGAGTAAATTAATTGCAATGCAGGATGTAAAATGACAGTAAATTAGAGATTTTTCGTAAAAAATGCTAACGAAATTAATAAATCATTTCAGACACCCATCAATAAAATTTTCAAATTTTCTTGATGACATTTTATGACATTAATAGGATAATACATATCTTTTAAATCATATTACAGAATAAAAATTAATTAAAAAAATAAAATATATGGTAATTTTTTAATTTATGTTTGTAAAACTAAAAATTCTCATTGTCACATTATATAAAAATCGAGCTTGCAAAATTATAATCTCTTATTTTAAGATATTTATTTATTTTTTAAACTTCAATAAGATCAATCGAATATTGTTAGAAACTTGTTGCACCATTTTAGAAGGAAAAAGAACTAAAAGGGCTAATAAAAATGATTCCGTTTATGTTTCAACGGGGACAGTACAGTACTTACAGGGTTTGGAATTGGGAGTTTAGGAGTTTGGATAGTGTTCGCGCTGACGTGCAGGCATGTCAGACTTTAGATATCATCCGTACATTATTTAATTTATTAAGAAATAAGAAATGGTTTTGTTTATCCGACATAAAGATTATGGATGTATCATGTATGGCAATGTCTGTTCTTTTTTTGTTTTCTTTTTTTATGTTTCATTTTATTTATTTATTTTATATTTATCCTTTATATTTAAACTCTGGCGTTTGGGTCCATGTCGACTTCAGGTCCGAATCAAAAGGCGAAAGAAAAATATGGTTTGGACCACAAGCTGAACATAGGCTTGTGATCTTGTCCCACTCTTTTTGTGGAGCCCACTTGCCCCACGTACATTGCAGCACGTAGGTGGGTCCGCCCTAGTGTTTGGGGCCTACGACTACCAACCCCGAATAAATTTGAAATTTTTTGTTTTAATAGTTAAATATATTTTTAATTTTTTGTACAAAATAGATATAAACTTTCGATATTTTATTGTGTTAAAATCAATACATAAATTTTTATTTTACTATAATTGTAAAAAAATTTTCAACCATTCAAAATCATGCAATTAAGTCTAAATATATTAAATGACATTAACTTTTATTAATATTGCACACGTGATATGGTATGTGGCAATCAATTAAGCTAATCACATCAGCTTCTACGTATGATGTCCTAACAATAGTTATTGTGTCACGACCCGAAGACCGCGACTTTCACTCGATTCTTATACTTTTCTTAGTCTACAAATTTATGGACTAAATTTTTCTTTTTCATTTTAAGGTTTGTATTCGGTGTCAGTGTAGTTACTATACTATCTAGGTGACTTATAATTATTCCATTTAAATATTAAACAACCACGGAAACGATTTTTAGTTACATCCCGACTTGTTAAACAGAATATGTACTGTGCTTCAATTTAAGTCTTACATGTAAACAAGTAATTTATAAGAAACATATACCTCAGAAGACTAGTACCAAGTCCATATACAGTCTCCGATGCCCACTGAGCAGCTCACATGACAGATGTTAACTTCAATAATCTGAAAGAGATGAAATTTAGTGGGGTGAGCAAAACCACGGCTCAGTAAGATACTAATATAAATACAAGAGTAGGATTACACTGTCTTAATCTGCAATGCTTAAAACTTGCAAATTTGCAATCACAGTTAATCCTTTCTCATCGATAACATATCATTATCTCATTTCTTGTCATCTGTCTATCACTTATACTTTTAAAATTATCATCATAATCACTTTTCAGTCTTCTTGTCCTTACACTGTAGTGCATCGCACAACAATCTGTCGTATCCAAATTGAATGTCATACACTATAGTCTATATTTTCCTCTATCTCGGAGTACATCATGTCCAATTGAAGCACCATATCAATTCACTTTATATTTCATAATCGTACTCCTGTAATTTATCATCTCATATCACTTTTCCTTATAGAGAAATCATGATCACCACAGTGTAAGTTCACAATTCTCTTCATATCTATCATATGTTCATGTATCATATCATGTCATTGTCTAGATGAAATATCTTTTATGTCGAGTCATGACATTTCTCATGAAACTCGTGTACGAAGCATATTATCATGTCAAGGTTTGATATGCAATTATGTAACTTTACTGTATAAATCGCTATCATCTCTAATCGTGTCATATGTCCTTTAGAACATGCTCCACGTATGAATTTTCAATTCATTCAAGTCTACTTTTATGGCATGATAAAAACATGTTCAATTTCAATTCATGTATTCATTTTCAGAGCATGTCTAAAACATGTGCGGTTTTAAAACATTTTTCATATACTATAAGTCATATAAGGTCTAGAGTTCATTTCAAATCGATTTATACTCTAGACCGCATATCATTTTAAATTCGACATGAAATCGTATATAAATCATATCAGTGTCGAAATCATTTATCATATACTTTTAAAACATATACTGTAAATCATATCAGGTCTAGAGTTCATATCAAATTAAACTATACTCTAGACCGCATATCATGCCATGTTCGACACAAAATCAATATAAATCATATAAGTGTCGAAATCATATCTCATGGACTTTTAAAACATGTTTAAAACATGTACTGTTTCAAAACATATTTCATTTCAAATCTGTTTCATGTACAGTATAAATCATGTCAAGTCTAGAGTTCATATCAATAAAAATCATACTCTAGACTTCATATCATATCAATTAGAGACTAGGCTAGATCCCTATCATCTCTATCAATAAAGACTTAAATCACTGTAGCTAGCAGTGAATCATATCATCGTCCCCTGGAAACCAACTAGGGCGCTATCTATGGCCATAGACCTCATCTCTCTCAGCCCCACTGATCAGGCGTGACTGAGACCTGTCCACGACTATTGTCGGACAAGCATCTCTCTGCCTAATGAGCAAAGCTCCAATTAGGCGGTTTCCACTATGCTTTATTGAGTTTCATTCTTTTAGGGTGCCTACAGTCTCATAAAACATTTAAATCTATAGCTTTCTTTTCAATATCATGTAAAACATATGGTAAAATTCTGTAGGATATTTCATATGTCAAGATATATATATATATCTACCATATACTTTCATTTCAAAACAAATCAATACTTTTCAGTATTCATATAAACATTATTAAAATGTTTCAAGTTGCAAGAAAAGCATGCTTAAATGCGATGCTATAAAACATTTCAGTATGCAACTTCAGTAATATTTTCCTCTAATATAGTGGAGAAATTCATTTACATTCATCACCATCAATCATTCGCTTTCGAGACTCTCTTTCTGTAAAATCAGTAATTCAATTTTCAAATCATTCAATATTCAAATTATTCAGTACTCTAATTGTTCAATAATCAGATCACTTAGTATTCAAATCATTCAGTATTCAATATCCTTTTTCGATAATTATCGACTATAATAATTATTTGTACATTTTATTATCGATACTAGAACCACATCATCAGTGTGAATCCTCTTAGTATCTATGTGTATCTAAATATCATGTTTCCATATAGCCATCAAGATACTGAAATTATGAATTACTAATATCCTCATTCGATATCTATTTCAGAGTCGACATCGAGGATCATAGAACCACAAGATCAATAATCGCTTATCAAATCCATTTATGGTTTGACCTATTGGTACATATTTAGAATTTTCGACTTGCGGTTCAATTTCATTCACTATCAAAAATCATATCACAATCCTCAATTCACTTTTCATATGGCCTATAGAATGTAATATCATGCTAGAATTATCTGTAAAACTCCTCAATTCAATTTTTTGATTGGCAATTTACCACTAAAAACAAATTTGCCAATTTCCACTATCAATAGTGTTTCAATCGTTTAAGTCACCTTGCGACTATCCACATTATTGCAAAAATCTCAGTTCATACTACTAAGACGGTCCATTTATTTGAATTTATCAATCCTATAATCGTCACTCGATTGATAATTCCGCAATTCTATCATTCGACCATCTAAATCACAACTTCGATTTTTTTTTCTTTTAAGTTGTATCATATAACTATCATCACCTTTATCTGTGATTTGTCAAATAAATAATTTCACCTCAATCTCAACTTAATACCATTTATGATATTAAAATCACTTGATTTATCAATGCTATAATGTTTAGACCGTATAATTCATCACATTATCGTTTTCAATAATCTATCTTCCCATCGATTTCAATATCAAACTCTTCAGTAATACCATATAATCCTTTTAATATTTATTTCCAATAATTATCTCCAAGATTCCATTTATGTGAGAAACTTAATCTTTTTCCTCAGATATTTTCCTAAAAATTTCGGCAGCATAACGGCTTAATTTTCCCCAACCTCCTGCAAGGGAAACACAATTTATACATTGCAGCCGTTGATTCTCACCAATATTACCTCTTACTAAGACCCCCACCATCAGTTGTGGGTCCTCTTAGCATTTTTAGCAAATCAATTTAAATCGATGCATCATATAAAAATCACAATTCCATTTAAAATCAATTAAATAAATGCATCATATATAAAAATCATAATTCCCACATACAATATAAAGCTACTAATGCTTTATAAAAGTATCTTACCTATTCGCCAAGCTTAGCGTACTTTCCGATTTTCGAGCCTTGCCGACCATTCGTCTCATTTCCGTTGTGCTAAAATATCAAAAATCGACATATATCTTCATTTAGAAAATAATCCGAAATTTCTAATAAATTCCATAAATTCAAAGGGAACAAAATGAAGTCTTTCGGTTCCTTACCAATTCTTTTTCTTCTTCTTCTTCTTCTTCTTCCTTCTTCTTTTCTTTTTTTTTTCTTTTTCTTTTCTTTTCTTCTTTTTCTTTTCTCCTTCTCTTTTTCTTTTCTTTTCTTCTTTTTTCCTTTCTTTTTTTTTTTCTGAACCGGGTCGGGTCGGGTTCGGGTTGACCGGGTCAAATCGGGTCGGGTCGGGTTGACCGGGTCAGGCGGGTCGGACCGGTTCCGCCGGTTCAATCTTCTGCTGGCCGGTTCGGTCACCGGCAGCCACCCATTCCGGCGGTTCAGCCACTCCACAGCTTGCCGAGGTTGCAGGGATGCCGGATCTGGTCTCGGTTTCCCCAACGGCGGCGCCGGCGGTGACGGATCTGGCGGTGGTTTGCGGCCTCTTTCTCCTCCTCTTTTCTCCCTCTTTTCTCTTCCTCCTTCATTGCCGGTTGTCCCTTTCACTTGGCCTGACCTCGCCGGCGTCGAAGGCAGCGGCGGTGGCGTCCGGATGGGCCGGCATTGCCTTTTCCCTTTTTTTTTCTTTTTCCTTTCTCTTTTCTGTTTTCCATTCGTTTTTCTCTTCTCCTTTTTCTTTCCCGCCGTTGGCGTTGGCGCCGGCATCAGCTTCCTCTCCTCGGCTCACCGGCGGCGGCGCTGCCTCTTTTTCCTCCCGGCGCCGGCCGGCTCTCCCTTGTGTCTCTATTTGCTTCTCTTCTATTTTGGTAAACAGAAGAGAAGTGTGGGAATCGGGTTGCCCGATTCCCACGTCTGTTTCTTTTCTTCTTTTTTTTTTTAATTATTTTATTTATTTATTTTATATATAAGTATATATATATATATATTTATATAAATCACTTTTATATATATATATATATATATATATATATATATATATATATATATATATATATATATATATACACACACACACACACTTTAATTCACATTACTATATATATTTCATATATATATATATATCATATATATGTAAAATATATATTTCATATAACCACTTATACATCTATACTCAAATTTAAAAATATATATATTTATATATATACTTTTTACACTTTTAACACAAAATAATATTTATATTTATCAAAGGTATATTTATATAATATCATTATATAAATATATCAAAATATTTTTATTTCTTATTAAGTTTTGGATTTCTAAATATCCAAAATTATTTTCTCCATTTTCTTATTTAATTTGGATTTCCATTTATCCAAATTAAATTTCCTCCTTCATTTCTTATTTCCAAATTTAATTTTCCTTTTTATTTCTTATTTAATTTGGATTTCACTTTGTCCAAATTAAATTTTTCGGATACCTTATATTTATTTAGAAAATTCTCGGTCTTCACATATTGTCATTTAGTAGATGTGGACTTAATTGTATAATTTTGAAAGATTTACGATTTATTAACAATAAAATAAAAGTTTATGAACTAATTTTCTCATAACAAAACGTTAAAAACTTAATTTCATTTTATACAAAAAGTTAAAAGAATATTGGGCTATTAAGCCTTTTTTTGTTTAACATTTGTAAGAGTTTAGTGATACTAGTTAAAGTGATATTTAAAAAAAAGTAATTATTGTGTTATTTATGATTGAATTTAGTGAAAACAATACATTATATCTAAAAACTTTTATTTAAATAGTACTGTAGTTACCTTTAAATATTGTGTAAGATTTTTTTAAAGTGAGGAAAAAAATTTAAATTTAACGTCCTTTTGATAAATCCTGAAAACTTTTAATGTGTTAGATAAATTATTTGCAAAAAACCATTTTATGAAAGATTTTTAATGTGTTGAAAAAAATATGTCAACTTTAGTTTTAAAAAAATTATTTAATTACATTAAAATTATATTTCCTTTGTAATAATTTATTCTTTCTTTTTCTAACTTTTATCAATTGAAAATAATTATGGAATCATATGTATTTTTAATCAAAGTTCTAATAAACATTTAATTTTCATAAGCATACTAAACAATTTTTATATAATAAATTTCGTACTTAAATTTTTTTAAATTAAAAATTCAATACTTAAATTTTTAAAATTAAAACTTCAATACTTAAATTTTTTATGTTAAATTTGTTCAACTTATATTCTTTCAATTGAGGGTATATATACTTATAATCGAGTCAAACACCTAACGAATTATTTAAGAGAGTTTCTAAACACACCCTATTTTTTCTTCTCACACCCATTTTTCTCTCTTAAATGAACAGTAACATGTAGTGTAAAATAGGGTGTGAGAAGAAAAAACATGGGTGTGTTTAGAAGCTCTCATTATTTAACTTTTAAATAAAATTTTTGAATAAAATCTAATCAAACACGTGATGACTTGTTTAATTTAGCATGTGAAAGTTAAAAATCCTACTAATGACATAAAAAAAATCATTTTAAAACACTAAGGTTCATAGCATTTGTTTTTTTTAATAAAAGGAAATAAAAATAAATAAGCAAACCGAGCATGAACCAATTTAATTATATTTGTTTCGTTTATTTCTTTTTCATATTATTCGTGTTTAGTTCGTATTTGTTAAGCTCGTTCATAAATATTAATGAATATATTTACGAATGCGTATTCGTGATTATTAAACAAATGTGTTTGCAAACACAAACATGTTCATGAATATTAAATAAAAAATGTTTGTGAACACTAAACAAATAAATTATATAAATAAATTGTATTCACTTTAATATATATTATGCTAAATTAAAAAAAACCTATATAAATTTGTAATTTTAATAATTACATATTAAAATGACATAAGAGTAAATATGTAATTTAAAAATTTACTATTATTTAACGAATTATTTTGACTAGATTTTTTTTTTAAAAAATCTCATTAAAAATGAAAACTCAATAAATGCCAAAAAATATTATCCAAAAACAATTATAGTTAATAAATATTTGTATAAGGATAGGATGGTAAAATCATTTTATTTTTAATTTTTTTTCCTCTCCCTTTTTCACTCTACCAAGCAATAGGAGGAAAGATATATACTTTCATCTATTTTTCCCTCTTTCATACCAAGCATACCTAAGGAAAAAAAATTAAAGTTTTCCATCTTTTCAATTTTCTCTCCCTTCAATATTTTTTCTTTTTATTTTTCTTTCCACCTTACCTAGCAAAGCCTAAGGCCTTGCTTGGTACAGTTGAAAAGTGGGGGGAAAGAAAATGAAAGAGGGAAAAATGAAAGAAAAATGAATTTTGAAGTTGCTTAGTAGGACAGAAAATGAGAACGAAAGAAAATGGAAAGGATAAACATTTTCTTTCCCTCTTCACAAATGAAAATCTATCTAAATTGGATAGAAAATAGAAAAGAAAGTGTCAAGTCTTCTTGATTGGCTGCAACATTTGTCTAAAGATGGTAATGATGCATCTATATAAAGAGAAGATATAAATATTTTTATAAAATATAATTTCTAGGTATATAGGTACCATTTTATTTACTTCGCCAAATTCAATTTATAATAAGATAACGTTAAAAATAATTATGTTATTATTTTTAAAGTGTAAAAATTTTATAAATTTAAATTCCAAATTTCAACACCCACATTTTTAAATAATATTTAAATTACTCCTAATTATTATATATTTAGCTATTGTTATTGTTTTATTTTTGGAATCTATAATATTAGTTTTTTAAATTTTGTGTATATATCGTGTTCATATCGTGTAAAATATGAAAATTATATTCGTGTCGACATGTCAAATATTTAACATTTTTTCTTTTTAGATTTTGCCCATTTATAAATTTTTATTATATTTTAATTTATATCATCACTGTATTTTTTATGTTTTTTTTATATCATATTTAAGATTATCAAATTACTTGTACAAAAATGTTATTGCATGCATGAGAATTGTGACATTGCTTGCATGTTTGCTAAACTTTAATATTTTTTTAGTACATGCTACACTTTAATATTTGTATAAGAGATAGGACAGTAAAATCATTATTAATTATAAATAAATAAATTATTAAATAATTAATATTATTTAATTTATCATTAATTGTAATTTAATATTAATTATATTATTATAATATTTAATTGTTTAAAATTTAATTAACTATGTATGGTTAATTATTAATTAAATAATCATTAAGTAATAGTTAAATAGTAATTAAATTAATTAATAATTAATCATCATAAATTAATTATTTAATGATTTATTTATTGATAATTAATAATTAATTATCATGAATTAATTATTTTGACAATTTTTTGTTTAAAAAATATATCACTGAAAATAAAAACTCCCATAAAAATTGAAAAAAATTTGATAAATAGTTGTATAAGAGGTAAAATGGTAAAATCATTTCAATTTTAATTTTCTTTTCTCTCATTTTTCCATTCTACCAAGTAATAGAAGGAAGGAATTTATTTTCCATCTATTTTTCCATCATTTCTATCATGCATACCTAAGGAAAAAAAATAAATGTTTTTTATCTCTCCATTTTTCTCTCTCTTTAATTTTCTATCTTTTCATTTTTCTTCCACCTTACCAAGTAAAGCCTAAATGATTAATTAAATGAATGATCTTTTAACAAATATTAAATAAATTTGTTCACGAACATAAACGAATGAATCACATATTTATTCATTATATCACCTCATCGGTTAAGATCAATAATGAATAAAAAACGAATATATTTATGAATTGTTGGTAAAAAAATCTTTCTTTATACCTTTAAAAAAATCACATAGCATTGCTAGCAATGAAGCATAGCAACATGCATTTTGAATTCTCTTTTGTTTTTGTATTTTATAACAAATATCTATTTTATATATGAAATATAAATTAAATTCAGATACAAGATTTCTTCTCAATAAAAATGTTTTTGAGATATATTTGAGCTTGTAAAAATTTAAATGTGTGATTTGGATATTTTGGCGTGAATAGTTTTTTTTTAGAGGAACTATTCACAATCTAAATATTTCTTCTCATATCCTATTTTTTATGAGTTTTTTTTGTTACAAAAAAACTCTTTCACCAAATTATTATTTTGCCCTTGAGAGGAGTGAGAGAGAGGAGAGGGAAGCTACATGCAATAGCCCTTTCTCTGGTGAAGGGAGGGGGGTTGCACGCAGCAACCATTGTGAACCAAACTTGAACTGAAAGTGGCTCATAGCAATTCCATGTTGTAAGTCACTTCGGTTTTGCTTGGTAGGAAGGATGGAAATGAGTGAGGATTGAAAATTTATTAATCTAATGGTTAAACTACAAAATAGGAAATTGGTTATGAAACTTAACCATTAGATTATCAAATTTTCCTTCTTCATCCCTTTCTATCCTTCCTACTAAGCAAAGTCTTCATGAAACAAGAAAAAAAAAAGGTTGAGAGTGTTTAATGTATGGGATTGGGAAGGTATTTTGGGTAATATAGTATAAATTATAGGGTTTGAGGAGTGAAAATTATAAAAGAAATTTGGGGATTAGGGTTTTTAAGTAAATAAGATATGTTTAGTAATGGTTAGAGTGTGAGTAAAAGTACTCTTTTTTTTAACCAAATATATATATGTAGTTTAATAGTAGTATTTTATTTAAAATTTATATATAATGTACTGATATTGCATGGAGGCTAACATTATTAGTCGACCACATAATGCCATCTCATTGATGAGCAAAATTTAAAATACATAAGTCCTTAAATATAAATATTAATGAAATATTTAAATTTATTTTTAAGGGTCTGTACACTTTTAAGTTTTGCTCATTAATGATGTCGTATTATATGACTAACTGACAGTATATAGAAATTATATACTGTCAGTGCATTATATATAAATCTTTTTATTTATAATAGTTATTTTATAACTACTAGTGTTCAACCTCGCTTTGCACTGGTTAAATTTTATAAATATTATTAATATTTTAAATGTATTAATATATTATTTATATATATAATTTTATTGTATTTATTATTATTTTATAATTTATGTTAAACATTTATCAATTTTATTTAATGTCAAATAAAAATGTTTATACTAAAAAATTTTTCTAAATTTTCCTTACATAATGATGGAATTAAAAAAAAAACTACTTATGTAAGATTTATTAAAAGAAATCGTTTATTTTTTTTTTGAAATTATATTATGTCATTTATGTAGTTATCCTTTTATTTTATTTATATTTTTCTTATTTAACCTTAGAATTTTTTTTATCTTTCTATATATTTTTTTATTATTTATTAACTCATACATTGGAACAATTCTTTGAACTTTTCAAAAACTTGGAAGAACCCGTTTTATTTTTTCTCACTTCTAATTTTATGACAATACCATTGCAAATTTTCTAAAATTTTTCTATTATATGAAGTTTTCAATAAACATTTTTATTATGATTATTATTTAATTATTTAATTTTAATTTTTATTTAACAAATTAAACAATTTTATTAAATTAAATTAAAGGGCACAATAATACATAATGAATAAAAAATTATTGCAACAAATTAAAGGTTTTTTTTTTTGCATATTTTATACTTGATCTTTTTCTTACAGTTCACACAATAAAATTTGTCCCTACATTTGTTTGATGTAAAATTATACATAATAAAAATTATTTTTTATTTATAATTTTTTTAATCATCTGTCCCAATTCTATGTAGATATTAATTTGAAATGTTATATTTTAAAATTTTAATTATATATTATTTTGTAAAAGCCTTATTTTGATAAACTTTTTTTTAGAACATTTGATTGAGAAATTGGAAAAATATTTGTTAAATCTTATCAATATCCTTTCAATTTTTTATTCCAGTTTAGATATTTTAAATGACTTAATGATTTTATAATTAAATATCATAAAATTGTAAGAATAATACAACAAATAATTTAAAAATAAGAAACTGATTTATAGCTACATTATCATTTGTCAAGTGACAGTACAATACAGCGCATGGCTGCTTCTTTACAGAAGGGATAGTTAATACATGATTTTACGAATTGATAATTGAAAGTTTTAAATTACTTTTGTATCCTAAACACTTGTCACATAAAGAGTTTTATTTGATTCTTTTTGTATTAGGTTATTATAGATTATACTAATTTACTTACATAATTGCATTTTATTTTATGATGTTACATTGTGTTATTTCTTTATGCTTTAATTTCGAATATTCTATTATATTAATTTCTATAAATATTTTATATATTATTTTCATCGCTTATTTATGTTTGATAATTTCCTGTTTAACATCAAATTATTCGTCTACATTAGAGAGTGAGATTTCCTAATAATTAAAAATATTGAGTTTTATTTCAGAAATCTATGATGAAAATAAAAAAATTAAATCAAAAGAGAAGAAGACAAATGATTGCAAAAGAAAATGGGAAAAAAAAGAAAAATAATGGAAGGAAAAACCTGAGATCATCTGAGTCTGGCTTTGCTTCAAACGAGGTACACGTGTCACGTTTCTATCTGTCCTTTGACTCAAAAGTTGCGTTCCGGAATTCAATAACCGAAAGCGAATTTAGAAGCCTTCGCTTTCTTTTTATTTTCTTTGTTTATTTTTTTAGATATGCCATATACATAAGTGGATAGTATTTTTTATTCTAAAAGTAATTATAAAAAAATTAATAACCAAAATCCAGAGTTTTTATTTTAAATTTTTTTTATTTGTTTAATTATTTCATTATGATAATAATATGATGAGGAATCAGGAATGCCAGAGCGTTCACTTTTATCGTTACATTTCAACATTTTTTATTTTATTAGATCACGTTATTTTTTAGTTTTACATGAATACCTGTTACTTATTATTATAGGTTATTTGAAAAATATGTTTTAGCATTCACATACTTTAATTTTTCATCTTCTCACATAGATAATCGATCTTCATATAAAATTAAAAAGTGACGTGATTCAATAAAATTGAGAGTATTGAAATGTTACAATCAAAATAACTGCACATTCCCCATAAGATGAATTAATTTAACTTATCTTTTGATCTTGAAATAAAGTAAACAAAGGATTTTCCTCTTTAGCTAAGGTGCTATTTTATTCATCACCTATTTCATTTTTCTATAAATTAAACTATTAAATCTAAAAAATTTAAAATAAAGAAATAATTCCATAACATTTAGGTCTTTATAATTAAAATGTTAGCTTTAAAATTCCTTAATCAACCCAAATTTTCAAGGAAAAATTAATATAAAATAATAAAATATTACAAATTTTTCCTTAAGTAAACTAAATAAATCACATTTTTTTTACATGACAGTTAAGAAATAAATGATCATAATTTATTCAAAATAAGAAAATACAAGAGAGAAAAAAATTAAAAAATTAAAAAAAAGGAAAAGGAAAAGAAGAGAAAAAAAGCTAAAGCCTAAAGGGAAAGTGAAATGGAGGAGAATGATGTGAATCATTGAATTCCATGTGGCCTTCAATCCCCTTACATCTCTTCTCTTCGGTCCTATTCTCCATCAAATTCCTCATTCCCTTTCTTTAATCGCTCAAAAATCCCCACCCAATTCTCTTACTTTTCTAGGGTTTTGAAATTCCCCATCTCATTTTCCCCATTTATTTTTAAAGATTTATACTTTCTCAAAATTAGATTATTTTTATAAAATATACACAGCAAAAGAATCATTTCACTTTTTCCAGAAGAATATATAAGGAAGATCCAATCCAGCCCAATAAAAAAATAGATTTTTTTTCTCTTTCACTGGAACCAAAGATAGAAAAAGAAAACTGTTATTCCCTTGAGATTTTATTTTGTTATTGTTATTATTATGTGAAACGGAAAGTGGGGAATTTTTGAGAGAGAAATGTTGGCAATGGAGAAGGATTTTGATTCAAAGCTTAGGATTCAGGGAACCAATAATAATAACAATAATGATCCTAATAATTCTTCTGATGGTGGTGTTTCCAACGATGCTCAGAGATCTAAAAGCTTTGCATTTAGAGCTCCTCAGGAGAATTTCAGTATCCAGGATTTTGAATTGGGCAAGATCTATGGTGTTGGTTCTTACTCGAAGGTTAGTTTTTTAAAATTTTAAGTTTTTTCTTTATATTTTGGGTTTTTGGCATCTGGGTTTGCCTTGTTTTTGATGTTTGATTATTTTATATGCATGGTTTAGCATTATGAATTTGATGGGCAATGATGATTTTTGATGAATTGTGTATTTTTGGGATAAATTTTCGCTATCTTTGTGAATTATGTGGGTTTTTTAATGGTGATATAAGAGATTTGAATAATTCCAGATATTGGATGAAATGTTTGATTCTGTTTCTGTTTCCTACTAGATAATTAGTATTTCTCTTTAAGGATGTATGGTATTTGGGCTATGCTTGGTAAGAGGATGGATGGAAAATATAACGGTAGAATCATGATTACCCTTGGATTGTATACTTATTACTATCCATCCTCCCCTTTGGTTTTACCCAGCAAAGCATTGATGATTCAACTTGCACATAAGTGCAGAGGTGGATTTGACTTACGCCCTCCAGGCTGCATTTCCTTTTTCCTTTGGATCAAGTCCTCACTGGTTGCTTTCTTTTTGTTTTATTTCTTATAGATAATAACATTAATATAATGATATCGAATATCTATTTGGTTCATTTTTTTGCTGTTCATCTGTTTAGCCCTTTTTGCTATTTCATTTTTCCACCATCCCAGAATCTAAATCACTTATTAACAAACAATTTTGGTTGTTACTTTTGTTAGAACTTCTTTTTTGAGTTTTGAAAAAATGAGGATAAGTTAGACTAGTTTTTTCGTTATTTGAGCACTTCAGTGTGTCCTATACATTCTCTAGTTGGTTAAAGGTATAACTGAAGGAGTTTCTGATATGTGTGGTGATGGCTTAGCTTAAATTTAATGTAAATACTATATGAGCAGAAGAAGCAGAAACTGCCAGTCTGGTTAAGAGTGAGAAGAAATGATGGCTTAAATTTATATATGTTTCATGCCACTCCTTTACAATAATTACATGAAATTATTTTTTTAAGTAAACAAAATTTTTATAGTGGTGATGGTAGCTTGATATGCTAGGTAGTTAAGAATATATCTGTTTGTTGACAATGCAGATAAATAAACACCCTTTCTTAGTTAACAATTTTAGATGATTGATTAATATAAAGACAAGGAGGCATATTTTTATTTTTTATTTTTTTATTTTTATTTTGGTTGTTGTAATCTTTTTGAACTTTTGTGATAAAAATTTATTGAACTATCTACTTAGTATATGTTTACTTTCCACGTTCACTCACCATTTCTCATGTGGGCCTCTTATTCGCATTGGTATTTTTCTGAATATCATATTAATGTTGCCATCAGGTTGTGAGGGCAAAGAAGAAGGATACAGGAATAGTGTATGCTTTGAAGATCATGGACAAAAAGTTCATCACCAAGGAAAATAAAACAGCTTATGTAAAGTTGGAACGTATTGTGCTTGATCAACTGGACCATCCTGGTGTTGTGCGGCTCTATTTTACATTTCAAGATACTTTTTCACTGTGTAGGTATTTTTGGTTGTATCTTTCATTAGTATTATGTGCAACTTGTTTACTTAGTTTTTAGAACAACTTTTCTCCCTTGATTCTTTTCCATTAGTTATGTCTTGTATCTTTTTGATTTGTTGTTTGACGATGTTTTCTTTGATTATATTGTGAAGACATGGCACTTGAATCCTGCGAAGGTGGAGAACTTTTTGACCAAATAACAAGAGTAAGTTACTCTTAGCATAAGGTCCTAAATAGTTATGGGAAAATTACATATAAAAAAGGGTGTGCCTTGTTTTTGCTGGTAGCATATGATTGAGTTGTTTGAGATTGAATTGGTTGCTTCATGAATTATTTATGAATATTGAACTTTGTTTTCTAGTGTAGATTTGTTTCTTATTTTCCCGTCATTTTGATAATAAACCTGGGATCCTCATGTATACTTCTTTATATATGATCACATGTTTCTATTCAAATACCTCTTTTGAAGCTTTTTAAAATTCATTGCATAATGTTGGCTGCCCTTTCTATCCCCTAGTTACAGTATTGAATGCCAGAATATTCCTGAGTTTAAACTGTATTGGTGTGATTTAGCACTTTGTCCTTTCTCTGCTAGTTTATTCATGGGTCAGTATCAACCATCTGGCTGCATTTTGTGCAGAAAGGTCGTTTATCAGAGGATGAAGCTCGCTTCTATGCTGCAGAAGTTGTAGATGCTCTTGAATACATACACACCATGGGATTGATACATAGAGATATAAAGGTATTTTCCAAGAATGAATGTTCTGTTACATTAACAATTGAAAAATGCAAATGCAAATACTAATGTTTGTTGTTACATGGCAGCCAGAGAACTTGCTTCTTACTACAGATGGGCATATTAAGATTGCTGACTTTGGGAGTGTGAAGCCCATGCAGGATAGCAGAATTACAGTGCTTCCTAATGCATCATCAGGTATAAACATGATTTTACTGTGTTAACACAAACACCGCCCCCCAGTGGGGGTCAATGTTTAAGGCTAAGGTTGTCTCTGTTGCACTGTCCAGATGATAAGGCATGCACATTTGTGGGGACAGCTGCATATGTTCCTCCTGAAGTCCTTAACTCTTCTCCAGCAACTTTTGGGTAAGAGACCTTAAATATCTTAATGAGTTTGTCTCACAATCTAGATTAAAGTTGTCAAACTTGAAATGGAATCTTAAGCTTGCTATAAATAATTGTAGAGTTTTTTTCTTTAATGTTTTTCTTCCCCCTTTCCCCCCTCTTCCACCTCATTTTTTCTCAACCACTTGGTTTCCTAGATAACTCAAGTGTAGAAATTTATGACTTAGGTTGCTTTTTTTCCTTGATCTTGTTATCCGTTGTTTGTAGGATAACTACTTTGTTCTTTTGAACTATTCACACAGAAATGACCTCTGGGCGCTTGGCTGCACCTTGTACCAAATGCTTTCAGGGACTTCTCCTTTTAAAGATGCAAGTGAATGGCTTATATTTCAAAGAATTATAGCCAGAGATATAAGATTTCCAAATTATTTTTCTGAAGAAGCCAGAGACCTTATTGATCGCCTACTGGTGAGCTACAATTTTCTGCATGTTGGATTTGGTATCTATTATGCATCTATAAACTCTTATGCTTAAGATTTTTTGGAGTTGTTCTTGTTATCTATTTCTGTTATTAGATGCATATTGTATTTGTATCTGTACATTTATGATGGAATAATGACGGAATAAAAGCAGCTCAGTAACTAATATACATTTAGTCAATCTGAATCAGTTTTGAGCCAAGTCTTCAAAAGACTCAGAAACTTCATTGTTTTCAATATGCATGGATTCTCTGCACCAGTTGGGTGTGTTTGGGCATATTATTTGCAGGCATGCAGCATGCAGCTGGTTTTGCTATGAAGCTAATCTCGCGGTGCCTCCCACCTCTTTGCAACTGATGTGGGCTTTCTTAGTTTTTATTTAGACTTTGGATGTACTAGCTCTTAGGCTTTGCCTTTTTTTTTTACTCCTGCATGTGCTATCTTTTTTCCTGTGTGCTAAGGTTTCCCCTCATTTTTGGCGTAATATCTTACTTATCAGGAAATATGCAAAAATAATAGAATCTTATGCATGGTTAAAAATGATGTAATCTTTTTCCTTCTGTTCACTTTAAATGTTGCAAAAGATTATGGAGCATTCTTTTCCACTTTCCTAATACGTAAGACATGATTATGTTTTTGTTTATAAAACTTTTACATTCAATTTTATAATTTTTTTTATTTATTTTAAGGGATGTTATAATTGGAAACTTTGTTGTTCATTTGTAGTATTTTCTTTGGACGGGTCATGCGAAAATTTCCTGCTGGATTTGCTTCTACATTTTAAGGTTCTTTATTTATTAATTTTTCAAGTATAATATAAGAAAGAAGCCTATAGGAATGCTCATATTAAGGTGGCAGGGGAAATGGTGAATCCTAATGGAGAAATTATTCATTAACTGTTTCATTTCTCTCCTAATGCCAGTTTGAATATTGATCCTTCTCTTCTTGTCCCTTTTCCTTCATCCTTTAAGTTACATTGTTTTTTGCACTTTCTCCCCTATCTCTGTTCGGCTGTTCCCCACCTCCTCTCTTCTCTTTAGAATTAGCCGTCATGATAGAAATTCATAGGCTGTTATCTCAAATTGTTTTTCTTGTGATTTCTCTTTTGGATAGGGTTCATAGTCATGCACATCCAACATTATTACTTTTGCCCCTTTTAGGTTCTGGTTGTCCTATGTTGCGCATGATCTCAATTTATGAGTAAAAGCTGTAGCCTTCGAATTGTAATACATCTGTGATGCAGGATCTAGATCCCAGTAGACGACCAGGTGCTGGACCTGATGGTTATGCTGTGCTCAAGATGCATCCTTTCTTTAAGGGAGTAGACTGGAGTAATTTAAGAGCACAAAGCCCTCCAAAGCTTGCTTTAGAGACTGGGGTATGATGGCAGCATGCTTTCAATCATTGTTTATGATGGAATCCAATTTCCGTATGTATCTTGTCTTTTGAGAGTTTTAAAATATTGTTGTTATTATTATCTATTAATGTCAGGCTCAATCAAGTGAGGGTGATGATCATAATGATGCTTCATGGAATCCTACACACATTGGAGATGGTTCAGCCAGACAGAATGATGGAAATGTTGGTGCCTCATCATCAGCTGAATCCTCTGGCCATATAACTAGACTTGCCTCAATTGATTCCTTTGACTCAAAATGGTAGATGTCAATATTTGTTTTTTTGTCAGCATATGTTCTTTGATTTTGTTGAAAGGACATGACTTTTGCTTGCATGCTTGTCCATTTGTGGACTTCTAGAACCTATTAACGCTTAGTAACATCATTGATTTATCCATTTTTGCTACTTGGAGAAACAACTATAGATTGAGCATTATTTCTTCCGCTGTGAATCATTTGCTAGGAGATAATTGTGTTACATGCTAATTTTCAGTTTGTAATTGGAGTTTGAACACTCCATTTGGTAGGAAGGAAAGAAAGGGTAAGGAAGGAAAAAGTTCTAATCTAATGGTTGGGCTACATAACAACATGTGTCGTTTTGTAGCTCAACCATAAAATTAGATTTTTTCTGTCCTTACCCCTTTCGTTCCTTCCTACCAAATGGATCCTTAATATCTCTCATTTCTTTTCCCTCTGCTTGGGGCTGACTGAATTACCCTTCTTGTCTAATACATATTTGCATCATGTAAACAGGCAACAATTTTTGGATCCAGGAGAATCTGTTCTTATGATCTCAATGGTGAAGAAACTGCAGAAGTTATCAAGCAAGAAGGTGCAGCTTATCCTCACCAACAAGCCAAAATTGATATATGTTGATCCTTCAAAACTAATCGTGAAAGGGAACATTATTTGGTCAGACAATTCTAATGACCTCAGTGTCCAGGTCATAAGTCCATCACACTTCAAGATTTGCACAGTAAGTCTTTGAGCATGTTATGATAGGACAAACTGAATTCCTCAAATTTACTAATGGAATGACGCTGTAAATCTGGAATTATGTGCTCCCTGGTGCTTTTTATTCCTTTTGTTTCTTGTATAGCTTGACTGGTGTACTTTTCTATGGTTGGTTGCAACCATTTTATATTCAATAATTCTAGAGAATTCTGGTAATGAAGAAAAAAGAACTAACTTTTTAGTTGCGCATGCTTTCTACTTGTTCTTCATTGGCTGTTTCACTTTCTGATCTACATTTGTGATGCTTCAGCCGAAAAAGGTATTGTCATTTGATGATGCAAAACAAAGAGCATGGCAGTGGAAAAAAGCAATTGAGGGCCTTCAGAACCGGTAAAGTGATGTTATTCATTGTCTTGAAGAACCAAATTCTTTGGACATTCTGATATCATAGAGGAACACGGGAACTATTAAACAATTGACACCCCGTAGCAATTATTTATTTCATGAAAGCGGCTCAAGAGTTTCAGATTTAGCCGCCTTCTGGTGCAGGCTGCTGCTGGTTGGTATTAAGCTTTCATCCTCTGTTTTATAGAATTGGTTATGTAATGAGGGTTTTCTTACCTGTTTCAAGCCTGTATGCAATGAATGTACAAGCTCAGATACAGTTTTAAGAGGAGAAAAGGAAGGGGAAAGGGTTTTGCTGTCAATTACATGTTATTAATGTATGGAAAGTAGATGTTATCAGCCATTAATGAAAATTTCTTTTCATGGAATTCTTTTAGCAGTGAAAGATGATTGCCATTATGAAAAATTTTAACTCCAAAAATGCTGATGAAATACTTCCATCCATTTTTTTTCCCTTTAAATTGGTCAAGCTTCAATTTGATTGTTTATTCCCCCACCTCATCTGTCATATCAGAAGAAAAGATTTTATGGTATGAATTATGAAATTTAGAAGAATTTTCAAATGCATTACTTCAACAAGAGAGGGACACTATCCACTTTGAACCAATTTATTTCACATCAATTGCAAGTAGGCTGTCTTATAATCTTTTCCTGTCCTCGTGAGTTATGTCACTCCCTTTCTCACAACTACGGTAGTAAGTCACTCTATCCATCAAAAAGTCTTGCTGCATTTAGTTTAGCATTTGTTGAACCACTTGAAACCAAAATAGGGTTCTTTATTTTCACCAGAATAATTACAGGATTCAAATATCTTTAATTTATGAGTTTTATTTAATCTTTAAGTTGAGACTTTCTGTTTATTTTCAATTAATTTTTGATACTTTTAGCTTGCTAGACTCCTAAATATGATATTATGTGACCGTATGTTACATTTTAATTAGTTTTAGATTAGATAATTTAATATGATAGAATCCAACTATGGAAATTTAACATGATTGAATTAGTGTAATAAATTTCCTTCCGGAAATTAAAGATGTGACAATATATCCATAGTTTTCAAATTTAAGATGCATTTAACACTCAAAATTATATTATAATCCACTGATGGCAGTGCTTGACAGACTGAGCTTACGTGCTATATATGGGACCTTCTTTGAGTTTAGACTAAAAAACCATGGCCGCAAAACATGTCAGTACATGTTTGTGTTTCAGCTGTACCGAATCATAGGAAAAAAGAAACTTCGAACGTAATAAAAGAACTGAAACGTAGAAGGCCATATACTGGTCCATCACAGTGATTCCTCGGAGCCCGATACCAAGCAACCTTTTGTTGATTTGTCTGGTAAGTAATGCTTCATCGGATATGATTACAAGTTATGCAAAGCAAATATCTGATTTAGAAATCCAACTTTTGTTAACATTTTTGCAACTTTTACTCACTGTTACTGGATTCTCATGTGATGCCTTCTCTAAAGTTATGTCTATGATTTTGTTGTATCTTTAACCGGCATCAGGAGTTGAAACTAGAGCAGTGTGTAAATTCAAGCTTGTGTTTACCACAGAAGCCCAAGTTAGTTGCTGGTCCCAGGGCCTCGATAGCCAGTTTTGTGGACAGTGCAGCACCCTACTTACTGTTTTTCAGACAAGCTTGTCAAATGGCTTCCCTGTGATTGTGATTCGAGGGCTATCGGATTTAGCTGGAAGACAACGGGGAGAGAATGCAATTGGAAGATTTGGGTCTGTTGCAGCAGTAAATACAGCCAAAGCTGTTTTGGAGCTCATTGGCAAGCTGCCGGGATATGCTCTAATCAGCCTGAATTCAGGCTGCAAAAAATAAAAATATATTATGTAAAATATACAATATTCGAGTGCCAATCGTTTGCTACATAGACAAGGCACAGTGATTAAAAAAATATCATCAAACTATAACAAAAAAGTGTCATTTGTTTGAGTCTACTGAAATTTTCATCTATTATTCTTTTGTTCAACAAACCGAATTTGGATGAAAAATGCTGGCTTAATTATTGGTTTGGGCCGGGCCTAAAATCGAGATTGAATGTCTTTTTTGTCCATCTTTTTTTGAATAGTATGTTTTAAAAATTTTTTTTGTGTTTTCAAAATGATTAAGTAGGCCAATGAAATCTTGACTCGTGATAAAAGAGAAGGTTTGTTTCAATGAAAAGAAAAAGAATAAGTAAAATTCTATTTATATTTAAATGATTATTTTTATTTTATTTTAATTATAATTATTAAAATTCATGAGATATTTTAAAAACATTTTCGTAATTTTTAGGTGAATAAAATTGATGTAATAATAGTATGAAAGCGGAATAGAAACAAATCATGAAGTGCTAAATGTGAAAAATATTAATTTATTATCCAAGAGCACATAGATCAACTGACAGAGGTTGCTCTAGCTTAATCAAAAGTCTCAAGTTCAAGAGCTCTGAGTATACAGTTGTGTTAAAACTTTTGAGGGAGAGCTTTGTTACCCTTTGAGTTCTTTTCGGCTCGAATTCAAATTAGTCTTATACCAAAAAAATTGTGGAGATACAGAGTGATCTCCACAAAAAAAAATGTGAAAAAAAAATTCCATCGTGGTAGCTAGTAAAGTAGTTTTTAACTACAATAAGTTTAATAGTGAGAGATTATTATTTCATCCATAGATAATAAAATTTTTAAATTTTATAAACAGGATTATAAGATTATTATCATATGTTTTTTGTCATATTAATTTATTATTTTTAAATATATGCAGAAGGAATATGTGTTATTTTTTTAATTCTATTAGTAAAGATTAAAAATTTTACTTGCAGTGAATCAAAAATGTTTTTGTAAGTATAATATATTTAAAAGATTATTATCTCATTAACGTTTAAGAAATTTTAAAAATTCAGAAACTGAATTAAAAAAAAGGTTATGTGCATTTTTTGTTATATTATTTTTGATATATGTCATAATATTCTAATCTTATTGTACATGAAATAATTTATTTATCTAAACATTGTTTAAAAATAAAACTAGAATTCAATTTTTATATGCCGTTAAATTTTTTAAACTCGGTATTAAGAGACTGTCATACGTTTTTATTATATGTTGTAAATTTTAATTTTTATAATATAATCTAAAAGCTAATTTATCATCTAATAACTTGGTATGGGATAATTGTTCATATATTTATTTGGGATACGAGAAAAAAAAAATGTGGCTTTTCTTACAATTGTGATATAAAACAAGGGCTTTATAGCAAATTTTCTAATTACTTCTTCGCTCTATTTAGGGTTTCAAATTTTGAAGGTTTATGCGAATAAGGAAGCGGCCAAAGCACCCACAACATCAACAACAGCCACCATGGTTCTGAAGTAAGTTACTTTCCGTTTTATTTCCTACCCAGTTGTTTGTTTTTGCCCAGAATAAGCGAAATGGGGGAATTACGTGGAAGTTTCACTTCATTTTCTTTTTCCCTTCGGGCTTTCTCTCATTTTCTCAGCTACCCAAATTTTGGGGCTTTTGGTTTCTGGTTTTGTAACCATTTTTGCATATAGCATTTTGGTTGT
This sequence comes from Heritiera fomes, assembly GCA_032173925.1. Lineage (NCBI taxonomy): Eukaryota > Viridiplantae > Streptophyta > Magnoliopsida > Malvales > Malvaceae > Heritiera > Heritiera fomes. Next base: position 30,734,479 of record JAPDPM010000012.1, read on the forward strand.
TGACGTGATGTTGGAAAAAAGAAGTGATTCAGTTTATTTTTCTTTTTGTTTATATGTTTTCTTAGTCAAGCTCTTTTTTATTTTTAAAGATTCGAAATAATGGGACTAAGTAGTGTTGCGGTTATTCGGTAAATATGGGATTTAAGCACGAAAATGCTGTGGGCTTGTAGAAATGGTGAACATGGACTTATTTTGGAACTTGGCATATTTGCTTTTTTGAGTGTCTGCTATAGGGTTTTAAGTTTTATGATATTGAAAAATTTCTCTTTCCATTACATTTGGTGGTCGTAAAAATAGCATAATGTGTTATTTCCCTTGAGATGCTTATATTATGGCATTGGTTAAATTCAGTACGTAAGCAATTGCATAGCTGCATTCTGATTGTTGAATTTTGGTTTTGGGGTTTTAGGACTGAACTCTGCCGCTTTAGTGGTGCAAAGATATACCCTGGTAAGGGTATCAGATTTGTTAGATCTGATTCTCAGGTAACTCAACTTGGGCTCTAATTTGTGGGAAACAGAGGTTTCCCTTCTTGTTATCTTCTGGCTGTCTTTTACTTTGAAGGGAGGTGGTTATTTGGGCTGTTGTTTGAGGCTGATAAAACAATTCTCTAGGTCTTCCTGTTTGCAAACTCAAAATGCAAGAGGTACTTCCACAACAGACTGAAGCCTTCGAAGCTTACTTGGACAGCTATGTACAGAAAGCAACATAAGAAGGTAGAAGCTCCTTATTATGTATTGTTGTTCAGAATTTCGCATTGGTTTTGTCACATGCTCAAGTTCTTTCATTTTTACATTATTTGTGTGAAATAACTTTCAGGATATAGCCGCTGAAGCTGTGAAAAAGAGGCGTCGTACTACTAAGAAACCTTATTCTAGGTCCATTGTCGGGGCTACATTGGAGGTGATCCAGAAAAAGAGAACTGAGAAACCTGAAGTGCGAGATGCTGCCCGGGAAGCTGCTCTTCGGTATGCTTTCTTTTATTTTATTTTATGTAAAATCATGCTTACCTAGCTGTGGTGGATGCATTATTGAATGGTGCTAATTCCATTTGTTTAGCTTGTTTTTTATTACCTCCAGGATTTTGTATTAACCCAATTGATGTGTAAAGCTCCAGCCTCCTATGGTCAAACTTTATGTTATTTGGGAAACAAAATTTGCTTTGAATCCCATAGTCTGGAGTTAATATATAAATTTATCAATTCTGCAGTGAAATCAAGGAGAGGATCAAGAAGACTAAGGATGAGAAGAAGGCAAAGAAAGCAGAACTGATGGCCAAAACACAGAAGACACAGGGCAAGGGTAACGTACCCAAGGGTGCTGTTCCAAAGGGCCCCAAATTGGGTGGTGGTGGTGGAAAGCGTTAAGCTGACGAAGGTACAAAGTTGTATTACTGGAGGCATTGTAGTAATCGCTCATTTTTTGTTCAATTTTGTTTTGATTGTTTTGTTTCTTAATACTTGAGTGATTGAAGCTGTTTCAGTTGTTCCAAGGTTTTAACAGTTGATTTTATTTAATGGGTTTGCGAATTTCTGACTTCATTTTAAGCAAGCATGCCACTACAACATCTAAATTTTCAGGCCATTGGTTGCACTAGTTTTCTGACAAAAGTTATTTTTCTCGAAGAGTGGAATCTTGTTCTGAGAGATTCAATTTATTAACTGATTTGGTCGGAAATGTATTTATACTCTAGCTATTATCAGAGCAAGTATCTATAATGTTGAATGTTGGCAAACAAGATTCTGGTTCGATTACTCAAACAATAACCATAGCTGGCCAGAAATTTGTTAACAAGTATGCCTCTGCAAATATGTTGATACAAACGCAGTCACAACAATGAAAGTTGATACTCGTTCCTGTAAGCCTGAACATGCTTACGTAAATATGTTAAGCTATGGCAAGATTTGTTCATGGTGTAGTTTTTGCTTGGTCTCTCCACCCTTGGCAAAACTCAGTATTAAGTGGTAGTATTCCTTGAAGGTGATTCACTCTGTATAATACAATACAGGGTGCACGATTATCTCTCCCTCTTTGTTCTACCAGCTAAATTTGCTACTGTTGTGTTTTTTCAACTTCTCAGATCTGGCAAGCCGCGTTAAGAACGCTAGTGCTAATACACAAAGAAGCTCATCAATGGCCTTGGTACTTATCCGACTGGTTATTCAGGCTCAGCGTCCTATATCAAAGGAACTCCTAAGATGGTTCAGTTTTTTCCCCTGAAGATGGATAAGTTCCCAAGCAACTCATGATTAAGATTATAGGTTATAGATAGTCACCGGAAAATGGAAATGTATTCCAGTCTTGGTTTCTTAAGGTTCTGGTTTAGGCTCGCAAGAATCCCAGGCATGGCAGACTACTTAAGAACAAACTCCATCAGCAATAATATCCTAGGTTTTATCTGAGTTTCATCCCCTATCGTGGTTTTAAATTGGCATTTTATCAATATATTCAAGATTTTATTTTCAAAATACTCTCAATAATGATCCAATCCTAGTTGACAAGAAAAGAAAACTGCTCTTCTCATCAATTGAAGTAACCCTTGTGGGTGTAAATATCTTTTTATGAGTAACCTCCTTTCCCTTCTAATTGATAATAATATGTAGGATAGTTTTACTTAAATTTTAAAAGAAAAGCAAGGAAAAAAGGCAGAAATAGATAACCAAGTTGATCCTTATGGCTTCTGATTTTAAATGAAGACAGCAAAGGTGCTAGAGATGCCACATTGACGTTCATAGATCATTTTCCCATCATAATATGCCATGTAAGGCACGAATACATTAAGCATTGTCCCTGTGCAACCTCCTCTTTGTAATACCAGCGTCAAAGTATGCACACCATGACTGAATCAGGGACCAAGCTATGTTGAAGCCCGAGAAGGCGTCCGATTTCATGGACTGTCACAGATTCCAAGTCAATCTCGTCGGGGCCTGGGTTAGTGCTCCAATTTTCAACTGCATATAGTGTAACTTTCCAAAAGTTGTGATCGAATGACGAATTCTACAGAGAAAGGTGTTTGCAATCCTTTTTTTCCTTTTGTTCTTTTATATTACGACCACATAACAAATGCTTGTGAGAGTAATCGCAGCATGTCAATGGGGGGAGATTGTGAATGGCTTAAGGTTCAAACTGACCAGTACATGCAGTCTGTTTCATAATCCAACCTATGGAACTTATGGCTGTAGTTCTCTTTTCACTATAGAATTAGCAAAACTCATCAAAAGAAAGACAAAGACGAAAGCCATAAGCAATTTTCAAGCTCAAGACAGCAGTATCACATAATTGATTAAAGCCTAACAAGGTTTGCGGGGTTTTGAATTGGATAAGTTCGACGGTGTTAGACCATGGAGTATGTTCCTTTTATCCCTAATAAGGAACCCCACCTTAAAGGTGGTGAGCAAAGCCAGCAGGATGCTTGAGCCACTTTAAGTCAAGCACAGGCCTGGCAAATTTGGGGATATGAAGCTACAAAGCCTGCAGACAAATTGCACTCAACTCCAGGTTAACAGATACCAATTAAACGGCGCCCATAGTTGAAGAGATGGGTTTTTCTATGGTCTAGGCTTCTTAATTGACTATTTATTCCGGTTTCAGACAATATTTCAGCTTAGATGTATAAATATGAAATTTCGGACTTAGACAGCATCTAGAGTTTATGGAAATATGAAAATTTCTGGGAATGTCTAGCTCAAATAAGGCCAGTGAACTTACATTTATCCTGAATATCCATCAAGGAGTAACAGTTACAGGCAAGACATATAAACAAGAAAAGGCATCAGTGGACTATTAAATCAATGTGGCACCAGCACATCGCATGTAGAGAAGATCATAAAACTAAAAAACTTAAAAATGATAGGCAGATGCATAAAATTCTATCCAGTGTCAGCCCTCTTCATAAGTTTCAAAGGAAATGAACAAGAAAATAAGTAATGAACAAAAAAAGTTAAACTACTGGCACATCATGCTACATAAAAGATCAGTGAGATTAAAACTCAAAAGCGATGGCAGTAAAATTCATTTTGTTCACCTTTACCATCTATTGATAAACGTCTATCTTCTCCTTATGTAACTTCGATAAATGAGGATCCTCATAAGGGGTTACAAACCTTTGAAGGAACTTCTTTTCAGTGGACTCCAACAATTGACGGAGGCTGATTTCTTTCTTGATCAAACCGTTGGACAACAAAACTTGAAGTACTGACCACCGAGGAATAATTCTTTTCTCCGAGCTCAAAGTAAGAAGTTGCGGACGGTTTGCAATATATGAGGGTTTACAGCTCATCACATTGACAAAAAAATTCATCCTTGCATTAATCTTGTGCTCAGAAAGCATCATGCAGTTAGGAAACTTCCCAAAAGCTAAAGCAATTTCTTCGTTGCACCAACCCCATTCCTTAAAAATATTGAATTTTCTTTCCAATGTCGATTTGCTCATTAGTACCAAAGCTTGAAGAGCTGTAAGGGAAATTTGCTTTAATGGGTTGAAGCCAAGTTTCTTCACTTCTTCCACATTCCTTTTGAAATTCTCATGGCTTGTAGCAAAGACCCTTGGGTGGTCAACAAGCTTACTCAAAATATTTGATTCAGGCGCTCCATATTCTCGCAGAACTGCAAGATTAGGAGTAACAGCCGACTGAAAATCCCTTTCAAAAACACCTGGAAAACGCTTGTAAGCTACAAGAACCTTATCATCATCGCAGTGAGTCAAATCCTTGAAGCCATTGAAATTGGGAATGATGTGGCTATCTAAACTATTTCTCAAGATATATGGCCTTGAAAACAAGATGCTTAACGGACTGAAGTACAACTGAAGCATTTTCAGTTTACAATTTTTACAGTTGCATCAGTTAGTTAGTTATCCTAGTCAGCAAACTATCCATGTAGTTAGTTGTTCAGTTAGTTATCAATACATTCACGAAAGTAAGCAATGAACAAGAAAAATATTTCCCTCGTATCTTCTTCTTCTCTTCAAGTCATCTTTGCTGCAGCTTCAGTCTTCAATGGCTGTCGATCTTGATCAATAATTTCACATAGTATCAGAGCTTGCATTCATCTGCTTGTCTCGATCTCTATCTTCCCTTTGAAAACTTCTTTCTTGAATTCTTGACTGCCATGGCTACTACCAGACCTGAAGATTCACCATCCAGCCCCTTATTCCTTCATCCAGGAGAAAACCCCTCTTTGGTTCTTATGTCTCCAATACTCTCGGGGTCCAATTATCATTCTTGGGCAAGAATCCAAAAATAAGTATCAGTTTGTTGATGGTTCGATGAAGATACCAACCAAGGGTGATCCTCTGTTCTCGACATGGGAGAGGTGCAACACAATGGTCCTTTCTTGGATCCTTAATTCAGTCTCGAGTTCTATTGCAAAGAGTGTCATGTGGTTTGAAAAGGCAGTGGATGTGTGGCAAGATTGGAGGACAGATTCTTGCAAGGTGATGCTTTTAGAATTGCAGAGCTTCAAGAGGAAATTTACTCTTTACAACAAGGTAACCTGTCAATCACTGATTTCTTTACCAAGCTAAAGATTCTGTGGGATGAGATAACGAATCTTAGATCTATTCCCAACTGTTCTTGTGATCCAAAGTGTGCATGTGGAGCCTTGGATATGGCAAGAAAATATCAAGACAATGATTATGTGATACGTTTCCTTAAAGGTCTGAATGAGAATTTTGCTGGTGTAAGATCCTAGATCTTGTTGATTGAGCCACTGCCACCAATAAACAAAGTCTTTGCAATGGTGTTACAGCAAGAAAGACAAGTCAGTCCATTCCAGCAACTTGAGCCTAGTGTTTTTGCAAACAAGATTGTCAACAACCCAGTTTCTGCACCTGTCAATTCATTTTTCAGAAGGAATTCAGTCAACATGAAGAGACTTGTTTGTACATACTGTGGTTATACAGGTCACACAATTGAGAAATGCCACAAGAAACACGAGTATCCACCAGGTTTCAAGCCAAAGAGTAAATTGTCTGCAGCAAATCAAATTGAGGTGAATGTGTCAAAGGCAGATGAATGTCCACAGCCAAAATGCTAGGATTCTGATACTTTCCAAATACCATTTACCAAAGATCAGTACCAGAAGTTGCTTGGACTGCTTGATTCTATTAACATTCATTCTTCTCCCGTAGCTCATGTTAATGCTGCAAGTAAGTCTGTGTGTTCAACCCTTTCAACCATAGAACCTATTCCTAACTCAGGTAAAGTAGTTGCATCTTACGCTGTTCAAAATTCTTCCCTTCCTTCTTCAGCCTTTCTCATTGACTTGGGTGCAACTGATCATATCATTTGTTCTTTGCATTTATTTGAGACTTATCAACCTATTACTAACTCTTTTGTAAAGTTACCTACTGGTCAACATACCCCAGTCACACACACTGGCTTAGTCAAGCTATCTCAAGACCTTATTCTGGAAAATGCCCTCTTTGTACTAGATTTTTCGTTCAATCTTATTTCTGTCAGCAAACTAACAAAATATCTTCAATGTTTTCTAATTTTTCAAACTGAATTTTGCATGATACAGGACACCAGGACATGGAAGATGATTGGTTTAGCTAGACAAAGGCAAGGTTTATACCAACTCCAACCATCCTTACCTTCAAATAAGATTCAATCATTGATATCTTCATGTTTTCATTCTGTTTCTTCAAAACCAGTATGTCAAAAATAAGAAAATGAATGTTTGGTATTATAGGCTAGGCCATGCCTCACAACCTAGAATTCAATTGTTACATTTACTAGATCCCTCAATAAATGTACAAGAGACTATTCCTTGTGATGTCTGTCACTTTGCTAAACAGAAAAGATGTCCATTTCCCATCAGTAATTCTGTCCCTAGCTCGTGCTTTGATCTAATTCATGTAGACATCTGGGGACCATATCATGTAACATCCATATATGGTCACCATTACTTCTTAACTATTGTTGATGATCATAGCGGATTCACCTGGACCTACTTCATGAAACTAAAATATGAAACCAGACCTTTGTTACAGAATTTCTGCACTCTTGTTGAAACGCTGTTTGGAACCAAAATCAAAGAGATAAGAACAGACAACGGCCAAGAATTCAACATGGATTCATTTTATTCTTCAAAAAGCATAATCCATCAAACTTCATGCATACAAACACCACAACAGAATAGTGTGGTAGAAAGAAAACACAAACATCTTCTGAATGTGGGTAGGGCATTGAGGTTCCAATCACACTTACCTAAAAAATTTTGGGCAGACTGCATAAGTCATGCCACATATATCATAAATAGATTACCTTCACTAATAATTAACAACAAGACCCCTTTTGAACTCCTATACAAAAAACCTCCCAAGTTCACTTATCTCAAGGTCTTTGGGTGCTTGTGCTATGCATCAACACTAGCATCTCCTAGATCAAAGCTTGATGCTAGAGTTGTAAAATGCATCTTCCTTGGTTATCCTACTGCCACAAAAGGATACAAATTACTCTCTTTGCATAATAATGAAAATTTTGTCTCTAGAGATGTGATTTTTTATGAGCATATGTTTCCTTTTGATAAACTTGCCACATCCAATTCTAATCTTGAAACCTCCTTACAGAAAACACCCTCACTTCCCCTATCCAGTCCAAATTTGGTAACTGATCTGTCATATCCTATTGACTTGATGCAATCTAATACTCATTCTGCATCACCATCAAACACAGATACCATTTCAAACCTGGATCGCTTAAATAAACAATCCTCACATCAACCTTATACCGAAACTACCTCAACCAGAAGATCTACTAGACCTAAAGTCACTCGTTCATACCTAAATGACTATCATTGCCATCTAGCTAAAGCCAATCATCTCCAGGTTCTGGATTTTATAGTTCAAAATACAGGTACTTCTTATCCCCTTTCTTCTGTTCTTAACTATAATCATTGCTCAACACTTCACAAGGCATTTTCCATAGGAATCACAACCATTCCTGAACCACAGTCTTATGAGCAAGCAGTCCAACATGAATGCTGGAGGAATGCTATGGAAACTGAATTACAAGCCTTACAAGCAAATCATACCTGGGAATCAACTGATCTTCCTCCCTCCAAGAAAGCAATAGGATGCAGGTGGGTGTACAAGGTGAAGTACAAAGCTAACGGTCAAGTAGAGAGGTTTAAAGCCAAGCTTGTTGCCAAAGGCTACACACAGCAAAATGGAGTGGATTACACAGAAACCTTTTCACCAGTAGCTAAAATGAGTACAATTAGAACCCTTTTAGCCATTGCAGCAGCCAAAAACTGGTACCTCCAACATCTAGACATCAATAACGCCTTCCTCCATGGTGACTTACAAGAAGAGGTCTTCATGAAACCCCCTCTAGGTTACTCTACCAGGCCTGGTCAAGTATGCAAGTTGTTGAAGTCACTTTATGGCCTGAAACAAGCAGGAAGGCAATGGTACAACAGACTGAGCTCAGCTTTACTTGCTCAAGGTTTCCAACAAACAGCATCAGACCCCTCACTGTTTGTTAGAACCTCAAATTCCTCTTTTATTGTTCTCCTTATATATGTGGATATTGTAATCTTGGCCAGTAATGATGAGAAGATGATTCAAGACATGAAAGTCTACCTTGATACAGAATTCAAGATTAAGGACCTCGGCAAACTTAAATACTTCCTTGGACTTGAAGTTGCTAGATCACACAAAGATATTAACCGTTGTCAAAGAAAATATGCCCTTGAGATCCTCCAAGACACTAGCTTCCTCGCCTGCAAACCAGTAGCCACTCCTATGATTCCTTCCCTAAAGCTCTCAAAATCCAGTGGCACACCTCTATCAGATCCTACACCCTATAGAAGACTCATTGGGAGACTTCTCTATTTGACCACCACAAGACCAAACCTCTCCTATGCTGTTCAACAACTCTCCCAATACCTTGATCAACCAACAGACACTCATTTAAGTGCTGCACACAGAGTACTCCGATACATAAAGTCAAACCCAAGTCAAGGACTCTTCTTCCCTGCAGAATCTGACTTGAAGCTCAAAGGTTTCAGTGACTCTGATTAGGCTGCATGTTCTGACACAAGGAAATCTATTACCGGCTATTGTGTCTTCCTTGGAAATGCATTAATCTCATGAAGTCAAAAAAACAGCAGATTGTCTCTCGCTCATCCTCTGAAGCAGAGTACAGGGCTCTCGCTTCTCTTCCTTGTGAGCTTCAATGGCTCTTGTTCCTTCTCAACGATCTCCATATATCTCATCCCACACCAGCTCTCATCTTTTGTGACAATAAGTCAGCCATAGCCATTTCAGAGAATCCCGTCTTCTATGAGAGAACATAGCATATTGAAATCGATTGTCATCTCATACGTCAGAAACTTCAAGCTGGAGTGGTTAAGCTACTGCATGTCTCATCCTCATCCCAGCTATCTGACATCTTCACCAAGCCACACTTTCCTACAACCTTCAACGCCCTGTCAACTAAGCTCGGCTCCTACAACCTATACACTCCAGCTTGAGGGGGGCTAACGGACTGAAGTACAACTGAAGCATTTTCAGTTTACAGTTTTTACAGTTGCATCAGTTAGTTAGTTATCCTAGTCAGCAAACTATCAATGTAGTTAGTTGTTCAGTTAGTTATCATATACTGATATAAAATGAGCCTTGTACATTCACGAAAGTAAGCAATGAATAAGAAAAATATTTCCCTCGTATCTTCTTCTTCTCTTCAAGTCATCTTTATTGCAGCTTCAGTCTTCAATGGCTGTCGATCTTGATCAATAATTTCACAATGCTTGCAAGGTTAGAACTTGAAACTCCTCTAGAGTAAAAGAATTGGAATTTCGGCAAGAGAGTTTTCTCAGGATCGCACACCTGGAATTTCGAGAATCTTTTAATGAGGCTTCTGATCTGGGTTTGTGAGAAGCCATGGTTTTTGAATAAGCTAATTACAGAGTCTGGTGTTTGTGGAGTATCAAAATGGGCTTTATAGGAAACAACTAAGCAGATACTGGAGATAACCCACACGAGTTTATGAGGTAAGAAATCATAAATGAGTGGTGATCAAGTGTATTTCCTGCTGATATATACCTGATACCCAATGAAATTAGAGTATGGTTTTGAAGAAAGTTGACATCTTTAAAATTCGGTACAATCCCGGAACTACCTCTCATGTAGAGTTGGTTTTTGCAGAATGAATAATCATATTGATTCAAAGACTGAAACTTTAACATTAAAGACGGTAAATTAAGGACAGAAGAGAGAGAAAAAAGAAACACACTTTGGAACTAAATCGAAATTGAACAATCCACCACAATTGTTATCACTCCTTGCTATATCATGTGAATCAGATTTCAGACTGTGAATGTGTTAGGTACTCAAGCTCAAATAGAGAGCCTAGCCTAAAAGACCAGTATAGTAGGTAGGAGAACCTTTTAAGCTTAAATACCCCTTCACAATTGTTTGTAGAGTCAATGTGAGATCGTAACATTGCCCACCCCTTGAGAAGCCGACGTCCATGGTGGCCCACTCTAGATGGCTTTCACTCTGGATTCTTCTCGGCACTAGGTAGCCCTTTTTTAGGTCGCCCCTTCCGCTCTACGGTAGCCCACTCTAGATAGCTTCACTTTGGACCCTTATCAAGCACACCAATGTTAGATACTCAAGCCCAAAGAGAGAGCCTAGCCCAAAAGACCTGTTTAGTAGGTAGGAGAACTCCTCAAGCTTAAATACTCTTCCACAATTGTTTGTAGAGTCAATGTGGGATCGTAACAGAATGCTTTCCGTATGGGCCATTTTTCTTCAATACTGACATGGGTTTTCAGTCCCATGAGCTTGAGCATATATTTCTTTGGTTTCCATGAAAGGGTTTATGGTTTGGGGTTCGACTAGACTGTACCCTACGTGTTTGACAAATCTCCAGTTTTCTCTTTTGCGGCTAGTACTCCTTTCGTTCCCAAAGCGTGCTATTGAATTTGACTATTGTTTACTCACTCTCAAGTCTCATCTCTTCATTTTCTCTTTCCTTTTTGGGTTGATATATTTGATGGAGTTGACCATTTGGTTTAAAATTGAAAATCAAAATTAAAGAGTAAATTTGGTTTAAAATTGTTCATGCATCGGGTCTGGATTTCAAAATGCTTACCCAAACTTCAACTCGATTTATCCCCATTAGGTTGTTTATTTGAATTTTTTATTAAAATAATTTAAAAATAATTATGTTAAATATTTTAATACTTTTGGCTAAAATAATAAAAAAGCTTTTAAATTTTATTATTTTATTTAAATAAGCTTTTATTCATTTTTTTGTATTTATATAATTTCTTAACCTTTAATTTGAATTTGAACAAACTTTTAAATTTTAATTTGTACTCAAACAAGCTCTTAAATAATTTGTATAACCAAAAAAAATTGTATTTACATAAACCGTTAATATGTGACGGTCCGGAATACTATAAATTTCACCAATTTCACATTTATAAATCACATACATAGGTTGGGCTCGTATACAATGTCAATTAAACTCCAAATAAAAATTTATTAATTATATGTAATCTTAGGATCCGAAAATTCATTTACATCAACAAAAGATTCATATTTACATCCCAAGTTTAAGGTACATAAAAGTAGTACTGTACAAAAATTTTAACATATAAAATATTCCAAGTATATCTCGACGAACTGGAGAAGTCGCCTAAGGAATATCGAAATTAGGTCCTCTTGAAATAGCAGACCCGAACTTACTACAAATAATTTAGGAGTAGAAAAATAAAGAGTGAGTGAAATGTGCTCAGTAAGAGACATCTATATGAAAGTTGATATAACATATCTTATATGCAAATTTTCATAAAATGGATATTTATACAAAATATGAATTTAAAACATGAAATAAAACACATGATCTATTAAGAAGGATACTATAGTGGGTTGGGTAATCGGGTAGAGTATGAGAGGTACTTTGGAGTACCTGTCGTGTTCTAGTATCCAAAGCCACTATAGGGAATTTATTTGATTAAATTAAGTCACAAATTCAATATAAATTCAATATCTTGCAAAATATAATATAAAACATTAGAAATTAAATAATTTCTCCGTAAACATCTTTAAACCATATTTAAATCAATTTTCCAACAGATAGTTCCGTAAATAATTTCACAAGCATAACATTCATATCGGAAAAATATATCACACGGATAAATCAAAATCCAAAATATATATTAAACTGGAAGTGGCTAGATCTAAGTTAACCAGGGATTTACCACCTCAGCATAATTTTAGTGGAGATTAGTCTACACCCAATAGATACATGCACTATAATAGACGTATGACCATAGTCAGGGGGCCATAGTCAGGGGGCCATAGTTAGGGAGCCACAGTGTGAGCACTAGTTAGGTGTCACTTGTGGGAGCTAGAAGACTAGGCTAAAGTCAACAACAATAAAAATAGAATGGAAATGCATGTACCCAACGGTAGCTACGGGGCCAACAGTCTCTAAAACCATGTAAAATAATTTAAAGTCGTTTACAAAGATAAATTACATTAAAATGGCCATGAATTCATCCTCCCTTCATTGGCCGAAATGCTTCTTTCTTCCATACATATTGAATTTCTAAACTTTAAGCTTCCATATTAATTCCAAACTTATTTATTTAATTTTCTACACTACTTCTACATGGATTACACAATAAATAACATTAAAATTCAACCCTTCATGCCGAATGGTCTTCTTCACCCCCACTTATTGTTTTTTTCCATTTATGCTAACTAAGCTTAAATTCGTGCTTTTCATCATTCCCACGTCATTTTCCTACATCAATTTCCATCAAAACATATAATTTTTATGGGCATGAAAGGTTGACCGAAACCCTTGACTACTCAATGTCGTAGTTCTAACATGATTTAAGCTTTAAGAGGTATGAAAACAACTTGACCATGTAGGAATTAGTAAGAAAACCATGAAAAAGTCTTGAGTTCCTATAAATCTCACCTTGACCAAAACCAATGGGAGGACTTGGAATATGATTTGGCCACTTTATGCTATGATTTTGGTACCAAGAGAAAGAGCACTGGAAAATATGCAATGTTTGTTAAGAGATTTTTTGGTTTTAGCTTAGTTTTCCTTAGGTTGTTGGAAGGTTTCTTTTCTTCCCAAGCTCACGTTAATGGAGGCTGAGTGTGGGTTCTGTTTCCAGCTGAAAAGTGACGAAGAAGATGCTGGAGAAGATGAGAAAAATCAGAATTTATGGGCAAAATGAATTTTGCCCTTATACTTAAAAGATTTCTTCTAAAATTGCCCCTAAACTTTGACTTTGTTGAAAATAGTCTATCCAACCTCCAAAATATTTTATTTAATCATAATTCAATTTTATTTAACTTGCTCTAATGTTTGGTGAAACTTTTATTGAAGTTTGGTTACTAGTTTGGGTGAAATTACTAAAATACCCTTAACCGTAAAATCGCGTAAATATCTGTCTTCACATCTAGTTTCCTCCATCCATCTAGATATTCTAAAACTATATTTTATGATGAATTATTTGGTATAGTCCGTAGGTCCAAAGTTCTCTTAATTTGACTGTTATTTCCAAAAAATTTAATGGCCTATGAACTAAACCGTCATTTTCTAAATTGTTACATATTCTTTGAAATATGCAAAAATAATTAAGATTGAGGCTAAGATTCTTACCATAATATTTTTCAGGTCCAAATATCGAGTCCTTGAAGTTTCACCTTCATTTGGACTTTTGGGAATCGATGGGGCACACTTACTGTTTAACCTTAATACCTAAATATGATCGAATATAAATTAATTATAACTATTCCAAAAATCTCAATTATATAAATATAATTAGACAATACTCGAAAATTCAAGGTCTCACATAATATAAATCAATCTTTTATAGAAATAAGTAAATCGATTTTTTTGTTGAGTTTAAAACTCGACTTCCTAAAAAAATTGATCAGATATAATATTTATAATGTATTATTTAATTATTTATATTATTATTCAATTTATAATTTTAGACATTGAATTAATCGAATAAATTGACTTGTAAAAATTAACTTAAATCTGAAATCGATTTAATCAAATCAAATTAACCAAATTTTGATTGGTTAAGTCGATTTGAATAAACTTTTATTCCTCTATAATCTTTTATTTGAAATAAGAGTTTATTTGAATGCAAATTAAAGTATAGGCTTATTTGAGTAGAATAATAATATAAGGGATTATATTTAAAAAGTGAAATAATTCAAATGCTTTTTTATTATTTTATCCTTTTAAATATGTTTTATTTAAAAATTAAATATAAACTAATTATTTAATTATAAGAATATTTTATGGATCAAATTTGGATTCTGATTTGAAAATTAAAATCCAAAATCCAACATGGACCAAACCTGACTAGTAGTTTGACCCGTGAATTTGTGTTGGTTTGATTTAATTTTTTTTTGAAACGTTAAAACAAAATCTTAAACAATTGATTTCAATTTGATGCAACAATATTTAAAGTAAGAGTTAATATATAATGCACTAACAGTGTATAAAATTTATACACTGTCAGTTAATCAAATAATGCCACATCATTAATGAACATAATTTTAAACTGCATAAACCCTTAAATATAAATATTAATGAAGTTTTTAAATTTATTTTTAAGGGCATGTGCATTTTTAAGTTTTCCTCATTAAGGAGATGGTATTATGTGGTTCATTAACAACATATAGAAGTATACACTATCAATACATCATATATAAACTCTTAAAGTAAGCAACCTTTAATTGTTTGTTCTCAATTTAACTTTTTATAGATTAGTTTTTTTTCCGAGCGCATTTAACTTTTGTATGATAAAATTATAAAAATATCCATAAAGTATTAATTGAATGAATAATATTTCTGTAGTTTTATTTAGTGCAATTAACAATATAACTCTTTTTAAAATCATAATTTAATATCAGCATGCAAATTCAAAAAATATGTTAAGTGAGAAAAGTTGAAACCAAGAAAGAAAAATGGTTGGAGTTTATTCAAAAATTTAAAATAATAAGTTAAATTACAAATCATATATTTAATACATATAACACTATATATATAAAATACTTATAAATATTTTAATGTACAGTAAAAGAGTATGTAGAAATATATAAGGCTTTTATTAAGAGTTTGTAAAATAAAAATTTTAGTTTGCCGCAAAGGTAAGCACTAACACTTACTTTGTCTTTGTAAATAGGTATCATGATACCTGCAATCAATTAGTAGAAAAACCTTGTAAACAAAAATTCAGGCAAATTATATACGATAAATAGTGGCTAATGATGGTTGATTGGCTATAAACAGAAATAATGCAAAAGGTCTTTCAACTGAGAGCGACATGATTTTTGTTGTTTTCCATATATGATGCCCAAGGATTCTCTTCGCTAAAGTAGCGAAGATGTTTGGTACTTTGGACAAAAAAGAAATAAGCAGTGATAGCTGGAGCAGATGTGAGAATTCCAATACACTATCAGTTCAAGGTGAGGAAGGTAGAAAAAGGTTAAAAATGGAAGTCTGGAGGTTTAGAAAAGTTTTCAAAGATTGAAATCTCTTCTTCTTTCCTTGTTGACTCGTTTTACAGCTGCCTGGGATCACGTGCTAGCTTTGCATAGCAGAGGTAATGTTTTTGATTTGACAGTATTCAAGTCCCTCAACATGGCAAGTGGCCAAGTGTTCCTATGCACCAAAACTGTCTGTTTGTGAAAAAGCTTATGAGAAAGCTAAGCTTTTTTGGGTGAGTTCAGCTTGCTTAGTGTGTGAGACCTGTTCACCTGATGCTGGGATTTTTCATAGTGTGAGGCCTATCACTCAATTTTGGGTTTTCTTCAGTGTGAGGCCTGCTCGGCATATTGGGCTTGTCGAGGCCTATATGCTCAAACTAGACTAAAATATTCTGGGCTTCATGTATAGGACCTCACAGAAACATATAAGTTTAGACCCGTTCTCATACCTGTACGTAATGGTTAAAAGATTCAGTAACTACATAGCATGGGAAACCTCGTGCATTTGGCAAGAAAGTGTGGCAAATAGTATTTACTTCATTAAATGGTATGAACTTAAGATATATACAATCCCTCATCTATCATACAAAACGATACAATGTCAAGGGAGGCCATTAAAGTTCTACCTAAAAAAAAAAGCTATGTTCAAACTTTGCAATTAATAGCAACACTAGCTCAACTAATCAAAAGAATTGAAATGCTGATAAAGCAATCTCGTCAGGAAAAACAACATTATCACTAGCTCCTTGTACTACCTATGATTCCAATCAAAACTTGACCTTGGGTGGGAAAATTAATCAAGAATGCAATACTATTAGAAAATATTTTTGCTAAAACGTATCTTTGACACAGCCCCAGGTTAAACCTTGTTAAGAACATTGCAAAGGATTTTGCCACTTCACAATCCAAGCCTGAATTCTTCTCGGAAGGCTCAGCCTGTATCTTTCCTTGCTGCCTAGCTAGGTATCTTTCCCTCTGTTCTTTCTATGAAGCAAAATCAGAACAGGATTGAATGTTGGAGAAAGAGAAAGTCAGAGAGAGATTGAAGAGGCTAAGTTTTTGGGGAATTGCGGTTATGGGGAGAGAGACGAGAGAAACAAAGAGGAAGATGCTTTTGTAAACTCTATAAAAGTTACGAGTATAGTAAATACAACCAACTCCTGCAGAGTAAAACGAAATTAGAACTACCTTGAAGGCATCGGCCTTGCCTTGTAGTAACCTGAGTTTTTTGCAATATAGTTGTTTAAAGCATCCCTCGTAAATTCATCAGGGTTCATCCCATCATCAATCAAACCACACCATAAAGGAACAAATTACTACTACGACCTAGAGAAAACAAACTAATATCTTAAATACTTAAAAACCAATTATAATATAACTAGTTAATTAATTCCACAACAAATAGTGATGATAGATCATGCCTGGGAGACAAATAAGAAACAAATGTAATTACTCTTATAAGTATATAATTACACCCAGATATTGGCAATACTGTTAATTTAGAGTTGAACATGTTAGTTTGTATAAGCTAAATTAAATCAACATGCCAAATTATTTTGACAAAATCATCAGCTTATGATACGAATACTAATTCATGAAATCTAAATCCTAAACCCTATATATATATATATATACACAGAGAGAGAGAGAGAGAGAGAGAGAGATGGAGTAAGGATTGGTCTCACGAAGTTGAAGTTGATGCATGCATGAGTAGTATCATTACTAATATTGAAATCCTGAAAATTTTAATTTTCAATATATGTCCATTATTAACCTAACTAACAACTCAAATGTTGGCTCAAAGGATATATCATACACACATGCACACACACCTTCTATCATCAACTTACTTGGCTAGCATTAATTATATATGCTGTGCAATATTTATGTTCTGGGGAGTTCCGTGAATATCATGAATCAGTCAAAGAATAGCTAACAAAATTGCTTTGTTAATAGCTTAATGAGTCCAGTTTTAAAGCTTTGATTAACTAATCATCCGTTTCACTACTGTTTCTAGATTGAACTTCTCTACTTCAACATACTTAGCAACCAATCAAATAGTCAAGAATCAGAACACAACAAAACAAATTAAACTAGCTATAATAAAGAATAACATTGATGTGCTCTTTTCTGAATCAGATATGACTAAAGGCTTATAAATAGCAAACGTGTTATGGAATACTATGCTTCATTGTCCTTCACTGGACAGGACTAAAGTTGTCTCTTGGTCTCAACAAACATGATACATTGATATATAGCAGTTTCAAAGGTTTCTCAAATGTGCTAATTTCGACCACAATAATATCTGCATTTGTTGTAATGACTAATGATCCAATAAAACGACTAAACTTAACTTTCTCGATGTACGAAATTTCTTAAACAGAAAGTATTCTTGCTCCTATAAATTTTCAACTTTAATGTCATTTTTCCTAAAATCAAGTTCAAATGTTAAGCCAAAATTTATACCAAAATGAAATTAGTCTCCACAACACAACCTCAAATAAACAGAAAAAAAGAACAATAGTATTAATTTCTAAACATACTTGAAGCAGCAAGAACAATGTCTTCCACAAGAATGAGCCCACCAAGCCCCAACCATGCCAGCAGAAAAGCACTCAGAGACTAGAAAATATGAAACCGACCTTATCCCAGCCGGCAGTGCAATTGAAATATGGAATCAATCTTAGCCCTAGCTTTGATCAGCAGTGCTGTTGGTAATCAGCAATGATCAAAGAAATTTCAAAAGTGGAAAATGATTTGGGGGCTTTCGGCGATGATAGGCAGTGGTGCAGCTGGAGGAGCAAAGCATGGGGTTTGGGGATTTGGGGAAAAAGAAAGAGAAATAAGCTTGTAGCCTTTAACACGACGTAATGCCACGCTTTTCTCCTATTCTTCACCTCTTAATCAATGTCTACAAAGTTTGCAAGATCCTGGCCTTGCTATAGTTGCCCTTTTCTCACCTGCTGAACAACCAAATTTTTCATCAGGAAACGTGTTATACAAAAAAAAAGATCTTGTAAGCATATCAAGCAGTACCACTCAACAATATCGTAAATAGTGACCCAACTATTATGGGAATATAAACCACATTCAGTCTAGGATTACTGGAAAACCCTTATATAGGGGGAAAAAGACAACGACCAAAATTACACCATATAGAGAACAAATCATAGCAAACAAAGCTCACTTCATCTTTTCCAAGATCTTCTATATCAAATACATTTTAAAAATTTTGCAATTTAACATCCCATGTTGCAGAGGGTTGAATTCGATGCATTGCAAGTGTTGATCTATAGTGAGCAACATTGTGAACACTTTAGAAGAGAGAGTAACGTGGTTAACAGTAAAAAGTGCAGTGAAAATTACAGTGAAGGGGGATGAATGATGCATCAAGAATTGATACTCGGGCACTGATGGTTCTGCAAACTGCCATGTCAGGAGTTTATTCCCATTTCTAATCCACAACAAGAAACCACTTATTGAACTGGATTGAACTGAAGATAAGGAGGGTTATTTTCCATTTCTGATGACATCCCAACTGTTGAAAGATTAGTCGTACTCGCACAAGAGAGAAACACCTGTCGAGAACAAACAGATATTCCAGCATTAGTAACTGAAAAATTAACAAGTAATTGAAAAAAAAAGTCAATACCTACAAAACACCTGCAGAGAAAAACAGCTGTAGCATTAGCAACTAAAAGATTAACAAGAAATTAGAAAAGAAAAATTATTACATACAATATATCTGATTTATTATCTAGATTTTGCCTACCTCTTTGGCAAAAGGATTATCAATGTTAAATTCAAGCCTTGGATTTATAGTAACTAGTTTCACATATAGGAAGTGCAGATTATGAGCATGGAGGACACAAATAAGATAGAGGATGGACATAGTATATTAAGAAAATGATGACTTTATAGGTTTTTTAACCTCTACTTGTAGATACTTCTTTCTTTCACTGATTTTTTCCCTTCTAACCTACATAATGAAAACATGAATCAAACAAATTAAGCATTATTCTCTAATGAAAGAGAAGAGACCTGGTGATAAATCAGAACACACTTTGATCACAACCTCAAAAATACCCAAGAATGAAAAACATACAAATTCAAACAAATCAATCATCACGTTTGAATCTTTTGAACTGGGTAAGGGCTCAGATCCCAACCAATCCTAAATAGGATAGGGGCCTTCTTTATGATATGTTCTGTATTCAGATCCCCAGCGTTATATGCTGGGGCCTATTCTCTAGTAAGAATTTCTGGTAAACAAAACTAGTGATGTAGTTATCATCCACATAACTGAATGTCAAATTATTACTCCCTCATGGGAGAGGAAATGTATCATTTCCGAAGAAATCAAAATTTAAACAACTATTAGCAGAAGCCAGAGTACTACAAAGGGTATAAGTGAAACTTACTGGTTCACCTTTCTTTAGCAAAGCAATAAGAGTATCGAACGGCTGTTTTCCTGGAAATTGAGAAGCATATACTCATTTAAGGTAAATATTCAATGATGAAACTGTCATAATACTTCGAATGAAAGTAGAAGATATAAAATAACAGTAATCAAACTTTTTGTGCCATATATTGGATCTAAAACCCAAACATAATCTGCAGATTTCTCATTACACCTCCTGCCTTTTTCCTCCATAACTACAATTCCAATTCTGATGATTCTCACCAACATGAAGTGAAAAAAAAAATACAAAACCTTATGACTCCAAACAGAATCTAACATCGAAACGATAATACAAGAACTAAATGCTCATCCAAATCCTAAATGCCTTATTACCGAGTCCTAAATCCAGCAAAGTGAAAAAGCTTCGATTCTTTTTTGTATAAAGAAGAAAAATAGTGAGAAAACTAGAATAGAAAGGGAAGTAGAGACGGCAAAAGAAGAGGGAAAAATGGAGAAAGAAACCTTTGCACAGACTTCGACGATCGTTTAGGAGAGAAGAAATGCAGGCCTTGACGATGGCCGTTTGGGAGAGAATATAAGATTGAAGGAGGTGCTGATATTTGGGAGAGAAGTCTGAAGGAGATGTTGAGATTTGGGGGCATTTGGAAGAGAAGTCTAACGAAGATCGTGGATTTGAGAGAACAAAGTGAACCTTGGCAGCCAAAATGATTTAAAAAAAAAAGCAGTGACGTTCTTCTTAGCAAACGCCGTGAAAATTTGAATGCGAAATTCATTTTTTATTTACTATAGCCTATAATGGATATAATATAGTGGCACTGCATTGATAACCATGTTGAATTTTTAAATGAAAAGGTTACTAATTTACAAACAGAGCGGTGTTTGTGCCAAAATTGCCGGCAAGATTAAAAAAATGAAAATGAAAATATTTTTTTTTTTATGAAACGCCGTTAAGTAACTGTAACATCCAGAATTATAAAATTCGGACTAACTTTTTTTCTTTTAATTACTATATTTCCCATTCAATTAGTCGGTATCAATAAGTTTGCATTCAGTGTCAGTGTAAGTTCTTTTTTTTCAATTTTCATTATACTGCATAAACATGCTTTAACTTAACATCACGCTATTTACATCCTATCGCAAACACATTTACTGTGCATTTATAAATCTGAATATAAATATAAAATTCTAAATATATGTATATACTTGATCACTTGGTACTTTTAACCTCCAGCAATTTCTTCGACCAACTAAAGGCAGCGGACTTTGTGTATTTCGATAAGCTATCTGGGATGGTGAGAAGGGGGTGAGCTTTGGGGAAAGCCCAGTAAGAAACATATATAAAAGCGCATATAAAATGCAGTTAAATAAAAATTACTTAATTTACTGATTAAGAAAAAGGCATATTAAAAACAAATATTAAAATGCATAAAAATATTTATTTCTTAGCAGTTCACTAAGGCATAGTATCAGAAGGATACTATAGTCGGCTAGATAACCGGGTAGAGTATGAAAGGTATTTTAGAGTACCTGTCGTGTTCCGGTCTCTAGATGCGACTATGGGGAGTAAATTCAGTTGACGATAAAACGATTAATCGATATAAAACGTTTAACACTTTATGCAATGCAATTTCAATTCATTAATCAATATAAAACATTTGATAATTCATGTGATGCTATTTCAAATCAATAATCAGCATAAAACATTTTATAATTTATGCGATGTAATCTCGAATCATTAATCACTGTATAAACCATTTATGTAGGCGATGCTATGAGACCATTTCAGTATGCAACTTCGATAAACAATATGCTAACAATTTCAAAATCATGAGATAATGCAATAATTTCAGAAACTTCGCTCAGTACAGTAATGCGATTCATTTAAAATCTTTAAAATAGGATAAATGCACTTGCATCAGAAAAACATATACTGAAAAACTTGTATCACTTTCTTTGTCACTTTTCAATCAAATCATGCACTAGTCTCGTAAATCAAATCATTCACTAAATCAATTATCAATCAAGTTTCACTTATCGATAGAAAATAATCTCCCATAGACTCATGCACGCACTATATCCCATAAGGGACCTATATAGGAAGGCTAGGGATCTGGAACTCCTTAGCCAATCCTATGAAACACTATAACGAATGGCCATCGTCGATCACTCACAGTTCGCACTGGTCAGGTGCTCATTGTGTAAATCTGTGGGGTTCGACCGTAACTCCCACAGTCATATCATGTAAAAGGGGAAGGTTTGGGACGTCTCCCAGCCTAATCATCACTGTCTCGTATGCACAATCATCAGGGAGACATCAATTTCATAAAATCACTTCATATACTCGTAAATCATTTCATATAAATCACTTCATGTAAATCCTTTCATGAAATTCAGTTCATGTAAATCATTTTGTATAGCTCAATTCATGTAAAACACTTCACAAACCTCAATTCATGTAAAACACTTCATAAAATTCAAATCACGTAAATCGTTTCATGTAATTTAATTCATGTAAACCGTTTCTTGTAATTCAATTCGTGTAAATCATGCCATGCGATTCAATTCATATAAATTATTTCTTGTAAATCAATTTATGTAAATCACTCGTGTAATGCAATTCATGTAATTCATTTCATATAATGAAATTCGTAAATCATTCAGATAATGCAATTCATGTAAGTCATTGCATGCAATTTAATTTGTGTCAATCATATTATGTACTCATTTCATGTAAATCATTTAATGTAATTCAATGCATATAAATCATTTCATTTAAATCAATTCATGTAAAACATTCCATATAATGAAATATTTAAACTTGTAGGAATTAAAGATAATTCCTATTTCTTGTATTTAGGAAAATTGGATAAGAACGATTAAAACGAGATTTCAATGAATTTTCAATTGCAATTAAAACATGTTTTATACGACTCCTATATATATATATCTTACCTCTAGTCCACGCAATATCTTTTCATTCTCACTATTGCTTTTGAAATTCTATCGTCCAGAATTTCCACTCTGCACAGTAATATTACTTTATATTATATTTCATATCACCATACTACAAGGATAATAAATATTCTATACTTTCTATTTATCAATCTCAACAAGTGATTTATTTAAATTTCTCTTCTAGACACCACACAGAGCTATGATCAAGTCATATTTCTTCCCCTTTCCAACAATCACCAATCTCATTAATCCTTATGTTATATTCATTTGTTTTTAAATTACGATAATTTACACTGAAATCCCATTTTCTCACTTAGACCACATTCCTCCTCATAACTATAATTTATCTTCTTTACAATTTACTTTCAATAATAATTTCTACTTATCTCTAACTATTTTTCTTTATATATTTTGATTATAAAATTCACATGGAAATCCTTTTAAGCAATATTTTAACCTACCCCTCACATCTTGCACTAAGTTTATATTTTCTTCGCATTTCACCAATATTCTTGATTAATTCTAATTTACTTCACCTATATCCTGTAATATTTTCATTTTAGTTAACCTGTTATTCTTGGATTCTCACTTTATTATTTTCCAATGCAAATTTCACTAATAACTCTTATTAATATTGTTATATTATTTTCTTACTCATAAATCATTAAATTTAATGTGTAATCTTATGAATTTTGGTTAACCAATTTCCTATTTACCTAAGAATTTATTCTTTAATCATCAAATTCAATAATTCATCCCATGAAAATACTATATACTTGGCCAAAATTCCACACTTAAATCTAATTCTCTCTTTAATTATTAATTTAATTTATAATTTTTTGTTACCATTAACATTATTTATTTATTCTTATTTTCTTTCTTTCTTTTCTTTTTCCTATGGTCGGCAGCAGCTTCATTTTTTTTTCCAAGGGTTCAATGGCTCATTCTTTGTGCTTTCCATTCTTTAAATCAACTCTAGTTTTATAAACCTTTCCTATTCATCTAGGAATTACATCAAACATCTTCAAGTCATAAGAATTTCATCACCATCGCCTGCCCTGTTCTAACCAAAATTCACCCCTATTTAACGCCACTTCATGTTTTGCAACACTCATCACTACAGCCATACTTCAAGTCAAGTTCCTATCATCCTATACTACTAATTCATATCAAAATACATTAAAATCACCAATTTTCTCCATTGTTTCTGCCATAACCGAACCAGTCTTCTTCTCCTATTCTCAAATTTAATTCCATTCTTGATCCTAAATACATCATTCATGCATAAAACAAGTTAAATACCATAGTTAAAATCAAGCAAAGCACCATCAAATGGCTTTACCTCATTCAGCCGAACAGAGCAGTACCAAATTAGCCTTTTCCACGTTGATTCAGTCCAGCAAACTCCAACTTTTGAGCAGTTCTTAAGATGGGAAATAGAATTGATAAGGAAACTTGATGGTTTAGTAGAGGGATGGTGATGAATTTGGCAAGTAAAGAGAGGAGAAACGTGAGCCAAAGAGGGAGGAAAATTGCTGCTGCATTGCCGACTTTCTCTGCTGAAATAAGATCAGTTTTTAACTCAATTTAATTTCAGTTTTAGGTACAAAAATCAGCCATGTGGTCTATTGGTTTAATCTCTCCCTCTTTTCTCTCTTTTTTTTTTTTTTCAAGTCTGCATAAGCGGACACGAATGGTAAGCTTCCACTTATTTTATTTCTTTTTTTTTTTTTTATAAAAGTCTGCTTTGCAGACTTAAATGTTGCGGCAAGCTTCACTTGGAAGCTTGCCGTGACATTATTATTATTATTTTATTTATTTATATATTTATTTTATATATATATTGTACATATATATACTTGTATATTAAATATAATATATATGATATACATATATTTTATATAAATAAATATTATATATATAATCCTTACAATATATATTTTATTATTTATAGATTGTTTTATTTTTTTTATAATCTTTATTATATGTGTATATATGTACACATATATTTCTTTAATTTTAAATACTTCATTTTTTTTTACATTCTAAAATTTAATTTTCCATTTAATTGAATTAATTCTCACAACTCTTAAATATTCCATGTTAATTATAGGAGTCTACGTAATTAAACTTACTCACCAAATTTGAAAAATTGTGGTTATCACAGTAACTATCTCTAAATACTGAAATTCTTGTATTGTAGGAATGAGCTAATCTGAAATGAAAGAACTAGAAATGGTTAAAATAAAATCGGCTCTCCATACTAAAATAAACTTCGGATGAATTTAAAGCTTGGACAAGATGTACATTTAGCATAATCATTTATAGAATATGAATCAATAAAATTATGGATTCTTGATAAATTATTTTTGAAAGAAATTTGCTTTGCCAAATAAATCTTTCACTCAAGCTTTATGGATTACAATTAGAGAAGGTCCAGTGAAACAACATACTACTAGTTTAGGAATTGTTCCATACTGAGTCCATAAGTTAAATATTTCAAGAAAAGTATATAAAACTCTGTTAAAAAAAAAATAAAAGTATATAAAACTTGTCTCCCTTACATTTCTTTCCTTTCCTTTTTTTTTGCTATAATTAGCTAAGAAATAACCATTTAAGGTTGTCTTTTCTTTGAGTGCAGCCTTGATAATTTCTGATCTTTTCTTTGTGAAAAATGTTTGATTAATTGTTCACTAAGAGAAAATTAATGACTAAAAAGTGATGAAGGTACCTTGATTTATATATGGAGCCAAAATACATATTATGATGGCAATTGACTTTAATCTGTAAGAAAAATATACATAAAAGCTTAAAGGATAGCTATCTTAAAATGAAGTTATCATAAGCTACGTACTTTTAAATAAACTTCAACAATATACATATGTGTATGTGTGTATATATACATATGTGTATGTGTGTGACATAAACAATTGTAATACTTACTAGGAATCTTGTGCTATGTTGGTCAGAAACTTCCTTTTGATATTCTTAAGCATGAAAACAACGTGCTTCATATCTATTCTATCATCAGGTGATTCGGCTAAACAATCCAGAGCTAATTCCATAATGGATGATACACAATTTGCTTTAATAACAAAATGTTCATTGTCTTCATGCACTAAATCGGGATCCACTACGTTCATTATTCCACTAGATAGTGATCTTTTCATCCAATGCTTCATACTCATTTCGCCGGCAAAAATTTTATTTGTGGGCTTCTTTCTTGTGAAAATTTCCATTAATAGAATACCATAACTATATACATCGCTTTTTACAGAAATAATTCCTGCTGATCCATATTCTGTATTTTAAACATAATTAAATAATTAAAATAGTGTTATGATATGAGGGAAAAATTAATCATCAGTAAAATGCTAATGCTAATGCTAATGCCTATGCTTATTGAAATAGAAAATAAAGAAATAAATGAAAACATCACCTGGTGCCATATAGCCAATAGTAGCAAGTGTCATTGTTTGTTTGAGGGAATCTTCTTCTCCCAAAAATTTGGCAAGTCCAAAATCCCCCACATGTGCAACCATGTCTTTATCTAGTAAGACATTACTTGGTTTTAAGTCACAATGAATTATAGGTTTTGGATGTCCCAAGTGAAGGTATTCTAAAGCCAATGCAACATCTGTTATTATGTTGATTCTTTGTAGGATATCCAGGAAATAACCGCAAGAATATAACCATTTTTCAAGGCTTCCATTAGGCATGAACTCAAGCACTAAGGCTTTGAAGTCAATAGTAGAACAACAAGTAATGACCTTGACAAGATTGTAATGAAGGACATTGCTCATCACTTCACATTCAACATCAAAACTCCTAAATGACTCATCTATTTGCAAATTGAAAACTTTTATTGCAACATTTGTTCCATCTGAAAGCATACCTTTGTAGACAGAGCCAAAACTTCCTGAGCCAAGCAAGTTATTTTCATTAAATCCATCGGTCCCTTGAAATAGTTGATGATATGTAATGCGTCTCCACTTTTTTCCTGGAATAAGATCTCTAATTGCCAAATTTGTACTCTTGTGCTGCCTTTTTTTATACACAATTATGAAGGCTACAACTATGATAATTGAAGCAAATGTTGGCAAAAAATATCTCAAAGCAAGCAGAAGAGGCTTGTTGGATTGATGATTGCAAGGCTGGACTTCTAGACTTGGTGGACCACAGAGTGCATGATTTTTCATGAATGATTTAGCTGTGAAGTTTACAAAAGGCCCTCCACTTGGGATTTCTCCTTCCAATCTATTGAAAGAAACATCAAAACTATTGAGATTGGAAAGTTTTTCCAAAGATTTGGGAATGACACCAAAAAGATTGTTGTTAGATAAATCCATACTTGTCAAACTAACCAAGTCACCTATCGATTTAGGAATAGGACCTTGCAATCTATTACTAGAAAGATCCAAAACTTGTAGATTATTGAGACTTCCAATTGTGAGCGGAATATCACTGGATAATAAATTCTTCGACAAATTCAAATGTATAAGTACCTTCAAATTTCCAATATCAAGTGGAAGTGAACCACTGAGATAATTTGATGACAAGTCTACTTTTAAGATATCTTTAAGGCTCCAGAAACTTAAAGGTATTTTTGAATCCAATTTGTTGGAAGACAAGTCTAGATTTCTAAGAGAAGTCAAATCAAACAAACATGTCGGTAAAGGTCCATCTAGCTTATTAGCACCTAGTGCTAAATCATACAATGCTTTCAAACCACAAAGATCACGTGGGATGGAGCCTTGTAAATTATTTCCATAGAGATTCAAGACTTGGAGATTTTTCAGCCTTCCTATTGTGGTTGGAATGGATCCACTGAATTCATTAGAGGAAAGGTCTACGAGTATAGCATTGTTTAAGCTACCAATTTCCAAAGGAATGCTACCTCTAATTTTGCAACCTTCAAGATGCAACTTTTGAAGGGATGTTGAGAGATTTGAGATGGAAGTTGGAAGAGTGCCATTCAGTGGGTTGAATGCTAGCTCTAGAAGTCTTAGATGCCGACAAGTTGCCAATGGAGAGAAAAAGCTCCAATCACCATTTGACGTTTCAGTGGTCAAATTGTTGGACCAAAGCAATAGTGTCTCAAGGAACCTTAAATTGCCAAATTTATTCGGAATAAGGCCAGATAATGAATTGTTGTATAATGCGAGGTGTATGAGCTTAGAAGCATTGAAGATTGAGTCAGGAATATTTCCTCTCAATTTATTGCTCCCTAGATAAAGTTCTTCAAGATTTGAAGCAGAACTAATATATGGTAATTTACCTGAAATTTAAAAAAAAAAAAGCAATTAAGTTTGCATCATTCTATAAAAGATAAAATAGTTTACTTTGTTCTATTTGGCCTGATTTTAATTATTTTACAAGCTAAAGTGAACGTAATTAACTTGGGCAGGCAAGGAGAAGCACAAAGCCTATTTCAGATATTTTCATGTTTGGATTTGAATTATTTTGAATTCAAAATATTTTTAATTTGAATTATTTTGGATAAAAAATGTTTCTTTAATTCATTTATTAGCCCTGGTTTTTAGTTTTTATCTTTCAGTTTCGTTGACTTTATCTTGTTAATCCTTATATTTATTTTATTTATTAGTTTAAGTAACTATATGAAAATTAATCATTTAAAAATAAAAATCTATTTTAAAAATCAACTATCCAAACTGTTGGTATTCAATTTGAATTATTTCGCTTTTTTATGACTATTTTGATATACTAAAATACTTGTAACCAAAAAAAAAAAGATATACTAAAATACTGCACATTACTTGTTTTTTTTTTTTTAAAAATCAAGTAGAATTGAACTTCTATAAAAAAAAAAAACCTGAAATCCACGGAATTAGGGCCGAAAGTCCTAATAAAGATTTCTTTTCACTAAAGCTCTACCATGTCTGGCTGCGACAACTAAGAAGACTGCAACAACTAAGGTAGTTCAAAGAATTGGCATAAATATCCAATGCGCCTATGTACATGTTAGGTTCGGCTGAATATCCTTTATACATTTCTCAACCCTTTTAACTATATTTATTTGTTTAATGATTTTATTAATTTTATGATTATTTGTTTTATAATCCTAAGCTACTTTTTTTTTTTTATGTGTGTGAACTAAAGTAAACTATTTTAAACATCAAGGCAAAGAAATGTTTGCATTGAGATTACCAGATAGACTATTGAATACGAGATCAAGTACTTTCAAAGAAGAAATGTTGAAGATGGAAGGTGGAATCATCCCATTTAGATGCATAAATCCTGCTTCTAATAACTCCAATGAAATAAGATTTCCAATCTCCCATGGAATTTCACCTACAAGAAAGCAATAACTTTTTTTTAAGTAGTACATTTTCATTAGAAGTTACAGTCATAATTAACACATTGCATTTCATGAATTGGTGATAATAAAAATCACTTTACTCAAATTAAGTAAACTATAAATGATTATAACTAAATAAACTAGTAAATAATTAAATTAAATTTCAGCTTATTAGTGAGTCTCAAACCAAAAACCTCAAAATTTCAGAACGTCTTTATTACTACTGAGTCAATGCTCCATTTGCAAGAAAGCAATAATTTTGTATCGTCAACTTTATGCTTTCTTGTCATTGCTATCCTTTTGAGATTATTAACTTTCAATGCAAATTAATTGCACAAAAATTCTTAATTTCTTTAATGTTTAAATTATTAAGAAGTAATTATTTTTTTAAATACCAAAAGTTTGATTATAAAAGGAATCCATGAAAGATAACCAAAATGGGACAAAGGCTATTTTTTTGTCAATCTATTCATTTTTTTTTCCCTTTCCATTCAAAAAGGAAAAAAAGGAAGCAACAAGAATAAATAATAAACCGTAGAAGTTTTGCCTTCTATATCATTATAACTTAAATATATCCCCTTGATTTTGGTTAAATTTTCAATACTTCTTGAAGTAATTCCACTAAACCAATTAAAAGATAATGATAAAATTTGAAGATTGCTACAGTCATCGATATTTGAGGGAATATGGCCAGAAAATTCATTGTAGAAGCACCTCAAATTTGAGAAGATGGAAACACGTATTATCTTAAGGCCGCTAGATAAATTTTTGTTATAGAGAGAATTTATTTTCAAAAAAGAAATGTTAAAGATGAAAGCTGGGATTGGGGCAACAAGGCTCATATTTGGGATAACAAATATTTCCAAACACTAAAGATTTTCAATTTCTTGAGGGATCTCATTTATGAACAAAAGGAAAAAAATAAGCTTTTTGCTCGACAATACTGTTCATGATGAAACTATTCGCTTCAAATTTTTAGATTTTAGATTAAAATATTTAGTTAAAATTTGGTTACAAGTTATCTTATTAAGATAAAATTTTATATTGGTCCAACAAACGAGCTTGTTTTTGCACAACTCTATCTTATTTTCGTAAGTTCGAAAAAAAAAATCAAAACTTTTTATACACCAACAAGATCCAAGGCAAAATCATACCCAATAACTAGGACAAAGTTCACATTTAACACAAACTATTTCATTACTTTGATTATTGCTAATTTTATTAGTACAATATAGTTTGCTAGCTTTGTCAGAAAAAGTTGGCAACTAATGACGTTATAATTATTTAAAGGAAAAAATTCAAAAAGAATAAAAAAAATTTTAAGCCTAGTAAAGGGATTGAACAAAAATATTTAACTTATATTAAATGAGTTTCGACAAAAATATGATGCCCATTTAAAAAATAACTCAGACCTTAAATCAAACATCTGAAGTTAAAATCCAATGGATTTGATCGGAATTTTATTATATATATGTTTAAATTCTTATATACGATAATTTAAATTATATAAATATAAACACATAATATTATAATATAAATATTTAAAATATGTGCTAAATGTTTAATAAAAAAGTGCTCAAGTTTAAACTTTAAGAAAAGAATAAACAAAAATACTTAACACAAAAAAATTCATGTTTCTATTGTTTTCTAGGAGAAAAATTATCTTAATGATATTGCGCTTAGCATTTAGTAACATGGACAAATTTGGATAGATCAAGGTTTATATAATCGGTTCAAGTCGATCTTGGATAATCATATGACTCATTAATATATTGCTTAGACTTTGTCAAATTCTGTTTGACTTGACTTATACAAATATTAACTCTAAATATAACATATGTTGCTATAAATTTCAAATATTAAATTAAAAATTTTCATCCTTCCCTTTTTCGCATCCTCTTATCAAATTTAGAAAATAAGTTCAAACCTGAAGAAAAAGAAGAAGTCCTTTATAAAACATGGTTCCCACAACAAATATTAACTTGTGTACAAGAGATGTAACAAAAAAAAAAACTTGTGTGCAAGAGATGACTTTAAGTTTGTAGACACTTCGTTTTATTTGAGTTTTTTGTTTTTTGTTTTATCCATTATGCACAACTCAGATCCAAGTTCAGAGCTAAAATAAATTTTGGATTATTATCTAATATACCGTTAGTTAAGATATAAACCCCGATTTTATTTTTTTTTTATTTTTTAATGTTCTTAAAAAATTATGTGTCATCATCTTAATTCTATTTTTGAAGTTTAAAAAATTCACTAATAGCATGTTGGATAATAATCCAATAAATTTAATGTAATTGTATTTTGAAAATTCAAATTTTAATAACTAAAACTCTATGTATTTGCCTTGGGTCTCTTCGAGTTCATAAGTTGGTTGATTTGGATTTTAGGTGAGCTTTAAATTTGAAAACATAAATTAGGCTTTAAAAGGACTTGGGGGGTCTAGTTTGTATCATTCTCTTTACTTTCTCAACATTGCAATGATATTGAGTTATTAGCTTTCAATCAAAATTAATTGCACGAAAAATTCCTAGTTTCTGCAATGTTTAAAATATGAAAAGATAATTGCTTTTTTAAATACCAAAAGTTTGATTAAAAAAGGAAACCATAGAAGATAATCAAAATGTGACAAAGGCTAGTTTTTTTTGTCATTCTATTCAAATTTTGGAAAAAAAAAAGTAACAAAAATAAATAATCAACCGTAGAAGTGTTACCTTCTATATCAGTATAACCAAGATATATCTCCTTGAGTTTGGTTAAATTTCCGATACTTCTAGGAATGAGTCCACCAAACTGATTATAAGATAATGATAAATTTTGAAGGTTGCTACAGTCACCAATATTTGAGGGAATATGGCCAGAAAATTCATTGTAAGATATAAAAAGCACCTCAAGTTTGAGAAGATGGGAACACATATTTTCTGAAAGGTTGCCAGACAAACTGTTGTTGGTGAGATTAATTTCTTTCAAAGAAGAAATGTTAAAGATGGAAGCCGGGATTGGGCCAACAAGCCTTATAGATGAAGCACCAAGAATTTCCAGGCTCTGAAGATTTCCAATTTCTTGAGGGATCTCACCTGTAAACATAAGGAAAAACAAGATTTTTGCTCGACATTATGATACATAATGAAATTATTTGAATAATTTTTTTATGAGATTTATGGATAAAATTAGTCAATTAAAATAGCAATAAGAATAAATAATCAACCGTAGAAGTTTTACCTTCTATATCAGTATAACCAAGATATATCTCCTTGAGTTTGGTTAAATTTCCAATACTTCTTGGAATGAGTCCACCAAACTGATTATAAGATAATGATAAATTTTGAAGGTTGCTACAGTCACCAATATTTGAGGGAATATGGCCAGAAAATTCATTGTGAGATATATGAAGCACCTCAAGTTTGAGAAGTTGGGAACACATATTTTCTGGAAGGTTGCCAGACAAACTGTTGTTATAGAGATAAATTTCTTTCAAAGAAGATATGTTAAAGATGGAAGCTGGGATTGGGTCAACAAGCCTCGTATTTGAGGCATCAAATACTTCCAAACTCTGAAGATTTCCAATTTCTTGAGGGATTTCACCTGTAAACATAAAAAAAAAAAAAATAGCTTTTTGCTCGACAATACGATTCATAATGAAATTATTCAATTCGCTTCAAATTTTTAGATTTATAGATTAAATTATCTTTTATATATATATATATATATATTTATATGCCAAAACATTTTACTACAAGTAAAACATCTTATGTAGATAATCTAAATACTTGACACGTGTAATATATTCAAATAAAAAAATAATTATATCTTTTCAAATTTCAAAAAGACATGATTCTCTCTTTATAAATATGTTAAGGATACAAAAAAAATCAATTATCTTTTTAAATTAATTATCTATTTCAATTTTTAAAAGATAAACATTTATGTCTATATATAGATTAAAATTAAAATTAAATAAAAATCACAAATCATTTATCTCTACCTACATTAAGATTAAAAAAATACAACATCTATACTTATAGTTTTTATCCTTTTTTTTTAATTTTCTAAAAGATAACATCTATATATATATATATATATATATATATATATTAAAATCAATATGGATAACATAGTATATAACATACAATAACACAACATATTGCGTTTAATGATCACTAATTAATTTTTTTTAATTTTCTCAATGATAACATTATTTTTATTTTTTAATTATTTAAATTAATATGTAGCATGTAATCATTCCTTTTTCTACATTAATATTACAAAATGTAAAATCGATATCTACATCTTTTATTAATTATTTTTTTAATTGTCTAAAAGGTGACAGATATTAAATTTTTTAATTTTTCTCCATTATTATTATATAAATTGGATGTGATCATTTATTTTTTTTTATTAATGCTTTGTACTCATGGATCTTAAGAGTCAAAAATAAAAATTTCTATTACTTTTTGTATTTAGTTTATCTAAAGATATTCTAGCATAGAGTTTCATCACACACCACACAAAAGACTAGCATCAAATGAGGTTTCAATGTTTATAAACATGATACCTCTGTCAGATATTAAAGCATTGCTCACAAAGTCACTATTCAAGGTATTCGATCAACATATACTTATTCAATGATAAAATATATAGCAATATAATTTTTAAATATAATTGATTTAGCATGTATATTGTTATTAAATTTTTTTTAATTTGTGCTATATATATGGAAAATCTTTCACTAGTAGAGTAACTATCATGAAAGTTAATCCAACTTTTGTTTGGTATTATATGTTATGTGGGTACAACAAAAAACTGTCTGAATTTCATTGTTTCTTATGTAATATTGATGTCCCTAATCCAATTCTAAGATAAATAATAATTATATTTACTCTATTTAAAACATTAAAGAAAAAATTAAAAAAATAAAAAATTAAACAAAAATTATTTCATGGTGATAATATAAACATTTTATAATTTTAATATATAAAACTCGATTGTAGCATTTTGTATGTTTTATAGGTACAAGTTGAATATTGAGATATTTGATGATTCTAGAAAACAATGTTTTGTACTTCTCAATACGGAATCTAAAAAATTAATTAATAAAGATGTTGACAATCATTATAAAATTTCTCTTAAAGTATTGATTAGTTAACAATTATAGATTATAAGTACAAGTTGAATGTTGAGACATTTGATGGTTTTGGAAAAACCATATCTGTACTTTTCAACACTAAAATTAAGAAATTAATTAATAGAGATGTTGACAATCTTTATAGAATACTCTGCATTAACTTTTTGAAAAAAAAAGATTTAAAACTTTAGGATAATTTCGATTAAAATAATAGATAATTTTTTAATTTAAGATAAATATAATATGTGATAAAAGAAAAATCAAATTCTAAGATAAATTTTATTTGATTTAAATAAAGATAAAATGGTTGGGATTTATTTTTTTAAATTTCAAATATTTGAAAAATAATTAATCAATTGAATAGCATTATTATATAGAAAATTAAGATTAATTTATTATTCTAAGTGTCAAAAAATTAAGCTACCCAAGTAGAATTCTTTTAAGCTAAAACTTTGGTTTTTATATATTTATATAATATATAATATTGTTATAAAAAAACTTAATCTTATTAAAATTAGAAACGTAACTTTGAATCGTGACTCTTGCTAGATGTTTGTGGTTTAACAATGAAAAAAAATCATTTTATCACACCTAGAAAAAAATCATTTTATCACACCTGCCAAGTATTCTATGAAATATATTTGTTTAAAAAAATGCGTCCAACAAAAAAAAATACCAAAATTAATTATTTTTCTAAATATGTTTTTAATACATATAAAGAGTAATAGTGTGTGTATGTATATAGTGTTAAAATATGTGTAAAGAGATCGATAAAAGATATGTGATTTCTCTTTAATTTTGTTTTATATATATAAATATAAATATAAATGTCTATTTTTAAAAAAATTAAAATAGATAATTGATTTAAAGAAATAATTAATTTATTTTGTGAATTTAATATATATTTTTATCTTTTATAAAAATAAAAAACTATTATTTTTTATTTTTAAATATTGAATTTGTTTTAATTTGAGTTTAAATCTTACAAAATGCCATAACTTATTTTTAGTCATTTGATTAAGAGATTTGATTAAGAGATTGTTGATAAACATTTAGATTATTTACATAATATTTTTTTTAACACTACATAAGATATTTTATGTGTGCCAAAAGCCATGGCTTTTATATATTTATATAATATTATTATTATTACGTTTGTAAGGTTTACGCGTTGTTTTTATTTTTTAAATTTTGTAACAAATTATTTTATAGATGAGGTAATTTAGATAGGATTTTTTAACAGGAAAAAAAAAACAAAAACAATAAAAATCATAGACAGATTCAGCCAGTCCAAGATTTAATCGATCAACAGCTCCAGATAAACGAGATAAGTGATAAGATCAGCAAGATAAAAATAAGATAAATCGGAAAAAAAAATAGAAGCTTCAACTAAAACTGAACTTAAAGCTTACAAAATCCAGCCTCTGTCAACACAATAGAGACGATTGGCAACTAATTAGAAATACGTCACACAGAGTTTACACAGACAGTCAAAAAAAAATTCGGGTTTATTCTACTTTTGGTTTCGTTTTTCTGGTTCTGGGGTAGACATTCTAGAGCTGCTTTTAAGGGTTTCGAAGGGAGATTTCGGGTTTGAGAGATGAGCTAAAACAGTGCTGAAAAGGGTGGTTCCGATAGTTGTAAGTTTGAATTCGGGCTCAAATCTAGAGCAGGGCTTTGGGATTTAGATTAATCTGAGTCTGAAAACGTATTTAGGAGATTAAGGGCTGTTGGAAAAAGGCATTCTTTTGAGATTTGGTTACCGGCCGACAGAGGACAGCACCGGTTAACGGCGGAGGACGATGGTTACAGGACGGTTTTTGGGTTTCAGTACAGAGAGGCTAGAGTATTTTGATTTGTAGAGAGTGACTGAGGTAATCTGAAAGAAGGAAACAAAGTTTTTTACATTTTATACAGTGTTAAAACGGCATATATTAGGCGTGGGAGCTTCTGGGGAAAAACGACACTGTTTAACGCTTTTGAGGAACTCAGATCAAACCTCCGTGCGATCCGGTCAGATCAGTGCTCCAACCCGGTCAAACCCGACTCGTGTGCTACGTATTTCATTTTTTAGTTAATTTAATTTATTTTTTATTTTATTAATTTATTAGTTTATTATGTTTTGTTAATTAATTTATTAATCAGCTAGTTAATCTGTTAATTAAGTAGTCGAATAAATTTAAATATGTTATATTTATTTACTAGGTTTCTTAATCAATGGGTAAACGGTAATAATGTTAATTAGGTTAATTAATTCGTTGAGTTTATTAATTAATATTGATGTGATTATTTTATTAATTTATTTAATTTGTGATATGTTTTATTGTTGTAGTTGTTGGTTTTTTTTTATTTCATTCATTCGTTTAATTTTAGAAATTAGGGTTATTGGTTAGAAACTTAAAATGAAAAAAAATATAGAACCATAAAATTAAAATTATGCATAAACTTTGTAAATCAAAATCAATTATTTAAAATTGGAAAGCAAGCAAAAATTATTCCGATGATTAAATTATTAGAGGAGGTACGACTACGTAACATAATTTTTCTTTAAATCTGGCTAGAATATTACTAAAGGCAATGTTTCAATAAAAAAACAATCAACGTTTATTTTCAAATAAATGTAAATCAATAAATAATAAATAAAATTATAAAAATGGGAAGAAAACAGTGGTTATTTTGATGATGAAATTGTTAAAGCAGATACAAATATGTAACCTCTAAGAATTTTTTAGGTGAGAAATTCTCTTTTGGATCAAAATATTGGAAGGTTTAAAGGAATCATTTCAAAAAAAAATAATTTATTGATGTTTAATTTCAAATAAATAAATAATACTTAAAAAGTAAAAATTAGACAAAAAAATAAAACAAATGATAAAAAGTTAAAAAGGGTAGAAATAAGACACATTAAAATTAGAGAAAATTTGGGGTTTTTACAAAAAAACTTAATTGATCTTAATTAATCCGATGATAGAGCCTCTTCGACAGAGTCAAATGTGATTACTTGAATACTAAGGATTCTACTAGAATGTTGAAAATGACTTAGAAATGTTTTTCAATACTTAAATATCAAAATTCAATAACAATTAAATGCAAATTTAAAATGACTTAAGGCTAGGTTGTACCACTATGGGATGAATGTAATAGGGGTGCCTAATAATTTTCATACCAAAGTAGAGAATCGTTAGTGGTGACTTTTAATCTATATTGGAAATTATGACAAGGTTTATAAAGTTAGTTATCCCATTTGGAATCCAACGTTGAATCCTATCTAGATTGAATCAATCAAATATGATTTTAGAGGCATAAGGGAACCAAACATGAAAGAACATTACTATGTTTGTGTTCTTTCTTTTATTTTTAATACTATTCATGCTTGTTTAGCTTAATTATAAACATTAACGAACATATTCATAAACACGTGTTCATTAACATTAAACGAACAAGTTTGTGAACACTAAATAAAAAAATTATACAAATAAATTGTATTCACCCTAATATATATGATGCCAAATTAAAAAAAAATGCTATATAAATATGTAATTTTAATAATTATACATTAAAATGACTTATGAGTAAACATGTAATCTAATTTTTTTTTTGTTATTGAACAACATACGAACATTAAACACTACAAGAAAATAGGACAACACTAGCTAAAAGATAACAATAACGACGGATTTGCGACACGATTAAGCAAATAATTTTTCTTTACTTTAGTGATGGAATTAGCAATGAAATTGTCTCTAATTTGCATCAAATGATATTCCATTATTAAATTTGTCACCAAAATCTCGTGCAAAAAAAAAAGTGGGGCCAAGCTTTTTGCAATGGAATTTGTGATGAAATTTTGTTGTTAATTATTATTATTTTTAATTTTAGGATTTTTTCTTTTTATTTTAATTTTATTGAACATGAAATGCATTTTTAATGGAATTTAAGACAGATTTTCGTTGCAAATTCCAATTAAAAAAATTGTTCACATTTTCTCATTTAAATTATTTTATAAATACTTTTGTGAAAAAGGAAAAAATTTTGCAACAGAAATCCATCGCAAATTTCCTTTATTTTGTTCCTAATTATCAACTTTTTATTTTTAGGATTTTTTTCGTTTTATTTTAATTTTATTGAACATAAAATGTATTTTTAATGGAATTTAAGACGGATTTTTTTTGCAAATTCCATTTAAAAAAATTGTTGACATTTTTATCATTTAAACTATTTTATAAATGTTTTTGTGAAAAAAAAACAATTTACGATGGAATTTTGAATTTACCTTTTATTTATTTTTTTAAAACGATGTTTTTAAAGATGAAATTCTGTCACTAAAAGTTTTTGGCAATGAAATTTTGCTTTTTATTTATTTTTGTTTTAAAAAATAAAAATATGTTGTTAAATATGGAATTTTGTCTCGAAAAGCCTTTAGCCGCAAAATTGTATTTTTTTTTATAATTTTTTAAAATT
Source organism: Heritiera fomes (assembly GCA_032173925.1). Taxonomy (NCBI): domain Eukaryota; kingdom Viridiplantae; phylum Streptophyta; class Magnoliopsida; order Malvales; family Malvaceae; genus Heritiera; species Heritiera fomes. The sequence goes on from JAPDPM010000012.1 coordinate 30,773,252, forward strand.
AAAAATAAAAAAATTTAGAATGGAATTTCGTGACAAAGAGCTTTTAGCAACAAAATTTTTTATTTTTTGTTTTCTTAATTTTAAAATTAAAAAATAAAAAAATCTTAATTTGCTATGGAATTCCGTCGCTGAACACAAAAATCCATCGTTAAATTGAAGATAAAAAACTTTTAGTGACTATAATTTGGAGATCGAATTTGTGACAATTTTTCTTTGCAAATCCATCACTAGTACTCATTAGCGATGGAAAATCAAGATTATTTGCAAAATTTTCATTTCAAATTCCATCACTATTGGTGCAAAATCTTGTAGTGTAAATGACATATTAAACAAACAAGCTTTAAATAAATTTTAAACAAGTCACACTTTTGTTTATTATCATTTGTTAAGATTAATAAACAAACATAAACAAAAAAAAATAGAATATATTCATGAATTGTTTGTCGAATATTCTATTCATTTACATCTCTATTATTCTTTGGCTTTGCTTGATCATTAAATCAAGAAGCTGAGCTCAGCGCAACTAGTATTATTGAATAATGATATATATTTTTTGGCCAAGTTCTTAAATAGTTAATATTTGAATGCCTATTTTTATTTCAATCATTATTTGCTTTTTTTTTTGCAAGGAAAATATTAGTTAATTAGAAATGGGGTGGGGTTGTTTAGATTCGAATCTCACCTTATAATATGTTACAATTCTTTCTTAATCACTAAGTTAAAATGTTATTGGCTATTACTTGCTCTTTTTTAATTAAATATTATTTACTTTTTACTATTTTCTTTTCACCAATGTAAAAAACCAATAACTAATTAACTAAGAGGAAAAGCTATTTTCAGTGACATTAATTAGAGAGTCTAGGTTTTAACTTTATAAATTCACCACATTAGATTAACAAAATGACAAATTAAATAGCATTGAAAATTTAAGAAACAAAACAAAATCTGTTTCAAGCAAAGAAAATGATCAAAGAAATAAAAAACTTACCTCCCAAAGAATTCCCGTCCATGCCTAGAAATTTGAGCCTTGTTAAATTGCCAATAGTTTTTGGAATGTTGCCACTGAATTCATTAAAGCTCAATGATAAATTTTGGAGATTCTCACATTTGTCTATACTTGATGGAATTTGACCAGAAAACTCATTTAAGGCCAAGAAAAGTGCCTCAAGATTGGGAAGATGGCGACATATATCTTCAGGTAAACTACCAGATAGATTATTAGATTTTAAAGAAATCATATGTAGAGAGGAAATGTTATAAAGTACTGAAGGAATGGAGCCAGAAAGTTGGTTATATGCCAAACGAAGTGTTTTTAGGTTTTGAAGATCACTTATCTCGTATGGAATGTACCCATGAATGAGATTGTGCCTGAAGTCCAAGGTCTCCAAATTGGACATGTTAGCCACTAATTGAGGGATTGTACCTGTCAAATTATTGTTACGGAGACTCAAATATAAAACTTTATCTAATCTCCCAATCCATTTTGGAATTTCCCCATTAAGGAAATTGAAGCTTAATTCAATGAGCTTCAGACGATTCAGTTGCCCTAACTCTCCCGGTAAATTCCCATGAAAATTGTTGACACTCAAATCAAGAGAGACTAGAAATGAGAGATTTCCTATGTGTGGAGGGACAGTTCCTGTAAGACCCATATTGGAAAGATTCAAAGCACTAACTCTTCTATGCTTAGTAGTGCAGGAGACACCAACCCAATTACAGATAGGAGAAGTGGTGGTCCAGTTGTTGGCTAATATGTTTTGAGGATCAATGATTCGGTGTTTAAATTCGAAAAGAGCTTGTTGGTCTGTGGTTAGGTTCCTTGCAATTATGGCATAGCTAACCATGAAACAGTGAATAAGCAATAACGCTGATGAAAGAAAATGGAATTTTCTCATGTTTATGGCTCTAGGAATTGATGAAATTGCAGGATGGTTAAGGAAGTTTGTTTGAAGCATTGCTTAAATAGGACACAATCTACAAATAAAGTAGTCAACACGACTAAGACTCTGAGAGGACAGCCTTTGTATTATCTTAGTCTCGATCTTCAAGACAGACAAATTAGCAGCTTTTGATTTTGGGCCCTTTATTTTTTATCTACTTTTACAATTGCTGAAACTAATTCCCCTTTTTTCTTTTTCTTATTTTGACTTGTTTACACGAGAGCAGCGGTGCAAGGTGGTTGCAAAATAGTAATGGTTGTATCAATCTTCATGTACAAATATTGTAAATAAAAAGTAAGATAAGCAATAAACTCTTTAATAAAAATAGATATTTTTTTGTTTAATGATAAAATTTTTTAAAGTTTTGTTCAATATTTTTTTCTTATTAATCCAAATAAAATTTTCTGCATCAAATCTAATAAATTCATAAAAAAACCTTTTTTATATACAACATAGCAATGAATTCAAACTCGAAGTAACAAAAAAAAATCCTCGTGACCAGAATTTACGTTCTTTAAACTTAATAAATATAATTGTGCATCTGTTGATTTCAGTAATAGTAATCATCATTAACATTTTTCATCAATTTTTTAAAAATGGATATAATAAATAAAGATTACATTCCAATTTGAAAAAAAAAAGTTGAATTTGGAAATGAAGAAATTGATAGATTTAGATCTTAAATTATGAGAAGATGAGCATAAAATTAACAAGTCATCAGAGAATTCTTTCTGAATGACAAGATAAAAGCCCAAAATCTTGACGATTCTGCTGTCAAAGACATAAACAAATAGAAAAGTGTCTTGAATTAGAAATAGGTATTGCTCCCAACAAAGTATTTAATTAATGCAGGCATAGTCTTTTCACCATTGTACAATTATAATGTTCAACAATTTTTAATTAAAAGTTAAATTAATTAATATATCAGGGTTAATTAAAATAATATAAATTAACTATTAAACACCCACAAAAATACTTCACAGAATTTGATCTTTGTTGACACCTAATTTTATTCCATTTTTGTGATTATTATTGTTAATATTATATTTATTTTTATTTTCATATATATATATATATATATTTTGTATTTATTTTTATTTTTATTTTATTATTATTATTATTATTATTATTATTATTATTTTTTCTTTTCTTTTCTTTTTTGTTTTTTTGGTCCAATCTGTCAATCATCCTCACCAGCCACCGCTACTGTCACCTACCCCCTGCCAGCCATCCCATCTCCACTAGCTACTCCTGCCAGCCAACCCATCTCCACCAACCCGAGACACAAAAACTCCACAAATACCTTCAACACTACCGGCAAGCAGGGGAGGGGACTCGAAGCTTCAAGCTCCCCACTCACCTGAGACCCCTCGGAAGCATCATCCTCTCCCATTCAACCCTCACCGGATCCCTCACTCACCCTCTCCGTTCAACCAACCATCACCATCATCAGTCGAAAACCCCAACCAGAAAAGCCCCATCACCTCTGGCCACCAATCAAACACCACTGCGAACCACTCACCCCCACCGAAACTCCCACTGCCTAGACACCATCACTAAGTTACCTGAGCCTACCCATCCAGCCACCATCAACACCAGTCACCACTCATCACCAACGAAATCACCAACCCTCACCAAACCACCGAACCCGAGACCTCTGGTAGCCAAGCCAGCCACCACCGGAGCCCCTAACTTCATCCTCACCACCCGAGATCCTCGACTCACCAGAAACCACTACCCGAAACCCCAAACGTACGCACACACAAACCCAAAACCGAATCCCAAAATCCGAAAACCCCAAACACCAACCACTACCCGAGACCCCTTCAAAACCCTAGATCTAAAATCCAAATCCCCCACCTGCAAAAAACAAACAAACCACAACAACAGCAAACCGCAACTAACAACCAAACCATAAAAAAAAAACAAAACAAAAAAAGAACTCAGTTTCGGGGAGTTCAGATTTACGGGGTTAGGGCCATTTTTTGGCAAAACGAAGGTCAGAAACAGAAAGAGGGAGTGGAGAGCTTTTGAAAAAGGGTTTCCTTTTTTATTTCCGGCTACCGGCGGCGGCGACACCAGCGGCGACCGGAAATCGCTTGGCCGGGAGGAGCCTTAAGGGCTCTGAGGATTTTTTTTTCTTTTTTGGTTAGAAAATGAAAAGAAAAAAAAAGAGATAGGTTTTTATAGCAAAAAAAAAAAGAAGGGAGACTCGCGCGCGATCCGGGATCCGCGCGCCCGACCCATCCACGGGAAGGAGATCCGCTTGTCGCCCAGCATCCGACCCGGCCCGTTTCTGATCCGCGACCCGTTGCAGTCCACCAAGCTCGGCCCGTTCGCAGCCCACCAGACTTGGACCTCCACTCTTGGGCTCTCACATTCGGGCTGCATTTCCTTATTGGGTTTACACTACAAGAAAATTGATTTTCAGCGACGAAAATTTAGCTACAGAATTTTTCCGTCGCTGAAAAGTGGTATTAGCGACGGATTAGCGACTGAATTTATAATGAAATTAGCGACGAAATTAGCGACGGAAATTAGTCGGTAATTAGCGACGAAATATTTTCCGTCGCTAATTATGGCGGGAGGTGCTGTTCAATCGCGCCAAATATTACTGACGAAATTAGCGACAGAAATTTCTGTCGCTAAATCCAAAACTATGTAAAGAAATTAGCGACGAAATTTTTCCGTCGCTAATTCCGTCGCTAATTCGCTTTAGCAATGGAATTAGCGACGGAAAAATTCCGTCGCTAATTTCTTTGCAGAGTCACGTGAAAAATAAGTAAGGAAATTAGCGACGGAATATTTTCCGTCGCTAATTCCGTCACTAAAGTGAATTAGCGACGAAATTAGCGACGGAAAAATTCCGTCGCTAATTTCCTTACTTATTTTCTCAAACAATATGAAGAGAAATTAGCGACGGAATTTTTCCCTTCGCTAATTCCGTCGCTAATGCCCTTTAGCGACGGAATTAGCGACGGAAAAATTCCGTCGCTAATTTCTTCATATATTTTTCACGTTGTGAGGTGAAAAATATTTATGAAATTAGCGACGAAATTTTTCCGTCGCTAATGCCCTTTAGCGACGGAATTAGCAACGGAAAATATTCCGTCGCTAATTTCCTTACATTTTCTCAAACAATATTAAGAGGAATTAGCGATGGAATTTTTCCGTCACTAATTCCGTCGCTAAAGGGCATTAGCGACGGAAAAATTTCGTCGCTAATTTCCTTACATTTTCTCAAACAATATTTATGAAATTAGCGACGAAATTTTTCAGTCGCTAATTCCGTCGCTAAAGGGCATTAGCGACGGAAAAATTTCGTCGCTAATTTCTCTTCATATTGTTTGAGAAAATAAGTAAGGAAATTAGCGACAGAATTTTTCCGTCGCTAATTCCGTCGCTAAAGGGAATTAGCGACGAAATTAGCGACGGAAAAATCCGTCGCCGATGCCTTAAATCAAAAAAAATAAAAATAAATAAATTTCTTTCATTAAGCATCAGCGACGGATTTTTTCCGTCGCGAAAAAGCAACAACGACGAAATTAGCTACGGAAAAATCCGTCGCTGATGCCTTAAATCGAAAAAAATATAAATAAATGAATTTGTTCATTAAGCATCAGCGACGGATTTTTTTCGTCGCTAATTCCGTCGCTAAAAAGCAACAGCGACGGAATTAGCTACGGAAAAAATCCGTCGCTGATGCCTTAAATTCGAAAAAAAATAAAATTTTTTTTTTGAATTTTTCCCGCCTAAAGTGTAGCGGGAAATATTTTGACATAGCATTAGCGACGGAATTTCCGTCGCTAATCCGTCGGTAATTCCGTCGGTAATTCCTCTGTATGCGCGCCAAAGACTCTATATATTCTCATATTCTCTGTTTTCTCTCCTCTTCATTCCTCTCTATCTTCTTTTTTGTCCATCTTCTCGTTTTTTTCTTAGTTTTTCTTCTTTATCCCTCTTTCCTTTTACTTTTTTCCATTTTTTTGTAAATTTACTCTATTTTTCTTTTATATTTATGTTGTCAATTTTTTTATATGATAAACTTTAATACTTATATTTTTGTTTTTTGGTTTTTTTCTTACAGATGATGCTGATGATACGATGAGATGCTAGTGGTAGTGGTGATAATGATGTTGAAGATAATGTATTTTTGTTTTTTTTAGTTAATTTATTTTAAGATAATGTTTATGGATTTAAGTATAAATATTAGATTTATTTTAAATGTTTCTCTTTCTCTCTCTCTCTCTCTCTCTCTCTCTCTCTCTATATATATATATATAAATATAAATATAAATATAAATATAAATATAAATATAAATAATTTATTTCAGAACATTTTTTTGATAAAATTCATAGAAATTAGCAACAAAATCTGTTAAATAAGTGAAAAAATTCATCAAATTAGCGACGGATTTCATAACATTAGCGACAGAATTTCCGTCACTGATGCTCTTTAGTGACAGAATATTTTTTGAATTAACAAAAATAACAAACTATCAGCGAAGGAATTAGCGACGGAAATTCCGTCGTTGATGCCTTTTAGCGACAGATTTTTTTATAAAATAAAATAATAATAAAACTATTAACGACGGAAATTTCCGTCGCTGATGCCTTTTAGCGACGGATTTTCATGTAAAATAAAAAACGAAATTATGTTTTTAGCGACGGAATTTTCCGTCGCTAATGACATAAAATTCGTCGCTTATGTAAAAAAATTCTGTTGCTAATTAGCGACGGAATTACTGACGGAAATGAACTTTTAGCAACGGAGTGAGCATCAGCGACATCGATTTTTCCAACAGAAAAATTTCCGTCGGTAATCCGTCGCTGATGGTCTTCAACGACGGAATTTAACTATCAGCGACGAAATTTTTCGTCGCTAATTCTGTCGCTGAAGGTTCATTTTTTTGTAGTGTTAAAACCCAATTGATTTGGGTATATTTTTCTTAGCCTTTTATTTGTTTTATTATTATTATTATTATTATTATTATTATTACTACTACTACTATTAGGTTTTGTTATTATTATTATTATTATTATTATTATTATTATTATTAGTGCATGTTTTAAAATAAAAGTTTTTGAAAAATTTTCATTTATTTGCATTTTCATTATTTATTATTATTGATTAGGAAACATATTTTAAATAATGAAATTCAAATTTGAGTAAATGATAAAATTTTGAAGTCAGTAAATTTTCGATGATGGGATGTCATGGAACTCACAAGTAGTGATTTCTTGACTGATCCCTAGGTGAGAAGAGTTGTACTAAATGTTACCAGAGTATTGGGATATTTAGTATGATTTTTCAATAATTTAAATTTTTATTAAAAAATAAAAATAAATAAGTTTTTTTAAAAGAAAATAAGAAAATGAAATAAATAATAAAATTTAAATTTAAGTAAACAAATCGTCCGATGATGGGATGTCATGAAACTCACAAGTAGTGATTTCTTGACTGATCCCTAGGTGAGAAGAGTTGTACTAAATGTTACCAGAGCATTGGGATATTTAGTATGATTTTTCAATAATTTAAATTTTTATTAAAAAATAAAAATAAATAAGTTTTTTTAAAAGAAAATAAGAAAAGGAAATAAATAATAAAATTTAAATTTAAGTAAACAAATCGTCCGATGATGGGATGTCATGAAACTCACAAGTAGTGATTTCTTGACTGATCCCTAGGTGAGAAGAGTCTACTAAATGTTACCAGTGTATTGGGATATTTAGTATGATTTTTCAATAATTTAAATTTTTATTAAAAAATAAAAATAAATCAGTTTTTTTAAAAGAAAATAGAAAAAAGGAAATTAATAATAAAGGTCCGATGATGGGATGTTATAAAACTCACAAGTAGTGATTTCTTAACTGATCCCTAGGTGAGAGAAGTTCACTAAGTGTTACCAGAGTATTGGGATACTTAGTATAATTTTTCAATAATAAGAATTTTTATTTAAAATAAATAAAAAAATATTTATATAAAAAATCAATAAAATTCATTTGCATCATTTATTATCTGTTTGCATCATATGCATTCATAATAATTTTTGAAATGAGTGTGAATCTTCTGATGATGAGATTCTATAGAACTCACAAGTAGTGATTCTTAAGAAATCTCTAGGTGAGGAAATTATCCGAAATGCTACCAGAGTATTGGGGTACTTCAGAATAATTTTCAATACAAAAGATTTTCACTTATTTCAAATAAAAAAATAAAACTTAAATGTTTCAAAATTAAAAGAATAAAATTGATTGCAATAAAAATATGAATTATTTTTAAATATTAAGTTAAGACCATTTTATTAAAACCAAAGGATAACACATGATTATTATGATACCGTTTTTTAAAGGGCGTCGTGGAGGTGCTAATCCTTCCCCACGCGTAACCGTACTCCCGGACCCAACTTTGTTTTCGCAGACCAAAAATTATCTTTTTAATAAAACTTAATTAATTTTGAGATTTTGTTAAAAAGATAAATATTTTAGGTGGCTAATCACACTTAGTCAAAAAAGATTGATGGCGATTCTTTTTTGTTTTTAAACGTTTTTTCAAAATCGTCGAGCGCGAAGCCGTTACGACAATCTTCCTTGTCAACTTAGAACAAAGAGAGCCACTAACATCTGTTGGCAAGCTGCAGTTATCGTTGAGATAATTTGCAAAGGATTGCTTCTCCAGAAAAATCAGCAGTTCTTTTCTGAGCACAAATAATTAAAAGAATATCATCCTACATTTCATTCTAACTTTTTCTAGCCTGTCATTCTTTTACAATCTTTTTTCTTCTTTCTAACTTATTCTAGAATATCATTATTGTATAGTATTTTCTCCTTAAAAGAAAAGGCTTAATAGCTAACTATACTCTCAACCTTTCACATAAAAAAGAATTAAGCCGTCAACATTTTATTGTATGAAAATCAGTCCATTAATTTTTATTTTACTATAAATAAACCTTTAATCATTCAAAATCATGCAATTAAGTTCAAATCTATTAAATGACATTAACTTTCATTAGTATTACATATGTGGCATGCCACGTGGCAATCAAGTTATCCACGTAAGCTTTCATGTAGAATGTCTTAATGCAGTTAGTGTCATTTAACATATTTCGACTTAATTGCATGATTTGAAAAAGTTGAGGATTTATTTATACTAAAATAAAAGTTTATGGATTAATTTCTACGTGATAAAACGTTAAAGGCTTAATTCAATTTTATGCAAAATGTTGAGAGTAAATTTAACTATTATAGTCAAAAAAATACTACAATTAGTAGTATTCATCCCTTAAAAAAAGAATGAACAACTTATATTTTGAGTATCTTAGATTAAGTTTTTGTTTTTCATTTTGGTTCTTAAAACTTAAATTTCTATTATGATCCAAACGTTTGATTTTAATAACTTTAATTTATTCCATAATAATAAAGTTTAAGAGTATTTTTTTTAATAATCCGTTTAGTTAAAACCACTTTCATATAAATTTCAGTGTATGAAAATACATACTATGTGTGGGCCTGTTACCGATTCTTACAAGCTATAGACTTTAGAACATATATGTATAACTAGAAACTTATAGGTTGATTTTAAAATATTCCTATTTTCTTACTAGTTCTAACATCTTTTTGTGATCTTCTGAGATCTATTTTCATCGATGATTGTTAAAATTATTTCAGATTTACATCCACTAGTTATCTACAAAGATTACAAATTAATAAAATTAAATTTCCGTTGAATGAACGATGTGCGAAAGTTCATATAACATAAATTTTGATTCAAAAAATTAAATAGATCCATTTTTTAATGTAACGCACCTACGTGTATGAATCCATTTCTTCTACCACAATTTTTCTTCCCTATACAAAATAAAATAAGGATTAAGATTTACCTATAAAAATAATAAGAGGAATAAGTGATGAAGTTGTTAATTATTTTAAGAAGGGGAAGACTAATTCTGAATGGAATTCAATTTAAAAAGCTATTGAAAGAGGTTGTACTATAGAGGATTCTATTTGGTGGTCGTCCCTAGTTGATTCAGTCAAGAAAATTACTGCCGTTAATCCGAAATCAGTAGTTGTTTGGATTAATCCACAAAAGAATCAATTAAAGTTTAATGTGGATGGCTCGATAAAAGGGTCTTCGGGCACGGTAGGTTGCGGAGGGGTGCTAAGAAATGAATTTGGGCAGATTATTGGAATGTTCTGTGGTCCTATAGGAGTTCAAACTGTTGAAGTTGCTGAGATTTATGCCGTTAAAGTTTCTCTACTGATGTCCTCGAATTACAAGTGGGTAAAAAAGAAAAATCTAGTGGTGGAATTAGATTCTAGAGTGGCGTTATCTTGGATACAAAATGCTTAATCTTGGCCTTCGAAGAATTAAAATTATTGAAATGCTTAATCTAGTGGTGGATCGGTTGATTAAAATTATTGATATGGTTGAGTTTGTTCACACCTACAGAGAAGTTAATTCATTTGTTGATCATTGGGCTGAATTAAATGTTAACAGATCTGAGATGTTTTATGCATGGATGTAGGTGTAATTTGTTGTAACTCTGTGTGCTGTTTGATCTGTTTTGCTCATGGCTTGTAGTAACATGAGTGGTGTCCTGATTGTTGCGGATGTACTCTCTATAATATTAATGAAAAATAGTTCCATTAGCTGAGGAAAAAAAAACACTTAAATTATGATGATTTTATAGAGTGTATGTTTTCAGTACTAATAAAATAATGACATGTCTATAACAAAAAAAATGACATGTCATATTTTTTTAAAGCATGTAATAATTATTTTTATTTATCCTTATAAAATTAACTTTCTAACTCAATTTAATTCCAATTAATTTATTTAAAAATCAATAATTAATCAAAAAATAAAGGCAAAAATGTGAAAGATTATTATGCCACAAACCCACACTGAAGAAAAAATTTAAAAAATATATTCAGATAAAATATTTGGATTATGATTGAAAACAACCAAAAATATTGAGAGAAAATTTATAAATTAATTTTTTATTATTTTTCAAATTAATATTTTTATTAGATGTGCATAGTTCTTTGTTAATTATGCGAGTTTTTTTTTAAAATTTTTTTCATTAACCTGAGTTAAAAAGAGGAATAAATTGATTTAAAAAGAATTGACTCAATGAAGATGAGTGTAAGATAATTTTTAAATGTCTTTAAAAGATATGATATATCATTATTTTATTGGTGCCTAAAACACAGATTTTCTAGGATTATCCTAACATAAGACATAAGTTATTCTCATAAAAATAATAAAAGGATTAAGATTATTTCGGGGCAGATGAAGCCTCATGACAAAAGCTCCCAGTCTACGCCTAAACCGTGAATGGTGCAGTCCAAAGGATCCCTCACTTATCAAGATCATGATTGATATAACTTAAAAGAGAAAATTCTAACCCATATTGCAAGTCATTTTTTATGCACCTTATATTAAGAAGAAGTCACCAAACTAAGATTTTTTTCTCCAACACTTATCAAGATTATGATTGATGCAATCGACAGGACGAAATTTTACACCATATTGCAACTTGCAAGCATACAAACCGAATCTTCGTGGGGCTGAAGGTGGGTTTTGATTTTGATTTGATTTGGATTTTACCGCATCTGAGCTTTTAAATTTCTTTTAACTGCATTGCATGGTACATTTGGATGCATCTTGTAGTGCATTGGAGGATGCTCGCCAACGAATCTACCGGTAGGGCAAGGGTCCAATATTCCACTGGACCATCGTTGAGGGTGAAAGAGGAACAATTTTTTGTCCCTCTTTCAAACAGTTCTATTTTTTTAATTTTTAAAAATTTAAATTATTTAATTTTTGACTCTTTCATTTCTTTCTTTTATTCTAAATATTTATTTTTAAAAATATAGATAAAATAATTTAAAAATATTTAATACCAAAAAGTATTATTTGATATAAAAATAATTTTATTAATATTTAATTTATTAAAAATATTTTTTAACATAAAATAATTTTTAATTATTTTATTAATTTTATAAATATAAAATATATATTATAAATATCATTATATATAAATTTTAATTTAATGTTTTTAATGGTATTTTTTCACTAAGGTTATTATCAAGAATGCCTCTTTGATCTATAATGATTAATGCAATGATGAATCGCCGCTACAAAAATTCAATGTGATACCTGTACTATCTTATCATTAATTACAATGGTACATGTCCCTACTCCCTAACACCGTTAAAAGAACGCAAACTTAGACACTGAACCAATAAAAAAATGCCATGGGGCATGCCGCAGGACGTGAAAATAGAAATATATTTTTTATTTTATATAACCTATTATATTAATCTACACCAAAAAAAAACCTATTATATTATTGTTTAAAAAAATACAAAATTTTAATTTTAAAAATATATTTTTGTAGAAATAAAATAATGAAAAATTTGAAATTATAATATTATGTTTATTTTTCTTTAAATTATGATAGTGCAAAAAGATTAAAAATTACAATTTAAAATATACATATATTAAAAATCAATAAAAACAAAATTATAGTTTAAAAAATTATTTTTTGGAAAATAAATAACAAAAAATAAAATTATATATATAATTTTCCTCCTCCCTCTTCCCCTTCCTGGTCCCTCCTGATTCCCTTCTGCCTCCCGCATTATGGCCAAAAAACTAAAAAAATAAAAAATAAATATTTTTATTTGTTTAGTAAGACATGTGCCACATAATTAATCACTGGTATGTCACGTGATTTTAGCCACATATCATCTTTTTATTAGTCCACTATCTACTTCAGCAGGCTCAACAAACCAAATTAGTGTCAGGTAGAACATCAGTAAACGAAATGAAATGTTAAGTACCACATCGATATTGTTTTAGTAAAAGTAAGATATTTCATTAAGGATAATTATTACATACACAGACAGTGAAATTTTTTTACTCCACAAGCAGCGTTAAGATTGTAACACATGTCCTGTTTTATTTATTTTAATATTTTTATAAGACGCATGTCATGATCTTAACGCTGCTTGTGGAGTAAAAAACCTCCACTGTCAATGTATATAATAATTATCTTTTCATTAATTACTATAGTTCAAGGGACATTTGTGACACTAACCCTTTTCATTATATTCATCACATACTCACAATTATGATTATATCCAAACACATATTTTTATTACATTATTAAATTTCACTACTATAATAATTAATTTCTTCTTCACTGCTGTTTTTAATTTCATTGAAATCAATTTCTATCAAACTAAACCTTTGTGTGGACCATCTAAGATAAGAATATGATTGATGCAACAGAAAGGAGCAAAATTCTACCCCATTTTACAAGCAATTATTTCTCCATTTGACAAAGACAGGGCTACTTATGGGATGACCAACAAACTAAAATACAAGAATAATTAAATCAGTCTCTCTTGTCGCAATTGTAGGAACCAACCAAACTATCTTACTTTTCATCATCAACATCAAAGCTTAGAATTTCTTTTTTTTTTCTGTCAAAGACTATTAAATATTATGTTTTTACGTGATTAAACCTTATCGGATTTTAATCGATCCTAACAAAAATTCACTTCAAGCGTATCGAAATATATTGTATGTACAAATCAATACGCATCAATTCATTTTTATATTTATGAATAAGTGTATGATTTAAGATAAAATTCAATTTTCATATAGATACGTCTTGACTTTATAATTAATATCATGAATGTATACTATTTGCAAAGTACCACACGATTTTAACGACTAAGTATCCAAATAAAACAATCTTTATCAATGGAAAATTATTTTTTTAAAATTTTAATTCTTTACCAAGATTTTATTTTACTTTTGTACTTGAATCACATATTTTGTTTGTCCACATTCCCCATCACCTCTCTTTTGCGTCGAAGAATAGTCCAAATACAATCTCAATTAATGGTTTTAATTTTTAAAGTTTTAAATTATTCAATTTTTGACTCCTTCATTTTTTTTCTTTTATTCTTAATATTTATTTTTAAAAATATAGATAAACTAATTTAAAAATATTTAATATCAAAAAGTATTATTTGATACAAAAATAATTTTATTAATATTTAATTTATTAAAATTTTTTTAATATATATTATAAATTTCATTATATAAAAATTTTAATTTAGTGTCTTCAATGAATTTTTCCATTAGGGTCAATAGCAAGTACGTCTCTTCAACTACAGTGATCATTTCAATGCAGTATATATACTAAAAAAATTCAATGTGATACATGTACTATCTTATCGTTAATTAATATGGTACTTGTCCCTAACACGTTAAACGAATCCTAACTTAGACACCGAACCAATAAAAAAATGCCATGTGGCATGCCACAAGGCATAATATAAGAAATATATTTTTTTATTTTTTACATAAACTATTATGTTATTGTTTAAAAAATAAAAAATACAAAATTATAATTTAAAAAATATATTTTTGTAAAAATAAAATAATGAAAAATTTGAAATTATAATATTATGTTTATTTTTCTTTAAATTATGAAAATAAAAAATGCAAAATTCTTATTTAAAATATACAGATTATATAAAAATTGTAATTAAAAATCCAAAAAAACAAAATTATTGTTTAAAAAAGTTAATTGGAAAATAAATAATAAAAATTTCCTCCTTCTAGGCCTTCCCCTTCCTAGTCTCTCTTAATCAAGGTTGTAAATGTAGTACCGGAGAGCATTTCGTTATTTTTTTTATAATGAGATGTACTTGTATCTGTTGTTTCAGTATATTGTTTCGGATTTTTCAGTTTAATTTTATAATATTTATAAATTTTTCATACATATAATAGTATTGTTAATCATAAGTAAAACCAACATATAAAACATTTAACATTGATAATGATAAGTATAAAATTAATAAAATTATTTGTACAACAAATAATAATTATTGTTAAAATTGTAATGTTTGTTAATGCTTTTACTTAATTCATTATTTGTGTATTTATTAGTTTTAATTCAATATTAAAAAATATTATAAAACAAAAAAAATTCAATTTTCTTTTATTTTTTGTGTATCAACCAAAACAGTAAATTTCATCGAAATTGACTAAATTAATCCGAAACTTACAAAACTAGCTGATATTACCCGATACCAAAATTGCTATGAAAAATCAACTCAAATATACCGAAATTTATTAAAATTAAAGCGTATTGACTGGTATGACTGAAACCGAAACGACATTAACAACATTGCTATTGATTCCCTCCCCCTCCCCCATTATGGCCAAAAAAAAGAAAAAAAATAAAAATATATAATTTGTATTTTTTAGAAAGACATGTGCAACATAATCAATCAATGGCATGTCATGTGTTTTTTGCCACATATCATCTTTTTATTAGTCGATTATCTACATCAGCAGGCTCAACAAAACAAAATTAATGCCAGGTAGAACATCAGTAAACAAAATAAAACATTAAGGACCACATCGATATTTTTTTTTTAAATAAAGGTGACACATTTCATTAATCACTATAGTTCAAGGGACATTTGTGGCGCTAACCCTTCTCATTATATACATCACATCCTCACAACTGTGATCGCATCCACATACATGTCACCGTTGCATTATCTAATTTCAGTACTACAATAATTAATCTCATTGAAATTAATGTCTATCAAACGAAACTTTCATGTGGCCCTCCAAGATAAGACTATAATTGATGCAATTGAAAGGAGCAAAATTCTACCCCATGTTACAAGTAATTCTTTCTCCATTTTACAAAAAACATTGCAAATTATGGCATAACTAACAAACTAAAATACAAAACAATTAAATCAGTCTCTCTTGTCGCAATTGTAGGAACCAAACAAACTATCTTACTTTTCATCACCAACATCAAAGCTGAGAATTTTTTTTTCTGTCAAAGACTATTAAATATTATGTTTTTACGTGATTAAACCTTATCAGGTTTTAATCGATCCTAACAAAAATTCACTTCAAGCGTATCGAAATATATTGTATGTACAAATCAATACGCATCAATTCATTTTTATATTTACGAATAAGTGTAAGATTTAAGATAAAATTCGATTTTCATATAGACACGTCTTGACTTTATAATATCTCGAATGTATAATATTTGCAACGTAGCACACTATTTTAACAACTAAGTATCCAAATAAAACAATCTTTTTCAATGCAATTTTTTTTTTAAATTTTAATTCTTTACCAAGATTTTATTTTACTTTTGTACTTGAATCACATATTTTGTTTGTCCACATTCCCCATCACCTCTATTTTCCGTCGAAGAATAGTCCAAATACAATCTCAATTAATGGTTTTAATTTTTAAAGTTTTAAATTATTCAATTTTTGACTCTTTCTACTTTTTTCTTTTATTCTTAATATTTATTTATAAAAAAATAGATAAACTAATTTAAAATTATTTAATACCAAAAGTATTATTTGATATAAAAATAATTTTATTAATATTTAATTTATTAAAAATTTTTAATATATTATAAATTTCATTATATATAAATTTTAATCTAATGTTTTCAATGAATTTTTTCATTAGGGTTAATAGCAAGAACACCTCTTCGACTACAGTGATTAATTCAATGCAGTACCTCTACTAAAAAAATTCAATGTGATACAAGTACTCTCTTATCGTTAATTAACATGGTACTTGTCCCTAACACGTTAAACGAATGCTAACTTAGACACCGAACCAATAAAAAAAAAAGCCATGTGGCATGCCACAAGGCATAATATAAGAAATATATTTTTTTATTTTTAAATAAACTATTATGTTATTGTTTAAAAAATAACAAATACAAAATTATAATTTAAAAATATATTTTTGTAAAAATAAAATAATGAAAATTTTGAAATTATAATATTTTGTTTATTTTTCTTTAAATTATGAAAATAAAAAAATGCAAAATTATTATTTAAAATATACATATTATATAAAAATTATAATTAAAAATCCAGAAAAACAAAATTATTGTTTAAAAAATTAATTGGAAAATAAATTGTAAAAATTCCCTCCTTCTACCCCTTCCCCTTCCTAGTCCCTCTTGATCAAGGTTGTAAATTTCGTACAAGAGATTATTTCGTTATTTTTTTTATAATGAAATATATCGGTATCGGTTGTTTTGATATATTATTTTAAATTTTTTGGTTCAATTTTATAATATTTATAAATTTGTCATACATATAATAGTATTGTTAATCATAAGCAAAATCAACATATGAAACATTTAACATTGATAATGCTAAGTATAAAATTAAAAAAATTATTTGTACAACAAATAATAATTGATATGGCAAAAGACCATCTACACTGGGCTAAGCCCAAAAGATCATCGGAGGTCCCACGCGGCAAACGGTTATCGGGACACGTGGCCTATGGCGAGAGAAGTTACACCTGCGACAGGGTATCTGTCGCAGGCGACAGACCCCACATACTATCTCCTGCTGTCACATAGGCGGCACGCGGCTCTCTCACGAGTCGTCATAGCGACAGACCTCTGTCGCTTGGAAGTGTCACACCTCAAGTTCTCTCGCCGGCGACAGGCTTGTGCTAACTCCGAGATCCACGGAAGATGCATCCTATTGGGAAACAAACTCTTAGTAAAAGGACACAAACAACCCAGATAATGAATCTCAAATATTCGTCTATAAATAGGGCCCAGGTATAATTCTATTCCCTAATTTTTGACTACTGGCTTTTACGTTTCCCAATACCTAAGAACTGGAGTGTCTACGCAGTGTCTACGCAGGGAATCACCCCTGCGTCCCTCTGACTTTTTACTATTTTACAAAAGCTTGAAGGAGACACGCGGAGACAGATTACTACCATTGACGTTAGCATATCTTTATTGTTGTTTTGTGCAACAACAATTGGCGCCATCTGTGGGAAACAGATAAAAGCTAATCAAACTTTTTAAGATGGTGAGAACTAGATCTACTAACGTGAGAACAGGCAGTGATGAGAATTCCGTAAGTTCCCCTGAACAGCCAATACGCCATAGAAATCAGGTGAACAGAGAAGATGAGAGAATGACTGTATCTGTAGTCGAATTCGAGGCCCTAAGGCGACAGAGTGAAGAAACAACTCATGCGTTGAAAGCCATGGTAGACCTATTCAAAGGGGCCCTCCCGGCATTGGGTCTGCCGCCGGCCGTATAGAATCTAGTGGGAGAAACAAGTCGAGGGGCCCCGCCCCATGCTGACGGGCGACAGGAGGCTGCGACAGCGGCGAATCCCTCTCTGCGACAGGAGGACCTTCTCGTCGAAGAGAATGACATGCACCAGGAGGCGGCAGGACTGGGGGGCGGAGTGCTTGTCGCAGGGACCCAGTGGGAAGCTGACGGGGCCATAAATTTGGAACCTGCGGAAGGGGTCAGGCGACAGACGCCAGATTTCATGCGACAGGTGCCTGGTGTCGGGCGGCAGGCATCTTGGTGACAGGGTTTCGACAGAGTGGCAGGGTCTTCCGCCCACCACCATGATTTGACTAATACTGCTGGTATTGGAGGTGCTGGAAGGAACGGTGGCGACGACCTAAGCATTTGGGGAACCGAATCAGAGTTCGATCCCACCTGGTGTACACGAATGGCGCGAACTAATGCACCTCAAGGAAAAGGAAAGGAAATAGTTACCGAAGACCTGCCCGATTCATCTCGCGCCAAGAGTCAAATCACTCCCTCACTTGATATGAAGAAAATGATAGAACAGGTGCTCGAAGAGAAAAAATTGGTGTTCGCGGAGGAGAGCCAGAGAAGAAGAGTACCATTTTGCACAACCATCCTGCAGAAACCCTTACCGCCAAAATTCAAGATGCCACAAATGACTACATACACGGGAAAGACAGACCCCTATGATCATATGCAGAATTATGAAGCATTGATGTTACTACATGGATGGGAAGACGAAATAATGTGCAGAACCTTTTCTCTAACTCTGACCGGGCATGCAATGAAGTGGTTTAATAACCTGACTGAGGGGTCTATTGTCTTTTTTGACCAACTCCGAAATGAGTTTCTTAAGACGTTCGCAGTGAATAGTCAGAGAAGGAAAGAATCGACTTATTTACTTACTCTCAAGCAAGGAGTTAAGGAGTCATTGAAGAGTTACGTCGATCGATTTAGAGACGCTACTCTGGAAGTGCGGGACTTACAAGTTGGTATAGCTGTGGCAGCCATGTTACAAGGAACAAGGTCTGAAAAATTGCAAGAATCCCTGTCGCTAGACCAGCCCATTACGATTTCGGACCTACTTTCCCGGGCCAACAAATACGTTACCCAAGAAGAGGTAATGAAAATGGTGGGTAATGGAGAATCTAAGGAAGGAAGGAAACGAGGAAGAGAAGTCCTCGAAGCATCCTCTAGTCAGCCGAGGAGGATTGACAAAACCTCTACAATGAAATATATCGCTTATACCCCGCTTACTGAGTCTCGAGCTTCCGTGTTAGCTGCTATTGAGGGATCAGGTCTTATACGGTTCCCAAGGAAAACATCCGGGGTTATGGGCCGTGACACACACTCTTACTGTAACTACCATTCAACACATGGGCATCCGACAGAAAAATGTAGGGATTTAATGAATCAGATAGAAAAGCTAGCACGTGATGGAAAGATAAATCGGTTTGTGTGGAAAAGCAACAGGAACACTTATCCTGCACGAGGCAGAGGAAATTACTTTAGAGACAACTCTAGAGACAGAAGAGGCGAAAATAGGGAAACTGCAAGGTGAAATGATGGTAACAGGAGAGAAAATGACAGGAGAACAGATAGAAGGGAGAGAGAAGAAGATAATGAACCCACAGGGCCTGCTATTAATGTGATATCCGGGGGTGAATCGTTGGCTGGTTCATCTTCCTCGTCTCGAAAGTCTTACGCCCGACAAACTTATCAAGTTAACTCGGTAATGGAAGAAAAGCATGATGAAGAGCCCATTGCTTTTACGCCAGCCGATAGAGGAGATATAATGATCCCCCATGATGATCCAATGGTGATTTCGGCAGTGATAGCAAAGCATCCAGTGAGTCGCATCCTGGTTGATAATGGAAGTTCGGTGAATTTGATATACTGGAGTTGCTTTGAAAAAATGAACATCTCGAATGATAGACTGAAGCCAGTATCCACACCATTGTATGGCTTCTCAGGAGAAAAAGTGAAGGTCGAAGGTGCAGTTCAGCTACCTGTGACATTGGGAGAAAGCCCGAAGTGTGTCACTCGACAAGTATTATTTATGGTGGTGAAGGCAACGTCGGTTGCGTATAACATGATCTTCGGGCGGCCATTGTTGAATGATATGAGAGCGATAGTACATCCCTGTTATCTGTTAATGAAATTCCAAACCCCCTGTGGTGTCGGACAAGTGAGAGGAGATCAAAGGAGGGCTAGGACGTGTAATATCGCGTCCACCACTTGTAAGGGGATTCAAAGGAAGGAAACCCTTACGATTGAAAAACCGCCCAAGCCAAAACCTGATGAAGAGATGGAACCAGTTCAAGTAGATAGAGAAGATGAAACGAAGGTGGTATATGTGGGGAGCCATCTGCCTGAAAGAGCAAAAGAAGAAATAATTCGATGCCTGAAGGAAAACGCTGATGTTTTCGCATGGACCCCTGCAGATATGCCCGGGATTGATCCCAATGTTGCTTGTCACTGGTTAAACATAGTCTCAGGAGCAAAACCGATCAAGCAAAAGAAGAGAAATTTTGCTCCGGAAAGGCAGTGAATTATAAACGAAGAAATCTCAAAGTTATTGCAGGCAGGATTTATCAGAGAAGTGAAATATCCAGAATGGTTGGCTAATGTTGTGATGGTGAAGAAAGCCAACGGAAAATGGAGGATGTGCGTAGACTTCACAGATTTGAACAAGGCCTGTCCCAAGGATTCGTATCCACTACCTCGAATAGAGGTGGTTACGGGCCGGACCGGGCCGGTTTTCACCGGTTCCGGCCCTAACCACCTCAGAACCGGTCCGAACCGGTATTAAACCGGTCCGGTTCGGACCGGTTCTACATATTATGTGAGGCGAACCGGCCCGGTTCGTTGGACCGGTTCGCCTCAAAACCGGACCGAACCGGTTTAAACCGGTTCGGTCCATTTTTTTTTTCCTTTTAAAAATTTTTATTTTTAAAAAAATTATATTAATTTATTTTAATATATATTAATATATTTTAATAATTTAATGTAGTAAATTTATTTTTATAATAAATAATGTTAATAGTTTAATTTAACAATAATTTATTATAAGAATATAAGTTATATTATAATTTATTTAATTAATGTAACAATAATGTAAAAACAAACTATTATAAAATTATCTAATAAAATTATTGTTATAATAAATTAAAGTTATATTATGAATATAATGATAAAATGATATTTGATTCAAAATACAAATAATGATATTATGAATATTATTATTATATTCATTTTGCATATCTTTATTTATATTCATTTTGCATTTAAAATAATTTATTATATTTGAAATATCATTTACTTAATATTTATTCATTTATTTAATATGTTTTTAAAATATTAATTCATTTTGTATTTTAAATATTTATTTATTTTAAACATATATAAGTATAACATTAATTAATTTGGTATGTAATAATAATAATAATAATAACAACAACAACAAAGGAGAAAAAGGAGAGAGTAGGAGACCAAAGATTTTTTACGTGGAAAACCCCTTCAAAAGTTAGAAGGGTAAAAACCACGGGACCGTAGTCCATAAAAATATTCACTATGACTAAACTTATTTACAATTTTACATACAATTTACAAAAAAAAAATTATTCTCTACTCTTCATAATTTATACGGATTGCCTTGGAAATTTCTTCCTCCTCTTCTGAATTATTATCAGCAAATTCATTGGCCATTCCAAGTTCGACATTGCGCGATTCCGCATCAAACCAATCTTTAAGGCATGTTAACATGCACAATGAATCCGGATTAAGAGTGGTTCGATGGTCTCCAATAATTCTTCCACACGTCGAGAATGCGGATTCCGAAGCAACAGAAGAAACTTGCACCGCAAAAACATCTCGGGCCATGGAAGCTAAAACTGGAAATTGTTTTTGGTTTTCTTTCCACCATTGGAGAAGATCAAAGTTATCATCTACAGAAAAATCTTGACTTAAGAAAAATCCTAGCTCATTGAAGCTAGAACTCCGTCGAGTTGTTGATCCCGATCCCGATCCGCTCGCTTTTCCTTTTAGCTTCATTCTCTTCTTTGCTGCTTCCTTAATTGCGTTTAAAATTCCTTTTCCTTTTTTGCTACTTTCGGTTTCTTCGTATGAATCTTCTTCTTCTCGATTAAAGTTGAATTGCTCCCTTTCTGTTTCATAAACATTAAACAATTCTCGAAAAAGATTGTTAATTGAGGACTTTTGATCCTCAATAGAATCAAGACCAAGAAATTCTTTATAACAATCAAAAAAAATTTCTATATTTACCTCACCTTGACTAGGATCTAGTAAAGTTGCAATACAATAAATAGGAGGAATTATTTCCCAATATTTTTTAAATTTTTCCTCCATATCATATACAAAAGAACTTAAAGTTTCATGATTCCTAAATTTTACAAATTTGTCAAACATTGTGTAGATAATAGGAACAAAATACGGTGTAGTTGGATAAAATTGAGTTGAAAATCTTTCGGTTGCATCTTTAAAAGTAGATAATAAATCAACACAATATTCAATAAAAGTCCAATCTTCTTCAAAAAGTACTAAATGTGTGCTACTTGTATAATTATTATAAAAAGGAGTAACAAGTTCTTTATAAGGTAAAATAGAAGAAAGCAAACGATGAAGTGAATTCCATCTTGTTTCCACGGGAAGTGGAAATGCTTTAACAGGTATATTATTTGTTATACAAATTTGCTTCCATTCACGTTTATTACTTGGTGTGCGAATCCATTTTGCTAAAATTTTAATTTTATCAATTGGACCTATGCCACTACCAGTACCACTAGAACTAAAACCACTTTGAACACATAAATTTATAATATGACATGCACATCTTGCATGAAAAAATATGCCTTGCATAACAGGGTTTAAACTTTTAATTAAATGAGGAATAGCTGCAGTATTACTTGAAGCATTATCAAAAGTAATAGCAAAAACTTTATTATTTTCTAGTCCATATAATTTACAAACTTTAGTAATATATTTATGAATAGTATATGAATTATGTGCTTCTTCTATTACATCTAAAGATAAAATTCGTTTTTGCATAGACCAATCTTCATCTATCCAATGACAAGTTATAACAAGATAACTTATACCATTAGTACTAGTCCATATATCACTAGTTAAACTAACCCTAGATGAAATATTACTAAGTTTATCAATTAAAGCTTGTCTATATTCTTTAAACATATCCATGCAATCTCTTTTTAATGTATGTCTAGAAACAGATTTATATGCGGGTTGTAAATATTTACAAACAAATTCTAAATATCCTGTTTTTTCACAAATTGTGAATGGTTGTTCAGTTCTAACTACAAATCTAACTAAACCACGTCTAGCTTGAACATTATCAAAATTAAAATTTTTTCCACCATCATGCGTATTAATTTGAGATTGTTTACCTTCTAAAATTTCATTTTCTTCGGCATCAGGATTAATTTTATGTGCAGTAATTAAATGCCTTTTATACGTACCTGTACCGCCACCACCTCCACCGGAGTTATAAGAGTAAACGCCTTTGCACAATTTACAGATGGCACAATATTTATTCGTCTCACCTTCTTTTGCTACAATGTCGAAATACTCCCATACCCTGCTTGTTTTTTTTCGACTAAACTTCGGTCTTGATGATGTAGCAGCAGTGGTGGCAGCTGATGATTGTGTTTGAGCATGACTTCCTCCACGACCACGACCAAACGATGGTGCCAAAGGAAGCTCCTCCTCCGGATGAATATCGGGTTCGATTTCATTAAATGATTCGTCACCCAAATTAGGAATTTCAGTGGAACCAAAAGGTCGAGAAACAGAGCATGAACGACGAAAGAAATTTGACATTTTTATATTTTTTTTGAAAATAAATATATGTTAAAAATTTAAAAAATAGATGTATGATAATATATTGAAATTTAAAAATTGAAACTTGAAAATTAAAAGTAAAATTTGCAAAATTATAAAATAAAAAGAAAAATGAAATTTAGAAAGGAAATGATGATATTATAAATTTGTAATAAGGAATATATATAATATATTAGAATTTGAAAATTAAAAGTAAAATTATAAAATAAAAAGAAAAATGAAATTTATAAAGAAAATGATGATATAAAATAAAAAGAAAAATGAAATTTATAAAGAAAATGATGATATTATAAATTTGGAATAAGGAATATTGAGAGAGTTTGAGACTTTGAGTGAATATTGAGAGAGTATGTGAGTGAAGAGAATAAGAGTAGATGAATATAGATAGTAGATTTGAGAGAAAATATAGAAGAAATGTAAATGAAAGTAGAAGATTATAGAGGTATTTATAGGAAAAAAATTAGAATAAAAAAATAAAAAAAATTAAAAAAAAAAGATTGATGGGCAACGGCCAAAATGGCCGTTGCCCATCTTGCAGCAGGCTAGGCTGCCACTGCGTGCGCAGTGGCAGCCAAGCCTTTGTAAAATTTTTTTAATTTAATTAAAAAAAAAATATAAAGACTGATGGGCAACGGCCAAATGGCCGTTGCCCATCAAAGTATCGCAGACTCGCAGCGTTGCGAGTCTGCGTACTGCAGTTGCACTGCAGTGCAACTGCAGATTTTATTTTTTTTTACCGGACCGGTTCGAACCGGTCCGGTTTTTAACCGAGCCCTTAACGGGCTCGGTTCTTAACGGGCCGGGCCCTTACCGGGCCCGGTTTGAAATAAATAAAACCGGCCCGGCCCGTTAACATAACGGGCCGGGCCGGTTCCGAACCGGTACAGTACCGGTTCGGATTTTGGACCGAATTGATCCGATCCGATTGCGAACCGGATCGGGCCAACCCGGCCCAATAAGCACCTCTAACCTCGAATCGACAAGATGGTAGATGAAACTTGCGGATATGAACTGCTTAGCTTCTTAGATGCCTTTTCAGGATACCACTAGATCATGATGCATCCAGAAGATGAGGAGAAAACCTCATTCATTACCGATAGTGGAACATATTGCTATCGGGTAATGCCGTTCGGTCTGAAAAACGCAGAAGCAACCTACCAGTGCATGGTGAACAAGGTATTCAAAGACCTTTTGGGCAACACCATGGAGGCTTATGTTGATGACATGATTATAAAAAGCCGAAGGGAAGAGTCTCATGCCGAGAAATGACGAAGGTGTTTAATGTGTTGCGGCAGTACGAAATGAAATTGAACCCAAATAAATGCTCATTTGGGGTGAGATCTGGAAAATTCCTGGGATTCATGATCACTAATCGGGGGATAGAAGCTAATCCCGAGAAGGTCCAAGCCATCCTAGACATGAGACCACCCAGTACTGTTAAAGAGATTCAAAGGTTGACAGGGAGGATAGCTGCTTTAAATCGCTTCTTGTCTAAATCAGCTGAAAGAAGCTTGCCGTTCTTCAAAGCGATAAGGGCAGGAAAAGACTTCAAATGGATAGAAGAGTGCAATAGTGCTTTTGAGCAGTTGAAGGATTACTTGAAAGAGTTGTCGTTGTTGTCTCGGCCACAACACGGAGATCACCTTCTCATGTATCTTGGCGTAGGAGAGAAGGTCGTAAGTGCAGTCTTATTGAGAAAGGAAGGAGACAAGAATTGTCCAATCTATTATGTGAGCAAAGTCCTGCTAGATGCCGAAGCAAGATATCCCTTAGTCGAAAGAGTAGTTCTATCCTTGGTGATGGCAACCCGGAAGTTACGACCTTACTTCCAAGCTCACTCAGTGGATGTCCTGACAGATCAACCCTTAAGGCAAATACTACAGAAACCAGAACATTCTAGACGCTTAACGAAATGGGCCATTGAATTAAGTGAATATGACATACACTTCCAACCTCGCCAAACAATAAAAGGGCAAGCGCTAGCCGACTTTATCGTAGAATGCACTGGTCGGGAGACTCAAGTAGATACAGAATTAGTTTGGTGGAAGTTGTTTGTTGACGGAGCTCGCAACATGGATGGTAGTGGAGCTGGAATTGTGCTAACTTCACCCGAAGGGGAGACCTATGAGTATTCCCTACGTTTCAATTTCCCAAGCTCGAACAATATAGCTGAATACGAAGCCTTAATAGCTGGGATGAAACTGGCGAAGAAACTAGAAGCTAGCAATCTGATGGCCCATAGCGATTCACAATTAGTGGTCAACCAGTTCTCGGGAGAATATGAAGCACGAGAGCCGGCTTTGGTCCCTAATCTGCAGAAGGTGCGATCATTAGCACAATCGTTTCAGAACTTTCAATTGACCCAGATAAACCGATCCAAGAACAGTCATGCAGATGCCCTCTCGAAGCTGGCTTCCTCAAGAGGACTAAAGGGCGGTATGGTCAAAGTGGAATCACTCGTTAGGCCAAGTATCGAAGAAGAGGACGTCTGCGACGTCGAGGTTGGAGGTGATTAGAGAAGCCCAATCAAAGACTACATATTGGGGGGCACACTCCCAACTGACAAAGATGAAAGTCGAAGGCTGAAATTGCAAAGTGCAAGATTTACTGTGGTAAATGGAGAACTTTACAAACGTGGATTTACCATGCCTCTACTAAAATGTCTAGAACCTCAACAGGCTGAGTACACCCTGGCTGAAGTTCACGAGGGGATATGCGGTGAACACCTAGGGGCCCGAGCCTTGGCCACGAAAATATTGCGTGCGGGGTTTTATTGGCCTACCCTAAAAAAGGACGCCACTGACAAGGTGCGAAAGTGCGAAAAATGCCAAAAGTTCGCCCCTATAGTCACTGCACCAGTCTCGACCCTCCACAGTACTCTTCAACCGACGCCATTCGCACAATGGGGGTTAGACATCCTGGGACCTTTTCCCTTGGGCACAGGACAGAGGAAATATTTGCTCGTAGCCACAGACTACTTCACCAAGTGGATAGAGGCGGAACCTCTGGCTACAATTTCTGAAAAAAAAGGTGGAAGCAATGGTTTGGAGGGAGATCATTTGCCGTTTTGGGATCCCCCGAGTGCTTAACGCGGACCATGGGAAACAGTTCGATTGTGACGCATTTCTAACATTCTGTGCCGGACTAAGCATCCAGTTAAGAATCACCTCTGTATCTTATCCTCAAGCTAATGGGCAAGCCGAGGTGAGCAACCGAACTATACTGCATGGTTTGAAAACCAGACTGGATAAGGCGAAGGGAGCATGGGTAGATGAACTCCCTAGTGTCCTATGGGCCTACAGAACGACAAGCAAAGTATCAACGGGGGAAACACCATTCAATTTGGTGTATGGGACTGAAGCCCTCATCCTGGTTGAAATTGGAGCCGAGTCACCTAGATTAGTCCCTTACATCGAAGAAGTTAACTCTCAGGGACTAAAGGAGAATCTAGACCTGATCAATGAATTGCGAGACACGGCAAAAATGAGATTGGCTGCATACCAGCAAAGAATAGCCGCCTATTACAACGCACGAGTTAAGAACAGAGAACTGCAGGAATGAGGCCTGGTACTGAGAAAGTCAGCTATTACAAACGCCTATAGGGAGGACGGAAAACTCCGAGCTAATTGGGAAGGACCTTACAGAATCAAGAAGATGATCGGACCTAGCACATGCATCTTGGAGACCTTACAGGGAAAGAAGATCTCGAAAACTTGGAATGCCAACCACCTTAAACCATACTGGCAGTAAAAAGTTGTACACCTTCCATAATTTCTATATTTTATTTCCCATCTGTTACTTTATTACTTCGCAAAGTACTCTTGTTTTAAGATCATCTGACTCCAGAATAAAGCCAGTTATTTGCTTCCTATATTTTTTAATTCACTTTGTTAGACAGTCTATGTATTAACAGGAATTGGAGCAAGAAACATACCCAAAATGGGCATAAATAAGACCGTAAAACCGGCAGAAATAAGTCCCTGAGCAGTAAAAAGTTGTACACCTTCCATAATTTCTATATTTTATTTCCCATATGTTACTTTATTACTTCGCAAAGTACTCTTGTTTTAAGATCATCTGACTCCAGAATAAAGCCAGTTATTTGCTTCCTATATTTTTTAATTCACTTTGTTAGACAGTCTATGTATTAACAGGAATTGGAGCAAGAAAATGGGCATAAATAAGACCGTAAAACCGGCAGAAATAAGTCCCTGAGCGAGAAACATACGCAAAATGGGCATAAATAAGACCGTAAAACCGGCAGAAATAAGTCCCTGAGCGAGAAACATACGCAAAATGGGCATAAATAAGACCGTAAAACCGGCAGAAATAAGTCCCTGAGCGAGAAGCACACG
This sequence comes from Heritiera fomes, assembly GCA_032173925.1. NCBI lineage: Eukaryota > Viridiplantae > Streptophyta > Magnoliopsida > Malvales > Malvaceae > Heritiera > Heritiera fomes. The sequence continues at coordinate 30,801,590 of JAPDPM010000012.1, forward strand.
CAAAATGGGCATAAATAAAAACGTAAAATCGACAGAAATAAGTCCCTGAGCGAGAAGCACACGCAAAATGGGCAAAAATAAGACCGTAAAACCGGCAGAATTAAGTCCCTGAGCGAGAAAAATACGCAACAAAGGCACAAATAAGACCGTATGCGACAAAACGCGAAACTAGCAGAATTAAGTCCCTGAGCGAGAAAAATACCCAACAAAGGCACAAATAAGACCGTATGCGACAAAACGCGAAACCGGCAGAAATAAGTCCTTGAGCAATAAGACAAAATGGATACGAGGTGCGTTATAATACGAGGTGCGTTATAATACATCTGCGCTATAATTAAATATGTATATTTTGGCTTATTGGCTGATTAAATTTAAAAAAAAAAGAAAAAAAAGAAAAAAAAAGAGAAACAAAATGCTCAAGAAAAAGTTCTTCCTCGGACTATAACACCGTCTTAGAACAGAACTTGGGGAGCAGCATGGTGTAAAAGAACGCTTACTAATTTCTTTCTAACACAAAATGTTCTGTCAAGTTTTGTGATATAGCAGTTACTAGTGCAAAATATTCATTCAAAGGAAAGAAGAAAAACCACAGAAAGCAACCGTACTTTTCATTGAAGAACGAATCTTTACATTGAGCAAAACAATATCCTAATCTAGGTTGAGGACAAGGTCGTCCAGCTAAGAAAATGCCGCCTTAAGCACCAGAGTCTCCAACAACTGGAGGATCAGGAGCGTTAGCACCAGAGTCTTCAACAACCGGAGGATCAGGAGCGTGAACAATAGAGGAATCAGGCTTTGGAGGAACTGAAGAGGCCATCTCGAGAGAGGGAGGACTACTTAAAGGATCAATCACAGCCGCACTATCTGACACGGGATCAACGGCTGCAGAGTCAGAAATTTGAAATTCGTCGCTGTCCAACCCTATCAATGCCTTGATGGACTCAGGCTGGTCACCTGCCTTGATCGGTTCAGGCTCATCATGCATCACTGACAGCCCAGATCGATCACGTAGCCCAATAGGTTCAGGACGGCTACGTGGCTGTCGAGGAGGCCATGGACCCTCAAGATTGTCTAGGTTATCGATGGCTCCCACCTCTATATAGTCGTCCGGACTTAATGAGTCAGGTTCGTATTTGGTCCAGGAAGGAGCTTCATAATACTGGGCCTCTTCGGTGAAAAGAAGTTCGGGAAAAGACTCATTGGGTCGGTTCTTTTCTAACAAGAACGGGCTAAGTAGAAGCCGTACTTGATGAATCCCGCCGCAAGCATTTCCTTCTTTTCATAGCAGTGTTGAGATAGGCGGTATTCGCAAACAGCCTCAGCACGGACCTCTTTTTGTCGGTCCAACAAATTCTGCAGCTCATCGGCAGTCTCATCTCGCTCCCTCCTTATGGCGTCCCGATCCTCCACCGCCTTGTTATAGGCTTCTTGAAATCCCCGAAGGGAAGCTACCTTCGCCTGTTCCTCCCTCAACCTGAACTCTAGTTCTGCATTCTTCTTCTCCAGTTCCTCAACCTTACTAACATAGGGACGCAGTTGAACAACCTCGTTCTGGAGCACCATCTTCGCCTCTCGAAGTTCACCAATTTGTTTTTCAGCTTTCTCCATGAGGGCCTTATGACGAGCATTAACAGCCGCGGTTTGCTGAGCCGACTGGAAAAACAAGATAACAAAAATAAATTAAAAACCCGACAAAAGAAAAAGAAAAGTATAACTACCATATAAGCACGACACTATCACCTTCATCGAGAGATAGTCAGAGTTGTTCTCGGCTTCCGTCAGATTAGTAAACAGCCCCGCCTCGTCACGAGGAAGAATAGTGCTCCATGCCAGGCGCGATGCTATCCCAGGCTCCTTAATGCTATCATTATCATTTACTCCGGGATAGGTTTGGAAGTCCTCGCCATCTACGACAACTCCACTATCGACTAAGTAGCGCTTCAAAGTGGGATTAGCTACCTTAGGCAATATCGGTCTTGTAGGCATCGAGGCCTCAATGATCAATTTCTTCCTAAATTTGCGCCTAGGCTGACGGGAGGCCGGCCGATCCTCGGTAGCACGAGAAGCACCTTCTCGTCGGGCCGACTCACTCCTCTGCGATCCAGAGCTCCCTTGATCGTCTGAGCTACGATCACGGATAAGGGGCCTCTTTCGCTTGTTCCTTCCACCTTCTGGCCCAGTATGGCTAGATCCGTCGGTAGAAGGAGGAGGAGTGGAAGCACGAGGATGTTCAGAAACGGCCCCGATCTGTAGCTGTTGCTGAGGAGGAGGAGCCGCTCCAGCAGAAGCATTGGCCTCCCTTCTGCGCATAGCATCGCGAAAGTTCATATCTGCATAGTACAAAGAGAAGCTATTAACGAACCTAAAACCCGAAATACCACACACATAGATGTATAAAGTAAAGAAAAAGGGAAACCTATAAGATCACCAAGATCCTCTAAGTTATCCAAATTAGGATCTGCTGGGAAGTCAACAAAAGGGCTCCCAAAAACATTGCCCTGAGTCCATTCAAGATCCTCCTCGAATGGACCATTGGTACCCGGACCACTGGTACCCTCGACCTCAGGTGTTTCATCTCTCGAATCCGGAGAAGACTCATCCACAAGGCGACCTATAGGGTTAGAGGTCTCGGCTATAGGAACACTGGTCGGTTGACTAGGACCGACATCGGGCACACGCAAGCTAGTAGGAAGGCTAGAAGGGACAGTCGAAGTCCCAGAAACAGCTTGGCTTACTCCCCAACCAGCCGCTGTAATGTTCTCTGGGGTCAAAAGGGAAAATAAATTACGTTCCCCAGTAGAACAAATTCGTCGTATAGGTTCACTAAACTGGTCTTTTAGGATCTCTACTTTAAACCTTTCTGAGCGCCTCAAGTGGTCGCTAGTATCACGGTTCCATGCAGTGCGAATTCGCAGATCATTTGGAATCTCGACGACGACCCACTCACTTTCAAAGTTTCGTAATTTATTAGGAAGGTTTGAAAAGATCTTGTTATTGAGAAATTCATCAACCGTTAACCGCTGGAGGGAAAAAGTTATTAGTCCTTGCAGACCGCGGACTCTGAAAAAAGCATTCAGGAGGGGGACGGTAGGAACGATGCCTAAATTATGACAAACCACCGAAAATCCTACTATCTGAGCCCATGCATGAGGATGAAGTTGACAAGGAACTATATCTTTATATCTAAGGAATGCTATACCAAACTCGGGCAATGGAAAACGGAAACCGAAAAGTAAAGACGCTCTATGCACCGCTACTCCGTTTCTAACTAGGTCAGGTGAAAATTCCCCACGGCTGGAAGTCTATAACTGTAACCGGGGGGAAGAGGAAAACTAGTATTGAAGTCCTCTAAGTCTGCATTCGTCAGTGTACATTCAACACCGCCTTTTCTAAGAAATATACCCGGACGCTGTGAAGACATGGTAAAAGAAAGAGTAAAAAATAATAATAATAAATAATAATAAGGGGGCGGCAAAATTATCAGTAGAACACCTGCGGAAGACCTAAAACGGCGACAGACCTATTGGCAAAACACCTGCGGCAGACCTGTTTTGGCGACAGATTTTACAGCGACAGACCTAACATTCACGCGGGAGACTAAGACACCAGCAAAGACATAAAAACCGCGCGGGAGACGAAGATATCTGCAGAACACCTAAAAAGCTGGTGGCGGAAGGAGGCAAGTTAGGTGACAGATGAATACTTACTGACACTTCGATGAATGAAAGACTCCTTCTGGCGATAGACTATTTTGGCGAGAGAGTCGGAAACCGGGCGACAGACTGTTGATTCAGAGGTTTCTCTTATCCCTTTTCGGTGGATCCCAGCGGCCTTATATAGTTGCGACAGAGAATGCCAAACGTCTCGTTAGATCACGCCTCCCGCAGAATAGAGCTTTTCACCTACAAAAAAAAAGTACCAAAGAAAAATCACAAAAATCAGAAAAACTATTCATAGTGGGTAAAGGTCCAAAGACACATATTTATACTCTCTTGCTTGGAATAACCCAATAAGAGACTGGGGAGCAATTGATATGGCAAAAGACCATCTACACTGGGCCAAGCCCAAAAGATCATCGGAGGTCCCACGAGGCAAACGGTCATCGGGACACGTGGCCTATGGCGAGAGAAGTTACACCTGCGACAGGGTATCTGTCGCAGGCGACAAACCCCACATACTATCTCCTGCTGTCACATAGGCGGCACGCGGCTCTCTCACGAGTCGTCATAGCGACAGACCTCTGTCGCCTGGAAGTGTCACACCTCAGGTTCTCTCGCCGGTGACAGGCTCGTGCTAACTCCGAGATCCACGGAAGATGCATCCTATTGGGAAACAAACTCTTAGTAAAAGGACGCAAACAACCCAGATAATGAATCTCAAATATTCGTCTATAAATAGGGCCCATGTATAATTCTATTCCCTAATTTTTGACTACTGGCTTTTATGTTTCCCAATACCTAAGAACTGGAGGCTGACTTAAGCATCGGAGTGTCTACGCAGGGAACCACCCCTGCGTCCCTCTGACTTTTTACTATTTTACAGAAGCTTGAAGGAGACACGTGGAGACAGATTACTACCATTGATGTCAGCATATCTTTATTGTTGTTTTGTGCAACAACAATAATTATTGTTAAAATTTTTATATTTGTTAAAAGCTTTTACTTAATTCATTATTTGTGTATTTATTAGTTTTAATTCAATATTAAAATATATTTTAAAACAAAAAAAATCAATTTTCTTTTATTTTTTATGTACCAACCGAAATTGTAAATTTTGTTGAAATTGACCAAACAACCTGAAACTCACAAAACCAACTGATATTACCCGATATCAAAATTGCTATGAAAAATCAATTCAAATGTATCTAATTTTATCAAAAGTCATGCGTACAGACTAATGTGACTGAAACCGAAATGGTATTAACAACATTGCTCCTAGTTCCCTCCGCCTCTCCCATAAGGGCCAAAAAAAAAGAGAAAAAATATAATTTCTATTTTTTAGCAGGACATGTGCCATATAATCAATCAATGTCATGTCACGTGCTTTTTGCCACATATCATCTTCTTATTAGTCAATTATCTACATAGCAGGCTCAACAAACAAAATTAATGTCAGGTAGAACATCATTAAACAAAATAAAACGTTAAGTACCACATCAATTTTTTTTTTAAAATAAAGGTAACACATTTTATTAATCACTATAGTTCAAGGGACATTTGTGGCACTAACCCTTCTCATTATATTCATCACAATCCTCACAACTGTGATCGCATCCAAATACATGTCACCGTTACATTATCTAATTTTACTATTACAATAATTAATTTCATTGAAATCAATGTCTATCAAACTAAACTTTCATGTGGACCCTCCAAGATAAGACAATAATTGATGCCATTGAAAGGAGCAAAATTCTACCCTATATTGCAAGCAATTCTTTCTCCATTTGACAAAGACATGGCAAATTATGGGATGACAAACAAACAAAAATACAAAACAGTTAAATCAGTCTCTCTTGTCGCAATTGTTGGAACCAACCAAACTATCTTACTTTTCATCATCAACATCAAAGCTTAGAATTTTTTTTTCTGTCAAAGACTATTAAATATTATGTTTTTACGTGATTAAACCTTATCAGATTTTGATGGATCCTAACAAAACTTCACTTCAAGCGTATCGAAATATATTGTATGTACAAATCAATACGCATCAATTCATTTTTATATTTACGAATAAGTGTAAGATTTAAGATAAAATTCAATTTTCATATAGATACGTCTTGACTTTATACTATCTAGAATTTATAATATTTGCAACGTACCACACGATTTTAACAACTAAGTATCCAAATAAAACAATCTTTATCAATGGAAATTTTTTTTTTAATTTTAAGTCTTTACCAAGATTTTATTTTACTTTTGTACTTGAATCACATATTTTGTTTGTTCACATTCCCCATCACCTCTTTTTTGCGTCGAAGAATAGTCCAAATACAATCTCAATTAATGGTTTTAATTTTGAAAGTTTTAAATTATTCAATTCTTGACTTTTCCTTTTTTTCTTTTTTTCTTAATATTTATTTTTAAAAAAAATAGATAAGCTAATTTGAAAATATTTTATACCTAAAAGTATTATTTGATATAAAAATAATTTCATTAATATTTAATTTATTAAATTTTTTTAACAAATATTATAAATTTCATTATATATAAATTTTAATTTAATGTTTTCAATGAATTTTTTCATTAGGGTTAATAGCAAGAACACCTCCTCAACTACAGTGATTAATTTAATGCGGTATCTGTACTAAAAAAAATTTAATGTGATACATGTACTATCTTATCGTTAATTAATATGGTACTTGTGTCCCCAACACGTTAAACGAATGCTAACTTAGACACCGAACCAATAAAAAAAATATAAGAAATATATATTTTTTATTTTTACATAAACTATTATGTTATTGTTTAAAAAATAAAAAATAAAAAATAAAAATACAAAATTATAATTTAAAAAATATATTTTTGTAAAAATAAAATAATGAAAAATTTGAAATTATAACATTATGTTTATTTTTCTTTAAATTATGAAAATACAAAAAATGCAAAATTATTATTTAAAATATACATATTATATAAAAATTATAATTAAAAATCTAGAAAAACAAAATTATTGTTTTAAAAGTTAATTGGAAAATAAATAATAAAAATTTCCTCCTTCTACTCCTTCCCCTTCCTAGTCCCTCTTGATCAAGGTTGTAAATTTCGTATTGGAAAGCATTTCATTTTTTTTTTTATAATGAGATATACCGGTATCAATTGTTTTGGTATATTATTTCGGATTTTTCGATTTAATTTTATAATATTTTTAATTTTTTCATACATATAATAGTATTGTTAATCGTAAGCAAATCAACATATAAAACATTTAACATTGATAATGATAAGTATAAAATTAATAAAAATTATTTGTACAACAAATAATAATTATTGTTAAAATTTTTATATTTGTTAATGCTTTTACTTAATTCATTATTTGTATTAGTTTTAATTCAATATTAAAATATATTATAAAACAAAAAAATTCAATTTTCTTTTATTTTTTGTATACCAATCAAAACTGTAAATATCGTCGAAATTGACTGAAACAACTTGAAACTCACAAAACCAGTTGATATTATCGAGTACCAAAATTGCTATGAAAATCAACTCAAGTGTACTAAATTTTATCAAAACTAACGTGTACCGACTAGTATGATCGAAACTGAAATGGTATTAACAACATTGCTCCTGATTCCCTCCCCCTACCCTATTTTGACCAAAAAAAAGATAAAAAATAAAATATATAATTTATCTTGTTTAGCAAGACATGTGCCACATAATTAATCAATGGCATGTCATGTGTTTTTTGCCACATATGTGATACCCCATATGTTAGCTTTAAATTGACATATATATTTTGAAATGACAAAAACTTAAGTAAGCTTTAATGTTTTAATTCATATTGTAAATTTGCCTTATCACACATAATTTTCTCAATCCACTTTCAAGTGAACATATCAAACATTAAGACCATAATTTAATGATACATCCTTATTGGTCTTAATACTTTATAAATGTTTTGAATATTTTAGAAAATCACTTGATGAATTTTTGGACTATGTTTTCATTTGAGAAAGTCAAGAAAAACTCCCACAAAAGAGCCAAAATGTTTTGGGTTGGATTAGGATCAAAGACCACATCATTTCTAACTCAAAAAGTGTAGGAAATCACCTTCTGGAAAGAAGGGATCGATCCCCTAAGGGAAGGGATCGATCCCCTAGTGGCAGTAAGCTTTTTGGTGGAAGAAAAGGTCCCTCAGCCTAGAAAATCAATTCTGGAAAGAAGGGATTGATCCCCTAATGGCAGAATGGCTCCCAACGGCTAGAAAAGGTCCCTCAGCCCAGAAGAATCAGATCTGGAATGAAGGGATCGATCCCCTATGGAAAGGGATCGATCCCTTTGCCCGAAAATAGCCTGTAACGGCTAGTTTTTGTGAGACAACGGTCATATTCAAGTTTTAGCTCCAGCCAACAGCTAGAATACATCCAAGGGACTATAAATAGAGGCTTAGAAGCTAAAGGAAGTAAGAGGTACTACTCAGCAACTCCATAACACATATTCCTCAAATCCTCAAGCCTTAAACAACAAATCAAGAGTTCCAAAGTCTTCATCTTCTATCATTCACTTATCTCTTGTATTGTTTAGCACAATTATTGTATAGGCTTTTCATTGTGCCTAATTTCTATAATCACTTGCCTACCTAGAGGCCTTTCTTTGATTATATCTCTTGTAAACACAAACATTCCTTGTAAAAGGGGAGGTTTCTCTTTAGCCTAGAAAAAGAGGGAGAAGAGGTTTCTCTTGAGCCTATAAAAAGAGAGAGGTTTCTCTTGAGCCTTGAAAAGAGGGAGTATAACACAAATTCAAGTTAGTGAATTTGGGAAAAATCCTTGGGAGCGTCTCAAGGTAGAGGACGTAGGCAAGGTTGCTGAATTTCTATAAATCGCTTGTGTAAATCTCTCTCTCCCTACTCTTTATTTACTTGTGATTATATTATGTTTATTGCATTGAACTTGAATTGCATGCTTGCCTAGCTTAGAAAACTTAGAAAATATCAATCTAAGCTAGAGAATTTAGAAGTACCGAAAAACGGGCTTAAGGTTAGCTAAGAACTGATTCACCCCCCTCTCGGTATTGCATATAAGAGCCAACAATTGGTATCAGAGCTTGGGCTCGAAATTGATTTAGACTAACCTTTATCGAGCAAAACGATCTTAAATGGCTCACTTGAATGTAGGCACACCCCTAGGAGAAGAGGAACATTCATTAGTTAGACCTCCACTCTTCAATGGTGAGAATTACTCTTATTGAAAAATTAGGATGATGCTATTTGTGCAATCCAATGACTATGAAATGTGGAGAATAATAGTTAATGGCCCTAGAATCCCAATAAAGAAAGTAAATGGAAAAGATGTCCCTAAGAGTGAAGATGAGTGGGACACCAATGACATGAGATTGGCACAATTGAATGCCAAGGCTATGCACACCCTCTTTTGTGCATTAGGTCCCAATGAGTATAATAGAGTCTCCTTATGTGAAAATGCTAAACAAATATGGGACAAACTAGCCATCACACATGAAGGGACAAATCAAGTTAGAGAGACCAAAGTAGGAATGCTCACACATGATTACGAGCTATTTAGGATGAAAGAAAATGAGTCCATTAGCGAAATGTTCACTAGGTTTAATGATATAATTAATGGACTTAAGGCATTAGGCAAGAGCTATTCCAATGTAGAAATGGTTAAGAAAATTTTGAATAGCTTGCCAAAATCTTGGAAGGCAAAGGTAACCGCAAAAGAAGAGTCTAAAGATCCAAATACCTTGTCTCTAGATGAACTTATGGGCTCTTTACTTACTCATGAAATGAAATTAAAAAGAACTGAAGAGCCTCCAAAGAAAGTAGGGGTAGCACTTAAGTCTTCCACTCATGAGGATGATAGTGATGAGAGTGGAAATGAGGAAGAAAAGGAAATGGCAATGTTTGCCAAAAGATTCAATAGATTTATGAGAATGAAAGAGAGGGAGAGTAATAGGAGACATCAAAGGGGAGAGTCAAGTAGAAGAGAAAAGGACCCCTTAGTATGTTATGAGTGCAATGAACCGGGTCATACTAAATTAGATTGCCCCTTACTTAGGAAGGAAAAGGATAGGAAGCCTAGGAAGAAAGCATTTGTGGCTGCATGGAGCGATAGTGATAGCTCCGATCAGGAAAATGTAGATGAAGAGGTAGCCTACTCATGCTTTATGGTTATTAGTGATGATGAGGCTAGTAGTAGTTCTAGTGAAGATAATGATTATACCTTTAGTGAACTACAAAATGCCTTTAATGATTTAGCAAATGAATTTCAATGCATGAACTCCAAATATAAGAAAATTATTGCTAAATTAAAAATAGAAAATGAAGCCTTGATAAATGCTAAGCTAGAATTTGAAAAGAAATTAGAAGATGCTAACTTAGAAATAAATGAGTTGAATAAAAAGAACTTAAATTTGCATAACTCATTTTCTAGGTTTTATATGGGTCAACAAAAGCTAGATCACATGTTAAAGACCCAAAGAGCTTTCTTTAACAAAGATGGGTTAGGATATAATGCAATACAAAAAGAAACTCATCTAAAGAATTTCCTTGTGAGCAAAAATACTATGCATGATCTATCTCTTACATGCTCACTATGCAATAGAATAGGACTCTCTTCACAAGCATGCACATATAGAAAAACCACATTTAGAGGAAGAGTTATTAGAAAAATGTGGGTGCCAAAGCATGCTATGAAAAATGATGATTTGAGCTTGAAATGGATCCCAAAAGGATCAAAAATTGTGAACACTAACTCTCATGGACCTAAGAAAATTTGGGTACCAAAGTATGCTTGAATTTGTATATTGTAGGAGTGTTAGAGCATGAGAATACAATGGAACAATGGAGTTTAAATGCTCAACACATCCTCATGGAGTTTGCTTGTGCCAGCGAGAAAGAGAAAGAGCTTGGGAATCCATTCTTAGCAAGGTGACAACAATCTCTCAAGGAATGGCTAATGGTGGATTCAACTATTCAATGCAAAACATTCTCTAGCAAAAGAGTTTTGTAAGCTTAAATCCTATCTCTTCAAGACTCATTTTTGCTAAAATTATTTATATGTTTTATTGAGGCACTTGGTTGATGATTCTTGATGCATTGTGAGTTGAATGATTGAACAAAAAGGCATGACAAAGATTTTTGATTGTTTGATTGTAGTACTTGATGCATTGAATGAAAAGCATGATTTGTGATTTTGAAATGATTATTGGATTTCTGCATTTTGAGCAAGTTTTCTATGTGTTGATAATGTATTTACTTGTCTCAAAATACCAAATATGTCATTTATACAAAATGCCATGTTATGAGCAATAATGAAGAACTTGTATGTTGTTAATCATGGCATGTTGTTCACAAGATATATGCTTTAATGATATATGTGCTTAAAACCTATGTGAACAAGTTTGTTTTGACATATTTGTGTTATCCAATGCTTTGGTTTTGTCAAAATATGCTTAACTTTCAAAATGACCTCCTTTGAGGCTAAAAATGCATTTATTGGTGAAAATTCTACCAAAATTGCAAAATCTATTGTTAAATGGTCTTTCATTCATGTTTTTCATTCATACAAGTCCAAAAATCATGTTTTACAAATGTTTAAACCCTTACTTGGACTTAAAACACTCAAAAACGAAGTTTTGGTACGTCAAAGGTTGAATTTTCTGTCAAAAAACTGTAGATACAGGATGAGGGATCGATCCCTCAACAAGCAGGGTCGATTCCCCTTGAACAGAATGCAAAATCTGTGATTCTGGAGTTAAGGGATAGATCCCCCTCCTATAGGGATCGATCCCCCCAGGCCAAAATGGCTTTCTTGCATGTTTTTCAACCGAATTTGAGAAGAACTTTTCATTGTTTTGATACTTTCTTTCTTCTCAACTTAAAATTCATTGTTTTAACTTCTTTTTGATGATCTTTAAACTATGAAAAATCATTTTTCATTGATATCATGCCTCAATTCCATCAATTTGTATCATTTCCAACAATTGATATCACTTTCAACAATCGATATCACTTTTCTTGAGCTCACAAGTGCAAAATCAGTTTTCTCATTGAAAATGGTCATGAATTGCATAAATCTTGAAATAATCTTGAAATATACTTTCAATGAATGCTTAAACATAATTTTGAGAAATATTTCAAGAATTTATGAAGATATATTTGAGAATTTAATGAACTTGTGCATAATGAATATTCTTCATCTCTTTTGTTCATCTTAGTCAAGCATGCTTATAGGATTATGTTTATTAGCTTGACTCAACTACTCCACTCTAGGCTACATGATAATTATACATCTAGTGGAAGAATAATTAAAATTTGACCTTAAGGATTGATTTCAAATGTAAATTCAACAATTGGTATAAGTTCATAATTTTCCTTGGCTTGTAATTAGTGATGATAAATGAATCCTAAATGTTGAGTTACATGAAAATTTATCATCCATGAAATTAATTCTTTATGGCCAAATTATTAAAGAACTTGAGCGTTAATGACAACACCAACAAGTGATACACATGCATTGAATCTTGATTGTTTTGATGTTGAACATGCATGTTTGCTTAAGTTGAATCAATAATCATGCCTATGAGATGAGAATAGTTGTTTTCATGATATTATGTGCTTAACCTCACTCATAGATTATGGACTTTATACTTAAGCATGATATTGATTTATTTAAATCTATATTAGTTAAAATAGCATATACCCTCTAGAACGTTAAATGATGATAACAACTAGAGATATGGCTATTAATTGATTAAAATGGTAATTTTGAATCTTTCCTTGCTCATAATTGGTTAAGGACTTGAATTAGAAAATGAGCATAGGAGTTTTGTGCTTAAAACCATGGAAGAAAATGTGTTTGCTTGAATACCTTGACTTTTTGAATCTTCCATATGGTATAATTTTGTGAATATGAATATGGATTAATACTTTATGATAGTGTGCTAATGTGCAATTAATCCATATGCATATTTGATGATATGTGATTGTGTTCTTGCATATTTAGAATGTTATTTTCTTGACATGAACACACTACACATAAATATTGGATTCATGCAAAATGCCTAAGTCAACCATTAGTAACAATTGGTATTTAGATTGAAATAACGATTAGTATCATTGGCAACCATATTTTCAACAATTGGTAAGCCAAAACTAAATTACCAATTGGTATGAGCTTTAAATTGATAATTCTTCTCATACTCCTTAGATTGAATGACAAATAGGGAAGAATTCACATAAGCTACTTTTGCATGAAACTCTTGTGTGCTAGAATTTGTAGTTAATTGCTATATGTCTTAATTCTTTGCACACTCTTGATTGAACGTGATTCATGAGCTCATGTATTCATATGTCATCTAATGTTAGCTCATAATCATGATGTATTGCCATGCACCTTAGTTGGACTTTAGAGAACAATTGACATACTTAGGTGCTTGATAGGATTGAAATGAGCAAGTCATAGTCCTTAGTAGATATTTTTAAACAACTTGCTTCATTATTTACCAATTGAGAACTTCTTGCAAAATTATTTATAAACAATTGGTATAGGAATATAAGCATTGTCCTTTGCATGCCTAAACATTTCATACTCTTTATGGACATTGACTTATTTATTTGCGCTATGAGTCCCATGTACTAACACGTTTCTTGTTGGATGGAGCATATTTATCTCTTCTCACATAGCCATGATTTTAGGGGGAGCACATTTTTTTTTATTATTTTTCCTTCTTTTTGCTATGACAAAAAGGGGGAGAGATAGATATTAAAAGGGAGAGATATTAAGGGGGAGAGATAATGGGGGAGAAATAGTTTGAAAATTCATTTTCAAAACCCATGCTTATATTAAGGGGGAGCTTTATAAAATCCTGCTTTATTTGAGGGGGAGTATTTTATCAAAGAATTTTCAAAGCAAATTTACATTAAGTTTTGTCATATCAAAAAGGGGGAGATTGTTAGCTTTAAATTGACATATATATTTTGAAATGACAAAAACTTAAGTAAGCTTTAATGTTTTAATTCATATTGTAAATTTGCCTTATCACACATGATTTTCTCAATCCATTTTCAAGTGAACATATCAAACATTAAGACCATAATTTAATGATACTTTATAAATGTTTTGAATATTTTAGAAAATCACTTGATGAATTTTTGGACTATGTTTTCATTTGAGAAAGTCAAGAAAAACTCCCACAAAAGAGCCAAAATGTTTTGGGTTGGATTAGGATCAAAGACCACATCATTTCTAACTCAAAAAGTGTAGGAAATCACCTTCTGGAAAGAAGGGATCGATCCCCTAGTGGCAGTAAGCTTTTTGGTGGAAGAAAAGGTCCCTTAGCCCAGAAAAATCAGTTCTGGAAAGAAGGGATCGATCCCCTAAGGGAAGGGATCGACCCATAAGGGCAGAATGGCTCCCAACGGCTAGAAAAGGTCCCTCAGCCCAGAAGAATCAGATCTGGAATGAAGGGATCGATCCCCTATGGAAAGGGATCGATCCCTTTGCCCGAAAATAGCCTGTAACGGCTAGTTTTTGTGAGACAACGGTCATATTCAAGTTTTGGCTCCACCCAACGGCTAGAATACATCCAAGGGACTATAAATAGAGGCTTAGAAGCTAAAGGAAGTAAGAGGAACTACTCAGCAACTCCATAACACATATTTCTCAAATCCTCAAGCCTCAAACAACAAATCAAGAGTTCCAAAGTCTTTATCTTCTATCATTCACTTATCTCTTGTATTGTTTAGCACAAATATTGTATAGGCTTTTCATTGTGCCTAATTTCTGTAATCACTTGCCTACCTAGAGGCCTTTCTTTGATTACATCTCTTGTAAACACAAACATTCCTTGTAAAAGGGGAGGTTTCTCTTTAGCCTAGAAAACGAAGGAGAAGAGGTTTCTCTTGAGCCTAGAAAAAGAGAGAGGTTTCTCTTGAGCCTTGAAAAGAGGGAGTGTAACACAAATTCAAATTAGTGAATTTGGGGAAAATCCTTGGGACCGTCTCAAGGTAGAGGACGTAGGCAAGGTTGCCGAACCTCTATAAATCGCTTGTGTAAATCTCTCTCTCCCTACTCTTTATTTACTTGCGATTATATTATGTTTATTGCATTGAACTTGAATTGCATGCTTGCCTAGCTTAGAGAACTTAGAAAATATCAATCTAAGCTAGAGAATTTAGAAGTACCGAAAAACGGGCTTAAGGTTAGCTAAGAACCGATTCACCCCCCTCTCGGTATTGCCTATAAGAGCCAACACCATATATTTAATTACCGTTTAATTTTATTTATATTATTAAGAATATTGAATATTATATAATTAGTAAATTGCTAATTATATTTTCTGTATAAAGGCAAAATAGTAGGTGGGCCCCACTAATTTCCTAAAGTCCCAATGGAGGTGGAACTTAGTGCATTCGTTATTCGGGGCCGGAAATTATGATGGTAAGAATCTTAGCCTTAAACTCAATTATTTATGAATGTTTCGAAAAACGTGCAACAATTTGAAAAATGACGGTTTAGTCCATAGGCTGTTAGAATTTCTGTGAATAACCGTCAAACTAAATGGACTTTTGACCCACTATCTGTAATAAATAATTTTTTATGAAATAGGGTTTTAGAACATGTAGACAGATGAAATAAATTGGGTGTAACAATAGAAATTTACGCAATTTTACAATTAGGAGTATTTTGGTAATTGATAAGTCTTTAAAATATTCACTTTTTAGAGTATTTTATTGCATCAATTCTGTTTAAATTTTGAAAATTTTAATGTAATTTCTTCTCAATTTAATTAAATTGTTTTCATGTGTAGGAAATTCAAGAATAATGAGGAAATCAAGGAACAATGGTTGGATATGGTGTTTAACACCTTTAAATCATAGACTTAGCCTTCTCCAAACTCTAAACCTTATTTCTATTACCTTTTAAAAAAACAAATTATTTAAACCTTTAGCCCATACTCTACCATATCCCACTTAAATCCTACCCCATTATCACATAAAATCCAAATACGTTTAGCCCACCTTAAACCCCAAAAATCCAACAACCCAAAACTAACCATTTTACTTGAGTTTTGCCCAATGGAAAAGTCCAGCCCAAAGGAAAGGGCAGCCCATGAAGATTATTTGCCAAAGCCCTTTTGAAGGAGCCCTAACCTATACAAAAAGGAATGAAGCTGCCGCAAGAGAGAAAAGTGTGAGGAGGATGGCTGTGGACAATAGCCCTTCCTCAACCGTTTATTGTATTCTTGTAGATACCTAATTTTGTCCGAACAATTTCTCTAAATTAAAAAAATAAAAAAATAATAAAAAAATGATAAAAAGAAACAAATCAATTTTGGTAAAATCTTAAGTTGGAACCCCATGCATCCCATGCAAACTCTAAAATTAAAAATTTCAAATTTGAAAATCTCATGTGAAGCACATGCAAAATTCACACCTTCAAGAGTTGACTAAAGTTGATATTGTTGCCAAAAATAAAAGAAATTTGTTGCTTAAAAGGAAAAAGAATAATCAGCCATTAAATCAATGAATAAATCAACAAAAGGAAGGAATTGGTTGAAATTAAATCTGAAAATTCATTGCCCAAAATAAAAAAAATAAAAAGGAAATAATTAAAAAGGAGTCAAACAAAAAATAAATGATAAAATAAAGATCCCATAATTTTGAGGTCAATACATTAAAATTAGGATTTTTCTTTCTAAAAAAATGGAAAAAGACAAAAATAAATGCAAGAGGCAGTACACGGGCAAAAGGGGGGAGAGGAGAAAAGGAGAAACCCTAGAGAAAACCTTAAAGAAAAAAAAACCTAAAAAAAAAAAAACCTAAGGGAGGCCCCTTGACACAGCCACTATTCATCATCTTTCAACCTAGCTTGTCGGACCATTATCATCTCCCTCTCCTACTGTCCTCGTTTTTTTTTTGGCCATCTTCACTCATTCCTTGCACGGTCACCATTTGTTTCATCTTGATCGTCATCTTCACCAAAGCCTCAACACCTTCACGCCACTTTTCAGCATTGCACAAAACACCTCTTGGTCTCCACCCTATTCTCGGCTTCATCTTCTTGTTCCAGCCCGGGCAACACATCTTCATCACCATCATTTTCGTTACTCCCGATTGCCACTGCTTAGTTGCACCGCTACCTGCTATTCTTCATTGCGTCTCTGCATCACTGTAACCCCTGCATCAACCCGCCTCTACTGCATTACCATCGCGTGCTACCTACTGTTGCTAAGAAAGTAGGATTGAAGCCCATCAGCTGCTGCTCCTTCCCTTCTCTGTCCAGCCGTCACTGCTCCCGTGTAACAGTCGATTTGTCCTGCCCCGTTTCTGGCTAAACCGATTGCCTACAGCTTCACGCTACTATCTTGCACATCAAGTTGAAGCTACACGCCACTACATCGAGCCTTACTACTCTGTTATTCTTGTGCTGCTTCTACTACAACGTGAAGACAAGAAAGGCAAGAGAGGCGAGGTGCACGTGAAGAAGAAAGGTATCAAGATTATTTTATTTGTTTTATTTATTGGATATTTAATATTTATTTAAGTTGGTACCTAATTAGATAATTGATTTAACTGATTTTTTTATTTGATTAGATAATTAATTAGATAATCGATTAACAATGTAGGAGATTTGATTATATAATATCATTTGATTTGTGTAATTTAATTGGTATGATATGATTTATGCAACATGATTTTCGGAATTAATCTGTATAATTTAAATAATGCTATGACATGATTTGCATGATATGATTTAAGGAATTAATTAGTATGATTTAATGATTTAATGATATGTGGCGTAATTGATACGATTTGTTTAATTTCATTGATATGATATGAGATGTAATCTAATTAGTATATGATTTATAATAAATGACTTATTTTTCAACATGATGAGTATTTTATTTTATAAGAAATAGGAAAGTTAAAGAAATATTAGAAAAGCAAAATTAAATATCCATGAGAAATATTAATTAATTATTAAAGATAAATATGGATTATACCGATGATGACATTTAGAGAAAGTCAATTGAGACATCTTAAAATGTTTAGGTGAGATGATTCTTTCTTAAGTTGAGCCAAATTGATGGAATACTTTTGAAAGAATTTTCAACAAATTATAATCCATGTTTATTCTTAGTAAATTAAATATTAATAAAATATAAATGAATATAGATAAATAAATATAAATACGAGAACATAAATTAGATGAAAAATTAAATAAATAGAATGAAATAGCTTAGATTGAAAATAATTAGTAATTAATAAGATTAGATAATAATGAAATAAATGTGAATTATACCGAGGATGAAATTTCAAGAAAGTCAATTGAGACTCCTTGGATATTTCTAGGTGAGATGATTCTTTCTTAAGTTGAGCCAAATTGATGGAATACTTTAGAAAGAATTTTCAATAAAAATATAATTCATGTTTATTAAATAAATATAAATAAATGAAATAAATAAAATAAAAATAAATTGGATCAAGATTAAGATTAAAGAAATTTAAATAAAATTAGATAAGTGAATAAATAAATGAACTAAATAGCTTAGAATAAAAATTATAGGAAATAAAAAAAAATATGAATTATGCCAATGATGAAATTTCAAGAGAGTCAATTGGGACTCTTTGAATTTTCTAGGTGAAAAGATTTCTTTTAAGCCGAGCCAAATTGATGGGACGCTTTTAAGAAAATCTTCAATAAACCATGATTCATATTTTCTCTAAATAAATAAAAATAAATAAATAAAAATATATAGATAAATATAATATAAAATAAGACTTAGAAAATATAGAAATTAATATAGAGTCAGTATTAGAGCCAAAGTTAGAAAGAGTAAGATTTTCATAAATTATTTAATTGATCCGACGATGGAGTTCAAGAAAGTCAATTGAGACTCCTTGAACATCTTGAGGTGAGGGAGATTTTTAAGATTGGAGCCAAATTGATGAAAAAATCTTAGAAATATTCCCAATATATAAGCATATAGAAATTAATATAAACACAAGGCAAATTGTAAAGATAACCTAAAACTAGTTGGTACCATTTTAGGATGGGCGTTGTGGGGGTGCTAATCCTTCCCTACACGTAACCGTACTCCCGAACTCTAGTATCTTTAAACGTAGACCAAACCTTATCCTTAGTTTGAATAGGTGACCAATCACACCTAGGTAGAATGGTTGGTGGCGACTCGCATAATTTTAGTGTCTAGCTATTAGGTTTCTCTAAAACTCAATACGTTATGATAGTTTGGCGACTCCACTGGGGACTTTAGAGAGTCAAGCCAATGATTGGTTTTAGGTTATTTTAGGTTTGCCTTAGGTACGTTAATTTTGATAAAATAATAAAACATTAATAACTACATGTTTCTTCGATACACACTTCACGTGCATGTGCATGCATTAGCCCTCTACCCGGGCTCTATCCTTTTAGGAGGAAGTAAAGTAACTACGCTCTCGTAAGGTAATACCTCCGCAATGGCTAGCGAAATACTCCCACTCAAATTGAACATTTCCATTTATAACCTGTAATGGGTGAGGATTGGGTGCCTTACTAGTCTTGTGTGTACGACAGTGAGGAACAATTTGGGAACCTTTAGCCCTTTTATCTAAAGCCATGCATATAGTGAAATTAAGAAGACCAACTGTAAGATAGAGCCATATCAACCCATGCTCTAGAAAATACCCATTACTCAGGACACATGCTTGATCAAGTTTGTTTGCTTTTGGTTTACACATGAGACATTAAGAGGGTACCGTGAGTCTTTACCAAAACATTTTCATGCATCACTCATCCATTATCATTACATGGAAACCTTTTACCACTACCATTCCATTCATATACATGTAGCATCATATCATTTTGTTCATCTTCATTCATTTTTTTTAACAAAGCATTTTCAAACTTTTTCAAGCATCACCACAAATGATAAACTCTTAATTGTGGTAATAAAGGTTTAAAGATAGCTCGACCAAAAGTCCATTCATATCACACTTGTTATCAAGCTAGGATTATGGAAGAAGAACAAAGCATTCACATGGAGAAAATGGAAAAAGCTTAAGAGCATATAAGGGGGCAATTGGCCCAAATCACTGAGTTGTTGAAAATTTTGGGAAAGGAAGTAATGAAATAAGTTGCAGTTAAAAAAAAGATTTGTCTTATGGGGGCATGAAGGGTTCTAGCCATGCAATTTTGAAGATTTATAAATTCTAGTTTTGTTTTTGCTTCTTTAAGTAATGCAAGACAATTTTCTAAAGTGCTTAAGCCCATAAGCACGAAATAAATTTTATGTATGGGCTAACTTTTATTTAGTTTCTTTTCAATAAAGCTACTAGTGTGATGCACTGTCATTTTCTCTGTCCATTTGCCATTTCCCACATACTACCTCACCATATCTTTCATTCACAAGTATCTAAATAATGAACATGATGATAATGATGTCAATAAATCTAAGGTTCAATTTTGAAAGAACTACTACTACTGTTGATGAATTAATAGTATGCCAACGTTGCGAAAGCAAGAAATGAAGGAAAGGTTACTCACCATCCGCACTTGATAGACGGTACGAGAAAGGTGAATCTCTTACAAAAGCTTCTAACAAGTTTGTCATTGTTCAATAAATGATTTTTAATGAGAGTATTTACATTTGAAATGATAAATGGCCTTCTTTCACTATCCTTCAAGCATGAGTAAAATTATCCTTTGATTACCCCTTTTGAGCCTATTATATTCTTGTAATATAACCCACCAAGGATCACCCTCCACATTGGGGGCGAAGATGAAATAAAGAAAGTTTGGGGGCACAAATGAAAGTGTTCATGATGACTCGAGGGGCAAAAAAAAATTAAATTAGCCTAGTTTTGTAAAAAAAAAAAAGAAAAGAAAAAGGGTTTGAATTCAAAAAAAAACCCAAAAAAAGAGAAGAAAAGGCAAGAAAAGAAATGAGTGAATTAGAAAAGGCCAAAATGCCTAAATGTTTTACTTGATAAAAAGTGATCCCTTGGTTTATAAACCTTGAAACACATTTTGGGCTTACTATATCCTTCTCTTTCATAAGCCCTCACCCGAGCCTACATTATGTGCCTTTAAAAGCCCATTTTGATCAAATGTAAATGCTTAAATTGAAGAATCATGTATTGAATGAAGACATACTTGTACAATGAGATAATGATCCTTTGAAGGTTTGATGGAGATAAAAGAAGTAGAATGAAGAAACCCATGAGCTTTAGAAGAAATCTTAGATCGAAATCAAGAACGCATATTAGGAGCATGAATTTGGATTGAGCATTGAAGGTTGAAGTTTGTCGAAGCCAATGAAGTTGAAAATGAAGAAAAAATAAAAATATGGAAAGAAAAAGAAAAAGAAAAAGAAAAAGAAAAAGAAAAAGGAGGATTCAAATTGAAAACCCAAAAAAGGGCAGTTTGAATCAATTGAGGGGGGCACCTAAGTTGAAAACCGAAAAAGACGGCTTAGGAAAATATCAGCATCAAAAAGTTTTGATATGAGGGCAAGATTGGCAGACACTACATGAAAGAACATATCAACATAAGAGTGGGCTTTTGGAAAGGAATTTTAGATTGACTTGATTGAAATTGTCAGAATGTTCATTAAATGGATACTGAAAACCCTATTCCAAACAGAATGTCCCATTGATTTTTCTTGATTTCATGTTCCTTTTCTAAGAATGAATATCTATATCTCTCGTGGTCATTTTAAATTTATACCACCCATATAACAATTGGAGAATATGCATAAGTGCATTACATTGGTGGTCGAGTTGGAAGGAAAATAAATAAATTGTAACCTTTTTTGGGTAAATTTTTGAAAAAAATATTCTTTTGAGAAATCTTGCATTACTAAGAGAGAGAAAGAAACAAAAGTGAATGATGAATATACGAATCTGAAAACATGATGGCTAGTCTTCGGGCATAACTGGACTAGGACTCAATAAAAGATAGGATGTTAAATGAAAGGAGATTTAAAGAATCCAGCAGATATGTGGGACTTGAGAAAGACAAGATGAGCTTGAGAATCTTGTTACCATAATTGAGAATGCATTTGCATACATTCATGGAATAATTCAGGGGGCATAATATTAACATGTGCATAACATTCATAGCATCTATGGTATTCATGGCATTCATTATATCCATGACATGCATGACATATCATTACTGTATTTTGACATTGAAATATTTAAGACATTGGGATAAGAAATTCTGAATGATGAAAAACTTAGAGGAAAAGAGAAAGTATAAGATGGTAATTTGTAAAAATGATGAGGTATGAGAAGATGATGAGAAAAATATTTTTTGAAAGGCCTTGGATAAGAGTAAAGTCAATTTAGCTGACATCTTAGAGGAGGATGAAGCCCAATATTGTTGGCATCAAAATGAAAGTTAAGCCCAGTCAAACCCATGTTAACTGGCATTCTGAAATGAAAGCTTTATTTTTCAAAAAGTTTCACTACCTCTGTTGAGAGGAGCTCTTTGTTTCAAAGTTCCAATGCCTCTGGTGAGAGGAGCACAAGGTTATTTTTCAAAGTTCCAATGCCTCTGGTGAGAGGAGCACAAGATTATTTTTCAAAGTGCCAATGCCTCTGGTGAGAGGAGCACAAGTTTATTTTTCAAAGTTCCAATGCCTCTGGTGAGAGGAGCACAAGATTATTTTTCAGAAGTCTCAATGCCTCTGGTAAGAGGAGCACAAGATTATTTTTCAAAGTTTCAATGCCTCTGGTGAGAGGAGCACAAGGTTATTTTTCAAAGTTCCAATGCCTCTGGTGAGAGGAGCACAAGATTATTTTTCAAAGTGCCAATGCCTCTGGTGAGTGGAGCATAAGTTTATTTTTCAAAGTTCTAATGCCTCTGGTGAGAGGAGCACAAGGTTATTTTTCAGAAGTCTCAATGCCTCTGGTAAGAGGAGCACAAGATTATTTTTCAATGTTTCAATGCCTCTGGTGAGAGGAGCACAAGGTTATTTTTCAAAGTTCCAATGCCTCTGGTGAGAGGAGCACAAGGTTATTTTTCAAAGTTCCAATGCCTCTGATGAGAGGAGCACAAGATTATTTTTCAAAGTGCCAATGCCTCTGGTGAGAGGAGCACAAGGTTATTTTTCAAAAGTCTCAATGCCTCTGGTAAGAGGAGCACAAGTTTATTTTTCAAAGTTCCAATGCCTCTAGTGAGAGGAGCACAAGGTTATTTTTCAGAAGTCTCAATGCCTCTGGTAAGAGGAGCACAAGATTAATTTTCAAAGTTTCAATGCCTCTGGTGAGAGGAGCACAAGGTCATTTTTCAAAGTCTTATAGCCTTTGGTGAGAGGAACTAAATGTTTCTTAAAAATTATAAATATTTTGCAAAAAAAAAAACAAAAAAACAAAAAAGTAATAATAAAAAGATTCGGACAAAATAGTTGTCTAATTGTCTTTGCACAATTCCTGATTTTCAGAAAATGTGCAAAGAGGGGCAACTGTAGACACCTAATTTTGTCCGAACAATTTCTCTAAATTAAAAAAATAAAAAAATAATAAAAAAATGATAAAAAGAAACAAATCAATTTTGGTCAAATCTTAAGTTGGAACCCCATGCATCCCATGCAAACTCTAAAATTAAAAATTTCAAATTTGAAAATCTCATGTGAAGCACATGCAAAATTCACACCTTCAAGAGTTGACTAAAGTTGATATTGTTGCCAAAAATAAAAGAAATTTGTTGCTTAAAAGGAAAAAGAATAATCAGCCATTAAATCAATGAATAAATCAACAAAAGGAAGGAAATTGGTTGAAATTAAATCTGAAAATTCATTGCCCAAAATAAAAAAAATAAAAAGGAAATAAGTTAAAAGGAGTCAAACAAAAAATAAATGATAAAATAAAGATCCCATAATTTTGGGGTCAATACATTAAAATTAGGATTTTTCTTTCTAAAAAAATGGAAAAAGACAAAAATAAATGCAAGAGGCAGTACACAGGCAAAAGGGGGGAGAGGAGAAAAGGAGAAACCCTAGAGAAAACCTTAGAGAAAAACAAACCTAAAAAAAAAAAAAACCTAAGGGAGGCCCCTTGACACAGCCACTATTCATCATCTTTCAACCTAGCTTGTTAGACCATTATCATCTCCCTCCCCTACTGTCCTCGTTTTTTTTTTGGCCATCTTCACTCATTCCTTGCACGGTCACCATTTGTTTCATCTTGATTGTCATCTTCACCAAAGCCTCAACACCTTCATGCCACTTCTCAGCATTGCACAAAACACCTCTTGGTCTCCACCCTATTCTCGGCTTCATCTTCTTGTTCCAGCCCGGGCAACACATCTTCATCACCATCATTTTCGTTACTCCCGATCGCCACTGCTTAGTTGCACCGCTACCTGCTATTCTTCATTGCGTCTCTGCATCACTGTAACCCCTGCATCAACCCGCCTCTACTGCATTACCATCGCGCGCTACCTATTGTTGCTAAGAAAGTAGGATTGAAGCCCATCAGCTGCTGCTCCTTCCCTTCTCTGTCCAGCCGTCACTGCTCCCCTGTAACAGCCGATTTGTCCAGCCCCGTTTCTGGCTAAACTGATTGCCTACAGCTTCACGCTACTATCTTGCACATCAAGTTGAAGCTACACGCCACTGCATCGAGCCTTACTACTCTGTTTTTCTTGTGCTGCTTCTACTACAACGTGAAGACAAGAAAGGCAAGAGAGGCGAGGTGCACGTGAAGAAGAAAGGTATCAAGATTATTTTATTTGTTTTATTTATTGGATATTTAATATTTATTTAAGTTGGTACCTAATTAGATAATTGATTTAACTGATTTTTTTATTTGATTAGATAATTAATTAGATAATCGATTAACAAAGTAAGAGATTTGATTATATAATATCATTGGATTTGTGTAATTTAATTGGTATGATATGATTTATGCAACATGATTTTCGGAATTAATCTGTATAATTTAAATAATGCTATGACATGATTTGCATGATATGATTTAAGGAATTAATTAGTATGATTGAATGATTTAATGATATGTGGCTTAATTGATACGATTTGTTTAATTTCATTGATATGATATGAGATGTAATCTAATTAGTATATGATTTATAATAAATGACTTATTTTTCAACATGATGAGTATTTTATTTTATAAGAAATAGGAAAGTTAAAGAAATATTAGAAAAGCAAAATTAAATATCCATGAGAAATATTAATTAATTATTAAAGATAAATATGGATTATACTGATGATGACATTTAGAGAAAGTCAATTGAGACATCTTAAAATGTTTAGGTGAGATGATTCTTTCTTAAGTTGAGCCAAATTGATGGAATACTTTTGAAAGAATTTTCAATAAATTATAATCCATGTTTATTCTTAGTAAATTAAATATTAATAAAATATAAATGAATATAGATAAATAAATATAAATACGAGAACATAAATTAGATGAAAAATTAAATAAATAGAATGAAATAGCTTAGATTGAAAATAATTAGTAATTAATAAGATTAGATAATAATGAAATAAATGTGAATTATACCGAGGATGAAATTTCAAGAAAGTCAATCGAGACTCCTTGGATATTTCTAAGTGAGATGATTCTTTCTTAAGTTGAGCCAAATTGATGGAATACTTTAGAAAGAATTTTCAATAAAAATATAATTCATGTTTATTAAATAAATATAAATAAATGAAATAAATAAAATAAAAATAAATTGGATCAAGATTAAGATTAAAGAAATTTAAATAAAATTAGATAAGTGAATAAATAAATGAACTAAATAGCTTAGAATAAAAATTATAGGAAATAAAAAAAATATGAATTATGCCAATGATGAAATTTCAAGAAAGTCAATTGGGACTCCTTGAATTTTCTAGGTGAAAAGATTTCTTTTAAGCCGAGCCAAATTGATGGGACGCTTTTAAGAAAATCTTCAATAAACCATGATTCATATTTTCTCTAAATAAATAAAAATAAATAAATAAAAATATATAGATAAATATAATATAAAATAAGACTTAGAAAATATAGAAATTAATATAGAGTCAGTATTAGAGCCAAAGTTAGAAAGAGTAAGATTTTCATAAATTATTTAATTGATCCGACGATGGAGTTCAAGAAAGTCAATTGAGACTCCTTGAACATCTTGAGGTGAGGGAGATTTTTAAGATTGGAGCCAAATTGATGAAAAAATCTTAGAAATATTCCCAATATATAAGCATATAGAAATTAATATAAACACAAGGCAAATTGTAAAGATAACCTAAAACTAGTTGGTACCATTTTAGGATGGGCGTTGTGGGGGTGCTAATCCTTCCCTACACGTAACCGTACTCCCGAACCCTAGTATCTTTAAACGTAGACCAAGCCTTATCTTTAGTTTGAATAGGTGACCAATCACACTTAGGTAGAATGGTTGGTGGCGACTCGCATAATTTTAGTGTCTAGCTATTAGGTTTCTCTAAAACTTAATACGTTATGACAATTCTTTTCACATGTTTTCCTCTAGTTTAGTAACAGTTTTAATGTGTAGTTTTCCGTTTTAGTTTAGGTTTAAAGAGAGGTTCTCGTGTTTTTTTCTTTAATTTTTGACTTTGCACATTCTCGGTTTTAGACTTTCTTGTCTTTAAGTACTTAAGTTCCTGCATTTCTTTTAATTGTTAATGAATTTGGTTTTGCGTAAAAAGTTTTCTGCTCTTTATGGTCTTGCATTATATTTTTATCGCTCTGTTTCATTTTTGTTCGTAGCTGCAATTTTTTTTATTCGAAGTTTTTGATTGTTGATTGCCGCAACAAGATGGGTAAGCTGCTTGGATTTTGGTTCGACAGGATTTGTGTCCCGGACCATGCTTTTTTCCACTAAAGCAATTGGCCGTGCGGCATTTGAATGGTCCCGTCCACACAAGTCAGCCAAGATATCGCAACAATCTAAACCATTTACAATCAAGCAACAAGTTAATAAGGGGCACACCACGATATAGCGGGGCCTAAAGCATTCACACAACATAACCACATGTGTTCTCATAAGAAAAATTTGTTTTATTAATGAAAGAGAGTTTACAAGATATTACAAAAGACATAGGTTCTTCCACACCATCGTCGGGCCAAGGAAGGCAGCCCTAGATGAGTGTGCTTGCACATACCTTAACCAGTGAGGCAATCCAACATTTCACCGACTGCTCACCCCTCCTAAAGAGCTAAAGAGATTTAACAGCTATTCTACCAGTAACCATTAAAGTGTTTGAAATGGGGACACTTCCTAATTCCCCTGGATTCTATTTTCCTGATACAAGGATTCTGTTTTCCCCGAGGCCCTTCTACCCAATCATGGCCCTATACATGGGTGGCTCATGACATCCTCCCCCACCTAATCTGTCGACGTCCTCGTTGACTTGGTTGCTTGGAACTCCTCGATCTTCTGCTTGAAGGCTCTAAGGTCGTGCTCTCTCTCCCAACTAACTTCTTCTGGCCCTAATCCTTCCCACTTTACAAGGTATTCTTGGATCTGTCTCCTTGACACTACGGATTGTCTATCAGCCAACGTCTCCTCTACTCGACGTTCTGAAGGTGGCTTCATGCTGATGGCAGCCCTGGTTGTTTTGCTTCAGCTTGCGTCTGTTGGGTCTGCATGATATGGCTTCAAGTTGCTCACATGGAAAACTGGGTGCACTTTCATCTAATTTGGAGATCAATTTTGTAGGAGGCCTGTCCCACCTTGCCAAGTATTTTTATTGGACCCTCATACTTGCGCACCAATCTGCGGTCTCTCTTCCGTAAGAATCTAAGCTGCTCGGGAACTAGTCTGACCAATACCAAATCACCCACGTTAAACTGTTGCGCTCTCCGACCCTTGTCCGCCCATTTCTTCATGCGCTTTGATGCTTTTTCCAAGTAAGCTAGGGCAATTTTGGTGTTCTGTCTCCACTCTTTGGTGAAGTTGAAAGCTCGAGGGTTTTTCCCTTTATACGGCTCAAGAGGAGTGTGGGGCAATCTCAGTTGCTATCCTGTAACTATCTCAAAAGGACTTTTGTTCATGGCAGAGCTCTTTCTAGAATTAAAACACAGTTGTGCCACATCTAGTAGCATAGGCCAGTTCTTCTGATTAGCTTGCACGAAATGTCTCAAGTACTCTTTCAACAACCCATTGAACCGTTCGGTTTGTCCATCTGTTTGAGGATGATAGCTTAAGGAGATGTTAAGTTAGGATCCCAAGATAGTGAAGAGTTCTCGCCAAAATGACCCTGTGAATCTGGGATCTCTATCACTAACGATGTTCTCTGGAATACCCTAATACTTGACCATATGCTTGAAGATTAGATGAGCTGTGTCTTCTGCTGCACAGTACTTCTGGGTTGGGATGACTGTGGCATATTTGGAGAATCGATCAACGACTACCAGGATGGACCCAAGATCGCCAACTTTAGGGAGCCTAGCTATGAAATCTAGGGATATGCTTTCCCAAGGTTTTGTTGGCACTGGCAATTGTTCGAGTAAGCCCGCTTGCTTCTTTCTTTCAACTTTGTCTTGCTGGCAGATGAGGCATGTCTTGGAGTAATCTATCACATCCTGTCTCATATGTGGCCAATAGTAGCCTTGCTTTAGCAGAGCAAGAGTGCGTTGCCAACTCGGATGGCCTGCCCAAGGGGTATCATGACACTCCCGCATTAGCATTCGTCTCAGGTTTCCTGCCCTTGGGACAAATAGTCTTGGAAATCTTGTTAACAAAGCCCCGTTCTCCATCCAAAAATACTTCGACTTCCCTTCTTCTACAATCTTCATTAAGCACTTGGCTTGGGGATCTTTATTCAGGTTTTCTTCGATTAGTTTACGAATTTCTGTGGTCACTTTGGTAGTTGACATTGGGGCAATTCTTCTAAGTGCTGCTAATTTCGCCCGTCGACTCAATGCATCGGCTACTAGATTGGCACTACCCGCTTTGTATTCGAAGTAAAAATCAAACTCCGCAAGAAATTCTTGCCACCTTGCCTGTTTAGCTGTGAGCTTTGGTTGAGTGAGGAAATGGCTAATGGCCGTGTTGTCCGTCTTGACGACAAACTTTGACCCAAGTAAATAATGCCGCTAGGCCCTCAAACAATGGATTACGACTAGGAGTTCCTTTTCTTGTGCAATGTATCTTCTTTCGACCTCATTTAACTTGCGGCTTTCGAAAGCAACCGAGTGTCTTTCTTGCAAAAGTACTCCTCTAATAGCAAAATCTGAAGCATCTATTTGCACTTCAAAGGGCTTACCCAGGTCTGGGAGGACCAATACAGGGTCTTCGATTAAGGTTTGCTTCAACTCCTCAAATGCTTTATGGCATTCACCCGACCAGTCCCACTTTTTGTCTTCAATAGCTCCGTGAGGGCTGTTATTCTACAGGAATACCCTTCTACAAATCTTCGATAATAGTTGGCCAATCCAAGAAAGAAGCGAAGCTCCTTAACATTTTTCGGGGCATGCCACTCCTTAATCACCTTGACTTTCTCCATATCCATCCGAATCTACCCTTGTTCCACAGCGTGGCCTAGGAAGTGTACTCAGGTTTGAGCGAAGTAGCACTTCCCCCTTTTTACATACAACTGGTGGTCTCGAAGCCTTTTGAAGACCAGTCTAAGATGATCTTAATGTTCTTCTAGAGTAGAGCTAAATACCAAGATATCGTCCAACTAGATGACCACGAATTTGTCAAGGTAGCTGTCGTAACAATTTTCGTCCGGGGACTCGATCGCTAGACGATTTTGATAAACACAATAAAAAAGAGTCGCCACCAATCTTTTTTGACTAGGTGTGATTGGTCACTTAAAATTATTTATCTTTTTAATAAAATCTTAAAATTAATTAAGTTTTTAAAAAAAATTTTGGTCTGCGAAAACAAAGTTTGGGTTTGGGAGTTCGGTTACTCATGGGGAAGGATTAGCACCCCCACAACGCCCGTTAAAAAACGGTACCACTTAATCATATATTAACCCTTTGATCTTAATTAAATGGTCTTAATTAAATATTTAAAAGAACTTTATTTATTTTGAAATCATTTTGTTATTTGTTTTATTTTTGAAATATTTAAATTTTATTTTTTATTTGTAATAAGTGAAAATCTTTTGTATTGAAAATTATTCCGAAGTACCCCAATACTTTTGGTAGCATTTCGGATAATTTCCTCACTTAGAGATTTCTTAAGAATCGCTACTTGTGATTTCTATAGAATCTCATTCTCGGGAGATTTGCACTTATTTTGGAATTTCATGAATACAATGATGCAAATAAAATAGATATGATGCACATGAGAAATATATTATTTTATTTTTTTATTATCTTTTATATTTATATTATTGCTTTTGAAATTTATTGATTTTCTAAAAATTATTTTTTATTGAAAAATCATACTAAATATTCCAATACGCTGGTAACATTCAGTAGATTTCTCTCACCTAGAGATCAGTTAGGAATCACTACTTGTGAATTTCATAACATCCCATCATCGGACATTATTTATATCTTATTTATTTTTAATTTGTTTTACTCTTTATTTTGAAGTCTTGTTTATTTGTTTGTTTAAAGTTTTTATTTATTTATTATTTTTAGTGTTAGTTTATTTTATATAAGTTGATTATATTAGAAATCTTAATATCGAACTAAAATTATTTGAATACCCCAATACGCTGGTAATATTCAAATATTTTATTTCGATCCTAAGGATAATCAAAGAATCACTACTTGTGATTTCTAATGAATCCTATCATCAGGACCTTTTATATTTAAGATGTGTATTTACATTTATTTATTTATTTATTTTAATTCCCAAATTTTTACTTATTTAAAAGTTTTTATTTCTATTCACTTACTATTTTCTTGTATTTACCTATTTTTTATTATTATTTTTATTACCGTTTTTATATTTATTTTTTTATACTAAGAAATCTCATTAATATTTTCTTTATATCGAAATAAAATCACTTAAATGTCTCAATACGCTGGTGACATTAAGGATTTATCTCGACCCTAAGGATCATCAAAGAATCGCTACTTGCGATTTCTAAGAGATCCTATTATCGGAATTATCTTTTATTAATAATTTTATAAATAATTCATTTCCTTTGTTTTAATTACTACTTAATTATTTTATAAATCCCACATTTGAAAAATATTTTTTTTACGTTATTTAAAAAACATATCTACGCACACGTGTGTGAACATGCCTTAATGTATGAAATGTCTTAAGGATAATAAATTATTATTAGTGATTCTCCATGAATGCAAAGTCAAGCAAAAGTATGAATAAAACGTATGTACCTCAATGAAACCAAAACTATGACGTTGCAGTGGGCCCTCTCGTTTTTACTCCTTTACTTCATTCCTAACAAATGATGGACGTGATGTAGACAAAAGTGTGAAGCCAAGTGTGGGAGCAAACGAACAGTAGCGGTTGGCGATGCACGGGGTTTTCAACAATAGCAACAATTCAGTAGAGGTCAACACAGCAACAGGGACCCGGGTAGCGAAGCGAGGACGGTGCTGTCCAGGGGCACTAAAACCGGATCAACGCCAGGCTTATGGAAGTGTAGCAGAAGTGGCGCACCTATACCGAGCAGTAGAACGTGCGAGAAAAAGTGATAGCAGCAAAGAGAACGACAACAAGGCAAGGAGCAAATGTGAGGTTGCAAAAGGGCGACGCAAGCACTTATAAAAAACCAAACTTTATTTTGCAGTAACGTCAACCTTGCTTCACTTATGTTCGGTCCACAGCAAACTCTTTTCACTTTCTCTCTAGCTTCCAGCAAAATTCGATTAGCTCCTACAACAGCAGCCCACGGTTTCGTCAGCTTCTCTTCTTCAACTGTTCAATCAACCCTCACGCAACCAGCAACAAACAGCAAAGCCACACACTCCAACCACTGCCTCGGTGCAAGGTTTTGCCCAGCTCTATTTGCCCTGCTGCAGCCACGGTTCTGTTCTATTTTGCAGCAATTACATGGGTTAGCTGCACCAACGAACTGCCTCTTCTCTATTTCTTTTTTTTTACTTGTTGAATTGCAAGGAAATTTTTGTGGCTGATAGCTTTTCTGTATCTTCACTATTCGTTTCCTTTTTATTATTTGCTTTCTTTCTCTTTCACACAAAGCAGCAGCGTAGAGTTAGGCAACAGGCTTCAAGCAGTAGCAAGATGATGGTATAGCGAGGCTTGGCGCACAGCAGAGCGTAGCAGCAGTGGGCGATAGGCGACAGGGGCTGAAATTAAAATGGTGTTGAATCTGGTGGTGATGGTGGCAACGCGAGGATGAAGAGATGTTGCGAGAAGGATAGGCACAGGGTGTAATGCAGGAAGCTACAAGCGGTGCAGGCAGCTTGCGTGGTGGCTGGACAGAAAATCTTCTCTTTCGTCAAAGTGGAAGAGCAAGGTTGGTTGTGTAGCAAAGCAGCAGTGCAATCGATGAAGATGATGTGTGGAGCGACAACAAACATTTTGGTGTTGGAGTCAGAACCTCGCGTGGCCACAATCCAAGCACCAATCGGCAACAAGATGGTGACTGATCATCCCCCCTCTTCAACCCTACTTCTCCCCTTTATATATATTTTTTGTATCTCCACTTTTGGAAAATGAATCAATGAGTTTATTGATCCCGTAATCATGGGATTTTATTTTCTTTATTTATTTTCATTTGACCTTTCCATCTTTTTATTATTTATTTCCTTTTTATTATATTTATTTTTGGTAATTCATTTTCAGCTTTTATTCCATTCAATTATTTCCTTTTTTGCATGATTTATTTTCCTTTTATTTACTTATTCATATTTGGTTTAAATCTCTCAAGTCAACCTTGCCTTAAATTTGCATGATGCATGGGCATTGAAGAATGAGTTTTATTTATTATTATATTTTTTTTTGTTTTTTTTCAATTTTTTTAATTAAAGTTTTTCGGACAAAATTCGGTGTCTATAGCTGCCCTTCTTTGCACATTGCTGAGAATCAGGAATATGGCAAAGACTTTAGGCAACAATTTTGTCTGAATTCATTTTTCTATTTTTTATTTTATTTTTTTTTGGGAAAATTCAATTTTGATTCTCGAAAATAATATCTTGACTCCATACCAAGGCTCGACCCATGAGAACAATGGATTCGATTTGAAACACATAATACCTTGACTCCCTATCAAGACTTGATCTACTTAGAAGGAGTGAATTTGACTTTGAAATACAACACCTTGACTCCATACCAAGGCTTGATCAACTCTAAAAAGATGAATTCGATTTTGACACATGAAACCTTGGCTCCTTACCAAGACTCGATCAACTGTGAAAAAGTGAATTCGATTTTGAAACACATGATACCTTGACTCCATTCCAAGGCTCGATCCACTGTGAAAAAGTGAATTCGATTTTGACACATGAAACCTTGACTCCTTACCAATGTTCGATCCACTGTGAAAAAGTGAATTCGATTTTGAAACACATGATACCTTGACTCCATACCAAGGCTCGATCAACTGTGAAAAAGTGAATTCGATTTTGAGACACATGATACCTTGACTCCCTACCAAGGCTCAATCCACTGTGAAAAAGTGAATTCGACTTTAAAACATAATATCTTGACTCCCTACCAAGGCTCGATCCACTTTGAAAACGTGAATTCGATTTTGAAACATAATACCTTGACTCCCTACCAAGGCTCGATCCACTGTGAAAAAGTGAATTCGACTTTAAAACATAATACCTTGACTCCCTACCAAGGCTTGATCCACTTTGAAAACGTGAATTCGATTTTGAAACATAATACCTTGACTCACTACCAAGGCTCGATCAACTTTGAAAAAGTGAATTCGATTTTGAAATATAATACCTTGACTCCCTACCAGGCTCGATCCACTTCGAAAAAGTGAATTAAATTTTGAAACACATGATACCTTGACTCCCTACCAAGGCTCGATCCACCTTGAAAAAGTGAATTCAATTTTGAAATATAATACCTTGACTCCCTACCAAGGCTCGATCCATTTCCAAAAAGTGAATTCGATTTTGAAACACATGATACCTTGACTCCCTACCAAGGCTCGATCCATCTTGAAAAAGTGAATTCAATTTTGAAATATAATACCTTGACTCCCTACCAAGGCTCGATCCACTTCGAAAAAGTGAATTCAATTTTGAAACACATGATACCTTGACTCCCTACCAAGGCTCGATCCACCTTGAAAAAGTGAATTCAATTTTGAAATATAATACCTTGACTCCCTACCAAGGCTCGATCCATTTCCAAAAAGTGAATTCGGTTTTGAAACACATGATACCTTGACTCCTTACCAAGGCTCGATCCATCTTGAAAAAGTGAATTCAATTTTGAAATATAATACCTTGACTCCCTACCAAGGCTCGATCCATTTTAGAAAAATGAATTCGACTTTGAAACATGATACCTTGACTCCCTACCAAGGCTTGATCCATTTTAGAAAAAGTGAATTGGATTTTGACACATAATACCTTGACTCCCTACCAAGGATCAATTCAATTTGAAGAATGGATTCGATAAAAAAAGTTTTTTTTTCTTTAGAGAAATTCACATATTTGGAGCAAAAAAAAAAATTCCATGATCCACAAAAATTTTATGATTCGCATCTAGAAAAACTTAAAGATTTACATCATAAGAGACTCGCATCTAGACTTAAAGATTCACATTCTAAGAGTTTCACATCTTGATTTGAAAATTCACATTCCAAGAGTTTCTCATCTTGACTTGGAGATTCACATCCTAAGAGTTTCCCATCTTGACTCGGAGATTCACATCTCAAGAGTTTCACATCTTGACTCGAATATTCGCACTAAGAGATTCACATCTTAAGAGTTTCTCATCTTGACTTAGAAATTCACATTCTAAGAGTTTCTCATCTTGACTTGGAGATTCACATCCCAAGAGTTTCATATCTCGACTTGGAGTTTCTCATCCTAAGAGTTACTCATCTTAACTTAGAGATTCACATCCTAAGAATTTCTCATCTTTAGAATTTCACATCTTGACTTAGAGTTTCTCATCCTAAGTGTTCATTGGTTTTGTAAGTCGAATCTAGAAGACCTAAGTCTTATCATGAATCAATTTTACAATAAAGCCAACTAAATCTCATTTACTCATAAAGCTAATTTCACTGGGCTTGAAACCACCTAACGATGCCAGCAACATTAGACTTAAAGTCTTGTCATGACTGCACCATTTTTCTTTAAAGAAATATTTTCTTACTTTTTAAGGAACAGCTAACCCCATTGCGTTCCTTATTCATTAATTTTCTTTTTTTTCTTTTTATTTTTTCAATGATGCAAATGCAAAATGCATGCCCCTAAGAAAAAGTCTATCACAATGATGATAATGCAAATGCTTTCTTGAAATATGCCCCAATGTAATAGTTAAAAACCATGATGCATGTGTCTTTTAGAATGATGTGAATGCCTAAATGACATAAGTCTCCTTTTTCTCAAAATTTCTCTCTTTTTTCAGTGCTGAAAATCCATGGCTTTCTTCATTAGGATCGTTTCTTCTTCTCACAAAGATTCTCTTCGTTATTTCTCATCTCGTTCATAGAAGCACATATGTCAGCTACATTCAACATTCTTGCTCTCTTTTTTGCATATGGCCCTTTGTCATCTTTAGAATCTTTCCCAAAGTAATGCCAAAGATTTTTATGTATAATTGTCATTTATTTATTATCATTCCAATTCCATGACAAATCCAATTCAGTCACCAATTTCCTCAATCCATTTTGGGAAAGTATGAACATTAGAAAGCTCGGGAGAATAAAGAAATGTAGGAACAAACTTAATTAAGTATAATAAGAAATTGGATAATTCAAAGTGGATAACAATGATAGATTCTCAATTAAGAAACTGGATAATTTAGAGCAAATGACAATGATAGGTTCTCAATGAAAAATCAGACAATTTTGACAAATTAGTCAGGATTCTTTGAAAAATCTATTCAATTGACATTCTCGATTAAATTGAGTTGCCCCTTACACCATGAGATTCTCAAATGATGCTGGTTCTCCTTATGTCAAACCATCTTCCCAAATCTTCAACTAGATTATCATTCTTTTAACTCAAACCGCCCTTTCGGGTTTTCAATTTGAGCTTCCCCCTTTTATCCTTCTTTTCTTTTTTTCTTTTTTGTCTTTTCTTTTTTTTTTTTTCATTTTCTCATTCATTCTCTTTTTTTTTTCAACTTCACTAATATTCCCAACAAACAAATCGCAATCTTGTTGTTTCTTAATGGCATCATAAGTATGTCCAAGTTCAATGCATGATTCTCCAATTTCAAGTATTCACATTTGATCAAAATGGACTTTTAAGGCACGTAATGTAGGCTCTGGTGATGGGTTATGAAAAAAAATGGATATAATCAGGTCCAAATTTTTTTTTAAGGGTTAAAAACCAAAGGATCATTTATCATCATGCAAAGCATACTCACCACTTTGCCTCAATTGATTTTTACTTTCATCATTTTCTCTTCTTCTTCCATTTTTATTTTTTTTTTATTTATAACTTTTCATTTTCACCCCTCTTTTTTTTTTCACAGGAGGACTCAAACATCAAAGGGTATTTTCTCTTTTATTTTCTCTTAAGATGACTAATGACCTGAATTTCTTCATTGTTAATAGGTCTTTCCCAAAATTTGCCCCTCGATGTGAAGGATGATCCTTTGTGGGTTTGTTTTGAAAAAACATAATAGGCTCAATAAGGGTGGCAAATGGATAATTTTACTCATGCACGAAGGATAGATCAAAGATGACCATTTCTCATCTCAAATGTAAATACTCTTATTGAAGAACATTTATTGAACAAGAACAACACAATGGAT
This sequence comes from Heritiera fomes, assembly GCA_032173925.1. Taxonomy (NCBI): domain Eukaryota; kingdom Viridiplantae; phylum Streptophyta; class Magnoliopsida; order Malvales; family Malvaceae; genus Heritiera; species Heritiera fomes. The sequence goes on from JAPDPM010000012.1 coordinate 30,838,101, forward strand.
ACAAGAGCGTCACTTCTTTCTTATTTCATGCGATTTTAACTTCTCTTGATAGGAGCTATCTCTTTATTGCTTCAACAATTTTAGCAATTTAAGGGACAAGAATGATCATTGATCTTGCCAATAGAAATAGAATTTTCAAAATAAAATCCCAGACTATCGTCATAATTGACTGCTCATTCATTTTTTGGAAGTTAAGTGTGGCTGAAATACAAAGAGATGAAAACAAAGATCTGTATGGAAAAGGATATGTAGTGCAAATGCATTTGTCATTTTATTCAAATGATAATAGATAAACTAGCCCATGCATAAAATTTTCCCCAAAGCTTATAGACGTAAGCATTTAAGGAATTTCATTACTTTAGAATAAGAACTCAAAAGTGACAAAAACTTTGGCCTTTCCTCATAGAACACTTATCCTCCAAAATTTATGCCTTTTTGTAGCGAAAGGTTCCCACCAACATTTTACTTTTCCTTCTCATCAAAATTTAACAAGCCAGCATTGATCAAACTCTGCACCTTGTATTTAAAAGCAGGGCAAGTCTCTATGGAGTGGCCTACATTCCCACAATGATAGTCACATCGAGCAGTGGCATTATACCATTTAGGATATGGAGGTTTTAATGGTTCCAGATAAACAGGTGCAACAAGATTATCTCTCACCAATTGTGGAAATAACTCTGTATAGGTCATAAGAATTGGGTCCACAGAGATTCTCCCTTGATTGTTCCTTGCCCTTTTTTAACTACCCACCGGTTTGTTTGATTGAGTAAGGACTTGAAAATTTGATTGCCAACTTGGGTGATAAACAAAAGGACTATGGGTAGTGTTGTCTATAGTTGGATAATAAAGATATGGGTGATGTATAGGGTTGAAAAGGAACGAAACTCCTTGGTGGTTGATTTTCAATGGTAACAGCTTGTGTTTCTCCCTCTTTTCTCCTATTTGCCCCAACTCTATTTGAAGTAAAAGTATCCTCAATTTTACCACTCTTAATGGCATTCTCTATCATTTCTCCAGAAATTACCAGGTTAGCAAAATTTTTTTGTAGCACTCCCCACAAGCCTATCATAATACGGTGATGGTAAAGTATTAACAACAATACCGTGGTTTCCTTCTCAGTAAGGGAAGGCTGCACTTGAGATGCGATGCCCCTCCACCTATTGGCATCCTCTTTGAAACTTTCAGAAGGCTTCATTTCCATATTCTGCAAAGACAATCTATCTGGTGCCATGTCAATCATATGCTTATACTGGGACAAGAAGGCTTTTGCCAGGTCATTCCACTTGCGAACATGACTTCGATCTAGCTGATTGTACCACTTTGTTACTGTTCCAGTTAATCTATCTTGGAAGCAATGAATGAGCAACTTATCATTATTCGTATACCCAGACATTTTTTGACAATACATAGTGATGTGAGCTACTGGGCATGTGGTCCCATCGTATCTCTCAAATTCAGGTACTTTAAATTTCGGTGGAATTACTATACCTGGGACCAAACTAAGCTCATTAACATCTATATTTCCAAAGAAATCCATTCTTTCGATTGCCCTTAACCTTTCATCCAACAGTTCATATTTTTGTTGTGACTCGCCACCTTCTTTCCTCAACTTTTCTTGCTCCATGAGATCATGTAAATTTGAAACAAAAATAGGATCAACAGGGCTAGATCTCGAGTGCTATCCTAGATCTGGTTGTTGATTCACAAAAACATGAGCTGGGGGATAAGCTCTTTGGGAAGTTTGAGTTTGAAGGGCTATAAACTCCGACGGGTACAGTAGATTCTCTCTCATAGGTTGAGGCTCATTTCCTGATCCTTCCGTTACCTCTTTGCCTTTCATCAAAGTCATCATCATCTCCATCATCTTCGACATTTGCTTCTGAGATTCTTCTTGAGATTTAGCTAGCTCTTGTTATATTCTTTCCATTTTTTCTATTCACTCAAAATGTTCATTTTCCATGGCTTTGGCCTTTGATTGAGTACTATAACGATGTCAAATAAGTGGTTCAGAATGCGATGGCTTCTTTATTTTGGCACCTCTGACATTTGTTTACCACATTTTAGAGCATATTATTGTTTGAAATTGTGCCATAAAAGAAAAGACTATTAAAATCATCCCAATACGCTGGTGAGAATTTTAAAAATCTTAACTTTTTACTTCCAAGATTTGATGTCATTACTTATGATCACCAAAAATTTTCATAAGTGGGCACAAGATGGAATGTATGTATGCATGCTAAATGCATGTATGTGCATGAAATTCAATAGCTATTGCACATGTGATGAGATGCATATATCAAGTTTAAAATCTTACAAAAACACCTTTTTTTTTTTAAAAAAAATGAAAATCTTTTTTTTTAGAATATGCATGCTATTGAAATCACAAACAAAATTGAATGAGAAGGTTTTTATTTTTATTTTTATTTTTTTCACAATTTCAATATTCACTTTATTATATTTCCCATAAAGGTGTTACATAAAAGTATTCATTCATGTGCTATAATTTAAGGTAACCCCCACAAAAGGCTGGTATGGCTCTAGCTAAGGTTAGTTTCTCTATGGCTTAGTACATGCTTGGTTTAAGTCTCTAAAGGGTAAAATGTTCTCAAATTGTTCCTTACTGACGTCCACACTAGACTAGTAAGGCACCCCAATCCTCACCCATGACAGGCTACAAACGGAAAGGGTTCAACTTAAGTGAGAGTATTTCGCTTGCCATTGCGGAGGTTATCACCTCACGAAAGCAAAGGTACTATACTCTCTCCTAAAAGGGACAAACCCGGGTGTAGGGTTGATGTATGCAATGAATATGTCATGTATGCAAAGGAACAAAATTTAAAGTGCATCCTAACAAAATGCAAATGATAAAGATGATTCACACATTTTTTGTTTATATTTTTTTTGTTTTTTAATTATTTTTTACGAAAAGTTTTATTAAATATTTATCAAGACCATTAACTAAGATTTTGGATAAAACATGATTAATCATGGTTCGACTCTCTAAGGTCCCCAGTGGAGTCGCTAAGCTGTCGTAACGATTTTCGTCCGAGGACTCGATCGTTAGACGATTTTGGATAAACACAATAAAGAGGAGTCGCCACCAATCTTTTTTGATTAGCTGTGATTGGTCACTTAAAATTATTTATCTTTTTAATAAAATCTTAAAATTAATTAAGTTTTAAAAAAAATTTTGGTCTGCGAAAACAAAGTTTGGGTTCGGGAGTTCGGTTACTCGTGGGGAAGGATTAGCACCCCCACAACGCCCGTTAAAAAACGGTACCACTTAATCATATATTAACCCTTTGATCTTAATTAAATGGTCTTAATTAAATATTTAAAAGAACTTTATTTATTTCGAAATCATTTTGTTATTTGTTTTATTTTTGAAATATTTAAATTTTATTTTTTATTTGTAATAAGTGAAAATCTTTTGTATTGAAAATTATTCTGAAGTACCCCAATACTTTTGGTAGCATTTCGGATAATTTCCTCACCTAGAGATTTCTTAAGAATCGCTACTTGTGATTTCTATAGAATCCTATCCTCGGGAGATTTGCACTTATTTTGGAATTTCATGAATACAAATGATGCAAATAAAATAGATATGATGCACATGAGAAATATATTATTTTATTTTTTATTATCTTTTATATTTATATTATTGCTTTTGAAATTTATTGATTTTATAAAATTTATTTTTTATTGAAAAATCATACTAAATATTCCAATACGCTGGTAACATTCAGTAGATTTCTCTCACCTAGAGATCAGTTAGGAATCACTACTTGTAAATTTCATAACATCTCATCATCGGACATTATTTATATCTTATTTATTTTTAATTTGTTTTACTCTTTATTTTGAAGTCTTGTTTATTTGTTTGTTTAAAGTTTTTATTTATTTATTATTTTTAGTGTTAGTTTATTTCATATAAGTTGATTATATTAGAAATCTTAATATCGAACTAAAATTATTTGAATACCTCAATACGCTGGTAATATTCAAATATTTTATTTCGACCATAAGGATAATCAAAGAATCACTACTTGTGATTTCTAATGAATCCTATCATCGGGACCTTTTATATTTAAGATGTGTATTTACATTTATTTATTTATTTATTTTAATTCCCAAATTTTTACTTATTTAAAAGTTTTTATTTCTATTCACTTACTATTTTCTTGTATTTACCTATTTTTTATTATTATTTTTATTACCATTTTTATATTTATTTTATTATACTAAGAAATCTCATTAATATTTTCTTTATATCGAAATAAAATCACTTAAATGTCCCAATACGCTGGTGACATTAAGGATTTATCTCGACCCTAAGGATCATCAAAGAATCGCTACTTGCGATTTCTAAGAGATCCTATTATCGGAATTATCTTTTATTAATAATTTTATAAATAATTCATTTCCTTTGTTTTAATTACTACTTAATTATTTTATAAATCCCACATTTGAAAAATATTTTTTTACATTATTTAAAAAACATATCTACGCACACGTGTGTGAACATGCCTTAATGTATGAAATGTCTTAAGGATAATAAATTATTATTAGTGATTCTCCATGAATGCAAAGTCAAGCAAAAGTATGAATAAAACGTATGTACCTCAATGAAACCAAAACTATGACGTTGCAGTGGGCCCTCTCGTTTTTACTCCTTTACTTCATTCCTAACAAATGATGGACGTGATGTAGACAAAAGCGTGAAGCCAAGTGTGGGAGCAAACGAACAGCAGCGGTTGGCGATGCACGGGGCTTTCAACAATAGCAACAATTTAGCAGAGGTCAACACAGTAATAGGGACCCGGGTAGCGAAGCGAGGACGATGCTGTGCAGGGGCACTAAAACCGGATCAACGCCAGGCTTATGGAAGTGTAGCAGAAGTGGCGCACCTATACCGAGCAGTAGAACGTGCGAGAAACAGTGATAGCAGCAAAGAGAACGGCAACAAGGCAAAGAGCAAATGTGAGGTTGCAAAAGGGCGACGCAAGCACTTATAAAAAACCAAACTTTATTTTGCAGTAACGTCAACCTTGCTTCACTTATGTTCGGTCCACAGCAAACTCTTTTCACTTTCTCTCTAGCTTCCAGCAAAATTCGATCAGCTCCTACAACAGTAGCCCACGGTTTCGTCAGCTTCTCTTCTTCAACTGTTCAATCAACCCTCACCCAACTAGCAACAAACAGCAAAGCCACACACTCCAACCACTGCCTCGGTGCAAGGTTTTGCCCAGCTCTATTTGCCCTACTGCAGCCACGGTTCTGTTCTATTTTGTAGCAATTACATGGGTTAGCTGCACCAACGAACTGCCTCTTCTCTATTTCTTTTTTTTTTACTTGTTGAATTGCAAGGAAATTTTCGTGGCTGATAGCTCTTCTGTATCTTCACTATTCGTTTCCTTTTTATTATTTGCTTTCTTTCTCTTCCACACAAAGCAGCAGCGTAGAGTTAGGCAACAGGCTTCAAGCAGTAGCAAGATGGTGGTATAGCGAGGCTTGGCGCACAGCAGATCGTAGCAGCAGTGGGCGATAGGCGACAGGGGCTGAAATTAAAATGGTGTTGAATCTGGTGGTGATGGTGGCAACGCGAGGATGAAGCGATGTTGCGAGAAGGATAGGCACAGGGGTGTAATGCAGGAAGCTACTAGCGGTGCAGGCAGCTTGCGTGGTGGCTGGACAGAAAATCTTCTCGGTCGTCAAAGTGGAGGAGCAAGGTTGGTTGTGTAGCAAAGCAGCAGTGCAATTGATGAAGATGATGTGTGGAGCGACAACAAACATTTTGGTGTTGGAGTCAGAACCTCGCGTGGCCACAATCCAAGCACCAATCGGCAACAAGATGGTGACTGATCATCCCCCCTCTTCAACCCTACTTCTCCCCTTTATATATATTTTTTGTATCTCCACTTTTGGAAAATGAATCAATGAGTTTATTGATCCCGTAATCATGGGATTTTATTTTCTTTATTTATTTTCATTTGACCTTTCCATCTTTTTATTATTTATTTCCTTTTTATTATTTTTATTTTTGGTAATTCATTTTCAGCTTTTATTCCATTCAATTATTTCCTTTTTTGCATGATTTATTTTCCTTTTATTTACTTATTCATACTTGGTCTAAATCTCTCAAGTCAACCTTGCCTTAAATTTGCATGATGCATGGGCATTGAAGAATTAGTTTTATTTATTATTATATTTTTTTTATTTTTTTGCTTTTTTTCAATTTTTTTAATTAAAGTTTTTCGGACAAAATTCGGTGTCTACAGTAGTCATGAAATACCTGGTTCATCAAGGTAGAAAAAGTGGCAGGAGCATTGGTTAGTCCAAAAGGCATGACTAAAAATTCAAATGCACCATACCGAGTCACACAAGTAGTCTTTGGCTCATCTCCTTCAACGATTCTGACTTGATGATATCCGAACCTTAGGTCAAGTTTGGAGAAATACTTGGCTTGACTTAACTGATCAAAGAGGTCCGCTATTAGGGGGATTGGATATTTGTTCCTCACTATCACCTTGTTCAAGGCTCTATAATCCACACATAATCGCAAGCTCCCATCGTGCTTCTTTTGAAACAACACCGGTATCCCAAATGGTGCTTTGGAAGGTCTAATAAAACCGGCTTGCAATAGCTCGTCTAACTATTTTCTCAACTCGGCTAGCTCTGGAGGGGCCATGCGGTAAGGTCCTTTTGCAGGAGGCTTTACTCCAGGAAAGAGTTCAATTTCATGATCTATCGATCTTCTTGGTGGCAGGACCTTTGGTAGTTGGTCAGGCATTACCTCCTTGAACTCTTCTAGCACCTGTCTTATCCCCTCTGGCACAAATTCTGACTTGTCCCCCTTTTTGCAAATCGGCATAGCCACGTAGGAGGGCTCCCCTCTCTTTACTCCTTTCTTAAACTGCAAAGTTGAAATTATCTTTCCTCTCCTAGGGAGGATCGTGGCTGGCACTACACATGGGCGTTCCCCCAAGAATAATAGGCAACTGGCAGCTGGAATCGGGATCGCCTGAGCTAGCATCATGAAATCTAATCCCAAGACAACATCAAAATCGTCGATGGGGGAAACGGTGAAGTTGATGCCTCCTTCCCATGGCCCAAGTTTGGTCATCACGCTCTTAGAACTTCCACAAATGGCAAAGGCTGGTGAATTGACCGCTTTCATCTACCCACAATCTTTACTAACCTTTAGACCACACCTCTTGGCCTCATCGGGTGTGATAAAGGTATCGGTTGTCCCTGTGTCAACCATTGCCCTTGTAAGTTTCCCATTGAGCGTTACCTCTACGTACATCAAGCCCTTCTCAGGCTCTTTCTTCATTTGACTTAACTGTGAGTGAAGGGCGTTGAGGAATCGGATGGAACCCATTCTCGCTGGTTCATCCACCGTTTCTTCGGCCATTGGCGGCAATTGGGGAGCTTCTTGGGTAGAAGTTCTTAGTGCATTTAGGGACCTCTATGGGGACACTCGGCCATTCGATGCGGTCCCTGGCATAGGAAGCAAGCTAATGATTGTATGGGCTTGAGCATCGGGGCGTTGTTTGTCTTATATGGAGGGGCGTCTCTACCCGGTGGTCTCCTGTCCACTCCCCCACTTGAGGGTCTGTCCACCCTAGCCGCCTTTCCTCCGTTTACATAGTTGGAGTTACTGCCTACTGATGGAGGGTTCTTGCGCTTACGTGAGCTGTCATAGTAATCGTTGAGGCGTTCGGCGGCAGCCATTGCTGTGGCTACATCTTGTACCTTCTACCTTTGGAGTTTTGTTCTAGCCCAAGGCTTAAGTCCCTCAAGGAAATAGAACATCTTGTCCTTTTCGGATATGTCCCTAATATCCAGCATCAGGGTAGAAAAGCTCCTAACAAACTCTTGCACTGTTCCTGTTGGCACCAATTCTCGTAACTTTCCCCGAGCCAAGTATTCAACATTTTCGGGGAGGAATTGGTTCTTCAGTTCTTGCTTTAGATCATTCCATGTTTTGATGGGGCACTTGTCACCTACAAACTTTGAACGCCACCATAACTTAGCATCTCCCGCAAGATACATCGAGGCCATTGCGACCTTTTCTTCCTTCGACTCTGTGCGCACCGCTCGAAAGTATTGCTCGATGTCAAACAAGAAATTCTCAAGTTCTTTTGCATCCTTTGCTCCCTCATAACGACGAGGTTCCGGCACCTTAGCTCTTTTCCCCCTATCCATCGTGCTAGCACTAGTCTTGCCCACAGCTAGTTGGAGCACACTAACTTGAGCCTTGAGTTCCTTGAACTCTTTCTGAATAACTCTCAATGCATCTCTAGTCTCTTCACTCAAGTTAGCTAGCGACTCGGACAGCTCCCGCTGGGCTGTCTCAATTTCCCCCAATCTGTCGTTAGTGACCGTGTGAGCTTTCAAGGTTGCCACTGCAGCCTCAAGTTCCTCAATTCTCATTCGATCACCTGACCCTCCTCCAGTCATCACCATTTTCCCTTTGTTTGCTAGTGCAATTAACCAAGCTCGGATACCACGTGTCACAGACAAGGCTTTTTCCCACTAAAGCAATTGGCTGTGTAGCACTTGAATGGTCCCGTCCACACAAGTCAGCCAAGATATTGCAACAATCTGAACCATTTACAATCAAGCAACAAGTTAATAAGGGGCACACCACGATATAGCGGGGCCTAAAGCATTCACACAACATACCCACAGGTGTTCTCATAAGAAAATTGTTTTATTAATGAAAGAGAGTTTACAAGAGATTACAAAAGACATAGGTTCTTCCACACCATCGTTGGGCCAAGGAGGGTAGCCCTAGATGAGTGTGCTTACACATACCTTAACCAGTAAGGCAGCCCAATATTCCGCCGACTGCTCACCCCTCCTAAAGAGCTAAAGAGACTTTACAGCTATTCTACCAGTAACCATTAAAGTGTTTGAAATGAAGACACTTTTTCTAATTTCCATGGATTCTATTTTCTTGATATAAAGATTCTGTTTTCTTCGAGGCCCTTCTACCCAGTCGTGGCCTTATATATGAGTGGCTCATGACAATTTGGCTGTGCAGAGGCGTGATTCTTCGCAGTTGCTACGTGTTGGCTTTGCAGTGGCGTGGTGCGATGGAAGCTGGCAAGTGCGTGAGCTGCTGGCAATATTAAGCAAAATATTGTTTTGCTTGAACGATGCAATGATGGCGTGAATTACATGGCAACTTCATGCTATTTTGTTTTGATATTCAAGTTGCAGGTTTTATTATTTCAAGTGTAAAGGATGGTTTTTATTTTTTTGTTAACTTTAGTTAATAGTGATTATTATTTTACTTAAGTAGATTAATATTTTATTATTAGTTTAAGATGAATTAAGTTAGTAGTAGATTATCATTAAGTTGCATATTTTTAGAATTGTCTTAGGTTATTTTTTTTATGATTTAAATTCTGTTTATTTTATTTACAAGCATTTCAATTTTTATTTTGCAAAATTTAACTTCATGGATTTTATTTATTTATTTAATTAAGTTTTAATTCTTAATTTTCTTAAATTTTATTTTAAGTTTTGAATTTATTAATTTTTAATAGTTAGTTGAGTTAAAATTACTTATTACTTGAATAAATCTAGGTGTGACCAATTTTAATACTTAGCTAAAATAACTTAATTGATCCTCGTGGGAACGATACTCTACTCACTATTTATTACTTATCGCGATCCGTGCACTTGCGGTATAGGTTAGAGACGCAACAAGTTTTTGGCACTGTTGCCGGTGATGGCTCCAAAAACTTGTCGACCCTAAAAGATATCTATACGCAAGTGCACGTGGTCTTCAAGTAATACAGAGGCGAGTCTGAAAATATCGTCCCACAGAGACTAGTGTCACGAAGCTTAGCTAAGTACCGGATACTATTACTGTGAGAACCCCAATTTTCTAATCATCGATATAAGCTACAGGGTATCGGAAAAAAAAGATATTAATTGTTAAAATATTTAAATAAAGGGTCTATTCGATAAAGTTCATAGAGGTACTCGGTGAGGGCCCCATCAAGACTTTCTCTGTTCAGATTGAAGTAAGACCCTAAAATGATAATATTTGAGGTGAAATATGAATATATCAAGAATCCGCATTTCAAAATCACCCCGTTTGAGCGTGCTTTAGAAAACAAGAAACAAATTCAAAAATAAAATTCAAAAATGTTTAATTGATCATATTTAAATAATTTCATAATATTGATTGAGCAAATTAAGAAAAGAGAATAGGATTTAACTGTAGTATATTGCGATAATTAATAGAAAATAAAATAAATTAATTTTGAGAACCAATCAAATGGAAAATATATATATGAGTAATAAATATTATCTTGAGCAATAAATATATAGTAATAAGTAACAAAGTATGTTTTAAGGAATATATATTATGTAAATTATATTTAAATATATTTTAATATAAAATAATTATATTGTGAAGTATAAATTTTTAATATATAGAAATATATATGTTTATACATAGTATATGTTAAGAATATATTTATATATATAAGACTATTAATATAAGTGTGTGTGTATATATATATATACACACACATATATAGTTGTTAATAAAATAAAATAAAATAAAATAAAATATTCATGATATATGATATTATGTATAAATAAATAAATAAATAAATAAAAGAAGAAAAACGTGCTGCACAATTGGATGTGCGAACCAAATAAAACATGAAAAGAAAAGAGAAAGGAGACAAAAGAGAGAAATCTAGTTAGTGGATATGTGGCACAAGGTGATTGGATGAAATGAAAATAAAAGAAATCAAACCTCAGCTATTTGCACCGACTTTCCTCCGTTGATTTTCTGCTGCTCGTCTCTGCCCCAGAAACAGTCCTAAATCCCTCACGTTTTCACCCAATTTTCTTAGCAAATTCACTCTTCTCCTCTACCGAACCATCAAGCAAACTTTGTTCTTCATTTTAAGAGTTGATTATGGCTGGAACGGCATGGACAAAATCCAGAAATGAGGGGCTGAAGTGAAGAAAATGAAATGGGTATTGGGCTGTGATGCTCGGTTGAACAAGGTAAGGTGGTTGGATGATGTTTAGCCTCATCTTAATCATGGTATCTACTTATTTATACATAGATAACATGATTTAAACTTTAAATTGAGTGAAAGGAAAATGTAAAAGAAAACAGGGCAGAATCGGTTAAGGAAAGAAATTGAAGAAATCTTGGCAAATTTAATGTATTTGGGTAGGAAATTAATTTTAGATGCTAAATTAAACTTGATTGAATTTGGGATTGAATGATGATATGTGAAATCATGGAAGTGGCTGAACGATGGATGCTGAGTTTTTGTTATAAAACAGTAAGCTGCGTGAATGATGATGATGAGTAGAATTTGATGTAAAATTTGATTAGATGATGTATTAAGCTTGATTGAATTTAGATTTGGATGATAAAAATTACAAATAGCTAGTGGTGTGGAAAATGAATGTTGCCGTCTGCACCAGGGGTTTCACGATGATGAAGATGTTGTTATGAGTTTTAGATGTTTGATAAAAATACTAAGAGAGGAGTTGTAGATATAAGATAAGAAATGACAAAAGAATAGATGAGAAACAAGAGGGAAATGGCTGTCGAATGTGGCTGATGGAAAATGGGAGACTGTTGAAGGTAAAAAGGAAAACCAGGAAAAAGAGAAAGAAACGGACAGAAAAAAAAATGTTAATGTAATTTAATGAATGGAAATTGAACAAATAGGAGTGTTAGGTCAAGTGTTGGAATAAGGTTCTATGCAAAATTTGGTGATTTAAAATAATGAATTTGGATTAATAAAATTGTAAGTGAGATTAAATTTGGAAGAGAATGAAAGAAGATAGCCATTATATTATAGTGATTTGTAAGAAAATAAAATAAATTGATTTTTGGGGAATAATAACTATAATATAAGAGGAAAATATTTGATTTTAATAAATAATTAAGATAAGAGAATTTTAATGAAATTAAAATTAAGAGAGTAAGTCACTATAATTATAGTTGAATTTCAGTATTTAATAAGCAATAAAATAATTTACTAAGAAAAGTGATAAATAGACAATAAGGATTTATAGAATAAGTATTAAAGTTGAATTAGTAGGAAATTATAGAAATATTTATTTGAGTTATCTATGAGATTTTAAATAGAATTTAAGAAAGAATGAGAATCAATAGAAAATAGATAATGAGATTTAATTGAAAATATATTCGGCATTTAATAGAAAATAGAAAACTATGGAATATTTATTAAAGTCACTGTATAGGATTCTGAATATAATTTAGAATTATTGTGCAGTGTCAAGTTCAAGAACTATAAGAAACATAAGGGGCGTTATCGGATTTTGGACATTGCACGGAAATGGAGGTAAGAAATATATATATATATATATATATATATATATATATATATATATATATATAGGAGTTGCATAGAATATGCTTTACTTGCAATTGAAAACTCTGGCAAATCTTGTTTTACATGAATTGATTTAAATGAAATAATTTATATGCATTGAATTGCGTTAAATGATTTACATGAAATGAGTCCATGATATGATCTATACGAATTAAATTGCATGCAATGACTTCCATGAATTGCATTATCTGAAATGATTTATACGATTTTCATTATATGAAATGAATTACATGAATTGCATTACATGAGTGATTTACAAGAAAACATTTACATGAATTTCATTGCATGAATGGTTTACAGGGATTGATTTCATGAGAAATGGTTTACATGAACTTAATCACATGAAATGATTCACACGAATCGTCTTTCTTGAAATGATTTACACAAATTGATTTACAAGAAATGAGTTAGATTAATTGTTTTACATGAAGTGCTTTACATGAATTGAACTATACAAAATGATTTACATGGACTGAATTTCATAAAAGGATTTACATGAAGTGATTTATATGAAATGATTTACGAGTATATGAAGTGATTTTATGAAATTAATGTCTCCCTGATGATCGTGCATACGAGACAGTGATGATTAGGCTGGGAGATGTCCTAGACCTTCCCTTTTACATGATTGACTGTGGGAGTTATGGTCGAACCCTACCAGTTTACACAGTGAGCACCTGACCAGTGCAAACTGTGAGTGATCGACGATGGCCATTCGTTATAGTGTTTCATAGGATTGGCTAAGGAGTTCCAGATCCCTTGCCTTCCTATACAGTCCCTTATGAGATATAGTGCGTGCATGAATCTCTGGGAGATTATTCTCTATCGATAAGTGAAACATGATTGATAATTGATTTAGTGAATGATTGATTTACGAGACTAGTGCGTGATTTGATTGAAAAGTGACAAAGAAAGTGATACAAGTTTTACAGTATATGTTTTTCTGATGCAAGTGCATTTATCCTATTTTAAGGATTTTAAATGGATCGCATTACTGTACTGATCAAAGTTTCTGAAATTATTGCATTATCTCATGATTTTGAAATTGTTACCATATTGTTTACCGAAGTTGCATACTGAAATGGTCTTTTAGCATCGCCTACATAAATGGCTTATACAGTGATTAATTATTTGAGATTGCATTGCATAAATTATAAAATGTTTTATACTGATTATTGATTTGAAATAGCATCACATGAATTATTAAATATTTTATATTGATTAATGAATTGAAATTGCATTGTATAAAGTGTTAAACGTTTTATATCGATTAATCGTTTTATCGTCAACTGAATTTACTCCCCATAGTCGCATTTAGGGATCGAAACATGACAGGTACTCTAAAGTACCTTCCATACTCTACTCGGTTACCTAGCCGACTATAGTATCCTTCCGATAATATCCTCTAGTGAGCTGCTAAGAAATAAATATTTTTATGCATTTTAATATTTGTATTTAATATGCCTTTTCCTTAATCAGTAAAATAAGTGATTTTTACTTAATTGAAATTTATATGCGCTTTTATATATGTTTCTTACTGGGTTTTCCCCAAAGCTCACCCCCCCTTCTCACCATCCCAGGTAGCTTATCGATATACACGAAGTCCGCTGCCTTTAGTTAGTCGAAGAAATCGCTAGAGGTTAGAAGTACCAAGTGATCAGGTATTTATTAAATGTTTATTTATATTCAGACACGTATTTGCACAGCAGTTATATTTATAAAATAGAGCATAAATACGTTTCAAAAATTAATGGGATGTAACTTATGTGAAGTTTATTATGAACGAAATCGTAGTTATTATATTATAGTCTATATTTAATTTATTATTATTAATTGAATTAATTGTATATTGAATTAGGTGAAATGAAAAGATGAAGTGTACTTACACCGATACCGAATGCAAACTTAGCGTTATCAATTAATTGAAAGAAAAAGATAGTATCGAAAAGAAAAAATTTAGTTCGAAATTTTCTAATTCCGGTTGTTACAATTACCTATGGTATATCTTAGCAAATTATGAAATTAGTTGAATGTGTGATCTACAAAGGCTAATAAAATAAGATAAAATAAATAGAAATACTAAAATAAAATAAAATAAATGAAACTAACAAAATTAAAATAAAATGAAATAAAAAAAAATAAGAAATACTTACAGTGGAAATGATGAAAACAAAATAAGTGCAAAAGAAAATAAACAAAAACGCAAATAAGTAAATTAAAGGTGTAAAAATGTAAATTCTTAAAAATGAAGGGTAAAAATGAAAATATGCATGAAAATCCTAAAATGAAACTAAAAATGCATGAACTAAGTAAAACTCAAATTAAATTTAATTAAAACTGGAAAATAATGCATGGAATATCTAACCTAATGTAATTAAAACCCTAACTAACCTTAACCCTAACAATGACCCAAATGGTAACTCTAAGCTAAGCCCTAATCTAATGCAACCCTAATTTAACCCTAAACCTAACTAAATCTTAATGCATGATTTAAATCTTAATCTAGACTCAACCTTTAAAACAGCCCCTAAATGCACCAAAAAAAAAAACTCCTAAAAACCATGAATGACAATGTACAATTATACCTAACTAATGCATGAGAAGACATAGGGAAAATGGCCTAAAAATTCACTAACATGTTACCTAGTCTATACCCTACACTTATACTATACTAAGACTAATTGAAATGCACCTAAACGCAACCTAAATGGGCCGGACAGTAGCTAAAAATAAAGCGGGACAGCACTGAAAATTTTGGAAGTATGATTTTATATGCAATGAAAATGCTATGGGAATGAACTCAAACATATACTACACATTAACCACTAAATGCATGACTCAAATGTAACCTAAAATTTAATTAAACATAACTAAAAAATAGTCAAAACAGAAGCAAAATCAGATCTGAAATTAACGCCTAAAGTAAGGAAATCTAATGCAAGAATGTTATTAACAAATGCAAGGAAACGTTATGGACATTAGCTCCTAAATGCATCATCATAAAAACATCTTAAATGCATCAAAACAATTATGAAATGAACTTAAAATAAAATTAAAACAAACCTGGACAGTAACGCCTAAACCATGCAACTTAATGCAAAAATGTTAAAAATGCAAAATGAAAACTTATCTAATTAATTCCTAACAATTATCTAATTAATACTTAACCTTAATATTCTAATTAAATGAACCTTAAAAGAACATAAAACAATAGCTAAAACTTCGCATGAAACTGACGCCTAAAGGGATGGACGGCGAAAGAGAGAATGCATGCTCCTAGCCTAGAACATTTAACAAACACCTAGTAAACTCTGTTGTAAATGCATGAACTCTTAATATAATTAACCTCTCACTAATTAGCAATAAAAAAAAAAACACTCAAAAACAGAACCTAAGACCTTCAAACAGAATCAAAATCTGACTAAAAAGTAGCAAAAACCGAAAACACTACAAGGTACCAAATTAATGCCTAGCACTAAACTGCTCCGCTTTAAACATTTTTTTTATTTTTGTTTTAAAAGATTTTTTAAAACTGTTTTAACCCATTAAACTAGACTTCTAAAACAGTAGAATAAAAATACTTAAAATTCATTTAGACATTTAAAAGCATAAAATAAAAATTGCAAAAGGAAACTATGGACCAAGCTCCCTCACAAGAGCTAAGGAGGTAATTTTTCAACCTCTCAAGCTCCCATAATAATGGGACTCAATCTTTGAACCAAAATAAAAGAAAAAGAAAGAGTAGAAGATGAATATAGTTGCTAGAAATTTAAAGAAACAAAAAGCTTAAGTAAAGAGTGCAAGAATGTAGTAAAAAGTAAAGGAAAGCATCATGAAAACTTGTATTGAAATTGCAAAAATGTAAAGAACATTAAGGAAATAAAAATGGTGGCTGCTCTAAACTTGTAAAGAAAGAAAAGTTGCTGGAAAAGTAAATCTAAGAAACCCTAGGCAGCCCTCTTAGGTTAGGTCTCATAAAGTTGCTTATATAATCACTTAACCTAGGGATACAATGGTAATTTTCTGTCCTAGATGAGTTGGCATTAATTGCCGCTTGTCTTCATGTCCTTGGCTCTTCAAAATGGATATTTTCATGTCATTTAAGTGCTCACATCAGCCATGGACATCTCATTCCTTCTAGCACCTTCCTTTTTGTCTTCTAGTCCACATAAGCATGCAAAGTGGCAATGACATGTGTCCTCCATGTGTTGGCATATGTCTTTTGTTCTTATCCACTAAGAGTGAGTAGGATGATGACATGTGGCGTGCTAGATGTCAAAAGATGAGAGAGAAAATGAAGAATCATGCTCCCTTGTCTTGTAGTGGTCCAGTCTCATTTCTTGCCAATTTTCACTCTATTTTCTACCGAAAAGATTGAAATTCATCTAGAATTTATTTTTCTGCAAAACATGATGAATTTAATAAAATTAGGAGAATAATTAATAAAATAATGACAGAATTAAATAATTATTAATCAATAAAATACTAAAATAACTCTATTTTCATAGAGTTATCACCCAACAAATGGTGTATTGGGTGTTTGATAAATTGACTAAGTCAAGTGTTCCTCAACGTAGAAGCAGTGGATTTTGGCCTTGTTTATTATTTGACTCTATGGGATGCCCTGTTTTGGAGTGTGAAGTGCTATATCTGGTAGGTAGCATTTTGCGTTGCTATGGTTGGTTGGGGCAAAGGTGTATAGCTAGTTATTGGAATGATGTTTATACTTGTTGGCCTGGTGACGGAGATGGGATGACTATATGTAACAATCCATAGTACAGTAAATAACATATTTTATACATAATTTACGGTTGGACTATCTGTGATGCCTTTAACACTTGAACAATAACAGTAATAAATGGGAAACATTTATTTATTTAATAAATTCGAAATATGAAATTTTTACAATATTCCTTATACTTTACATCCCCTGTTTCTATTTTATAATAAAGTAGTACTGTATACATGTGTCTGAATATATAAGAGAAGTGACTGTACCTTTAAAATTTAACGCACTTTGCCCCAATGTGCTTACTTGCAGCTCTATTTATCCGAGGAAGATCTTAATTAATCCTTGAAATTAATCTGGGGAGTTGGAAAATAAAGGGGTAAGCAACAACGTGCTCAAGAAAGTAGTAGTATGCAAGCTTGATACAATGAAATCTATATGCTGAAAAATATTTATTTTCCTATAGTGTACTAAGCACAATAGAGAAAGGATACTATAGTCGGCCAAAAATCCAGATGGAGCATAGAAGGTATTTTGAAACACCTGTCTTATCTCGAAAACTCAGAGCGACTATAGAGAGTAATTAATAAATTGTTTTACTTAAACAATTTAATTCTCATTTCTCATAAATATAAAAATGGTATAAAACATTTTATTAAATCTTATCAGTAAACATTTTCAAAACACGTGACAGTACAGTGATAAAATAGTACAGTGAACAGTAGGTATAAAATTATAAAAATAGTAACAGTCACTTCCAGTATAGTAATTTATAAATATTCGAAATCAGTGAATAAATAGTTTCGTAATTATTTCTAATTTTAGAAATAATATTTATAACATTCTTTCCCACCAAACAGTAATTTCAGTATGCTTCAGTAAACAGTAAATCAGTAAAAGTCAGTTCAGTAAACAGTATTCCTTAGTACAGTAAACAGTATATAGTAAAATCCAATTCAGTAACCAGTAATCAGTAAGTTGAGACTAGGTGTCGTGATGGTTTCGCGCTTGACGATTTTGAAAAACATTTAAAAACAAAAGGGAGTCGTCACCAATCTTTTTTAACTAGGTGTGATTGGCCACCTAAAATTTTTATCTTTTTAACAAAATTTCGAAATTAATTAAGTTTTATTAAAAAGACAATTTTGGACTGCGAAAACAAAATTGGGTTCGGGAGTACGGTTACGCGTGGGGAAGGATTAGCACCCCCACGACACCCGTTAAAAAAAGGTACCATAATAATCATGTGTTATCCTTTAATTTTAATAAAATGGTCTTGGATTTAATATTTAAAATTAATTACTTTTTATTCCATTTTTGAAGCATTTTATTATTTATCAAAATTATTTTTTTATTTTTTTTTAAAAAGTTAGATTTTGTTTATCGAAAGTGAGTGTGAACCCTTTTGTATTGAATAATTAAATCGAATGCTCCAATACTTTTGGCAGCATTCGAAATAATTTTTCTCACCTAGAGATTTCTTAAGAATCACTACTTGTGACTTTTATAGAATCTCATCCTCCAAAAATTCACACTATCTTCGACAATGATTATGAATGCACATGATGCAAACAAATAAAATGATGCAAATGAATTCTTTATTTCAAATTTCATTATTTATTTGTTTATTTATTTATATTTCTTTGTTTTTAACAAAACTTATTCATTTTCATTTTTAATAAAAATTTAAATTATTGAAAAATCATACTAAATATTCCAATACTTTTGGCAATATTTAATACGACTCTTCTCACCTAGGGATCAGCTATGAATCACTACTTGTGACTTCCGTAACATCCCATCATCGAAAATTCATTTAATTGAATTATAATTTTATTATTAATTTTAAAAAAGAACTTATTTTATTTTCTTTTTAATAAAATTTTAAATTATTGAAAAATCATACTAAATACCTTAATACTTTTGACAATATTTAGTAGACTCTTCTCACATAGGGATCAGTTAGGAATCACTACTTGTGAGTTTCATGACATCCCATCATCAGACATTTATTTAACTGAATTTAAATCTTATTATTATTTTCCTTTTTTATTTTATTTTAAAAAACGTGTTTATTTTTATTTTTAACAAAAAATTAAATTATTGAAAAATCTTACTAAATATCCCAATACTCTGGTAACATTTAGCAGACTCTTCTCACCTAGGGATCAGTTAAGAAATCACTACTTATGAGTTTCATGACATTTCATCATTGGAACATATTTTGTGAAGACCGAGAATTTTCTAAATCAATATAAGGTATTTGGAAAAATTTAATTTGGACAAATTGAAACCCAAATTTAAATAAGAAATTAAAAGGGAAATTAAATTGGAAATAAGAAATGAAGGAGGAAATTTAATTTGGATAAATGGAAATCCAAATTAAATAAGAAAATGCAGAAAATAATTTTGGATATTTAGAAATCCAAAACTTAATAAGAAATAAAAATATTTGATATATTTATATAATGATATTATATAAATATACCTTAGATAAATATAAATATTATTTTATGTTAAAAGTGTAAAAAGTATATATATAAATATATATTTTGATACAAAATATGTATTTAAATACATATTATGAATAGTGTATATATATAATTATGGTGTATAATGATTATATATATATATTATAGTTATTATTATATATAAAAAAAAGAAATTTAGAAGCGGGAATCGGGATACCCGATTCCCAGCTTCTTCTTTCTCCTTTGTTATAGATAGAGGAGAAAGACAAATAAAACCGTCGGCCCCCTGCCGGCCAAAAGAGGAGGAGGAAGGAGAGGGTCGTCGCCGGCGAGTCGAGGGGAAAGAGAAGAAACGACCGGCGGCGACCCGAAGCGGAAAACAGAAGCGAAGCGGAAATGGGAGAAGAGAAAAACTGAAGGAAAAAGAGGAAAAGAGAAAAGAGGGAAGTGGCGGTGTCGGCCGGTCTAGGCACCGCCACCCCAACCCCGGGCTCGGTGGAGCTGAGGGGAAGCAAAGGAAGACCACCGGCGAGGCAAAGGACGGCGGAGGAAGGAAGAAACGGAGGAGGAAGGAATCGAGAGCCACCGTTCCAGATCCGGCGTCGTCGCCGGTGATGGGGCGAAACCGAGGCCAGATCCGGAGTCCTCGCAACCTCGGCAAGCTGTTGGGTGGCCGAACCACCGGAATGGGTGGCCGCCGGTGACCGAACCTGCCAAGCCAAGCTCTGACCCGACCCGAACCGACCCGACCCGGTTCAGAAAAGAAAAGAAAAAAAAAGAAAGGAAAAAGAAGAAAAGAAAAGAAAAAGAAAGAAAAGAAAAAGAAGAAAAGAAAAGAAAAAAAAGAAAAGGAAAAGGAAGAAAGAAGAAAAAGAAAGAAAAAGGAAGGAAAGAAAAGAAAAGAATTGGTAAGGAAAAACAATAAATTGATTGATATTTATTGAATAAGTTTATTTATATATATTTATGTAAGTGCAATTGGTGTTGAAATTGTAGCGGAAGTGACAAAGACGTGATAGGTGTTCGACGAAGTTTGGAGCTGGTCACGGCGCTAAGTTTCAGCGTCAGGTAAGATACTTTTATAAAGCATTAGTAGCTTTATATTGTATGTGGGAATTATAATTTTATATATGATGCAATTATTTAATTGATTTTAAAAATGCTAAGAGGACCCACAACTGATGGTGGGGGTCTTAGTAAGAGATAAAGAAACTGTGAGAAACAACGGCTGTCATTATAAACTGTTTTCCGTGCAGGAGGCTTAGTAAAAATTAAGCCATTATGCTGCCGAAATTCTTAGGAAAATATTTGAGGAAAAAGATTAAGTTTCTCACATAAATGGAATCTTGGAGATAATTATTGAAAATAAATATTAAAAAGGATTTTATGGTATTACCGAAAGAGTTTGATGTTGAAATCGATGAGAAGATAGATCGTTGAAAACGATAATATGATGAATTATATGGTTTAAATTTTATAGAATTGATAAATCAAGTAATTTTAATATCACAAATGGTATCAAATTGAGATTGAGGTGAAATCATTTATTAGACGGATCACTGATAAAAGTGACGATGATTTTAGGATGCAACTTAAAAGAGAAAAAATTGAAGTTGTGATTTAGACGGTCAAATGATAGAAGTGCGGAATTATTAATCGAGTGATGATTATGGAATTGATAGATTCAAATAAATGGACCGTCTTAGTGGTATGAACTAAGATTTTTGCAATAATATGGATAGTCGCAAGACGACTTAAATGATTGAAACATTGTTGATAGTGGAAATTGGCAAATCCTTTTAAGTGGTAAATTGCCAATCAAAGAATTGAATTGAGGACGTTTTATAGATAATTCCAGCATGATATTACATTCTACAGGCCATATGAAAAGTGAATTGAGGATTGTGATATGATTTATGATAGTGAATGAAATTGAACCGCAAGTTGAAAATTCTGAATATGTACCAATATGTCGAACCATAAATGGATTTGATAAGCAATTATTGATCTTGTGGTTCTATGATCCTCGATGTCGACTCTGAAATAGATATCGAATGAGGATATTAGTAATTCATAATTTCAGTATCCTGATGGCTATATGGAAACATGATATTTAGATGCTCATAGATACTAAGAGGATTCACACTGATGATGTGGTTCTAGTATCGATAATAAAATGTACAAATGATTATTATAGTCGATAATTATCGAAAAAGGATATTGAATACCGAATGGTTTGAATACCAAGTGATCTGGTTATTAAATAATTAGAGTATTGAACAATATGAATACCGAAGGAAATGAATCTTGAATGATTTGAATACTAATTTACTGATGTGTTAGAAGGATAGTTTGAAATCGAATGATTGATAGTGATAAAGTTAAATGAATTGTTTCACTGTATTAGATGAAGGTATTACTTATATGGACGTTTGAAACTATTATCAAAATTACATACGGAAATGATTTCATAGCATTGCTTTTAAGCATAATTTGCTATAGTTTCAGATGTTATAATAGCATTTATATAAATGCTATAAAGTATAGATTAGCTTTAAAAAGAAAGTATATGGTATATACGTATTTTTTTATATACGAAACCTCATAAAGAACTTCACCATATACTTTACATGATTTTAAAAAGAAAAGCTAAAGATTTAAATGCTTTATGAGACTGTAGGCACCCTAAAAGAATTAAATTCAATAAAGCATAGTGGAAACCGCCTAATTGGAGCTTTGCTCATTAGGCAGATATGCTTGTCTGACAATAGTCGTGGACAGGTCTCAGTCACGCCTGATCAGTGGGGCTGA
Organism: Heritiera fomes; assembly: GCA_032173925.1. Lineage (NCBI taxonomy): Eukaryota > Viridiplantae > Streptophyta > Magnoliopsida > Malvales > Malvaceae > Heritiera > Heritiera fomes. The sequence continues at coordinate 30,860,528 of JAPDPM010000012.1, forward strand.
GAGAGATGAGGTCTATGGCCATAGATAGCGCCCTAGTTGGTTTCCAGGGGACGATGACATGATTTTCACTGCTAGCTACAGTGATTTAAGTCTTTATTGATAGAGATGATAGGGATCTAGCCTAGTCTCTAACCGATATGATATGAAGTCTAGAGTATGACTTTATTAATATAAACTCTAGACTTGACATGATTTATACTGTACATGAAACAGATTTGAAATGAAATATGTTTTGAAACAGTACATGTTTTAAACATGTTTTAAAAGTCCATAAGATATGATTTCGACACTTATATGATTTATATGTAATTTTGTGTCGAACATGGCATGATATGCGGTCTAGAGTATAGTTTGATTTGATATGAACTCTAGACCTGATATGATTTACAGTATATGTTTTTAAAAGTATATGATAAATGATTTCGACACTGATATGATTTATATACGATTTCTTGTCGAATTTAAAATGATATGCGGTCTAGAGTATAAATTGATTTGAAATGAACTCTAGACCTGATATGACTTATAGTATATGAAAAATGTTTTAAAACCGTACATATTTTAGACATGTTCTGAAACGAATACATGAACTGAAATTGAATATGTTTCTATCATGCCTCAAAGGCAAATTTGAAATGAATTGAAAATCCATATGTTGAGCATGTCCTAAAGTATATATGATATGATTTGAGATGATAGCGGTTTATAGAGAAAAATTACATGAATTGCATATTAAACCCTGACATGATAATATGCTTAACACATGAGAATTCCATGAGGAATGTCGTGACTCGACGTTAATGATGTTTCATCTATACGATGACATGAGATGATATGATATATGAACATGAGATTGATATGAAGAGAATTCTGATCTCACTCTATCGTGATTATAAATTCCCAGACGATAAGTGATATGAATTGATGTAATACGGGAATATGATTGTTAAATGTAAAGTGAATTCGATAGGATATCTGCATTAAACATGGAGAATATATGAAGAGTGTCATGACTCGGTGGTAGCGATATTTCATCGATATGATGTAATGATATGATATGAAACAGGAATATAGAAATACACGAAGAGAATTATGACTTCGTACCACCGTGATCATGATCCACAATAGGAGAATTGATAAGAGATGATATGAGAATTGATAAGAGATGATAGAATACAGAAATATGATTATGAAATGAAAAGTAAATATGAGAATTGATATGAGATGATAGCATACCAAAGTATGATTATGAAATGAAAAGTGAAAATGTGAAGTGATAATGAGATGTATTGATGAGAAAGGATTAACTGTAATTGCATCCTTGCAAGTTTTAAGCATTGCAGTTTAAGGCAGTATAATCCTACTCTTGTATTTATATTAGTATCTTACTGAGCCGTGGTTTTGCTCACCCCACTAAATTTCATCTCTTTCAGATTAATGAAGTTAACATCTGCCATGTAAGCTGCTCAGTGGGCATCGGAGACGGTGTATGGACTTGGTACTAGTCTTTTGAGGTATATGTTCCTTATAAAATACTTGTTTATATGTAAGACTTAAATTGATGCACAGTACATATTCTGTTTAACAAGTCGGGATGTTACTAAGAACCGTTTCCATGTTTGTTTGATATTTAAATGGAATGACTATAGGTCACCTAGATAGTATAGTAACTACACTGACACCGAATACAAACCTTAAAATGAAAAAAAGAAAAATTTAGTCCATAAATTTGTAGACTAAGAAAAGTATAAGAATCAAGTGAAAGTCGCGGTCTTCGGGTCGTGACATATTTAATTCTCTAAATTTATTAATCAATTTATGAGATTTTATTATTTTTATAATTATGAATTTTATTTGATGCATGTTATTTTATAAGCATGACAAATGATTAATAAGCATTTTAAAAGAAGTTACCAAGGAATAAATTCACATATAAATCACAAAACATATTACACATTCAGGTAACATTCCCATAAACCCTTAACTATTCAACTCAACGATCACTATACACTAAAGCAAATAAATCAAGTAGGAAGCAACTAAAATAAACAATAAAAAATACCTCATCAATGCACTACACCACCAAGCCATATGTACAAACACAAAACATTTAAATAATCATTTTTAACTTCTTTTTTTTTTGACAAAAACTTTTTACATTTTGGTTACTCAGCAAGTAAAAGTCAAAGCACAATTAATGAATGAAAAAAGGCTTAATAGCCAAATAAGCCCTCAACCTTTAGCCCAAAATGGAATTCAGCCCTCAACGTTTTATTGCATGAAATTCAGTCCATAAACTTTTATTTCAGTGGAAATAGATCAAATCTGTTAAATAAACTAACTGTCGTTAGTTTTGCATACGTGGCATAACACGTGGCAGCTAACTAAGCTATCCACGTCAGCTGCCACGTATGCAAAACTAACGGCAGTTAGTGTCATTTAACAGATTTTGACTTAATTGCATAATTGTAAAAGGATGAGGGTTTATTTCCATTAAAATAAAAGTTTATGGACTGAATTTCAGGCAATAAAACGTTGAGGGCTGAATCCCATTTTAGGCTAAAGGTTGAAGGCATATTTGGCTGTTAAGCCAATGAAAAAAAAACAACTAATAAAACAAATAATAAAGGCATAATAAATAAGTAATAAGTAAGAAAATAAACCAGTACAGTTTCTTGTTTTCGATTCTCAAGTCGACTAAACCTTCAACACTTTCTTTTACCTTTTAGTTTTTCAAATCAACTTCTCCATTCTTTTCTCCAAGTCGAACTGTTTAGCACTACCTATCTGCCAACGCCGTTCATTCCCTCCATTACTTCCATAGCCCCGGCCGACAGTTGCCTTCTCGTCCTTCACTTCCTTTTTTTTTGAACCCATACTAGCTTGAGATCTTCAAAGCTCCAAACCAAAGCCCAGAGAAAAAAAAAAAGCCAACAGAGATCTCCACTCCTTTCCGTTTTATTTGTGATTTTTGAATTAAAAGTGTTTGAACTCTTTTTTGTTGTGGATTGATTCTACTGATTGTGGGCGTAGCTATTTTATTTTATTTTTTTGGGTTGATTAGGAAGGAATGTGGCTTGTGGGTTTTCTTGAAACTGAGGTGGGGTGGAAATGAGTTTATGCCCGGGTACAGTCAAAAGGTCGTCTAAGTGTTGGTTGTTTGATTTGTTGGTGGTAAGTGCGTGAGGTTGAGAGACAGTGGTTGTTTGGATGGTAGGCAATGGCAGCGGCAAGAATGGTGGCCCTCTATTTTTTTTACTCTCACTGGTGGAGGGGGGTTGAAAATAGCGGTGGCAACTAATGCAGTGGTTGTGTTGGGGCTGTTTTGGTTGAACAAGAACTGGTATACCGAGATAAGAGAAGCCCCTATTGTCGAGAAGAAAGAAAAGAGTGAATGGCCGACCCCCAGTTGCCGAAAAATCCCTCTTTTTGTAGAGTAGTCATCCGTCTCTCTGCTACTTTCCAACTGCCATTGAAGATATGAGTCAATAAGGGTGGGCTGGCAGCGTGATTTTGGCTGCCAGCCACCTTATGTTGGTAGGTCGGTGCCATTGTCAGTCTTTTTATTTTTATATTATTATTATTATTTTTATTTTACTAAAAAGAAGAACATAATATAATAATAATAATAATAATAATAATAATAATAATGAAATAGTAAAAGAAATGAAAATCAAATGCAGTTATTTAACAATATTCGATCTAAAATTTTTGAGCAATGATATTATCAATTTGGACAAAATTGAGTGTCTACAGCTGCCCCTCTTTGCTCATTGCTGAGAATCAGGAATAGAGCAAAGATAATAGACAATAATTTTGTCCGGCTCAAGACCTAATTCTTTCTTTTTTCTTTTTTTAATGCTCTTCCTACAATAGAGACATTGGAACCAAAAAATTCTTTCTTAAATGTGCTTCTTTGACAACGGAGGCCATGAAACTTTAAATGTTCTTCATGGAAATGTGCTCCTTTCGCAAGAGAGGCAATGAAACTTTAAATTCTTTTCTTGAAATGTGCTCCTCTTCCAACAGAGGCAATGAAACTTAAAATTCCTTCCTAAAAAAGAAACTTTAAATTTTTTTTTTCTGAAATGTGCTCCTCTTACAGCAGAGGCCATGAAACTTTAAATTCCTTCCTGAAAACGTGCTTCTCTTGCAGCAGAGGCAATGAAACTTTAAATTCTTTCTTGAAAACGTGCTCCTCTTGCAACAAAGGCAATGAAACTTAAAATTCCTTTCTGAAAATGTGCTCCTCTTACAGTAGAGGCGATGAAACTTTAAATTCTTTTTCTTGAAAAATGCTCCTCTTGCAGCAGAGGCCTTGAAACTTTAAAATTTTTCGAAAATGTGCTCCTCTTGCAGTAGAGGCGATGAAACTTTAGATTTTTTTTTTGAAAATGTGCTCCTCTTGCAGCAGAGGTGATGAAACTTTAAATGTCTTCTGAAATGTGCTCCTCTTGCAACAGAGGCAATGAAACTTTAAATTCCTTTCTGTAATTTGCTCCTCTTGCAGTAGAGGAGATGAAACTTTAAAAAAAAAATTTTTTTGAAATGTGCTTCTCTTGCAACAGAGGCCATGAAACTTTAAATTCCTTCCTGGAATGTGCTCCTCTTGCAGCAGAGGCAATGAAACTTTAAATTTAAAAATTTTGCCCGGAAGACTTAAAATTTGTGACCAAGGGTCTTAAAATTGTGCCCGGAGGTCTTAAGATTTTATGCTCGGAGGACTTAGAATTTGTCTGAAAAGTTTAAAATTTATGCCTGGAGGATTTAGAATTATGCCCGGAGGACTTGAGATTTATGCCCGGAAGACTTAGAATTTGTGCCCGGAGGATTTAAAATTATGCTTGGAGGACTTAAAATTTGTACCCGGAGGATTTAAAATTATGCTTGGAGGACTTAAAATTTGTACCCGGAGGTCTTAGATTTCTGCTCGGAGGTCTTAGAATTATGCCCCGATGACTTAAAATTGGTGCTCGTAGGACTTGAACTTTATGCCCGGAGGACTTAGAATTGTGCTTGGAAGACTTGAGATTTGTGCCCGGAGGACTTGTAATTTTGCCCAGAGGTCTTAAATTTGTGCCCGGAGGACTTAGAATTATGCCCGGATGACTTATATTTTATGCCCGGAGGACTTGAGATTTGTGCCCGAAGGACTTGTAATTTTGCCCAGATGTCTTAAATTTGTGCCTGGAGGTCTTAGAATTATGCCTGGAGGACTTATAATTTGGCAATTTGTGCCCGGAGGCCTTTGAAATTTTGCCCAAAGGACTTATAATTTATGCCCAGAGGACTTGAGATTTGTGCCCGGAGGACTTGAAAATTTTGCCCGGAGGTCTTAGAATTTATGCCTGGAGGACTTGAAGTTTATGCCTGGAGGACTTGTAATTTGAAATTTCGCCAGGAAGACTTAGAATTTATGCCCGGAGGACTTAGAATTTATGCCCGGAGGACTTTGAATTGGTGCCCGAAGGCCTTAAAATTTTGCTCGGAGGTCTTAGGATTTGCTTTTTCTTTTAAAAATTATTCTTCGATCTTAATTGGATTCATTAATGTCATAATCAAACTGAATAAGCATACTTGATTTTCTTATTTTGAGAAAAATTGCATTGGTGCCAGCTACATTGGGCTTAAATTTTCATCTTGGGTGCCAACTTTACTGGGCTTTAAAAATCTCATCTCACAATATGCCGATTTTGCTGGGCTTAATACCACACAACGGTGCTAACTACATCGGGCTTAAATTTTCATCTCATGCTCACAAAAACACTTTTTTTCTTTTTTTTTTAAGAATAATGTTCCTTTGTATTTGATATTTTCTTTTCCTCAAAACTCAAACTCAAGAATCATTGACTTGTTCATTCATCTCAAAAGCTCTCAATTTCAGGTATTTTTCAAATGTTCCAAATGTGAAAACTCTCTTAATTATTTTTCATCTTCACAAACATTCTACTTACCTTTTCTCATTTTTTTCTTCTTCTTCATTTGACTTTCCAGTACTGAACCGAGGTAGCTAGGGGCTAATCGTTGGTGGTTCTGCTATGTTGTTCCTTGATATGAAACAGTCAGCTTGAGTAGTGTTCAGGGGACAAGATCGAAGCTGGTTGGAGTGGGGAAAAACACAGGGGAGTTGCTACCATTGGAGCCCTTGCATTTTCCTAGAAACTGAGCTGAACCTTAGAGCCTTACTTGATGCTAGTTCAAAAAAAAAATGGGCCTCTCGGGTGAGGTTTACAAAGGCTGATGTTGGCTAGTGCACAGTCGTGAACAGAAGCAATATATAGAGATAAAGAGTAGGTCTTTGATTGGGCATTAAAGGATTATGGGTGCTGTGTTTGAAGCTGGGAAACGCGATTGTTGAAGGAGGTTATAGGCTGCCACGACAGGGGAGAACAAGGCTGAGAAAGAAGCTTAAAATTTTGGTTGATTAGTGGGTATTTTAAGGCCTGAAAACAAGATTTTTGGTGGCTATTTAGGTGTTGAAATAGAGCACCGAAAGGGGCTGCTTTAAGTGGCGTATAAGGGCTGTAGTGAGTAGTATTTCGCACAAGGCTACCAAAATACTAAGGAAAAAAAAAGAGACAAAAGAAAAGAAATAAAAAGAAAGGAAAAGAATTAAAAAGAAAAGGAAATAAATATATATGTATATGTAGTATACATATATAGATGTAGGAAGATGAGAGATTTCTATTTAGGAATTTGAATTATATTAGTGTTAAGTGTGTGTGTATATATATATATATATTAAGTTGGAATTTAAATTTTATAAGTATATAGAAAATTTAGGCTAGGCTTTATTAAGTCGGATTTTTATTGTGAATGTGTAGTGCAACAAGAAGACGACGAACACGATCTAGTTAACCTCGACGAACACTAAAGCTAAGCTCACGTTAGGCAAGACATTTATATAACGTAGAAGTAGGATTATCTTGTATAGGTTGAAACTTAATGATGAAATGATTTGAGTATCTAGGGACTCGATTTAACGAAATAGAATGCAGGTACAATGTTAAGCTCGATAAGGTATCATAGTGATGCGGTATTAACAAGAAATGAATCGATATGGTATTGACTTATAGGCATCACTAGATGGAATGATCAGCATTCATGCATTTCGTGAGCATTCCATTATACTGTTTTCATTTCATCTACTTGAATTTATCGCTCTTAAGCATGCCTTATTTCCATACATGGAACTTGAAAGAATTCATTCTTATCGTGCTTACAAGAATACTTTAAACACCTGAATGGTTTTGAAAAGAATGAATTTATAGTGTACACATATGTACGTATATATGTAAATGATCATAAAGAAATGTATTACGTACTTTACACTATTTTCATAAGAAAAGTTAAATGTTTTATAAGACTATAGGCACCCTAAGAAAGTTAAATTCAATAAAGCATAGTGGAAGCCGCCTAATTGGAGATTACTCATTAGGCATAGATGCTTGTCTGACAATAATCGTGGACAGGGCTCAGTCACGCCTGATTAGTGGGGCTGAGAGATATGAGGTCTAAGGCCATAGATAGCGCCCTAGTTGGTTTCCAAGTGACGATGATATAATTTTCACTGCTGGCTACAGTGATCTAAGTCTTTATTGATAGTGCATTAGGGATCTAGCCTAGTCTCAACCGATATGTAATGCAGTTTAGAGTATGGTTTTAAAACAGAAATGAACTCTGAACTCGATATGGCTATATCGTATATGAAATGTATTTTGATATTGCACATGGCTTAAAATATGCTTCAAAAGTTGCATGTGACATGAAATGAAAATTTTGCATATTCTAAAGCATGTCTTAAAAGAAAACTCGAAATGTATTGATATTTCGCATGTTTTGAACATGTTTAAAGAATATGTATCATATGTTTTAAGACTGCAAGTACCTAACATATAATTACATGCTAAAAGTCATAATATGATCTCATGGCTCATGCATCATATGACAAGTTGTAGTATTGTTACATTGAGCTTGAGAACACAACAAGTAAACACTACATGATGAATAAGAGAGTGATTTAATAGTGAATTTTCATCACATGACATCATGCATTTGCATTAAAACAGTATAATTCTATCTCTACACTTATATAAATGACTTACTGAGCTTCGCTCATTAAACGTTATTTAAATTTTTTTCATATTGAGCACAGAGTTGGGGGAATATTTAGGAGTTATCCGAATAGTTCCAAGCCTGAAATATAGTCTCAACTCTCCAAGAAGATTATTTTGAGCACTTTGGGTATATACTCTTCTTTTGTATTTTATATCAGTTTCAGGCTGTTTTTGATTCAGTGCTATAGATGGGATGTAATCTAAGGTAGTGAACAGCATCTAGACTATGTATAATGATAAATTATAGAACTGTTGATCCTTGCATGAGTATGGACATATGATTTAATGGCATGAGCATGTGACCAAGCAAGAAGATATGAACCATACGGATGAAAAGTTATAATTTGGAAATAGGCTGAAGTTGTGAAGAAAATTTAGACTCATTAAAAGAAAGTATTATGGTGAATTAAGAGATAGTAATGCCAGAACAAAAATCAACTGCCATTGTGGGAATTATGAGCTGTACATAAATTGTGAATTTTAAGTAGGTATTTAATCTGGGTAAAATGATAAAAATAGGCGAGGGAGTTAACGTCCTGAAATAAAATTCAGTGTACCGCACTTAGACAAAATAAGTATAAAAAAACGAAAAATTAGCCCTAAATTCTATGCATCTTTACAAACAATAGGTACTGTCACGACCTTCGAGTCGTGACAATTTGGGCTACCTGCCGGAGATGGAGGAGGAATAGGCTCCAGAGACGATATGGCTCATCCCCGTCCACGTCCTCTGCCAGTACCCCTTCGGTGATTACTCATTCTGCCAATGCCACAACAATTCAAACAAAATTTAATATAACTTTAAATAGTTATACCCAAACTAATATTCAGACAAGTACAGTACTCGAGGATGTAATCAATTTTAGCATAATGACACCGACAAACATCAGACTAACCTCACTCTAATATCAATTATGTAACATCTGATTTTCAGTAAAAATATCTAATTAATTTTTCTTATTTTCGATTGGTTAGGTTGTTTGTCAGGTCATTCATTCCGGTAACATTTCTAAAAATCGGTAATTAAAATTTCCATTTATAAAATTTCATTTATATTTATATATATATATATATTAAATATACAACATACTTACAGACTATTTATCAAATACATAAATATCTATATTAAAATTTTCGATTTACACAGTAATTCACTTTCTATTTTCAAATTTTATCCTCGAGATTAACAACAAAATAAGTACTGTACAATAAGTACAAAATATATATATAAAAGTACAATATACCTTCTTCGGGATATTATTGTGCCTCGAAGGATAACGTAGGACCCAAAATAGTGCTCCTCTACAATGAGCGGAAAGTATCACTGCAAATAGTCTGGGATGAAAATTAAAATGTGAATTTACGCTCAGTAACGAGATATATATAAAAGTGTAATACTATGCTACTATATGCAATTTAAAAATCATATAATATATTTAATTTCGGTGGGAAGGAATTCTATAATCAACTGGGATTACGGGGTGGAGTATAGAAGGTACTTTGAAGTACATGTCGTGTTCTGGGTCCAACATTCGACTATAGGGAAACATTAATGATTCACCATTCATAATATAAAATAATGCTCAATAAAATCATTAAGTAATTTCATATTAAACAACATATGTTGAAGTATAAATATTTCATCAATTTATTCAATTCAATCTGAATAAATATAATTCGGTAATTCAACAGAAATAATTAACTCAAATAATAATCGGTAACGGTAAGTTGGTAAATCAGTAATTCATATCAGCAGGCAAAGAAGGTCAACACCCAAGAGACTCAACATAAACGGTTTCGATAGTTGGTATCGGAATCAAGCGTACCCAAGTTGAGCCAGGAATCCATCCCTAAGTTGTTACTATCGATAACAATGGCCATTGCTTAACAATCCACAATGTACATTGGGCATATGACAACTGTGAGACTACGGACTTGCCCTAATGTCTCACAATCAATAGCATATAATTCGGTATCGGTATATGCATGATCATCATGGAGCAACAATCTCAAAATTCAATTAAATTCAAATATCGGTAAAATCAATAACTAAAAATAATTACTTAATAAATGATTTTCAATCAATCCATAATGATAGAAATAAATATTCTTTATAAAGGAAAATCAATAAAATCAAATATATATTCTAAAATAATCTTTAGAAAATATTCCACTTGCCATAAACTTTAAATTTAAACATATTTAAGTGGTAAATTAAAGTACGAATTTTTCTATAATTACAGTGGGATTGAAATTAGGTAAAATTTTTTTGAACATTCGACGGAATGACGATTAGGTCTGTCCTAACCCCCTGCATAAAAATTCACAATTTATATAATTTCCAAATCAATCAATTTCCCATGCAAGCATAGTATTTTCCTAACAACTTCCATATATATAAATATATATATATATATATTTATATATATATATATCTATATATATTCTTTATCTTATTTACTGTGTTGCATGGAAATTCAATTACACCACATCCGTAACTTTATTCTTTTGGATTGAAAGCTGCAAAAATAATATCAACTTTTTTATTTAAACTTAGCATCCAAGTCCAATAAAAATTATATTTTCTACCTTAATAAACTTTCCTTCTAAATTTCACTGATTAGTAAAATTCTAATTATGGCTAAATTGAGGTCCATTACTCAAATCGGTTTCACCTTTAAATTCCCCAATATTTATGCTTTATATTTAATTATAAAATCATAGGAAAATGGCATGGAGGCCACCCATGGCCGAATGCTTCATTGTACTCCCCAATAAATATTTTTTTTCCAGTCTCACTTCATCTCTAGGCTTCATGCATTATTTCTATAATTCCTATAACCATTAGTAATAAAAAAAATCAAGGAAACTCCAGGTCCCCTTCATCCATGCTGTGGGGTTCTTCATGCCATTACTCTCCATTTTCAATTTCAATTCTATATTTCTATTTAATTCCTATCAAGTATTAATTTTATAATTTTCATGTATCAAAAGTGCACCAAAATTATCCACTTCCATGCTTCGCCGAAACACATCCAAATAGCCAATTTCTTTGTTTTGCCTAATTTCACATCATGGCTATGCTCATCTCCTTACAACACATCTTTCCTACCCCTTATCCATACAAATTCACGTTGGTTCATCATGAACCCTCTTTTGGCCAAACCCTCATCCTCTCATGCACTTATATTCACATGAATTCAAGGCTATAACTATAGCATTCATACTTAGAGCAATACCAAAACCATAATAAAACTAAGAGAAAACAGCACCTTTTTTTCTTACCCAAGCAAACCGAAATTACAGCAGCCCAAATTACTATCCAACGCTTGGTTGTAGCCCTCAAAATTCCAGCTATCAACAGCCCATGAAGAAAGGAACAACTTTGATTAAATGAAAATTTTGATTTGGTGAAGCTAGAGCATGGTTTTACAAGGGAGACGAGCGTAAAAATGGAGAAAAGAAAACAGAGCAATTCTGTTGGAGGAGATGAGATTTTCGGTCAACAAGTCCACTTTTTATATTAGTTTATTCAATAAAAAAACTATCCAATTTATTAAAATTATAATTTCCCCATTTATTCCAAGTATTTTCAAGTTTGCCACATAATACTCTAATATTTATTTTTAATTCTAGAGTTTGTTTATTATTTTTTGTAAATTATTTTTAATTTAGTCAAATTAAGTCAATTATTGACTCAATATAAAGTCTGATCAAGGTCCCATGTAAAATGACTTAATTACCCCTTAAAATTTCATAAATCCCAATTTTTATTCCAACATTATTATAATATTTCTATTTTTTAGATTTTATATTCTATTTGCATTATTTTTCATATATTTAGGTTAAATATGGTTAAAGATTAATTATTGAGGTGTTTTGGACCGGCCATGGTAATGAAATTACCAATTTACCCCTTGTCGACAGCTTTTACCTTATTTGCGTAGGCTGGATCCACGTGAAACATTTTTACGCAATGATTCTTCTATTTTAGTCTATAGGTTTAAATTCAATTTGGTTTGATCGTTCCCGGGGTATGGACACGATCGTCATTTTTAAATTTGTTGGGCTATAACTAAAGTATAGGAAAGAAGAAGAATTTCAAGGAATGGTCTTCTTACCTTTTAAGTATTTCGAATTCAACTTTCACATTTTGGTGCTTCGGAATTCATCTGGATTAAGGCTTATGTTGTGGGGTCCACTTAACCCTTTCCCCGACACCTGCAAAATTCATGCAAATAAAATATAATGATTAAACTTAATATTCTAACTTAGTGTATTATGTAGGTGTGCAGAAAATAGAAAATTAGGGATTTCACATCCGATGATGAGGTGTTACAGAAAACACAAGTAGTAATTCTTAACTAATCTCTAGATGAGAAGAATCTACTAAATGTTACTAGAGTATTGGAATATTTAGTGCAATTTTTCAATAATAAGGATTCTTGTTTAAAATAAACAAATAAAGTTTTTAAGAGAAAATTATAATAAAAATACATGTGCACAATTCATAATATGTTTGAATCATATGCATCCATGTAATTTCAAACTAAATGTGAATATTCTGAGGATAAGATTCTATAGAAATCTCAAGTACCAATTTTTAAGAAATCTCTATGTGCGAAAGTTGTTTGAAATACTACCAGAGTATTGGAGTACTTCCGTATGATTTTTCAATATGAAAGATTCTCATTTATTAAAAAAAAGTTAACTTTTTTTTGTAATTAATTTTTTTGTAAAAAATAAAAATTGATTTAAAAATGAATTTAATTAGAATAAATAGGAATTATTTTTAAATAGGAATTCTTTTTAAATATAAAATTAAGACCATTTTATTAAAACAAAAAAAATAACACATGATTAAGATGGTACAGTTTTTTAACAGGCATTGTGGGAGTACTAATCATTCCACACATGTAATTGTACTCTTGAACCTGGTTTTTGCTTTCGCAAACCAAAATTATTTTTTTAATAAAACTTAATTAATTTTGAGATTTTGTTAAAAAGATAAATGTTTTGGGCAACTAATCACATCTAGTCAAAAAAAATTAGTAGTGACTCCTTGTTTTTTATGTTTTCAAAATCATCGAACCGTCGAGTCTCTGGACGAAATCATTACGACACCAATAACCACTCACCCCCACAAATCCTAGCCTGCTTTATTCAATAAACTATAACCCATAATTGCATAAACCTATACTATCACAGCAGCACCAAACATTTGTACTCAAGCACACTCAATCCAACTAAACCTTGACCCCACACCAAAACAAGAACAACACATCAAAAACACAACTCATCAAAAAAAAAACCACAAAGAACAACCCCAAATTCCATCATTTGTATTATGACTACCTAAAAAGACCTTAAAAATTAAGATAAAGGTATCTTGATTTAAATATGAAGCCAAATTACATATTATGATAGCAATTGCCTTTAATCTACAAGAAAAATATACATAAAAGCTTAAAGGATATATGTTTTAAAAGGAAGTTATAAACATTCTATGTACTTTATATAAATACATAGAATGTTTATAACTTCCTTTTAAGACATATTTCCTTTAAGCTTATACACACACACACACATAACATAAACAATTGTAATATTACTTACTGTCTGAATCCTGTGCTATGTTGTTCAGAAACTTCCTTTTAATATTGTTAAGCATGGAAACAACTTGCTTCATATCTATCCTTTCATCAGGTGATTCGGTTGAACAATCTAAAGCTAATCCCATCATTGATGATACACAATTTGCTTTAATAACAAAATGTTCATCATCTTCTTGCACTAAACCATGATCCATTACATTCATTATTCCACTAGATAGTGATCTTTTGATCCAATGCTTCATACTCAAATCTCCAGCAAAAATTTCATCTGTAGGCTTCTTTCTTGTGAAAATTTCCATTAATAGAATACCATAACTATAAACATCACTTTTTACTGAAATAATTCCTGCTGATCCATATTCTGTATTTTAAACATAATTAAATAATTAAAATGGTGTTATGCCATGGAGGCAAAAGTAATCATCAATAAAATTCTAATAAATAAATAAATAAATGAAAACATCACCTGGTGCCATATAGCCAATAGTGGCAAGTGTCATTGTTTGTTTCAGGGAATCTTCTTCTCCCAAAAGTTTAGCAAGTCCGAAATCTCCTAGATGTGCAACCATGTCTTTATCTAGTAAGACATTACTTGGTTTTAAGTCACAATGGATTATAGGTTTCGGATGTCCCAAATGAAGGTATTCTAGAGCCGATGCAATATCTATCATTATGTTGATTCTTTGTAAGATATCCAAGAAATAACCGTAAGAATATAACCATTTTTCAAGGCTTCCGTTAGGCATGTACTCAAGCACTAAGGCTTTGAAGTCAATAGTAGAACAACAACTAATGACCTTGATAAGATTTCGATGAAGGATATTGCTCATCACTTCACATTCAGCGTCAAAACTCCTAAATGATTTATCTCTTTGTAAATTGAAAACTTTTATTGCAACATTTGTCCCATCTAAAAGCATTCCTTTATATACAGAGCCAAAACTTCCTGAGCCAAGCAAGTTGTTTTCATTAAATCCATCAGTCCCTTGCAATAGTTGATGATACGTAATCTGTCTCCACTTTTCTCTTGGAATAAAATCTTCTCTATTTGCCAAATTTGTACTCTTGTGCTGCCTTTTTCTATACACAATTATGAATGCTACAACTATGATAATTGAAGCAAATGTTGGCAAAAGATATCTCAAAGCATGCAAAAGGGGCTTGTTGGATTGATGAATGCCATTTTTGCAAGGCTGGACTTGTAGTCTTGGTGGACCACAAAGTGCATAATTTTTCATGAATGATTTACTCGTGAAGTTTGCAAAAAGCCCTGCAGTTGGAATTTCTCCTTCCAATCTATTGAAAGAAACATCAAAACTATTGAGATTGGAAAGCTTTTCCAAAGATATGGGAATGACACCAGAGAGATTGTTATTAGATAAATCCAAACTTGTCAAACTAATCAAGTCACCCATCGATTTAGGAATAAGACCTTCTAATCTATTACTAGAGAGATCCAAAACTTGTAGATCATGGAGACTTCCAATTGTGAGAGGAATATCACTTGATAATAAATTCTTCGACAAATTCAAATGTGTAAGCACCTTTAAATTTCCAACATCAACTGGAAGTGAACCACAGAGATAATTTGATGACAAGTCTACTTCTAATATATATTTAAGGCTCCAAAAACTTAAAGGTATTGTTGAATCCAATTTGTTGGAAGACAAGTATAGAATTCTAAGAGAAGTCAAATCAGACAAACATGTCGGTAAAGGTCCATCGAGCTCATTATCATCTAACCGTAACTGGTACAATGCTTTCAAACTACAAAGATCATGTGTGACGGAGCCTTGTAACTTATTTCCATTAAGATGCAAAAGTTGGAGATTTTTTAGCCTTCCTATTGTTGCTGGAATGGATCCACTCAATTTATTAGAGGAAAGGTCTATAAGTATAATGTTGTTTAAGCTACCAAATTCCAAGGGAATGCTACCTCTAATTTTGCAACTATCGAGAGTCAAAATTTGAAGTGATGTTGAGAGATTTGAGATGGAAGTTGGAAGAGTGCCATTCAGTGGGTTGAATGATAGTTGTAAAACTCTTAGATGCCGACAAATTGCCAAGGAAGAGAAAAAGCTCCACTCACCATTTGACGTTTCTGTGGTCAAATTGTTGGACCAAAGGCGTAGCTCCTCAAGGAACCTTAAATTGCTAAATTTATTTGGAATAAAGCCAGAGAATGAGTTGTTAGATAAATCGAGATTTATGAGCTTAGAAGCATTGCAGATTGAGTCAGGAATATTTCCGCTCAGTTTATTACCCCCTAGGTAAAATTTTTCAAGATTTGAAGCAGAGCTGATGTATGGTAATTTTCCTGAAAAAAAAAAAGAAGAAGCAATTAAGTTGCATCATTCCTTTGGCCAAAACAAAGGTCACATCATTCTATAAGAGCTAAATTGGACTGCTTTGTTCTATTTTACATGATTCCATCTTAAATATACTAAAAGGGTAAGTAAGAAGAAGCATGAAGCCTTTTAACCATTATAAATCTGAACCAATTTCAATATTTCTGGTTAGATGGATCTAAAGTATATATAATAAAATTGTTTATTCTAATTTGGATTTTTTCGAGTTTAGATATTTTTCTGTTTGGATTTGAATTATTTTGAATTTGAAATATTTCAGATTATTTTTATGTTTGGATTAGAATTATTTTGAATAAAAAATGTTTTTTAATTCATTTTATTAGTCCTTTTTAGTTTTTATTTTTCAGGCTGATTGAATTCATTTTATTAATTCTTGTATTTATTTTATTTATAATTTGGATTAATATCCTATACATCGTTTGTGGAGTTTTTTGACTTCATAAGCAAAATTATTATATATGTCTTATTTTACTTTATTTTTATTTTTTTAATATTTTTAAAAGACGTGTTATGATTTTAACCTCGCTTGTGGAGTAAAAAAACACTACTGACAATATATGAGATAATTTTCCATATAATTTTAAGTAAATATATGAAAATGAATCTTTTAAAAACAAAAAAACTTTATTTTAAAAAACTTCGATCCAAAGTGTTGGAATTTAGTTAAAATTAATTCGATTTTTATGAATATTCGGAAACATTAAAACACTACTCATTAATGCTTTCAAAAAAACAATACTACTCTCATTAATCCTTTTTTTTTCAAATTGAGTTGAATTAAACTTTTATAAACTAGCAAGGAAGGTGAAATCCACAAACTTAAGACCGAAAGCCCTAACAAAGACATCAAGGTGGTTGGGTCCAATTCTGAAATTGGCTCAAATATTCAATACACCTATGCACAAGCTAGGTTCGGTCGAATATCCTGTATACACTTCTCAACACTCTTTCGCAGTACTTTTTTCGTTTAACGATTTCATTAACTTAATGATTATTTGTTTTATAATCCTAAAGTAAACTACCTTTTTTTTTAACAAAAGTAAACTATTTTAAATACAAAAGCAAAGAAATGTTTGTAATGATTTACCAGATAGACTATTTAGGACGAGATCAATTATTTTCAGAGAAGAAATGTTGAAGATGTAAGGTGGAATCAGCCCATTTAGATGTGTAAATGATGCCACTAATCTCTCTAATGATATAAGATTTCCAATCTCCCATGGAATTTCACCTGCAAGAGAGAAACAATTTTTCTATCATTCTCTTTACTTTCTCAACATTGCAATGATATTGAATTATTAACTTTCAGGAAAAATTCCTGATTTCTTCCATTTTTAAAATATGAAAAAATAATTGCTTTTTTAAATACCAAAAATTTGATTAAAAAAAAAGGAAACCATAGAAGGTAACCAAATGTGACAAGGGCTATTTTTTTGGTCATTCTATTGAAATTTTGAAGGTTGCTACAGTCACCAATATTTGAGGGAATATGGCCAGAAAATTCACTGTGAGATATATGAAGCACCACAAGACTGAGAAGGTGGTAACATATATTTTCTGAAAGGTTGCCAGATCAACTGTTGTTAATGAGATAAATTTTTTTTTCTAAAGATGCAATGTTAAAGATGGAAGCTGGGATTGGGCCAACAAGCCTTATGGATGAAGCACTAAATATTTCCAAGCTCTGAATATTTCTAA
Source organism: Heritiera fomes (assembly GCA_032173925.1). Lineage (NCBI taxonomy): Eukaryota > Viridiplantae > Streptophyta > Magnoliopsida > Malvales > Malvaceae > Heritiera > Heritiera fomes. The sequence goes on from JAPDPM010000012.1 coordinate 30,878,327, forward strand.
TTTCTCGAAGGATCTCACCCATAAACATAAGAAAAAACAAAATTTTTGCTCGACATTATGATTCATAATGAAATTATTTGCATCAGATTTTTATAAGATTTATTTATGGATTAAATTAGTTAATTAAAATAGCAATTCGAATAAATAATCAACAGTAGAAGTTTTACCTTCTATATTAGTATAACCAAGAAATATCTCCTTGAGTTTGGTTAAATTTCCAATACTTCTTGGAATGAGCCCATTGAATTGATTATAAGATAATGATAAAATTTGAAGATTTCTACAGTCTCCAATATTTGAAGGAATATGACCAGAAAATTCATTACGGGATATTTGAAGCACCTCAACTTTGAGAAGATGATAACACATCTTATCTGAAAGGCTGCCAGATAAACTGTTGTTATAGAGATAAATTTCTTTCAAAGAAGAAATGTTAAAGATGGAAGCTGGGATTGGACCAACAAGACTCATATTTGAGGCAGTAAATATTTCCAAGCTCCGAAGATTTCCAATTTCTCGAGGGATCTCACCTATAAAAAATAAATAAATAACTTTTTGCTCGACAATACTATTCATAATGAAATTATTTGCTTCAAATTTTTAGATTTATAAATTAAATTATTTAATTAAATTCTCATTCCAAAGTTATCTTATTAGCATAAAATTTTATTTCGGTCCAGCAACATTGTTTTTGCACGACTTTATCTTATTCTTGTAAGTTCGAAACTAAATTCAAAACTTTTTATACACAGGCAAGATCAAGGCAAAATAATATCCGTTAACTAAGGACAAAGGCCACATTTAATGCCTAAACTATTTTATTATTTTACTTTTGTTATTGCTATTATTATTGGAAAATTCTACAATAAATTCAACCTATTTTATATTTATTTTACATTTATTTTTATGTTAAAAATATCATAAACACATGAGAATAACGTAAAATTAATGTCTATAGATATAATTACATGATAATAAACATAAACATATGAAAAATGTAAATTTAATGTTGAAAAGATATAAACATGTAATAATAAGAATAAACACATAAAAATAAATATAAACACATAAAATTAAATGAAAATTAGTATCAATAGACATAAAAATGTTAACATTATCTTAAATAAATGTAAACACATAAAAATAAGTAAAAATAAGTTTAAAATAAGTATAAAATAAATCAATCTTATAATAAAATTGACACTATAAAATTTTCATTATTATTACTGCAATAGTATTTGTTATTGTTAGCTTTGTCAGAAAAAGTTGCCACCTGATGATGTTATAATTATTTAAAGTAAAAACTTAAAAAAGTTGTTTTTCACTATTGAGTCAAATGTTTTGGGTGTAATTTAAAAAGACGTTAAATGAGATTAAAATAGAATTAAATGTTTATTTTAGAATCTAATATTTACCAAATTTTTTATCTTAGTATTCGGTTTTTTATTTCTTTCAAATTGGGATGAAAGCTTTTCTATTTTATTCAGTTAAGATAAATTGATGAGAAAAACTAGTATTCCAACAATTTTTAAATGAATAAAATAAAAAATATTGCATTTCAATTTAAATGAGATAAAAATTGATTTTTTTAATATAAAATATTGGTAACATTAGACCCTAAAGAGTATAAAATTAATAACGATGTAACAAATTCTTATCTCAAACTTTACTTCCAGTTATATAAGAAAAAATAATAAATTGAAATAAAATGAAATAACTACTAAACGGGATTGAGTAAAAAATATTTAACTTGTTAAACGAGTTTCAACAAAACTATAATAGTTATTTAAAAAATAGAGCAAACCTTGAATCCAATATTCAAAGTCAAAGCTTGATGGACCTAATTGAAATTATATAATACATAATTTTAAATTCATTTATACTATAATTTAAATTATATAGAAGATAAATATATAATATTAAAAAATATTTAAAAAATGCTAAATATTAAATAAAAGCAATAAGTTTAGTTTAGTACGATTGTACAAGTAATATTCTTGAATTATGATTAATTTTTTGTTTGGCTTAGTTATTGAATAATTAATTAAAAATTAAAATTTTAATTTATGCTAATACTTCAATCATGATTTAACGCTCATATGCTTATTTTTATTTTACTTATTATTTGCTCTTTTTTAATTACATATGCTTTACTTTTTACTATATTCTTTTATTTCTTAGTACCTTTTGATGAAATAAAGGCATGTAAAAACCAATAACTAATTGGCTATTTGGGATCGTTTCTTAATTTTTGTTTTTGAAAACTTTTTTTTTCAAAATTTGAAAAACAAAAAATATCTTTGATTATTATTGTTACGTATTGAAAACAAATATTTAAATTGATTCAGATTTAATTCTTCTAATTCACAAAATTAAATTTAAAAATTAAATAAATAATATTATTATGTGCATAATATTAAATAATATTTTTATACCATTTAATACTAATTTTAAATATCTTCATTTAATCATATTAAATTTTAATATAATTTAATATAATTAAATATAATATTAAATAAATAATTACTTAAAAATTATTCAATTAAAAATATTAATTAAAATTTTTTTAATATTATTTTTATTAAATTATAATTGAGATTAATAAAATTATAAATTTTATATATTAATTAAGAATATGAATGAATAAATTATAAATTATATTTAATAATATTATTTAACTTAATTGTAATAATGTTAAATTATTAAATAATATACATTCAACTAATTAATTTATAATAAATTATATAATTTTGAAAATATATTATATTTAATATAAATTATATTATTTGATGTTTAGTATTCACATATTTAATAATATTAAATTATTTAATAGTAGCAGTGATATATTTTAAATTTAATTGAAAAAATATAATATTATTAATATTGTTTAGTAAAATAATAATTTATTATATTAGATAACAATACTTATCAATAATCTTAATTATTAACATATCAAAATTATAATAAATGATATTTTTTAAATATATATTATATTCAATAAATCATTTTACAAATTTATATTATAGTTTAATATAATTTATATTTAATTTCTTTTTACATTTTCATCTTTTCTATATTAACATAAATATATTAATTTTAAACTATTTTTTAATTAAATAATATTTTATATGAAATTTTAGTATTATTTTTATTTTAAAAAGTTAAATTATTTTATTTTGTGTTTGTTATTATGAAAATATATCATATTAGATTTATATATAGACACTCTTCACTTATTTATGAATAGTATCGAAAACGAAAGCATGTTTTTGAAAATAAAAAACACATTATCAAAAGCGTTTTTTGTTGCTATTTTTAAAAAAAAAAACTAGAAACAAAAACTCAAAATAAGAAACAAAATCAATGTCAAATAATGCCTAATTAATTTTTTAAAAAAATCTGAATTACAATATTGTTGGAGTCTTGTTTAAGGTAAAGCTATTTTCAGTGACATTAATTGGGGATCTTAGTATGAACTATACAAACTCGGGTATTTCTACAGTAACAAAGCGACAAATTAAATCTTTTGCATTGAAAATTTGTTTGGAGCAAAAAAAAATGATCAAAGAGAAAAAAATTTACCTTCCAAAGAATTGCCACCCATGCCTAGCAATTTGAGACTAGTTAAATTTCCAATAGTCCTTGGAATGTTGCCACTAAATCTATTGAGTTCCAACGTTAACTTTTGAAGATCCCTGCATTCACCTATACTTGATGGAATTTGACCAGAAAATTCATTTGAGGTCATTAAAAGTGCCTCAAGGTTGGGAAGATGACGACATATATCTTCAGGTAAACTATCAGATAGACTATTGAAGGGAAGAGAAATCATGTGTAGGGAGGAAATGTTATAAATGGTTGAGGGAACCGAACCAGAAAGTTGGTTATGCGCCAGACGAAGTATCCTTAGATTTTGAAGATTACTTACCTCATGTGGGATGTATCCACGAATTTGATTGAAATTCAGGTTCAAGATCTCCAAGTTGGACATGTTAGCAATTGACTGAGGAATTGTACCTGTCAAATTATTGTCACGGAGACTCAAATATAAAACTTTATCTAACCTCCCAAACCACTTTGGAATTTCTCCACTGAGAAAATTGAAGCTTAATTCGATGAGTTTCAGATGATTCAACTGCCCCAACTCTCTTGGTAAATTTCCATGAAAATTGTTGACACTTAAATCAAGAGAGACTAAGAACGAGAGATTTCCTATGTGTGGAGGTATAGTTCCTGCAAAACCCATGTTGGGAAGATTCAAAGCTCTGACTCTTCTGTGCTTAGCGGTGCAGGAGACACCAACCCAGCTGCAAATAGGAAAAGTGGTGGTCCAATTGTTGGCTAAGATGTTTTGAGGATCACTGATTCGGTTTTTAAATTCAAGAAGAGCTTGTTGGTCTGTGATGAGGTTCTTCACATTCATGGCATAGCTAACCACAAAACAATGAATGAACAATAAAGCTGATGGAAGGAGATGGAATTTTCTCATGTCCATGGCTGCGGGAATTGATGGAATTGCAGGATTGTTAAGGAAGTCTGTTTGAAGCATTGCTTTAAATAGGACGCAATCCACAAACACGACTGAGACTCTTAAAGGACAGTCGTCGTATGGTCTTGGTCTTCACAACAAACAAATTAGCAGCTTTTGATTTGGGTCCTCTAATTTTTATTTTGATCTACTTTTAAAAGCATCCTGAATCAAATTTCTCTTTTTCTTTCTGTTCTTTGACTTGTCCACATGAGAGAAGCAGTGCGACATAGTAGCAAAATATATAGTTATCGTTGTATCACTCTTTTAATTTCTTTGCAAAATACATGCAATATGGGGTAAAATTTTTTCTTAAAAACCACAATCAGCAGTTTCCATACCTTTAAAGATGTTTTATTATTTTTTTTTGTGTAAATCACAAGTATTCTCATCTTAATTTTATTCGGGATTTAGTCACAGTTAAAGCTCTTCATCTTTCTTCAAAGATATGTTTAGTGAAAATAGAACCCGAGAGCTTTTTTCACAAACTTAATTTACTTTGCTAATTGAATCACAACCCTTGAATAAGATGTTTTATAATTAGGTGTCTGTGATAGGATTACAAAAGTTTGTCGCTCTACCACTTAAGTAAGCCGGGATTGGTGCAACCCAAAGTAATAAGATCTCACCTAAAGCGACCGATTCTTTCTCCATTGACAATTTATAAAGCTGTCGGGAAAGTGGGTAACTGTGAAACTTATTTTGTCATCAAGTAATTAATTTTTTTTTGAATAATTAAAGTTATAATCACAATCAGTATATTATATTTTATGAATCGATAATTTGATAAATTGATAAATACAAATGATAACAATAAACTAAATAATCAAACATCAAAGCAATCGTGTTCCAGTTGTCAGGATCAGTCAAGGCAACCATTAGCGTTATTTGGACATTCTTACGTTAATTTTTTAGGTAAACTACATAATTAAACCATATATTTATATTAAATTACAGGCTTAGTCCTTATAAACTCATTGGTAATAAAATTAACATCTTAATTTAAAAAATTTTAAAATTATCTAAAAATAAATTGTCTTGATACTTCATAATCGTCAGAATCAGCAACCATATCAATAACAATACTAACAACAGGAAAGAAAAATTGAATTCATTAACATAATAAAACTAACAATTCCTAAAAGCATAAGAACGCGATTGATGGGAGAGATTGTAGATGCAGAATGATTGTGTTTGGGAGGTATGAAATTTTTCGTTACCAAGTTTGTTCTATCAATTTGATTGTTGAAGAGCAAAATATTTGTTGAGACTATGAGTGCTGTGTTCGGTACCTGCAGTTTTGTGCGGACTAGGGACAAAAATAAGTACAAGGATATTTGGATGTGAACTATGGGTGGTTCTAAGTCACAATCAACTAGTATGACTTCTCTCATGAAGTGGAAAATGATCACTAGGGCTTCACCTTGAAACCTTATGATGTTTAAATACTATGTTCCATTAATTTGATTATTTTTTATGGTGTCAATATATATATACTTTTTCAATGAGTTTCAATCTTTAATAATTAATGTGGAATTTAATTATTACTTGTTAAGATTTTTTTTAAAATTTAAGGCAAACAAAAAATAATTGTGGATTTTACTAAAAGATAACGAAATTTTTATAGTATACTAACTTGAAAATAATTTATCAAACAAATATGTATTTATGCAAAAACTCATCAATTTTTTAAGGTTGTGTTAGATGCAATGATACGTAATCACCCTAAAAATAAAATAAAATAAAATTAAAACTCACTGACTACAAGGAATACAAAGAGTAGAAAAAAACATTTGGTGGTGGGAAAGTTCACAACCCTCTTAAAGTCAAGACTTAAAGTCTTTTTTTTTTTTTGGTGAAAAGGGAACTTGCATAAACTTAAATTTGTCCATTACAGATAGGGTCCATTACAGTAAAGACTTAAAGTCTTTACCTAGCCTAGCTACCTATTCTATCTAATTTTGCATAGTCGTGGTCTTCACAACAAACAAATTGGCAGCTTTTGATTTGGGCCCTCTAATTTCGTTTTGGTAAGCAGAGGGTTAGATCAACTTTAGGACTTAAATTTTTAAAAAATAAAAATAAAAATAATTAGGTCATATCTTAATATTTCTTTTTAATACTTTTGAAAGCATCTTGAAACAAATTTCTCTTCTTCTTATTCTTCTTCTGACTTGTCCACACGAGAGAAACAGTTCAAGGTAGGCGCAAAATATATAATAATGGTTGTATCAATCTTCTTGCTAAAAATACTGTAACTAGAAATAAATTAATAAATATAGATTTGCAAAATAGTAACGGTTGTATGAATCTCTTAATTTTTTTTTTTTTGGAACGAGAGGTGTGTAGAAGAAATTTTTTTTATCAAATCAGAAATAGTCGCTTGTTTAATGAAATTGTTTTTTGGGTTTGTGATACCTTGTAATTTATAGTACGGCTTAAATATAATTAAATAATTAGGAATTTTAGAATAATTATAATTAATAAATATTTGATTTTATTTTAGGTTATACAGTTAACTAGTAAGTGGGCCTCATCGATTCCTGAAGGTCCAGATGAAGGTGAAACTTCAAGGACTCAATACTTGGAGCCGAAAAATATTATTGTAAGAATCTTAGCCTCAATCTCAATTATTTTTGTATATTTCAAAAAATATGCAACAATTTAAAAAATAACGGTTTAGTCCATAGACCGTCAGAATTTTCGAAAATAATAGTTAAATTAAGAGGACTTAGGACCTATGGATTATACCAAATAATTCCTTATAAAATATAGTTTTAGAATATCTAGATGGATGGTGGAAACTAGACGTGAAGACAAAAATTTACGTGATTACAAAAATTTACATGATTTTATGGTTAAGGGTATTTTAATAATTTCACCCAAATCGGTAGTCAAACTTCAGCAAATGCTTTACCAAACATTAAAACAAGCTAAATAGAGTTGAATTATGATTAAATAAGATATTTTGGAGTTTAGACAGACTGTTTTCAACCGAGTCAAAGTTTAGGAGCAATTTTGAAAGAATTCTTTAAGCAAAAGGGCAAAATGATAATTTTGCATTAAAATATCAATTTATCTTGAATTTTCCGGCCTCTTCTCTGCCTATTTTCAGCCACCAGCAGCCCCATAAACCTCCATAGCCAAGCTTGAAACAAGAGAGAGAAAGTGAGAAAACTAAGCCAAAATCACCATAAAATCAAAAACTCTCTTCACCAATCTTGTTCCTTTCAATCTCCTCTTCAATTTGGTGCCTAAATCAAGTGCTAAATCATCAAAAATCAGAGTGTAGAAGTCCTTATACTATTCGGCCAAGGTAAGTAGTCATGGAAGCTTGGAAATTTTCATGGTTTTCTACTTTCTTACTACATGATTAAGATGTTTTCATGTTGATTTCCCCTTGAATCATGTTAGAAATCTAAATTGGAATCCTTAAGAGTTTTAGCCAACATACCATGTCCATGAAATTGATGTGTTTTGATGGGAGTTAATTGAGGAAAATGAAGTGGAAATTATGAGAAGTATGAATTTAAGCTTAGTTAGCTTAAATGGATGAAACTAAAAATGTTAGGCTTTAAGGTACCTTTCAGCCATGATTAAAAGGATGAGGAATTGATGATATTTGATGTAAATTCCATATGGAAAAATGTAGGAAAATTAAATAAGCAAAATTAGATTTAATAGGAAATTAAATTTGGAAGAATTTAAGTTATAGGAAGAAAAGGAAGTTTTGGCCATATGAAGGGGAGGATGAATTTATGGCCATTTCAATGTGATTCAAGTCTTAAAATAATGCAAAAATTATTCTGAGAATGTAGGCGCAATCGGAATCGAAATCGAACTTATGTAGCAAAAGTTAGAATTTTTCATCGGTAAGAATTAGATTGCATTTAGTAAATTATACTGACAATTCATTAGCATTTAAATTATCAAATATTCTTTTAATTAAAGAATAGTGAATTTATAAATTTTGAATAATTAATTGCAACCTCTAAGCCCAAGAGTACTACCGATGCCAGGGGATTGGATACCAAGAAAATAAAAGGTAAGGGATGTTCATACGATGCGTAGAGATATGGCGTTGCATGTTATTCATAAGAATTGCAAGTTATGGAAATTAAATAAATATTTTGGATTGAATGTTGGAACTATGAACTGTGGTTGAAAGCTGGATTTTGTGCATGAGGGTTTAGGAATTAATAAATCGTTATGCTACTGAAAATTTTCTAAAGAAATTTTGTCGTCTAAAATTATCATGTGAAATCCCCAATTTTCATGTATTCCTCCATGTTTGTGAAGTATTTCAATCTAATATGATTAAATAAATATGAAGTTGATGTGTCATTGATGCATGAATAATGCATGATTGATGTATGGAATATAGAAGAAACAATGAAGTTGAATGTCAATAAGTTAAATACAATATGTTGATATCAGGAAAATAAATGGAATAGGAGAAAAGAAGAAAAATCAGAAATTTGATTGGTGATTAAATGGATGAGTCATATGGAAGAGGAATTAAAAGGGTCAAATGGTATTGAGACAAGGGATAAAGCATGGCTGAGATTGATGATGAGATAAGCATGCAATTAATGAAGTTAATGACTCATCATCCCTCCCATCACCCCACGCCAGCCCTCTTCTAGCCCTCTCCATCGTTCCATCCAATTTTACAAGTTTCCATCCCAATTTCCTTGACAAACCATCCCATCCTTTCATCGATCCAACTAGTTTGTTGAACAAGAATCAATCATTGTCACTAGACTAAGTGATATCCAAAGTTTGGTGGATTGATTTCAAGAATTGGAAGAGATCTCAAAGTTTGAGATTTTGGTCTCTAGTGAAGGTAAGAGAAGAAGATGATTTAGTCAATTTGGTTTATGGTTTGGAGTTGTTTTGAGTTAGTATGATGTATGTATGATGATTATTTAAAGATTTGAATTGATGTGATGATTTTAGGTTGAGGAAGTGAAAAGCGAGGACTAATGTACTAAGCGATCTTGCGTTCTCGGAGGAATTGAGGTAAGAAATTTATGTAACGGACGTAAGGCGGCTATGTCCGCATGTTTTATGACATATGTATGTGGTTTGGAAAGAAACACCAGCTGATTTCATGCAATTAGGCTAGGGGCAGCTGACTGCCATAAAGGGAAGTCGACTGTCTAGAGACAACCAAAACGCCGTTTTTCAAAAACCGACTCAAACCAGTCGACTGCTATGTAAGCCAGTCGACTGCTATTTACCCAGAAGCATTCTGTTTCAAACCAGTCGACTGCTATATGTGACAGTCGACTGCTATTTGCCAAAATGCATTCTGTTTCAAAACCAGCCGACTGCCCTATAAGACCAGTCGACTGCTAATTTTCCAGAAGCATTCTGTTTCAAAACCAGTCGACTGCTATATGGACCAGTCGACTGCTATTTATTAAGAAGCATTCTGTTTGAAAACCAGTCGACTGCTATATGGACCAGTCGACTGCCCCCATGTATTTTCCGAAATGAAAATAATTTTGAGAAATGAAGTCATTAGGCAGCAGCCGACCGCCCTGTGAGGCCAGTCGACTGCCATGTATGAAAAAGAGCTTTCAAAGCTTAATTGATTTAAACACAAAAGTGTTTTCTGAAAAAGTATATTATAAATATTTTGAGACTATGGACTGCGTGATGATTATGCATTTCTGATGGCTGAGTGACTCTGATCAAGTCCTCAGTAATATGTATGTTGAGCGAGGAACCCTAGTCAGGTCCTCAATCCCACATGTGACACCCGACTAGTGTTCACTGTGGATTACTAAAGGCAGGAGAGAATCCCTGACCTATATGGAGTGCACTACTGTACCAATGCATGATTAGAGTCATATAGATGGGAATGAACGGTTTATATGACGATTCAGTCGCTTAAATATTGTACATAGTCTCCATCCTATTTCAAAGTAAAGAAGTATGATGTATGTTTTCAAGTAAAGAAGTATGATGTATGTTTTAAAGTATGTTATGAAGTAAGATGTTTTAAAAGAAGAAGTATGATGCATGTTTTATATGTATGCTATATTTTAAAAGAAGCATACAAAGTATGATTGCCATGTTATTTGAAATAAATATGCATGGTTGCAAACAATGCATGAAAGATGTTTATGATGCATGTTTTATAATGCTTTACATGACATCGTAGAGCCAAGTAAGAAAAATGCATATAGAGGCATAGTACGCTCTTTTACATATTTTTCTTACTGAGCATAAACTCACCCCTTTACGACCATTTTTCCTACAGATTACCTGAAGTGAGCCTCGCTTCGATTAGAGGAGCTTGTTTTGAAAAGATTGCAGTGTACCTTCTCGATACGCTTCCCAATTATCATAGAAGGTATACTTATATGTTCATGTATATAGTAAATTGTAATTCAGTTACGGTACAGTACAAGTAGCAATTATGTATATAGGATGTCTGGGGATATAAGATAAGATGATGTATGAGATCCTTTGGAAATGGAATGGTATTTATATATATCATTTTATGCTTATGGAAAATGAATAAAATTTTATGAGCTATCAGATAATTAGCTTAAGAATAAAGGAAGAATGACACTGGATGAACTAAATCTAAATAAAGTAGGAAAAAGATAAGTGATAAGATGAAGTGACGGGGACGTCACATATCATTTTGCCATAAATTTGACTTATGAGAAGTTGAATTTATAAGATTGATTTTATATTTTTAAAAATGAATTTATATAATTAAATCACAAATTCATGATATGCTTTACATTTGCTAATTAATTTTAGATTTATTTGTGTTAGAATATTTTCTATCATTATCAGATTTATATTGAATATTTGCTAAGTTAATATTGTTTTGATAATTATGTTTTGTGAAATAATATCATTGATTTTATGAATTGTGATTATATGATTATATGAATTTATTTAAGATAAGTCTATTTAAATTTATCTCCGAAAACAACTTTGAAAATTTTAATTAAATGTTTTAGAGATTGTTGGCTTCTTAGCTTCCTTCGGGTACATGCATATCTGTTCTGTTCTAACTGCTATTGACTTTAGCCCAGTCTTCTAATTCCCACAGGTAACACCTGGCTAATGCTCACACTGTGGCCTCTTGACTATGACCATACATCTAATATAGTGCATGTGTCTATTGGTGTACCTAGTCTCCTTTAAAATTATACTGGGGTGGTAAATCCTTGGCTAACTTAGATCCAGGTACTCCCAGTTTGATTTATATATTTTTGGATTTGATTTATTCATGTGATATGTTGTCGATATGAATGATATGTTTTGTAAAATTATTTACTTGATTGGCTGATGGAAAATTTATATAAATATGATTTAAAATTTTTATGGAGAATTTATTTAATTTTCGATGTTTTATATTTTATGTTTTGTAATATATTGAATTTATATTGAATTTGTGATTTAATTAAATCAAATAAATTTCCTATAGTGGCTTTGGATATCGGAACATGACAAGTACTCCAAAGTACCTCTCATACTCCACTTGGTTACCCAACCCACTATAGTATCCTTCCGAATAGATCGTGCCAGTTTTATATTATGTTTTAGATTCACATTTTCGTCTAAATATCCGTTTTATGAAATTTGCATATAGGACATGTTATAACAACTTTCGTATAGATGTCTCTTAATAAGCAAGTTTCACTCACCCCTTTATTTTTCCACTCCCAGATTATTTGCAATGAGTTCAAGTCTGCTAGTTCGGGGGGACCTGATTCCGGTATTCCTTTAGTGATTTCTCGGATTCATCGAGTGTGACATCCTCGCCACTACCCATTTACGTATAAACTTTTTCCTTTCTCACATATACTTTGGTTAGACTCGTCCGTCAATGTCATTCCTTCTTCTTAAGCTTGGTATAAATTAGTTTATCATAAAGATTTTAACTTCAAGTAAAGAATAATAATGATATATATACATATCATTTCTTACCACAGGATCTTACACATCTTACATAATCTAAATCCCCATACATCTTATAAACATTACTATAAGCTTGTACTGTACAATAGCTGAATTACATCTCAACTAAGTATACCTTCAATAGGTCTAGGAAGCGTGCCTCGAAGGAATACAGATCCAATAGGCTCTTCTATCTAGAGCAAGGGATCACTTCAAGTAGTCTGTATGAAAAATATTCGTAAAAGGGTGAGTTTACGCTCAGTAAGAAATATATATAAAAGAGCGTACTATGCCTCTATATGCAGTTTTCCTGCTTGGCTCTATAATGTCATGTAAAATCATTATAAAGCATGTATTATGTACTTCTTTCAAATATCATTTACAAACTCCTTCCATATTCATATACTTCTTTCAAATATCATTTGCAAATATACATATTTCTTTCAAATGACATAGGCAATTATACTTTACATACTTCTTTCAAAACATCTTATACAAGTAAATCAATTACTTTCGATTTCTTTATTTCTTTGAAATCGCATATACATATAGCTTTCAAATAACATGGAGACTATTTGCATTTTAACGGAATTATGCACTAAATCATCAGGTGACGTACCCCATAGGGCCAGGAATCCTCCCACAGCCAAACATATACATAGACAAATTGGCCAAATGTCGATAGCTACAGCAAACACAAGTCAGGTGTCATTCTGTAGCAACTGAGGCCTGTCTTATGGTTCCTCAGCCAAGTATAAATCATACTGGGACTTGATTAGAGCCCCTTAATCAAGTACAGAAGTGAATAATCAGCAATTACTTCATAGTCTCAAAACATTTGTCATATAGCTTTTTGCAATGAAATTCATACTTTCTTGAAATAGGCTTTAAAACCTCTTTTTCAAATAGGGCATTCGACTGGCCTCATAGGGCAGTCGGCTGCTATCTCATATTTTCATTTATCAAAATTATTTTCTTTTAAAATTTCGATATTTTTATTTCTGAAAACTCACACGGCAGTCGATTGGTCCCACATAGCAGTCGACTGGTTTTGAAACAGAATACTTTCTGAGAAAAAGGTAGTCGACTGGTCATATAGCAGTCAACTGTTTTCGCAAACAGAATACTTCTGAAAACAAGGCAGTCGACTGGTCATATAGGCAGTTGGTTGGTTTCTCAAACAGAATGTTTTTCACGTAAATAGCAATCAATTGGTACATATAGCAGTCGACTGGTTTGAAACAGAATGCTTTCTGAAAAATAGCAGTCGACTGTCTTATATAGCAGTCGACTAGTTTTCATCGATTTTTCAAAAATCTACGCTTTGATTGTCTTTAGGCAGTCGGCTACTACTTAAGGCAGTTGGTTGCTCCTAGCCTAATTGGTACTAGGAGTAAGACCCGAAATTTACTTTCCCTGCACTTAAAACAGCCGGTACTTCATCCCAAAACACTTAAAAACATGCGGACATAGCCACCCTACATCCGTTACATAAATTTCTTACTTCGATTCACCTCGAATATGCAAATCCCTTGGTTGCACCAATTCTTACCTTTCACTTCCTCAAAGCTGCATAATTCATAACAAACCAAACCTTTAAGAAACCTTTATAACCATACTCTACCAACTCAACTCAACTCCAAACCATGAATAAAATCGACTAGAACTACTTCCATCTCTTGCCTTTATAAATCACCAAATAACAGAATTTCTGATTTCCTTAAGTACTTTGATTTAGCCTTTCATATTAAAGGCATGAGTAGAGCAAGTGATGAGGATCATTTTTCGTTAAGGGAACTTAATGATTTGATGACAAAGATGGTGGTTTGTCAAGGCAACTATGGGGGAAAGCTTGGAGAGTTTTGGAAGGAACGAGAGGCAACGAGAGGGAGAGAGCATGGCTGCCGACTTTGGGAGATGAAGGTGATGACTCATGAAGTTTCATTTAATGCTTCCCTATCTCATTTCATCTCATCAATTCAGCCATTGACCTCCTTTGACCCGTTGACATTTGACCATTTAATTCCTCTTCTTCTTTCTTCATATGACACATGTCTATTAATTATAAAAATTTGATATTAATTCTTTTCATACTCCAATATTCTTACAATATCAATTTAATTAATTGAGTAGTTGACTATAAGTTTCATTATTCCTTCCATGTTCCATACATCATTCATACTTCATAATTCTCATATTTATTTCATTCTTTTCAGCTAGAAGACTTTACAAACATACGGAAATTACATGAAATTGGGGATTTCACATCGAGGTATACGAATTTTATTTTATGTATTCAGATTTTTGTACAGTACTACTTTACGTACCTTAAACTTGGGATGTAAATACGAATATTTTGTTAATGTAAATAAATTTTCAAATCCTGGGATTGCATATAAATAATTAAATTTTATTTGGAGTTATTGACACTGTAGACAAGCCTAACCTATGCGTGTGATTTCTATATGTGAAATTAGTAAAATATACGGTATTTCAGACAGTGGCAAGGTTACACAATGAAATTCTTTTAATGAAATAATTAAGTAATTTTCAAAAACAAATCATGTATTGCCACATGGATTAGTGACATATTTTAGATTAATTATAGAATTAATTACTAAATTACTAACTTTAAAGATAAATGCACTTGGCTAATTTATCTCTTAATTAAATAAAATCAATTAAAAGATAAAGCTAATTTTTGGCCAATCAAAATTAAATCAATTTATTTGTTAATTAATTAAAATAATTAAGAGATAAATCAAAAAAAATTAAATTCTTTTAAACTTCTCTCACTTAACACTATAAATACATTACTCTGAACATTTGGGAACTTTTGTCAATTCTAAAGAGAATAAGATTTTGAAGAACTCATAAAGATTGGGTGAATAAGGTAATTAGGTATCTGTGAGACCTCGTATTTTAAAGCATTATTTAATTTTATTTATATAATTAAGAATATTGAATAATTTATAATTAATAAATGGTTAATTATATATTAGGTATTAAGGCAAAAATAGTAAGGGGGCCCCATTGATTCCCTAAGGCCCAAATGAAGGTGGAACTTGATGGATTTGAGATTCAGGGCTGGAAAATATAATGGTAAGAATCTTAGCCTCAAACTCAATTATTTTTGCATATTTTGAAAAATGTGCAATAATTTGAGAAATAATGATTTAGTCCAAAAGCCGTCAGAATTTTTGTGAATTATCGGCAAACTAAATGGACTTTTGACCCACTGTCTATACTAAATAATTCTTCATGAAATATAGTTTTATAACATCTAGACAGATGGGATAAACTAGATGTAAAAACAAAAATTTACGTAATTTTACTATTATGGGTATTTCGATAATTTCACCAAAATCGGTATCCAAACCTCAACAAAAGCTTCACCAAACATTAGAGCAAGTTAAATAGAGATGTTTTATGATTAAATAAAATATTTTGGAGATTGGATAGACTGTTTTCAACAAAGTCAAACCTTAGAGGCAAAATTGGAAGAAATCTTTAAGTATAAGGGTAAAATGGTAAATTTGCCTATAAAATATCATTTTTCATGAGAATTCTAGCTTCTTCTTCTCCCATTTTCGGCAACAACCAGTCAGCTACTCCCACCATTAACATGACCTTGTAGGAAGAGAGAGAAAGTGACAAAACTAAGCTAAAAACACACTAAAATCAAAAACTTTCTTCACCAACCTTGCTCTCCTCAACCTCCTCTCCATTTTGGTACCAAAACCAAGTGCCAAAACAACAAAAATCAGAGTGTAAGGGCCTCCATTAGTTTCGGTCAAGGTGAGAACTTTAAGGGAGCTTGAGTTTTTTCATGGTTTTCTTACTAGTTTCCATGTGTTTAAGTTATTTCCATACTTCCTTAGGCTTGAATCATGTTAGAATCATGAATTTGGGTAGGCAAGGATTTCGGCCATCATCTCATGTCCATGAATATGGTGTAATTTGATGAGAATTAACGTAGAAAAATTGTAGAAATTATGAAAAGAATGAAAACCATCTTGATTTAGCTTAAGTGGAAGAAAACACAAGAAAATGGTTGAGGATACTATTCAGCCATGGCTAGGGAGACAAGCTTTTGATGCCATTTAATGTGAATTACATGTGAAATGGTGTAAGAATTTGGTAGAATTAATTTGGAATTAAAAAAGAAGCTTAATTTGAAGAAATACCATGTGTAGAGAGAGAGAGAGAACATATTCAACCAACATAAGGGGAGTATGGAATCTAGCTTATTTTAATGTGTTTTAGGTCCTAAAATAATATACGAACTATTCTGAGACTGTAGGTGCGATCGGAATCGAAAACGGAGCTATACAGCAAAAGTTGTAATTTTGCACGGTAGAAATTAGACTGCATTTAAAGAATTTTACAAATAATGTACTCATATTTAAATAGTTAAATATTCTTTTAATTAAAATATAGTGAATTTATCTATTTGGAATAACAAATTTGTAGCCTCGAAATCTAGAGGTGCTACCGGTGTAGGAGAGTCCAATATGGACAAACTAAAAGGTAAGGGATATTTGTATGAAGTGTAGGGATACTTCGTTTGCATGATTTTGATGAAAACTGTCTTCTGGTGCGATTGAAAATGATGTTTTGGATTGAAATTTAAATTTGGAAATTGTGGTTTAAAGTTGTATTTTCGTGCATGAGGGTTAGGCTAGAATAAACCGTTATGCTGCCGAAATTTTCTAAATTAGCCTAAGTCCTTCCATTTTTCCATTAGCATGATATTTGAAATTAAAAGAAATTAATTTTAGATATTTGAATTTAAATTCTTAAATATTACCTTATGCAAATAAATCACAAATTCAGTTTATGATTTGATCTTTTTATGAGATGTTACATATTTTTGGGACGCACGAATATTCTTATATCTCTGTGATATTTAAATAATATATTTTGAATGCTAAACAATATTTTGAGAATATATTTTGTGAAATATTATTTAGATATATTAATTCCATGCAATTGATTTCTTGAATTTAATTTTATAAATTTCTTTAAGACTTGATTTATTAGATTAATCTCCGTAAACAACTCTAAAAACATTTTTGAAAACTTTTGAGACTGTTGACCCCATAATTACTTGCGGGTACATGCATTTTTGTTCTGTTTTGATGTTACTGACTCTAGCCCAATCTTTAGCTCCCACAGGTGACACTTGGCTAGTGTTCACACTGTGGCCCCCTAACTATGGCCATACATCTACTATACTACATGTGTCTACTGGGTGTAGCCTAGTCTCCACTAAATTTATACTGGAGTGGTAAATCCCTGGTTAACTTAGATCCAGACACTCCTAATTTGATTTGATCTCCGATTTCACTTGTCTATTGAATATGTTTTATGATTTTATAATATGTTTAATGAACTATATTTATTTGAATTATCTATTTCAAAAATGAGACAAATATGATTTAATATTGTTTACAGAGAAATTTATGTATTTTGAATTATTTTAAGAAATGCTTGAATAGCTATTAAATATTTACTGAAATTGTGATTATTTTAAATATTTTTAAATTCCCTATAATGGACTTGGATACTGAAACACGTAAAGTACTTCAAAGTATCCTCTCATACTTACCTAGTTATCTAATCCACTATATTATCCTTCCCATTAGATCGTGCCTATTTGATTTTAATATTTAAATTCAAGGTTTTGTAGAAAAAATTCTGTTTATTAAATTTAAATGCAGAATACGTTTGTATCAACTTTCGTATAAGTATGTGAAATCCCCAATTTCATGTAATTTCATTTTGTTTGGAGAGTGTTATGAACTGAATGAATTAAATAAATATGAAGTTTGATGTGTAAATAATGTATGAATGATGTATGAATCATATGAAGGAATAAAGGAATTGAAAGCCAATAAGTCAAAGAAATTATGTTAATATCAGGAAAATATTGGAGTATGAGAAAAGAAACTAAAATCAGAAAATTTAATTGGTAATTAAATACATGTGTCATTGGAAGAAAGGAGAAGAGGAATTAAATGGGTCAAAGGGTCAAGAAGAAGGGCTGAGATGATTAATGGAATAAAGCATGCAATTAATGAAGCCATGACTCATCATTTCTTCCATCCATCACTCCACGGCAGCCCCTTTCCCCAGCTCTCCCTTACGTTTTCTCCAAGTTTCCATAAGTTTCACCTTGACAAACCACCATCATATGCCATCTATTCAATTAGTTGGTTGAACGAAAAATGCTCATACTCACTAGAGGAAGCCATATCCGAAGTTTGGTAGATTGAATCCAAGTTTTGGAGGAGATCTCAAAATCTGAAATTTTGGTCACTAGCAAAGGTAAGAGAAGAAGATGATTCTTTCAATTTCGTTCATAGTATGGAGTTGTACTGAGTTGGTATAGCATGTGCATGATGATTATTTAAAGGTTTGCTTTGTGATGATGTTACAGCTTTGAAGAAGTGAAGGAAAGGAATTGGTGAACCAAGTGATTTCGTGTTCTCGAAGTAATCGAGGTAAGGAAATTATGCAACGCACATAGGGTGGCTATGTCCACATGTTTGAATGTGATTTTGATTGTTTTGGAGAGAAGTACCAGTTGGTTTTATGCAAGAAAAGTTGCATTTTCGGTTTCTACTCCTAGTGCCAATTAGGCTAGGAGCAGCCAACTGCCTTAAGTAGCAGCCGATTGCCTTAACTAGTAGTCGACTACCTAGAGACAATCAAAGCGTAGTTTTTCAAAAATTGAGACAAGCCAGTCGACTGCTATTTTCGCAAAAAATATTTTGTTTCAAACCAGTCGACTGCTATATGGGCCAGTCGACTGCTATTTGCTAAAATGCATTCTGCTTGAAAACCAACTGACTGCCTATAAGACCAGTCAATTGCTAATTTTCCAGAAGCATTTTGTTTCAAAAACAATCGACTGCTATATGACCAGTCGACTGCTATTTTTTAAGAAGCATTATGTTTAAAAACCAATTGACTGCTATGTGGACCAGTCGACTGCCCCCATGAGTTTTTAGAAAAGAAAATATCAAAATTTTTAAAAAAATAATTCCGATAAATTAAGTTATGAAGCAGCAGCCGACTACCCTATGAGGCCAGTCGACTACCCTGTATGAAAAGAGATTTCAAAGCCAAATTGGTTTAAACACAAAAGTGTTTTCTGAAGAAGTATATGATAAATGTTTTGAGACTGTGGACTACGTTATGATCATGCATCCTTGTACTTGGCTGAGAGACTCTGATCAAGTCCTCAGTATCATTTATGTTTAAGCGAGGAACCCTAGTCCGGTCCTCAATACCACGGATGACACCTAACTAGTGTTCACTGTGGATTACTAAAGGCAAGAGAGAATCCCTGACCATTACATGGTGCACCACTGTTCTAATGCATGATTGGAATCATATAAATGGGTATAAATGATTTATATGATGATGCAATCACTTGAATAATTGTGCCTAGTCTCCATCTAATTTAAAGTATAAGATGTATGTTTTAAAGAAGTATAAGATGTATGTTTTAAAGAAGTACAAGATGTATGTTTTAGAAAAGCATGTAAAGTATGCTTGGTTATACCAATTGAAAGAAGTATGCATGTTTGCAAATGATATTTGAAAGATGTACATGATGCATGCTTTATAATGATTTATATGACATTATAGAGCCAAGCAGGAAAAATACATATAGAGGCATAGTACGCTCTTTTACATATTTTCTTACTGAGCGTAAACTCACCCTTTTACGAACATTTTTCCTACAGATTATCTAAAGTGAACTTCGCTCCGAATAGAAGAGCTTACTTTTGAGATATTAGAGCATACCTTCGAGAGACGCTTCGTAGTTAGCATAGAAGGTATACTTGTGTCCTTATGTAAAGTAAATTGTAATTCAGCTATGGAACAGTACAAGTAGCAATTATGTATATAAGATATCGGGGATTTAAGTTAAGAATGATGTGCAAGATCCTGTAGAATGGAATGATATTTATATATATCATTAGTCTGTTTTATTGGAATTGAATTATTTATATTGAGCTGTCAGATATTAAGCTTAAAAAGAAAAAGGATGAATGACATTGGTGAACCAAATCGAGTCAAGTCGTATAAGATAATAAGAAATAAGAAAAAGTTCGATAGTAAGATGTAGTGACAGAGACGTCACAGATTGGTATCAGAGCGATTAGATTAGTGTTTGTCAGTGTCAAAAAGCTAGAAATAGAGTATATCCCCAATTGTACTATACTTGTCTGAATACATATGCATAGTATAACTGTTTATAGTTATACTAAAGAGCTCAATGGTGATTATATTTACAGCATTAGCTCACGTAGAAGAGGTACAATTAGAGGAAGAGGACGAGATCGTGAAGAACAACCCCCAGTACAGTCTCCTCCTCCATCTCCACCGCATAGCCCGAATACTAGGCTAGCGAAAATAGAGAAGCATATGGAGAATATGGCCACTATGTTCACACAATTCATGTTGAGCTTTCCAAATATGGCCACCAGTACCTCAATAGCTACACCTATTGTTCCTCCTACAGAGTTACCCCCACCAGTCCCAACTACTAGAAGGCGGGATCCTGAGGCATACTACAGTGTGACCTTGATTAAAGAGTTCAAGAAATTGGATCCGCCTAAGTTTAAGGGGATAGAGATCTGTTGGCTGCAGAGAATTGGATGAAGGCGATCATGAAGTCTTTCGAATATATGACATGCTCCGAATGGGAGAAGGTAGGATTGGCTGCCTACCTATTAGTGGACGATGCTGAACAATGGTGACAGGCCACTCGGACCATTTTGGAGGCCCGTTATGATGAGGTTACGTGGGATAGATTTATGGAAGCTTTTAATGAACAGTACATCCCATGCATGGATCGAAATAGACTGAAGATTGAGTTTCTGAGTTTGACTCAAGGTACGATGACGGTAAATCAGTATGAATCAAAGTTCATTACCTTGAGTAGATTCGATCCAGAGGTCCTAAGAGATTAAGGATATAAGATTTACTGGTTCATAGAGGGATTGAAGTCCCCGATCCGATCTAACTTGTACCCTATGGATATCACCACTTATGGAGAGGCGGTCTGTAAGGCTCAGTTGTGTGAGCAGGACTATGATCTTCATCACGCTGACTTTCAAGCTAAGGGAAAAAGCAAGGAACCGATGAAGCAGAAGTCGGATGAGAAGGCCTCTAGTGATAGATATTCGTTTAGAAGAAGTAGACGACATGAAGGAATTTCGATAGGTAAGTAAAGTATAAGAAGATGATTTCTAATTTAATTAAATGTCTTTATGGAAATTTATTAAAGTTGGAGTTATGATGATGATGATACAGGAACTCCTAGAGCTACTGAGATCAAGATAAGTGATGAGAGATCCCGACACATAGCTGGAAGTACTGCTAGCTCACCGAAGAGTATGATGCAAAGATGTGAGCAATGCGGAAAGTTTCATGGATCACAGCCATGTCGCTTGGCGAGTGGCGCATATTTTAGATGTGGTGAACAGGGACACATGATCAGAGATTGTCCAAAGAGGAATTTAAGGGCACCTGAGGAATCAGAGAAGACCCCTCAACCACAACCTAAGGCCACTGCTGTAGAAAAGGGAAAGAAAGCTGTGACCCAAGGACGAGTGTTTGCCATCGACGAAGAGTTTGCCGATCTTTGTCCAAAGTGATTAAAGGTAAGATTTACCTTTTTGATATAAGTGTTACAGCATTGTTTGATCCAGGCTCTACGCATTCATTTGTTTCCCCTATGATTGCTATGAAAATACCTAGTAAGCCTGAGTTTTTAGGACATTTGTTGTCCTTTTAAGGAATCTCAAATGACAGATATAGTATATAGAAATTGTAAGCTACGGGTAGGAGAAAAAGAATCAATAGCTGACCTAATCCTACTAAATATGTATGGATTTGATGTTGTTTTGGGTATGGATTGGTTAGCTAAGAACCATGTCATATTAGATTATTATGCTAAGAGTGTAACCTTCTCTTCACCCGTTAACTATGTTGTAAATTTTGCAAGTGCATAATGTGAAAATGGCCACTATGAGTTTTTGGTGATGTCGTTTGGTCTGACCAATGCACCCACAGCCTTCATGAACCTGATGAATGATATGTTCAAGCAGTACTTGGACCAGTTTGTCATTGTCTTTATCGACATCTTGGTGTACTCGAAGTCTCGGGAAGAGCATGAGCAGCATTTGAGGATAGTTTTGGAGACCCTTAGAGATCGAAGATTGTATGCCAAGCTAAGTAAATGTGATTTCTGGTTG
The DNA here is from genome assembly GCA_032173925.1 of Heritiera fomes. NCBI lineage: Eukaryota > Viridiplantae > Streptophyta > Magnoliopsida > Malvales > Malvaceae > Heritiera > Heritiera fomes. The sequence continues at coordinate 30,901,064 of JAPDPM010000012.1, forward strand.
AATCAAATCTCCTTCTTAGGTCATGTTATCAATAAAGATGGAGTTTTGGTCGATCCATCGAAGATTGAAGCGGTAGTTCAATGGGAGAGACCAAAAACGGTAACGGAGATTAAGAGTTTCTTAGGTCTAGCTGGCTACTATCGACGATTTGTAGATGGTTTCTCGAATTAGCTGCTCCATTGACGTGCTTAACACGTAAAGAGGTGAAGTTTGAATGGAACGATGCCTGTGAGTGTAGCTTCCAAGAGTTGAAGCGCAGGCTAACGACTGCACCTATCCTCACCATTCCTAATGATTCTGGTGGATTTGCAGTATATAGTGATACCTCAAGGCAAGGTTTAGGATGTGTACTAATGCAGCATGGTAAGGTAGTAGCCTATGGTTCTCGACAATTAAAGGACCATGAGAAGAACTACCTAACTCATGATTTGGAGTTAGCTGCAGTAGTATTTGCTCTGAAGATATGGAGACATTACTTATATGGTGAGAGATTTCAGATTTTTACGGATCACAAAAGTCTGAAATATTTGTTCTCCCAAAGAGAATTGAACATGAGGCAAAGAAGATGGCTCGAGCTTCTGAAGGACTATGATTGTGAGATCTTGTACAACCCGGGGAAAGCTAATGTGGTGGCGGATGCTTTGAGCCGGAAGCATATGGGAATGGTAGCTTATATGATGGTGAAAGAGTATGAACTGATTGAACAGTTTGCAAGCCTCAACCTAAATGTTATGTTAATGACCAATTTGGAATGATGGCTAGTTTGAGGATTGAGCCAGATTTGATGGACAGAATTTGGATTGCTCAAAAGGAAGATGACCAGTGCATTGAGGCTAGGAATCATATTTAGTCAGGTATGACCTCAGAGTTTAATATGGGTAGTGATAGAATTTTGAGCTTTAAGAACCGTATATGTGTTCCTAATGATGATGAATTGAGGAAGTTAATCTTGATAGAAGCACATGTCACTAAGTACACATTGCACCCAAGAAATACGAAGATGTATTATAATCTTCGCAAGGTGTATTGGTGGAATGGCATGAAGAGAGACACAGCTGAGTTTGTAGCAAAGTGTCTCACATGTCAACAGGTTAAGGTAGAGCACCAAAAGCCAGTAGGATTACTGCATCCTCTGCCTATACCTATGTCGAAATGGGAGCACATTACAATGTATTTTGTTATGGGATTGCCTAGGACCAAGTGAAATCATGATGGTATTTGGGTAATCGTGGATAGGTTGACAAAGTCAGCTCACTTCCTACCTGTGAAGTCTACGGACACACTTAGTGCTTTGCCAGACTTGTATGTAAGAGAAGTTGTGAGACTACACGGTGTTCTAGTGAGCATCACATCTGATAGAGATTCCAGGTTTACCTCTCACTTTTGGGAGCATTTTCAAGAAGCCATAGGATCTAAGTTGAATTTTAGCACAGTTTTTCATCCGCAGACTGATGGACAGTCTGAGCGTACGATTCAGATGCTCGAGGATATGTTGAGAGCTTGTGCTATGGATTTTAAAGGCTTCTAGGATGACCATCTGCCATTGGCTGAGTTTGCTTATAATAATAGTTATCATGCAAGTATCGGGATGGCACCATATGAAGCTCTATATGGAAGAAGGTGTCGATCTCCGATTGGGTGGGAAGAAGTGGGCAAGCATAAGTTGTTGGCTCTAGATCTAGTCGAGCAAGCCTCTGAGGATGTTAAGATGATTTGTCAAAGACTTAAGACAGCTCAAAGTCGACAAAAGAGCTATGCGGACGCTCGACGGAGACCACTTGAGTTTTTTGTTGGAGATTTTGTGTTTTTGAAAGTTTCTCCATCCAAAGGGATCATGAGATTTGGCCGACGAGGTAAGCTAAGTCCTCACTACATCGGTCCATTTGAGGTCTTAGATCGAGTTGGTGATGTTGCCTATAGATTGGCATTGCCTCCAGAGCTATCAGGAGTGCTTAATGTGTTTCATGTACCGATGCTTCGTAAGTATAATCCGGATCCGTCTCATGTTATAGAGTATGAACCCTTGGAGATAAGGGAAGATATGAGTTATGTAGAGAAGCTAGTTCAGATTTTGGACAGAAGAGAGAAAGTTTTGAGGTCTAAGACGATCCCATTAGTGAAAGTTCTCTGGCAATACCATATGACGGAAGAAGCTATGTGGGAGCTAGAGAGCTTAATGAAAGAGAAGTATCCAGAATTGTTAATACATAAGTCGGTTTGAATTTGGAGGACCAAATTCTTTAATGTGGGGAGGATGTGAAATCCCCAATTTCATGTAATTTCATTTTGTTTGGAAAGTGTTATGAACTGAAGGAATTAAATAAATATGAAGTTTGATGTGTAAATGATGTATGAATGATGTATGAATCATATGAAGGAATAAAGGAATTGAAAGCCAATAAGTCAAAGAAATTATGTTAATATCAGGAAAATATTGGAGTATGAGAAAAGAAACTAAAATCAGAAAATCTAATTGGTAATTAAATACATGTGTCATAGGAAGAAAGGAGAAGAGGAATTAAATAGGTCAAAGGGTCAAGAAGAATGGTTGAGATGATTAATGGGATAAAGCATGCAATTAATGAAGCCATGACTCATCATCTCTTCCATCCATCACTCCATGGCAGCCCCTTTCCCCAGCTCTCCCTCACGTTTTCTGCAAGTTTCCATAATTTTCCATATTTATCACCTTGACAAACCACCATCATATGTCATCGATTCAATTAGTTGGTTGAACGAAAAATGCTCATACTCACTAGACTAAGCCATATCCGAAGTTTGGTAAATTGAATCCAAGTATTGGAGGAGATCTCAAAATCTGAAATTTTGGTCACTAGCAAAGGTAAGAGAAGAAGATGATTCTTTCAATTTCGTTCATAGTATGGAGTTGTACTGAGTTGGTATAGCATGTGTATGATGATTATTTAAAGGTTTGCCTTGTGATGATGTTACAGCTTTGAAGAAGTGAAGGAAAGGAATTGGTGAACCAAGTGATTTCGTGTTCTCGAAGTAATCGAGGTAAGGAAATTATGTAATGGACGTATGGTGGCTATGTCCACATGTTTGAATGTGATTTTGATTGTTTTGGAGAGAAGTACCAGTTGGTTTTATGCAGGAAAAGTTACATTTTCGGTTTCTACTCCTAATGCCAATTAGGCTAGGAGCAGCCGACTGCCTAAAGACAACCAAAGCGTAGTTTTTTGAAAATCGAGACAAACCAGTCAATTGTTATTTAAGCCAGTCTACTGCTATTTTCGCAGAAAGTATTTTGTTTCAAACCAGTCGACTGCTATTTGCTAAAATGCATTCTGTTTGAAAATCAACCGACTGCCTATAAGACCAATCAACTGTTAATTTTCCAGAAGCATTCTGTTTCAAAAACAGTAGACTACTATATAATCAGTCGACTGCTATTTCTTAAGAAGCATTCTGTTTGAAAACCAGTCGACTGCTATATGAACCAGTCGACTGCCCCCATGAGTTTTCAGAAAAGAAAATATCAAAATTTTTAAAAAAATAATTTCGATAAATGAAGTTATGAAGCAGCAACCGACTGCCTTATGAGGCCAGTCGACTGCCTTATGAGGCCAGTCGACTGCCTTGTATGAAAAGAGATTTCAAAGCCAAATTGGTTTAAACACAAAAGTGTTTTCTGAAGAAGTATATGATAAATGTTTTGAGATTATGGACTACGTTATGATCATGCATCCTTGTACTTGGCTGAGAGACTCTGATCAAGTCCTCAGTATCATTTATGTTTGAGTGAGGAGCCCTAGTCCGATCCTCAATACCACGGATGACACCTGACTAGTGTTCACTGTGGATTACTAAAGGCAAGAGAGAATCCATGACCATTACATGGTGCACCACTATTCTAATGCATGATTGGAACCATATAAATGGGTATAAATGATTTATATGATGATGCAATCACTTGAATAATTGGACCTAGTCTCCATCTAATTTAAAGTATAAGATGTATGTTTTGAAGAAGTATAAGATGTATGTTTTAAAGAAGTACAAGATGTATGTTTTAGAAAAGCATGTAAAGTATGCTTGCTTATACCAATTGAAAGAAGTATGCATGTTTGCAAATGATATTTGAAAGAAGTAAATGATGCATGCTTTATAATGATTTATATGACATCATAGAGCTAAGCAGGAAAAATGCATATAGAGGCATAATACACTCTTTTACATATTTTCTTACTGAGCGTAAACTCACCTTTTTACGAACATTTTTCCTACAGATTATCTGAAGTGAACTTCGCTCCGAATAGAGGAGCTTACTTTTGAGATATTAGAGCATACCTTCGAGAGACGCTTCCCAGTTAGCATAGAAGGTATACTTGTATCCTTATGTAAAGTAAATTGTAATTTAGCTATGGTACAGTACAAGTAGCAATTATGTATATAAGATGTCGGGGATTTAAGTTAAGAATGATGTGCAAGATCCTGTGGAATGGAATGATATTTATATATATCATTATTCTGTTTTATTGGAACTGAATTATTTATATTGAGCTGTCAGATATTAAGCTTAAGAAGAAAAAGGTTGAATGACATTGATGAACCAAATCGAGTCAAGTCGTATAAGATAATAAGAAATAAGAAAAAGTTAGATGGTAAGATGTACTGAGGGGGACATCACAAAGTATTCCTTACTGAGCAAGTTAGCTCATCTTTTTATTTTTCACTCCCAAATTATCTATAATAGCTCGAATCTGCTTTTTTGGAGGACCTAATTTTGGTATTCCTTGGGCGATCATTAATATTAGTCAAGATATGTTAGTTTTACTTTTACATATTCAGATTTTTTGTACAGGGCTACTTTTATATATATATATTATACTTGGATGTAAATATTTATATCTTGTTTATGTAAAGTTGAATTTCGAATCCTAGAATTGTATAAAAGTATTAAAGTTTTCTTTGAATATAAGTTGATACTACAAGTAGTTCAACCGTATGTGGTTTGCTTATGTGAAATTATTAAAATATATAATATTTTGGACCGTGACAGTTAAGGTGGTATCAAAGCAAGGTTGGCCTGATGTCTGTCAGTGTCTTCTGATTTGAAATGATATACATCCCAAGTAGTATTGTACTTGTTTGGATATATAAATAAATTTTGTGACTAAAATCTCTTTTATGCATTTCATTGTGGTGCAGTATGTCAGAAATGGGAAGGGGTATCAATCAGGTAGCGGACGCCTTATGCGTATTCAGCCCTCCCTAGGGCATACTTCGGAGCCAATGTCGGAGCCAACTCTCCCTCCACAGCCTAAGAGTCAGAATACTAGAATATCCAGGCTGGAAAGAGTTGTAGCAGACTTTATATCTAGTTTGAACAGAGCACCGGCACCTGAAGCAACACAGCTTTTACCTCTACCACCGACGCCACAGCCAAAGCCGCAGCCACAACCACAACTAGTATAGCCCCCACTTCAGCCGCAGATTCCAGAGCAACCGAGGCGAGTTCCTATTAGGAGTGGTGATGCGAGTTTGATTCGGCAGTTTAAGAAATTAGATTCGCCGAAGTTCTAAGGTGAGAAGGATTCGATGGTTGTTGAGGAGTGGGTGATTGAGTGGAGAAGCTATTCAATTACATAACTTGTTCTGAGACCAAAAATGTTGGTTTGGCTACATTTTTACTAGTGGGAGATATAAAGTATTGGTGGAAGTCCACCAGGACAGGACAGTTTTATCAGCTAGATACCTAGCAATGACCTGGGAGGATTTTCTTAAGGCTTTCTATAAGCAGTACATCCTCAATATAGCACAGATGAAATTGAAGTTAGAGTTTATGAATCTAAAGTAACATAGTGTGACAATGGACCAATACGAGTGCAGATTCACTGCTTTCAGCCATTTCGATCCAGAGGTTGCTAGAGTGAGAAGCATAAGATCGAGAGGTTTATATTTGATCTGAAGATATCTATCATAAATAGTTTGGCCCCCGTTCGACATTACTGCTCGGCGAGAATTTACCTTTACTGTTGAAGATGTACGTGTTCTCTTGAACTTCCTTGTCTTGGGAAACATAATATCTACTCTATTAAGTTGTCTTCAAAAGAAGAGAAGATTCATAACTTTTTTTATGATTTGTTCAAACATCAAAGGGGGAAATCCAAGACTATTTCTCTAGTAAATTGAGTTCTTTGCTATGAAGAGAAAATGTTGCAAACAATAGAACATGTGTCAAGAGACTGTAGAGAGAATGACTGGAGCATACCCTAAAAAATAGGTATAATGGCAGGTAGATGAGCAAAGCTGAGAAGAATGTGAAACAAGGTTGAGAAGAGAATCAGAAGAAAAGAAAATTGTAGAGAGAAATTGAGAGAGTCCGTGTTAGATCACTTGGGAAAAGTCCTTTCAACAATAGTGAAAAGTTTTGTATATATGTTTGTGTGTGGAAAATATTTTTACATATCTTTGGTCTTAAAAATATAAAGTATATATTATCAGTACATTATATATAAGCCTTATTAATATTGATTAATCAAATCATCTTTTTTACTGCAAACATCAAAGCAATCGTTTTCCAATCGTGAGGATCAATCAAAGCAACCATTAGTGTTATATGGAAATTCTCACATCAATTATTTTAGTTAAATTACACAATTAACCCATATATTTATGTTAAATTACAGATTTAATCCTTATAAATTCATTCATATTCATTTAAAAAAAATAAAATTATCTGAAAACATCATGTCTTGTTAATTCATCTGAATCAACAACCACATCAATAACAATATGAAAGAAAAATTGAATCCATTAAAACAATATGACCAGCAATTCCTAAAAGCAAAACAACGCATGCAAGAGGTTGTAAATGCTCAATGATTATGTTTGGGACGTATGAAATTTTTTTGTTATGGAATTTGGTTCCATCACTTTGATTCTTGAAGAACATAATATTTGTTGAGATCATAAGTACCGTGTTTGGTACATCCAATTTTGTAAATACCACGGACAAAAATAATTACAATGATATCTAGATGTGAATTAAGTTTGACTGGTTCAAAGTCACAATCAACTAGAATAAACTTCTCTCATAAAGTGCAAGATGATCAACGAGGCTTCACCTTGGAATCTTATGATGTTCAAGCACTATGTTCCATGAATTTAATTATTTTTATGGTGTCAGTGAATAATATAAATTTTTTTAATGAGTTTCAATCTTTAATATTCGAATTTAATTATTACTTGTCAAGATTTTTTTTAGTTAAGGAAAACAAAAAAAAATGTGGATTTTAATAAAAGAAAACAAAATTTTTATAATTTACTAACTTAAATATAATTTATCCAAAATATATTTATTTAGGCAAAACTCAACATTTTTTTAAGCTTGTATTAGATACGGTGATATGTAATCACCCTAAAGATAAAATAAAATTAGAACTCATTGACTATGAGTCTATGAGGAAAACTAAGAGGGGAAGAAAACATTGTGGTGGGAAAATTCACACTACACTCTCTTAGGTTGTGCTTGGTACAGCTAAAAAGTGGAAGGAAAGAAAATAATGGAAGGAAAACTAGAAAGAAAATAAAATTTGATATTGCTTGGTAGAAGAGAAAATGAGAAGGAAAGAAAAGAGGAGGAAAATATGTTTTCTACCTTTTAAGGAAAAATAATCTGCTCAAATCGGATAGAAATTAGGGGAGAAAAGGTGAGGATGAAGATAAATTAGTTAAAAATATGAAAATACCCCTAATAAAATTTAAAATTATCTATTCTGTTTTTCTTTTTTCTTTCGGAGCCTCTTGATCTCTCTCACCATACTCTCTCGATCTCTCCTTCTCCATCTTCTCTGTTTCCGATGTTGTCTCTCCCACCGCCATTTGAGCCACCGTTCAGATCTCCATTTGCAACAGTGATCTATATTTGGTATATTTGATTTGTTTTTTTTACCTAAAAACCTTGCCATAGCCCATTAATTAGTCAATGATGATGCTTTTTGTTTCCATTTTCATACTCCTAATTAGTTGGCTCTCCATTAATTAAGCCGCCATTTGGGTTGCCGCTAGGTTGGGTGATTAGAGCTTGTGGTGAGAGCTCTTTCCTTTTTCTGATTCCTTTCATTTCAGGTATGTTTCAATTTGTTTCATTTCAGGTTCTTCCATTTCATTTCAGGTTCTTACATTACATTATTTCATTTTTTTGGTGAAATTATTTCATCTTTTTAATACTTTGATCGTTCCCTCTTATTTTGATTCTCTCTGTTTTTAAGTTTCGCTTTTCTTTCCTCTACTTTGATTGTCTATTCCCCGAATAAACCCCACATCTTTTTTCTCGTTACATTCCAATATGGCTTTGATTTGGGTGTAATTTTCTTCCTTCAAAATTTCCATTTTCAGCCATGGGTTCACTTAAAACCCAATCAATTTTCCTCATATTATCCATTTTCCATGTGGGTTTAATCCTGTATAGAGAATGGCAAGATGTCCATATGGAAGTTAGATACACAGATGTAAATTATCTTGTTTTTTCTAATGCTTCTTTAATGGCTTTCGGTCATTCTCCTTACAAAAGAACCACTTATATTTCCTTGTATTTGCCTTTTACTTTCTAATAAATCTCTATAAACCAAAGGCAAATTCATGACTAATTTGATAATCATTGAAAACTTGATGTTGAAATTAAAAAATTACAGCTTGGATGTATCTTACTGATCTCTCCTAGGTCTGCTATGCGGTTGAGCTCCATTGTACTACTCACAGTTTTGCTAAAATTAGCTTCTATTATAATTATGCCAAGCAATCATATATTTAATATGTATTATTTTGCTTTTCTAATACATTCTATATTCTCTTATGGTACATTGAATGGATATTTGTATCATTTGATTGCTTTGGATATCCAAAATTGCGTTGATTTGATGGATATCTATCCATCTTGATCTTGTTGATCACTCTTTGCTCCATTGTTTTGGTTAGAGGCTGTACTCCAACCTCAAATAAATGGGCATAATCTTCATTTTCCAACAAAGTTTTTGTAACATAATTTCTCTAGAACTAAAACAAGAACAGCATAACAATGAAAGATCCATACCTTGCATTAATAACTCAAACAAGAACAACAAAAAATGACCACTTGGACAGATCATATATACCTCATGTTTCTTCAAGGATTTATGAGAGTGAATAAGCACTATGATATTATTATAGAAATGCGTATTTATGAGAGTGAATAAGCACATTAATGGCAATGGTGGAGCAAGGGAGCAGTACAGTACCCTAGACAGATGGTTTTCACACATTTATGTTTCTAATATGGTCTGTGAGGCTTTTAGACACTGCCCATAGCATAAGCTCTTAGTCTAAAATGGCTAGCTTTGTCCTTTTCTTTCCTCTTTGTATGTGTGTGATTGCAACTCTGTCATTTAGTCGATCTAACATTCATTGCTTTAATGGAGGGAAAGGGGAAGTTAATTTTTGCTGCTGGTTCATTGGAGAAGAGGATTTTAAATGGACAATACATGGGACACCAAGATTGATTCAAATTAATGGTTCTTTTTTTTCTTTTTCTAATAAATTGCTGAATGGGACCATTTTTCCAGTCTAGAAATATTGTTGTTTTGCCATATAAGTGGTCTATGAAATTTAATTTATTTATATTGTTGGTATTTTTTTGGAATTGATTGAGTTGAAGATGAACAAGTCGTCAGGTCTATCAAACTAGGTCAAATAATGCTGGAGTTGGAACTTTAAGATGAAACTAAACTTAATCAATAAAGTTTTTTAAATTAGGGCTTAATAATCCTTCAAATATATATTTTAACTTTTTGCACAAAAGTATATAAACTCTTAAAGCTTTATTATTTGCAAATATAGGAAACTTATCTTCATTCTGTTTCTCCCTTTTTTTAATCTCCTCTGAACAGATTTATATATAATATAGGAAACTTCTATGATGTTATTACTAGAGCTTATGATTATGATACGAGAAACAAGCATGATTGGCAGTAAAGATATAAATACATAGGCCAATAATTCTAAATTAGTTCTTTATATCTTTTATATAACTAAAGCATAAAATATATACTGATATTGGTTAATGTTTCATTTTTATAGTGTGAAAGTTCTGTAAATTTCTCTTTTATATAACAGTCAGTCATCTTGGACATTGCAATACTCAGATTATAACAGCATTTGCAGAGCATTGGGTGTTTTCAACACTCTGTTTCTGTTTAACGCTCTGTTATATTTTTTGTTTGATGTCTCCTGTCTAGCAGCTGTGTATATTATGTAGCAAGCCTTCTACTTTATTGGATAAATAAAAATTAGAAAACTTTAGTAATGTTACTTAAGCTAGAGCATGAACATCGAACACCTAACCCTACAAAAGTAAAATACTTAGCAGTGGCAATAATATTAAAATTAATGCTAGCTGCTAATTTAGCAGCATATACTATTCTACAATTCTTTTAATAAATCCAGCAGTGATGATAGCCAAGCCGAAGTCATTTTCAACTAAAATTGGTGAGGTGGGCCGGGCTCTTGCTGTAGTGCAACGCAGGAGCGACGCATGAGGATTCCAGTAGTAAGCTACTGTGATGAATCCTCCCTCTAAAAAAATAAATTTAATATCATGTGGATCAATGATCATTTATTTAAATTTCATGTGAGATCCCATTTGTGGAGTGTTATTTAAACTATTATTCATTTTGATCCAAATATTTTATGACAGATTCTTCGATTTCACCCAATCAGAGAACTTGATAGCTTTTATATATTTGTGAAAAAGACACTTAACTTCAACCTTTGAATGCAACAAATATGTTAGGATAGGTTAATTTTCGTGGACATCTTTACTTGAAAGTTCTATTAATGAAATGCTGAAAATTCATGCTAATAAGGAATCATTTCATGCAATATATTTGGACCTGAAAAGCTATTTCTTCATGCCCTTTAATTTGATTTTTTATTTATTTCTTCATGCCCTTTAATTCATGTAAATTGTTTTGTGTAATTCAATTCATGTAAATCGTTTCCTATACAACTCTCATATATGTTCTTTACCTTTACTCTCGTGCTGTAATTTAATTTTGTTAATATGCAGTTTTTAATATGACTAAGAAGTCTAAAAATAGTGAGAGCACTAGTGAGGTTAAGAAGGCTAATTTGCAATGGACAGAAGAGATGGATGATATATGTTGATGCTATGTTAGAGCAACAAGTGAATGGAAACAAAGTTGATGGCACATTCACCCCTCATGCTTATGACAACATGGTGAAAATATTAACTGAAAAATTTAATTTCCCAATTGATAAAAATCATTTGAAAAATCGTTTGAAAACTCTCAAGGAAAATTTTAGTAAATGTTTTGATTTGTTTAATCATTTGAGTAGGTTCGGATGGAATCCGGTGACAGAACTTTTTGAAGCTGCGGTTGAAGTGTGGGAGAACCTTATAAAGGTTAGTAATTACTCTCTTTTATCCTAAATTTTCTTTTATATTGCGTTTCTCTAAATTTTGCTACTTTAACTTTTAGTTTTGTTTTTTCTTTGATAATTTGCCATGTGTATATTGTTACCAATAAAGCATAGACTCAACTACAAAGATTCAACTCTTTCTATTTTATTTTGCTTAATGGTATAAAAAAATGATGAATTCAAACAGTGCATAAAGTTTTGTAAGAGATCATTAGTTAGGGATAATCCTGCATTTTATAAACCATAACTAGCTTAGACCATTAGCTTTTGTACTCAATATGCTGTATGTTTAAAATTTAAAATTCAAAAGCTTGAACCATTAGCTTTTGAACTTTTAGTAATGGTAGGATTAACAGAAGATTAAAATTTTAGTAAAGATGTGCTGTATGTTTGCTTCTTTGATGAGATTCTTGTTGTGAGGTAATTGATTATGTAATATATGCTTATATGTCTCATGTATTACTTAAATTTAATTGAAAAGCTTAATTATGCTATGAATTATTATCTCTTGGATGTTTCTTGTAGTTGAGGTTGATTGCTTGATTATCATTTTACATACTAATAGATTCTGCTTAGCAGATACAGACCATCTTCTTACAATTGTAGTTAGTGTGTGCTTTATTCAAAATCATGTCAAAGGTTCTTTTCCTCTAAAACCCCATTTAACTTCCATATTTGCTATATGTTATTTGATGTTTGTCTTGTTATGTGCATTTAACTCATTATTCTAGTGATTTTGATGAAATTTGTGTGAGATTTTTTAGGCAAAACCTGCAGCTGCAAAATGGAGATATACCAAGATTCATTCTTATGGGAAGTTGTATGACCTTTTTGCTAAAGATAAAGCTAATGGTAAGGGAGCTTGCAATGCAAAAAATAGAATTCGGGAATGGGCAGCAGAAGAAAGTAATACAGATCCAACTTCCATTGATCTAGAAATAAACTGTGAACCATCATCTCCAACATCCGTATCAAATTCTGTTGCACAGTAGTCAAAGGGCCCTAAAAAGAAAGCTCGCATGGAAGATTTGTTTGAAAAACAAATTGAAGTTTTAGACCATGCAATTAGCAATGTGGCTGAGGTAATGAGACAAGGAAATGCTATTGCAGAAAAAGTTGCACAAATTGCTGAAAAAGGACTTGCTATTGCTAAAAAGGGAAGGCCTCACTACTATTTTGAGATTGAAGTATTTGATGAGTTGCTGAGGATTGATGTGCCAGAAGATCTCCAACTTGATGCCTTTTTATTTTTAAATCAAAATCAACAAAGGATGAGGGCTTTCTTTGGATTTCCAACTCAACGACGTAAAGAGTTACTTTTGAAGATGATGAGTAAATGAAACAGCTTGTAGCATTAAAAGTTTCTTTTATAGTATTTCTATTACTTTAGGTTGATTTTCGTTACAAATTGAAAAAAAAAAGGAAATACTCTTGGATGGAAATACTTTGAATATAGACTTATTTATAGTACGTAATGCATTAATGTATATCAACATCTATGTTTTTATTTTATTTTCTTAGGAGTTGACCTATGTTATATCAAGTTTTTTGTATAAAAATGAGTTTATTAGTATTAGACATTATTCATGATTGAGTTGAGCATTTAACATCAATTAATCATTATATAATTAATTAATAATGAATAAATTAAATAATTATCATAAATTAATTATTATTTAATTATTTAATTATTATAATTAATAATTAATAATAATGAATTAATTAATTAATTATTAATGAATTATTTTTTAAAAAAAATATTTCATTGGAAATGAAAACTCAATAAATGCAAAACAAAATATAATCCAAAAACAATTACACTTAATAAATATTTGTATAAAGATAAGATGATAAAATCATTTTATTTTTAATTTTCTTTTCTCTCACTTTTTCACTCTACCAAGCAATAAGAGAAAAGAAATATATTTTTCATCCATTTTCCATCTTTCATACCAAGCACACTTAAAGAAAAAAATTAAAATTTTTCATCTTTCCAATTTTTTCTCTTTCCAATTTTTTATCTTTTCAATTTTTTTTCCTCTATGCCAAGTAAAACCATAGGGATTCGTTCAATGATATGTATGTGTGTGCATGTGTTTGTTACAACGTCAAGACTTAAAGTCTTCGCCTAGACTAGGTGCCTATTGTCTATTTTATTTCTTCACAACAAACAAATTAGCAGCTTTTGATTTGGGCCCTCTAATTTTGTTTTGGTTAAAGGAGAAGATAAACTTTGGACTTAACTCTTTATTTAAGCAGAGCATAAGCGTTGGGTAAAGCCTTTACTTTATGGTTGTTTTTAATATTTTTAAAAGCATCCTTAAACAAATTTCTCTTTTCCTTGTTCTGCTTTTGACTTGTCCACAAGAGAAGCAGTGCAAGGTAGGTGCAGAATATATATGCTAATGGTTATGGTTGTATCAATCTTCTTGTTAAAAAAACTGTAAATAGAAATAAATTAATAAATATATATTTGCAAAATAGTGACAGTTATATCAATCTTTTAATTTCTCTCCTTTTTTGGAAGGAGACATGTGTAAAAGACAGAAATTTTATCCAATCAGAAATTGTCTCGTGTTCAATGAAATTTTTTTTTCACAATGAAATTCTTTTAATGAAATAATTAATGAATTTTCAAAAACATATCATATATTGCCACGTGGATTAATGATATATTTTAGGTTAATTATAAAATTAATTACTAAATTATTAATTTTAATTAATTTAAAAACAAATGCACATGGCTTAGTCCATTAAAATTCAAGCAATTTGTCTCTTAATTAAATACAAACAATTCAGAAACAAATCTAATTTTTGCCTATCAAATTTAAATCAATTTATTATTTATTAATTAAAATAATTACAAGATATATTAAAAAATTAAGTTTTTTTAGAACTCTCTCACTTAACATTATAAATATGGTACTCTTTCAAGCCATTCGGGAACTTTTGCCAATGCTAAAGAAAATAAGATTTTGAAGAACTCATAAAGATGGGTAAATTAGGTAATTAAGATCTGTCATGAGTATAATTGTGTACAAAGAGTTGAGCTTAATTTTGATTCTTGAACTATATTTTCCATGTTAAATTTTAACTACTATAAAACACTCATGGAATATTTCATTATATTTTGCGTTTGTGTTCAAATAGTTTATTGTTGGAATTGAAATTAAAATAATTTTATTTATATCAAAGTAATAGAGAAAATGTATTATATATTAAAAATGTACTCATACAGCATAAGTCTAAGACTAATTTTATGTTTTATTATACCAGTTTCTTGCTACAACCCAAAGAAAAATCCTATTAATAAACAAAGACTAATTTTAGTTTCCAATTCTCATTCTCATACATATGAATTTCCTTGCTGAAAAGGTGAAACTGTAGAAGACTCTACGTACACGCAAGCTAAGCAGACTTCCAATTCTAGTGGCTTTTTCGGGTCATCCGGGTTGGGCTTCACCTTAAAATTTTCTGATGTTCAAACACCATATTCCATAAATTTGATTATTTTTTATGATGTCAGGCGAACGACATAATTTTCTCAATGAGTTTCAATCTTTAGTAATTAATGTGGAATTTGATTATTACTTGTTAAGAATTTTTTTTTAGAGTTAAGGAAAACAAAAAAAATTCTGAATTTTACTCAAAGAAGACAAAATGTTTATAACATACTAACTGGAAAATAATTTATCAAAAATATATTTATTTATGCAAAAACTCTAACAATTTTTTTTAAGGTTGTGTTAGGTATGGTGATATGTACTCATCTTAAAAATAAAATAAAATTGAAACTCACTGATTACGAGGAATACATGAATAGGAAGAAAAATTTTGTGGTGGGAAAGTTCACTCACGCTACACCCTCTTCAATATTATATAAATATAAATGGTACAACGCCAAGACTTAAAGTCTTTATCTAGCCTAGGTACCCATTGTTTAACTTAAAGTCCTAATCTAGCCTAGGTACCTGTTGTTTATTTTATGTGTCGTAGTCTTCGTCTTCGCAACAAACAAATTATCGGCTTTTGATTTGGGCCCTCAAATTTTGTTTCGGTAGAGAGAGGTGAAGACAATTTTTAGATTTAATTTTATTCAAGGAGTTTTTAGTACTTTTAAAAGCATCCAAAGACAAATTTCTCTTGTCCTTATTCTTCTATTGACTTGTCCGGTTGTCCACACAAGAGAAGCAGTGCAAAGTTGGTGCAAAATAGATAGAAACGGTTGTATCAATCTTTTAATTTGTTTTTTTTTTTTGAAAGGAGAGGTGGGTAGAAGAAAAAAAAAACTTTTCCGGGTCATTTGGGCTGGTTAATTTCTTTGTTCTTACTTCTTTTTACCTGTTTTTGTCTTTCTGTTGGAAGGAAACAGTAAGAAAAGAAAGACTTTTCTCTTCTTGCTTTCATTTCAGGGAAGACTGAAGATTCTTCACCCTTGATATGTTTCCGTTAATGTGTTGCACATTTTGGTCGGTTCAACCCAAAAAGAAAGAAAGCAACTCTCATTTTGTCTTTTCCATTCGCAGTTATGAAATGAAAGTTTGGAAAAGTGATTCCCTAATTCATTTCAAATAATCTGACTTTGTCGCCAAGAGTAATGGTAGGGAGTAGGGACGTCGGGTTGAGGTAATGGGCTTTCATGGAGAAGCTTACTGGCCCGGTGCTTCATGGTAATTGTGAGGTGAACCCAATTTTGAGAATATATATATAAATCTTTGACCTTAAATATATATTATTAAATAAAATTGGGTATTCTTGAAAAATTTTGATAAACCTGAAGATATTCTTAAATTTAAAGATCGTTTTCTTTTAAAATACTTTGCTACAAAAATTATAAAAAAAAGTAAAAGTAATACACTTTATATCACGTAACTTGATCCCCTCTACCTTATGCTTGTCCATAGGTTGGCCCATTTGTCAAATTTATTGATCTAGATCAATCCAAATTAAGCTTTTGGGTAGAATACTCCCAACCAAAGTTCAAAATTATTTTTTATCGATAAAAATCTATTTTATTTAAATTTAATTCGTAAATATCACTAAAAATATTAGAATACAGATATAAATATATATTTTAATTTTCTAGTAATTTTTTAATAATAAGAACCTAAACTTGGGCAATCTTTGCTTTGTTTGGTAGGGTAAAAAAATATAAAGATAGAAAAATAAAAGGGGAGATTGGAGAAAAATGAAAATATAAAAAATATTTTTTTTCATTGATGTGCTTGGTAGGAAGATACAAAAGTAAGTAGATACTAGATGGAAAATGTTTTTGTTCTTTTCTTACTTGGTAGAGTTAAAAATGAAAAGAAAAGAATTATTTTATTTTACCATTATACCATTAATTAATTAATTATAATAACAAAATAAAATATAAAGATAATTTTTGTAAATATTCATACCTGATTCTTATTAGTCTCATTTTCTTTCAACTAATTTTTTTAATCTGGAATGATTTATTTCTATTAATAAAAAACAATATTTTTTATTTTCCTTTTTCATACTTTTTTACTTAACAATAATATTTTTTTTTTTACTTTTTCACACACTTAAATCAATCCTTTCACTTTTTCGCTTTACCAAGCACAACCTTAGAGTTTTCAAGGCAAATCACGGTTGGGACCATTGTTGTATACAGGCAGCTGAATCCAATTGCACCGACTCATGTACTATGGCTATATGCTTGGAAGAGTTCAAAGTTGGGGATCCTTTAGGATTCTTTCTAGTGCAAACATCTAGCTATGCCAGTAACTTTACATAGATCAATGGCTATTTGCTGAAGGCCTCGCCATTGTTACAAAGCTTAGCCCAGGTGCTAGCGTGATTGGGCCAGACCAAGGTAGTATAAAATTGTTTTTTAATTATTATTTAAATTTATCTTCTTTAGTTCTTTATTAAGCTAAGGAGTTTGAACATATTCAAGTTTTGTTAATTCTTCTAATTGAGTTAAATGTTGTTGATTCTAAGGGAGATTGATTTGCTGTTTATTATCTGAACTAGATGTGACCTTGGCTTCGCTCTTGAACTTTTTTTAAATATTTATAATTTATTAAATAATAATAAAAGTATCAACAAGTAGTTGAAAGAAGTAGAAGTAAGTTTTTTCTTTAGGTATTTAGATATGTTAAGTTTTTTCTTTAGGTATTTAGATATGTTTTGAATCTTGGAGTTGCCACTATTTGGAAGGTTTTACCGTTTATCATTCTGCTTCAAACAAAATTAATATCAGACCGTAAATGGATGATGTTACTTGTGGTTACACAAAAAAAATAATAATAAAAGTAATTTTAAATTAAATGATATTATAAAAAATAATTGTAATAATTTGTTTTAATATATATTAATATGAGGATAATTATCCTATCTACTAGCCACTGCTAGTAAAGTTTTTTTACTCTGTAAGCAAAGTTAAGATTATAACACGTATTATATTTTATATATTTTTTATTTTTTTAATATTTTTAAAGAACATGTGTCATCATCATAGCTTCACTTGTGGAGTTAAAAAACTTCACTAGCAATGGATAAGATAATAATCATTAATATAAATATAATAATATTTCAAATGAATAAGATAATTTAAAATTTTAAGTCTTTTTATTTCAGTAGATATTTTTTACGACATCAAAAAAATAATTTCAATACCTTAAAAATTAGACATAAAACAAATTCATTACATTAGGTAAACCATTTTATAAAATCAATACATACATATATATATATATATATATATATAACTTAACTAATAAAAAATTAATATTAAATTAAGTTTTACCAAAATAACTCTACAAATCTATACATAAAATTTCTCATTCAAACCCTAACATTAAATTTCAATTTTTGAAGTATTCATTTGCCACACATTTTTCACCTATTTTAAAAATAAATAATTCAAAGTAATATACATGCTTGATAGGATTCTTTTTTGTTTTTCATAATAACATAATTTCTATTAAAAATGTTTAAAAAGAAAAGCCAAAAAACAAAAAGAACAAATACCAGACCCAAGAGCTTCAACCTCATGCATCCTCCTGTAGCTAGCTGGTCCTCTATTTCATTCTATTTCATTCGGCTCTTCAGATCCTAGCCACTTTTTCCTCTTTATTTTTTTTTTTGAAAGCCTAATGAAGGTGAATGAGGGAGCTGCTGTGGCGAGGTCTCTCCCCTCGCTATTAAATTTTGAAGCTGAATTGTAAATTTCCCTTCTATCACTTGCTATAAATTCGTGCATATGTAAGAGGAACAGTAAAAGATTGAAGAGAATTCTTGTATTGTATTTACTCATTCATAATGATTGTATTACAACTTAATGTGTTTATACAATGAAGAGAAATCGGAATTTACAACTAAAAGTATTCATTAACAACTTTTAACTACTCTAACTACTTTTAACTAACTCACTCTCCTAATCAGCAGCAATTCATCTAACTTCTGCCAGCTCAGTAACAGTTGCTCCTCTGCTTGCTCGATTGAGTTGAGGAGCTGGTTGCTGAGTTAGCTGAGATCGAGCAGAAACCTCAAGCAAGACGAACTGCAGTTAGTTGGCTGTTAAATGGATCATAAGAGTTAGTTAAGTCTATTAATAATCTATTAGTAGACAGTTAGGTTGGTTAATGCAGAATCAATTTTGAAATTGAATTGGAAAGTTCCTTTCTATTATTTTCTGTATAAATACATACATTTGTAAGAGGAAACAATCAATGAATAAAAATGCAAGAATTCTCTTCAATCTTTTACTCTTTCCTTCTTCTCATGTCACATAGCAATATGTACTGTTGATCATCTAAACTATAAGAAAAATAAGCATCAGCTGGCTAAAAAATGAAAACAACAACGAGAATTTGCGATGGAACAGCGATGGATTAAATTATAAATTTTATATTAAAATCAACGTCAGAATTTGCAATGAAATTCTGTTGCAAAATTAGGATGGAGTCGTTTCCATCACAAATTTCATCACTAATCTTGGCACTCCAACACTGTTCATTTGGCGTGTGAATCAACAACAGAATTAGCGATGGAATTTCCGTCACTGATTCCAACATAAAGGTTTTTTTTTCCTATTTAGATTTTACTAATTGAAGAAAAAGTAACAACAGAAATTCTGTTAATAGGATTTCATTTGTAAATTAGAATAGCAAAAGGATTTCGTTTTTATGAATTGTAATAGAATGATTAAATTTCAAATTTTGTGAAAGCACAAGGATTAGTCATAAGGACAAAAAAGCCATGCCAGCTATGGATGTACTTGCAATTCAAAAAATGCCACATCAATACAAACAACGTCACTACAACAAATAAGACTTTTAGTGACGATTTTCTTGTGATCATAAACAATTTGGTCACAAATATGAGGTTTATTGTGACCAAATTTTTGTTTGACACTATTGTCATAAGCATTTGTGATGTATCATTATTTGGTCACTATTATTATATGTTGGCTCTTATAGGCAATACCGAGAGGGGGGGTGAATCGGTTTTTAACTACCCTTAAGCTCGTTTTTCGGTTTCTCTAAATTCTCTAGCCTATATTGATATTTTCTAAGTTCTCTAGGCTATTCAATCATGCAATCCAAATTCAATACAATAAGCACAAATATAATTGCAAGTAATTAAAGAGAGTAGGGAAAGAGAAATGTACGCAAGCGATTTATAGAGGTTCGGCAACCTTGCCTACGTCCTCTACCTTGAGACACTCCCAAGGATTTTCTCCAAATCCACTATCTTGAATTTGTTACACTCCCTCTTTTTCTAGGCTAAAGAGAAACCTCTCTCTTTTTCTAGGCTCAAGAGAAACCTCCCTCTTTTTCTAGGCTCAAGAGAAACCTCCCTCTTTTTCTTAGGCTAAAGAGTAACCTCCCTCTTTTTCTTAGGCTAAAGAGAAACCTCCCTCTTTTTCAAGGCTAAAGAGAAACCTCCCTTTTACAAGGAATGAATTGGTTTACAAGAGAAGTAATCAAAGAAGGCCTCTAGATAGGCAAGTGATTACAGAGATTAAGCACAAGTAAAAGCCTATACAAAGTTTGTGCTAAGCAATACAAGAAATAGATGAATGATAGAAGATGAAGACTCTTTATCTCTTGAATTGATGTTGAGGCTTGAGGAAGATGAATAAGATGATGAAAGATGTTGCTTGGTTGTTCCTCTTGCTTCCTTTAGCTTCTAAGCCTCTATTTATAGTCCCTTGGATGGTTTGTGAACGTTGGGTGGAGCCAAAATCGAATATGACCGTTGTATCTCACAAAACTAGCCGTTACAGGCTATTTTCGGGCAAAGGGATCGATCCCTTTCCATAGGGGATCGATCCTTTTTGTTGCGAGAGCATTTCAACTTGTTCCAGGGTGCTTGTCCAACTTACTGCCACTAGAGGATCGATCCCATGCCTCTAGAAAGCCATTTTCCTGCACTTTTGGGTTAGAAATGATGTGACATTTGATCCTAATCCAACCCAAAACATATTGGCACTTTTGTGGGAGTTTTTCTTGACTTTCTTTGATGAAAACATGGTCTAAAAAATTCATTAAGTGATTTTCTAAAATATTCAAAACATTTATAAAGAATTAAGACCAATAAGGATGTATCATTAAATCATGGCCTTAATGTTGATATGATCACTTGAAAATGGATTGAGAAAATCATGTGTGATAAGGCAAATTTACAATATGAATTAGAACATTAAAGCTTACTTAAGTTTTTGTCATTTCAAAATATATATGGCAATTTAAAGCTAACAATCTCCCCCTTTTTGATATGACAAAACTTAATGTAAATTTGCTTTGAAAATTCTTTGATAAAATACTCCCCCTCAAATAAAGCAGGACTTTATGAAGCTCCCCCTTAATATAAGCATGGGTTTTGAAAATGAATTTTCCCTCATTATCTTTCTCCCTTAATATCTCTCTCTATATCTATCTCTCCCTTTTTCTATCTCTCCCCCTTTTTGTCATAGCAAAAAGAAGGAAAAATAATAAAAAATATGCTCCCCCTAAAAATATGGCTTATGTGAGAAAGGATAAATATGCTCCATCCAACAAGAAACATGTTAGTACATGGGACTCATAGCACAAATAAATAAGTCAATATTCTCAAAGAGTATGAAATATTCATGCAATGAATATGACTTATGATTCTAGACCAATTGTTTATAAATAATTTTGATACCAATTGTTGATAAGTAATTTTGCAAGAAGGTTCCAATTGGTAAGAAGTTAAGCAAGCACCTAAGTATATCAATTGTTCTCTAAGGTCCAACTAAGGTGCATGACAATACATCATGATTATGAGCGAAAATTAGATAACATATCATATGCACGTGCTCATAAATCATGTTCAAGCAAGAGTGTGCATAGATTCAAAACATATAGCAATTAACTACAAATTCTAGCACACAAGAGTTTCATGCAAAAGTATCCTAAGAGAATTCTTCTCTATTTGTCATTTCAATCTAAGGAGCATGAGAAGTGTTGTCAATTTAAAGCTCAAACCAATTGGCAATTTAGTTTTGGCTTACCAATTATTGAAAATATGGTTTCCAATGATACTAATTGTTATGTCAATCTAAATACCAATTGTTACTAATGGTTGACTTAGGCATTTTGCATGAATCCAATATTTATGTTTAGTGTGTTCATGTCAAGAAAATACTCATTCTAAATATGCAAGAACACAACACATATCATCAAATATGCATATGGATCAATCAATCATTAGTATACTATCATAAGGAATTAATCCATATTCATATTCACAAATTTATACCACATGGAAGATTCAAAAAACAAGATATTCAAGCAAACACATTTTCTTCCATGGTTTCAAGCACAATAATCCTATGCTCATTTTCAATTCAAATCCTTAACCAATTATGAGCAAGGAAAGATTCATTTTAATCAATTAATAGCCATATCCCTAGTTGTTATCATCATTTAATGTTCTAGAGGGTATATGCTATTTTAATTAAAATGACTTCACCTAAGTGAATCAATATTATCAAGCTAAGATATATTTTATCATTAAAATCCATAAACTATGAGTGAGGTTAAGCACATAATATCATGAAAACAACCATTCTCATCTCATAGGCATGATTATTGATTCAACTCAAGCAAGCATGTAAGTTCAACATCAAAACAATCAAGAATAAATGCATGGATATCAATCAAAATACATATGTTCAAGTTTGCATTTATCTTTGAATGTTGGTGTTGTCATTAAGACCCTAGTTCTTTAAGTACAAGGATGATAAAGTTTCATGCATTTGAACATTGAGGATCCATTTACCATCACAAATTATAGGCCAATGACTATTACCAATTGTTGAATTTACATTTG
Organism: Heritiera fomes; assembly: GCA_032173925.1. NCBI lineage: Eukaryota > Viridiplantae > Streptophyta > Magnoliopsida > Malvales > Malvaceae > Heritiera > Heritiera fomes. The sequence continues at coordinate 30,923,837 of JAPDPM010000012.1, forward strand.
GAATCAATCCACTAGATGTAAAATTATCATGAAACCTAGTGTGGAATTGATAAGTCAAGCCAAGAGACATAATTCTATAAGCATGCTTGACGAAGATGAACAAAAGATATGAAAAACATTCATTATGCACAAGTTCATCAAATTCTCAAATATATCCATAAATCATTGAAATAAATCTCAAAATTATGTTTAAGCATTCATTGAAAATATATTTCAAGATTATTTCACGATTCATGAATGTTTTCAACAAGAAAAATGAATTTGCACTTGTGAGCTCAAGAAAAATGGTATTGATTGTTGAAAGTGATACCATTTGTTGGAAATGATATTAATTGATGAAGTTGAGGCATGATATCAATGAAAAATGAGTTTTTATAGTTTAAAGATCATCAAAAAGAAGTTAAAAGACTGGATTTTAACTTGAGAAGAAAGAGGATATCAAGAAAGTGAAAAATCCTTCTCAAATTCGGTTGAAAAAGTGCAGAAAAGCCCTTTTTGGCCTTGGGGGATCGATCCCTTTAGGATGGGGATCGAGCCCTTAACTCCAGAATGTGATTTCCTGCATTCTGTTCAAGGGGGATCGATCCTGCTACAGTGGGGATCGATCCCTCATACGTTTCTGCAGATTCTGCAGATGTTTTACCAGAAAAATTGGACTTGTGAGGTACCAAAACTTCGTTTTTGAGTGTTTTAAGTCCAAGTAAAGGTTTAAACATTTGTAAAACATGATTTTGGACTTGTATGAATGAAAAACATGAATCAAAAACCATTTTACAAAAGATTTTGCAATTTTGGAAGAATTTTCACCAATAAATGTATTTTTGGCCTCAAAGGAGGTCATTTTGAAAGTTAAGCATATTTTGACAAAACCAAAGCATTGGATAACACAAATATGTCAAAACAAACTTGCTCACATAGGTTTTAAGCACATATATCATTAAAGCATACATCTTGTGAACAACATGCCATGATTTCTAACATGCATATTCTTCATTAAGGCTCATAACATGGCATTTTGCATAAATGACATATTTGACAGCTTTTGAGCAACTAAATATATTATCTAAACATATCAAACTTGCTCAAACTACAAAACTTCAATAATCTTTTCAAAATCATCAAACATGCTTTTCATTCAATGTATCAAGAACTATTCATCAAGCACTTCAAAAATCATTTATCATGCCTTTTGTTCAATCATTCAACTCACAAAGATTATTAATCATCAACCAATTTTCTCATCAAAGCATAACTAATCAAATAAAAAGTTTAAGGAGTAAGGAATTAAGCTTACAATACTCCTTTGTTTGAGTATGCTTTGCCTTGACTAGTTGAATCCACCTTGTGCCATCCTTTGAAGAATTGTCGTGATGGAATCTTAAGCTTTTTCTTTTTCTCATTGGCACAAGCAACTCCATGAGGATGTGTTGAGCATTTAAATTCCATTGTTCCATAGTATTCCCACGCTCTAACACTCCTACAACAAACACATTCAAGCATGCTTTGGTACCCAAATTTTCTTGGGTCCATGAGAGTTAGTGCAAACAATTTTTGATCCTTTTGGGATCCATTTCAAGCTCAAATCATCATTATTTATTGCATGCTTTGGCACCCATATTTTCCTAACAACTCTTCCTCTAAAAGTAGTTTTTCTATATGTGCATGCTTGTGAGGAGTGGCCTATCCTATTACATAGTGAGCATGTGAGAGATGTATCATGCATAGAATTTTTGCTCACTAGGAAGTTCTTTAGATGAGTCTCTTTTTGTATTGCATTATATCCTAACCCATCTTTGTCAAAGAAAGCTCTTTGGGTCTCTAACATGTGATCTAGCTTTTGTTGACCCATATAAAACCTAGAAAATGAGTTATGCAAATTTGTGTTCTTTTTATTTAACTCATTTATTTCTAAGTTGGCCTCTTCTAGTTTCTTTTCAAATTCTATCTTAGCACTAGTCAAGGCTTCATTTTCTATTTTTAATTTAGCAATGATTTTCTTATATTTAGAATTCATGCATTGAAATTCATTTGCTAAATCATCAAAGGCATTTTGTAGTTCACTAAAGGTATAATCATTATCTTCACTAGAACTACTACTAGCCTCATCATCACTAATAGCCATAAAGCATGAGTAGGCTACCTCTTCATCTACATTTTCCTCATCGGAGCTATCACTATCACTCCATGCAGCCACAAATGCTTTCTTCTTAGGTTTCCTATCCTTTTCCTTCCTAAGTATGGGGCAATCTAGCTTAGTGTGACCCGGTTCATTGCATTCATAACACACTAAGTGGTCTTTTTCTCTTCTACTTGACTCTCCCCTATGATGTTTCCTATTTTGCTCTCTCTCTTTCATTCTCATAAATCTATTAAATCTTTTGGCAAACATTGCCATTTCCTTTTCTTCCTCATTTCCACTCTCATCACTATTATCTTCAATGACCTCATGAGTGGAAGACTTAAGTGCTACCCCTACTTTCTTTGAAGGCTCTTCATTTCTTTTTAATTTCATTTCATATGTAAGTAGGGAGCCCATAAGGTCATCTAGAGACAAGGTGTTAAGGTCCTTAGATTCTTCTATAGCAGTCACCTTTGCCTCCCAAGATTTTGGCAAGCTATTCAAGATTTTCTTGACCATTTCTACATTGGAATAGCTCTTGCCTAAAGCCTTAAGTCCATTGATTATGTCATTAAATCTAGTATACATATCACTCATGGACTCATTTTCTTTCATTCTAAAAAGCTCATAATCATGTGTGAACATTCCTACCTTAGTCTCTCTAACTTGATTGGTCCCTTCATGTGTGATGGCTAGTTTATCCCATATTTGTTTAGCATTTTCACATAGGGACACTCTATTATATTCATTGGGACCTAATGCACAAAAGAGGGTGTGCATGGCCTTGGCATTTAATTGTGCCACTCTCATGTCATTTGTGTCCCACTCATCCTCACTCTTAGGGACATCCTTTCCATCTACTTTCTTCATAGGAATTCTAGGACCATTCACTATAATTCTCCACACTTCATAATCATTAGATTGTACAAATAGCATCATTCTAGTTTTCCAATATGAGTAATTCTCACCATTGAAGAGTGGAGGTCTAACTAATGATTGTCCTTCTTCTCCTAGGGGTGTGCCTATATTCAAGTGAGCCATTTAAGATCGTTTAGCTCGATAGAGGTTAGTCTAATTCAATCTCGAGCCCAAGCTCTGATACCAATTGTTGGCTCTTATAGGCAATACCGAGAGGGGGTGAATCGGTTTTTAACTACCCTTAAGCTCGTTTTTCGGTTTCTCTAAATTCTCTAGCCTATATTGATTTTTTCTAAGTTCTCTAGGCTATTCAATCATGCAATCCAAATTCAATACAATAAGCACAAATATAATTGCAAGTAATTAAAAAGAATAGGGAAAGAGAAATGTACGCAAGCGATTTATAGAGGTTCGGCAACCTTGCCTACGTCCTCTACCTTGAGACACTCCCAAGGATTTTCTCCAAATCCACTATCTTGAATTTGTTACACTCCCTCTTTTTCTAGGCTAAAGAGAAACCTCTCTCTTTTTCTAGGCTCAAGAGAAACCTCCCTCTTTTTCTTAGGCTAAAGAGTAACCTCCCTCTTTTTCTTAGGCTAAAGAGAAACCTCCCTCTTTTTCAAGGCTAAAGAGAAACCTCCCCTTTTACAAGGAATGAATTGGTTTACAAGAGAAGTAATCAAAGAAGGCCTCTAGATAGGCAAGTGATTACAGAGATTAAGCACAAGTAAAAGCCTATACAAAGTTTGTGCTAAGCAATACAAGAAATAGATGAATGATAGAAGATGAAGACTCTTTATCTCTTGAATTGATGTTGAGGCTTGAGGAAGATGAATAAGATGATGAAAGATGTTGCTTGGTTGTTCCTCTTGCTTCCTTTAGCTTCTAAGCCTCTATTTATAGTCCTTTGGATGGTTTGTGAACGTTGGGTGGAGCCAAAATCGAATATGACCGTTGTATCTCACAAAACTAGCCGTTACAGGCTATTTTCGGGCAAAGGGATCGATCCCTTTCCATAGGGGATCGATCCTTTTTGTTGCGAGAGCATTTCAACTTGTTCCAGGGTGCTTGTCCAACTTACTGCCACTAGGGGATCGATCCCATGCCTCTAGAAAGCCATTTTCCTGCACTTTTGGATTAGAAATGATGTGACATTTGATCCTAATCCAACCCAAAACATATTGGCACTTTTGTGGGAGTTTTTCTTGACTTTCTTTGATGAAAACATGGTCTAAAAAATTCATTAAGTGATTTTCTAAAATATTCAAAACATTTATAAAGAATTAAGACCAATAAGGATGTATCATTAAATCATGGCCTTAATGTTGATATGATCACTTGAAAATGGATTGAGAAAATCATGTGTGATAAGGCAAATTTACAATATGAATTAGAACATTAAAGCTTACTTAAGTTTTTGTCATTTCAAAATATATATGGCAATTTAAAGCTAACATTATATTACTTGTGACAATTTAAGTTTTTTCACAATTAAATCGTCACTATAAGAATATTATTGTGACACAAAAAAATTTGTCACTATATATTCGACACTAATAAAATACACAAATCGATGCTACTTGATTTTTAATAAAAAGTAATATATTTGTTACAAAAAATAAAGTTGTCACTATTTTTGAACTTTGTTGTGACGACAAAAATTATTCGTCACTTTGAAATTTAGTTTTTTTGTTGCGAATTTTTTGTCACAATTAAACATAATGAATTAATGACGGCTACATGTCGTCACAATAATAAATTTAGCTTTGTGATTACTGAAATCATCACTATTTTAAAAAATAAATAGAAACATATTTTGTTACTGATAAATTTAAACAATTATTATTTATTGCAATTTAGTTTGTTTTAATGTTTTGCACCACAAACAAAATGATTGTTATAAAATCTTTATTGTTTTTATAAAAAGTAGCCATTATCTTAGCCTATTATATTTATAATGACTTTTTTCAATCATTATTTAATTAAACTTGGTTTATTTAGGTATGATTTAATCGTTATTAAATTAATTTTTTATTTTTAAATTTGTATTTATTTATATTTGATATTAGTAACATACCTATTTAACTAATATATAAAGTGATATATATATATATATATATATATATATATATATAAAATTATAAATCGTAAGTTATCGTTGGAATGAAGATGGAGAAATTTGTGAAAAAATCCCTTACTGCAATGCAATGGTAAAAATATATATTATAACTTTGCACATAAGTTCTATGTGCATACAACGTACCCTATTACATGAACTTGGCTAAAAATTTAATTTGTAGTTAGAACCAAATTATTAAAATTTGTGAAAAGTTCTTTTTTAAAGAAAACTTTGTGTGAAGTTAGATATGTTTTTGTTATTGATTAATGATAAATTATTTAGTAGCTTACCTATATAAATATATATTATATGTAAAACTAATGCAGTAAGCTTAGAAAAAATTAATGCAGTAATTTGTATTAATTCTTATATTTTTATGTTGGAAAGAAAAACATTAGTCATACTTACCATAAAAAATTAAAAAAAAAAAGAAAAGAAAACCTGCCCTCTAAATTTTTTTTTGAAAAGAAGACTAAATATTTTAAGAGGCCTTTTTCTCTTAGTATCCTACTATCATTCAAACTTACAAAGTTTAAAACTAGGGCACCAACAACTAAAAAGACAAAATTACAAATACCTAGCCGTCACACTTATATAACCCTTAGCCTTTGCTTTGCTGCTTTCTTTTTCAACTAACCCTCAAACAGTATGGCCATTAATATTTCTTTCTATCTTCCAATTGTCAACCAACACCCATCTCTCAACTTTTCTCACAGGTAATTGATATTTTTTGATTTATCATTTCAAGCATCTTATTTTGTTGGGGATTTGAGTGGTTTTATTGTGATGTTAATCTAAGTTTGATAAATAATTTTGGTTGGGTATTCTAAAAATTTGCTTTACAATAAGATTTAAAGTTTTTGGTATTTTTATTTTGTTAATCCCAACATGTCCGTATCAGATTGAAATTTTAGGTTGGAGAAATAATTATAGAAGTAGTATGAAATCATTTTTTATTAGTTTTTGTGTGATTATATCATTGTATGGATAATTTTGATTTGGGTTGTATTCAAAAGATTGAATTAATTTGTAATGCTCTAATATTTTCTTATGGCGAATGAGTGGATTTGGTTATTGTGAAAGACAAGTAAAAAGAATTCCGAAAATTAATTACACAATGTAAAAAAGAATTCAAAAAATTATTGAGTGAGTGTTTTTGTTTAGTCAATTACCTTGTTTTATTGTATTGTATTACAATATAATATATTTTTGCATAGTTTTAATTGACTTATTTCTTTTTTTTCTTGTGTTTGCTCATTTTGCAGGAAACCAAAATTCAAATTACATTTTTCTAGAACAGTAGATGTTATTGTTTACCTTGTATTTTTTTTTATTCATTTATTTTCATGTTAATGAATTTAGAATTTGTATAGTATGGGTTTTTACCCGAATATTGTAATTATGTCAATGGAATGTAAATGATATTTTAAATTGTATTTTGAATATTATTTTTATATCCTAATGAATATAAATTGATTGTTTAGAAATTAATCTTGTAAATTTTTTACGTTATTAATTTACTTTTCATATAATAATAAATATATAATAATAATAATAATAATAATAATAATAATAATAATAATAATAATAATATTATTATTATTATTATTATTATTATTATTATTATTATTATTATTATTATTATTATTATTATTATGAATACTAGTGACAAGATAATTGTAACTATAAAAAATAACATGAGTGACAATAATTTTTTGTAACTATTATCAATAATTTTATAGTTGATATTGTCATCACATGAACCTGAGTTATAGTGACAATTTTTGTTTGTCACTATTTTAATTTTTTTAGTGTCAAAATATTTGTCACAATTAAATGACTTATTGTGACAACATATTTTTGTCACATATTCTAATATTTTTAGAGACAAAAAATTTGTCACAAAAAATTAGATATTGTGACGATTTAACAAAAATTGTCACTAACAAAATAGTGACAGTGTTATTTGTGACGACAGGTGACGACTCAAAAATTAGTCACTATAAAGTATAGTGACAAAATTTTATACTTTTAGTGAGTAATTTTTTCTTCACTAAAAATACTTTTTCTTGTAGTGCGTTACATTAATAAAGTTAACGCTATGTCAACAAAGTTAATGTTATATTAATAAAATCAACTAAATGTTAACAAAAGTCAATGCTATGTCAATATTTTTAACTAAAAATGTAACCGAGATTATCAATTGGATTAAAATTTTCACATCATAACACTCTAGGGACTTGAGTTTTAGGAATTATACTAGAAGAACTAATTTTTTAGTTTCAAGGTAGTCTAAGGATCAATAGTATAATTTGACCTTCAAAAATAGAAAGAAAATATAATTTTAAGCTCTTGCCTGACTTGAATCAGAATCGCTCTCAACTCTCTGAAAATCTTCTCCTTGTCTTTCTCTTTAACCATGCTTTCAACTTTTGGGATCATTATAGCTGCTATTTGCAGCAATTATAATACTTACAATACTGCTTTGTCGTGATAAAGATTTTAGGCAACATCCACGTTGTCTTTCCTACGATATGGAAACCGGATAATCAAGTAATTCAATGCCTGATCATGGTTGGCACCATTGTAATATACAAGAATGAAGAAGAAACTGAATCAAATTGCAGTACTAACTGTGCTATAATGGAAGAGTTCAAATATGGGATTCTTGTAGGATTCTCTCTAAGTGCAAGCATCTATACCATAAACTTTGCATGGATCAATGGCTGGCTAAGGATAGACATTGCCTACTTTGTCGTGGTTCTGTTCACCGTTCGGAACCAACACCAGCTGATCAGATTGTCCATACTTCTGCGTGAACCATTGGTTCCTGCGATTTTGTTTGCGTAACCTGTCGCCGTAACCTTGTAGCATTGGAAAAAGCTCAAACTTAATTTGTGTCCAGAACCAGATGTCTATTTGCTGGAGGCCCACCACTGTTTCAAAGTTTGGCGTAAGTCATAGCATGATTGGGCCAGAAAAGCTAGCCTAAAGTTGTTTTTCTTTTCTTAATTTTTTTGTTACAAAAAATATTAAATAATTGAAAATAAAAGTAGAGTTATTTGAATTCGAACTCAAATCTTATAAAATGTCACAATGTATATATCCTTAACGACTCGATCAAGAATTCGTTGACTTTATTTTCTTTATTAGTTTAGAAGTTTGAATATATTCAAGTTTTTTTTGGTTAAAATAACATATTCCAGTCTTGTTAATTCTTCTAATTGTGTTAAATGTTATTGACTTGTTTTATATAAACTAACTGAATAAAAAATAAATTCATTAAAGCTATAATATTTTTATTTTAAAATTCCATATTTTTCGTTTTAGAACATAATTAGGATGTGGTTTCTTTTGATTTTTTTTCTTTATTTAGCGGGAAGATTATTTTTTTAGAAATTATATATGATGCACTGACAGTGTGTAATTTCTATACACTATCAATCAATCATAAAATAACACTTCATTAATGACCAAAGCTTAAAAGTGTATAAGCTTTTAAAAATATATTTAAAAACTTTATTAATATTTGTAACAAAAAAAAACTTTATTAATATTTATTTTTAAGAAATTACATATGAGATGTTATTCTATAATTGACTAACAGTGTATGAAAGCTATACACCGTTATTTAATAAGTATTTGGAAGTATTAATGTAATGTTAAATGTCCTATAACTTATTTTGCTTATTATTAATTGGTAGTGTTATACTGTGCATGTATATTTATAAATATTTTTAATTAAAAACAACTCAAACCGACATATTTTTTTAAAAAATAAAAACACTTTTATATTAGAAGTTTTCAATTTTGATTCTTTTTCTTTTTTTTTTCTTTTAATAACAAAAAAGAAAAGAGAGGAGTACGTGAAAATATTATGTAATTTACTTTTTGATCACTTTTCTCACTTAAACTAAGCCTAAGTCAATGTTCATGAATTTTGGCCATATATTATATATAGTTATAGACTATTAATTAGATAAATTTATTTCCACTGATATGAAATTTTACATTGTGAAGTCATAGTAAATTTAAAATTGAGAAATTATCTTATAAATTTTTTTAAATTTCATAGTTAGGTTAATAAGATAACTCATATTTCTTAATATATATACTTAAAAATAAAAAAAATTATTTCAAAAAAGTGGGATATGTGATTTTTTAACTTTGTTTGTGAAATTAAAAATTTTCACTTAATCCTTCAAAAATACAAAAAAAAGAATGTAATTGATATATAATTTTAAGATAGGAAAAATGTAAAAATGTAAATTTAAAAAGAAATAAATTTAAACCATATTTAATTTATATTTTTATTATTAGATAATAATTTTTTAAACTTTATTTTAAAATCTTTTTAAATAAAAAAAGGGGAAATGGTGTGGTAGCTCGCGCCTCATTGTAGTTAGGTGGAGTCAGTGAACGCGCCAATGTTTTGGATAGGCCCAGCTCCTCTGAACTGCAATTTGCAAAAGCCAAAATAAATAAAATTTAGAATTCCTAAATTTCTTTTTCTTCATTATCTATTATTTATTAGTAGTAAAATAGTTTTTTTGTTCTTTTCCATCTTTTAAATCGTTCTGTCCTAAAATAAAACACCAGAAACCAGTTCATTTTCTCTTCTTTGATGAAACTGTGAACAAAATAAAAGATCAAAACCCTTCCTTATCATACGTTTACCCTCCAAGCACTTTCAATGGCTCTTTCACTGCTTAGGAACTCAGTTATCTCAAGAACCGCCCCATCTCCCTTCAGTGTTCGTTTTCTCTCGTCGACGCCTCACTTAGATCGCTTTCTCGGTATTCAGTCTTCCTTTCCATTTATTTATAGAGAGCAACTAAACACACCCTATTTTTTTCCTTATCCATTTTTTCTTTTAAATGAACAGTAATACGTAGTGTAAAATAAGATAGGGGAAGAAAAAACATGAATGTGTTTAGTTGCTCTTTTATTTTTATGCTTAGAACTGTTTGCTATGAATTGTATTGGATGCTTGCCAATATGCATCTGATTGGAATTTTTTGCATGAAAGTAGCAATTTTGGGAGTTGGCTTGAATTTTAGTTTTGAAATCAAATAGAGAATTGCACTCGAATTTTTTTTCAAAGGAGAAATTAGTGATTTTCAAAGTTGGTTGATGAGAATTTTGTTTTTGAAATTAGATGGAGAAATTTATTATGGTGCTTGAAATGATAATTGAACATTACAATTATGGGAAAAAAGATACAATTATTAAAAAAAGCTATATATTGGTATTATTTTGGTTCTTACATTGGACAAATTTGGCTTCTCTACTGTGTTACTTACATTATGCATTTCACCAGGGTTTTAAATAGCGGTGCTACAGCGGTAGCACCAACATCTGCCACCGCTATTGAGGAAAAATCAGGGGAGAATGTAAACCACTGCACTAGCGGCGTTTTACGGCTGCAAAAATTACCATAACAGTGAATAGCGACAATAACGGACCGTTATTGCCGCTATTCTTGTTTTTACCTAAAATTGGTAATAAATTGGAAAAGAATTCATTTGGGCTCCTACTGTCAAACATCAATTGAGTTCACCCAAAAAACTCAAAACCGAAAAACCAATCCTAAACCCCACAACTAGACATCAATTAACAAGAATCACAACTCAAATAAACCCTCCATCAAAAATCAAGCTTAAAACCTCAAGTAATTGAAGAAGGTAGCAGCTATTAGAGGGTAGGGGCTGCTATGTTGCTGACTTACGTCCAAGGCTGGGTGCTCGGGTGAGTTGAAGGAAGAGGCCTAAAAGTATGGACGCATGAATGGACTGAAGGCGGAGGCTTTGGGAAGCACGAGAGGCAAAAAAAGTCAGATTAAGAGTGCACAGAGACTTGAGAGAGAGCAGAGAAGAAGAGAATTGAGACTCCATACCAAGACTAAGACTAAGAAGAGGAGGAAGACAGGGGATCAGTGAGATGCACGTGGGTTGATGTTGGGGGGAGTGGATTAATTAATGGGTCTGATGAGGTGGGGGAATAAATTGGAGATTGGAGAAAATTTAGGGATTAGGTTTATTATTATTATTTATTATTATTATTATTATTTTGATTGGAAACTTTATTTATTATACCAACAACTGGTTGGCGTGGGTGGCAAGCGGCTCTCGTCCCTTAAGCAAGGTCAGGGTTCAAATCCTGACTTGTGTATGGAGTGTCAGTGTTAGGAGAGGGACAAGCCTAACTACGCTCTGCTTCTCCCGACTCCAGAATAGTCACCGAAAGTGAAAACCGAGGGTTTCGACCAAAAAGAAACGTTATTTATTATTATTTGGAAAAAGTTTTTTTGTTATTTAGATTTGAAGGGGGAAATTTTGGATTGCAATAAATTTTTGAGATTCTGATAGGAGGGAAATTTAAGAGGAAAATTTTTGTATAATTTAGATAAATTGAAAATAATTTATTATAAAAATACTATATCAATTAAATAAAAGATCATAGAGTATCATAAAAATATAAACTATTTCAAAAATCATTAAAAAAGACGAGATGTTAAATAATAAATATATTAATTTTATTATCCACTCGATATGCATAGGTATTATTTATTTCAAACACTTGTTATTTTTAATTTCATAAATAATTTTTTAAATACTAATACTTTATCATAGTCTTAAAAAGATTGTAAATAATATTTTTTAAATAAATAATAGATAGAATTACGTTAAAAATTGTAAAATAAGAGTTTTTATAATTATAATTACTACATTTTATATTAAATTGTATGAAGTTAAAAAAAAATTCACAATTGCGATGACTGCAGTAACTGCGATGATGTCCATTATGTTTACAATCATGATAAACACAATATGACCAAAATATGGCCGCGACTTCAATTTAAATCCTTGTTAGGATCAACCAATGACATATCTATTCCATCAAAAATAATGTCTTTCCTCTGTTAGGTTCCGAACAATTCCATTTAGAGTGGATTTTTCAAGTTTCAAAATTGGATCAAGTCCTGAACTGGAGGAAAGATCCAGTAAAATCAATTTGGATAGATGGGAGATTTCATAGGGAACTAGGCCGGAAAACCAAGAACAGGAAAGGTGAAGGTGTGTTAAGCTTGTAAAGCGACCAAACTTGGCTGGAATTTTGGACTTCTTGAAATCGTTGAAAGATAAGTCAAGCCTTTGCAAGTTTGAAAGAAGGAAGAGGCTGCTGTTTGAATGAAGGGTGCCAGAGAGCCAGCTGCAACTTAGGTCAAGGCCGACCACTAGACCGGTGATGTTGTCACAGCTGACTCCATCCCATAAGCAGCAATCTATGCCCTCCGTCCATGAGTTGATCTTAGGATAAGATCAAATGCCATAAATTGTGGAAGCGGTTTTGTTGATGGAAAAGAAGGTTTTGAATTGAAGCAAGGCAGCACTTTCATCAGGAAAGCATAATTGTGTTGCTGAAGAAGATTATGAAGAAGTATCTCGAAAACTTAGAAATAATAGGAACCTGAGAAATTCATGGAACAGTATATCTCATCTTGCTAATACAAGGGACGTATTATGTAATGGTTAAAGGTAGTGAGAAGTGTTGATAATCACTAATATTTATAATGTCTCCAAACTTTCTACCAAAAATAATTGAAATAAAAAAAAAATCAAATGAAAGTTTGGTAAGTGACAGCAACCTTCTCTCTCGTCTGTTTTAATTTCAAACTAGTTCAAACTAGAATTTTATTTACCATTTCGCGTAGAGTGGAATTTTCTTTTTTAAACTGTACTTTTCGACTTCTTTCATTTTATAAAAAAAATGTTAATTAACCCTCCGTGCTTATAAAGTTCAAATAATGTTTATATAAAAAAATTATAATTAACTTATTAATTTTTCTTAAATTTATTAAACTTGTTAAAAATAATTTTTTTAATTAACCTTAATCAGTTTCTATAAACACTCAATTAACCGAAATCATTTTGTTTTATAAGTAGGCTACTTGGATCAACCACGGCTAAAATAATTATTTTCCCAAAAATTGAATGGTCTAGCTTAGGCTCTTGGAAGTCTTCAATACGACAATACACAGTGCAAGAAAAATGCCAATACCCCACACAAAACCGCAAAACGCCGCATTGGGTGGCTGGTGTGAGAACATGGTAGAGGACGCAGACGTCAAGTGTAATTTAAGCTTTTGTTTCATACAAAGGGAAAAAACACAACTCAAAAGTTTTCGGACAAATATTTTGTCTCTTTCAGAAATCTGAATTGAAATATTAAGAACAAAGAGGAAAAGCTAGAATGGATAGCCAAAAAAATGAGACTATAAAAAACTTTTTCTTCTTTTATTTTTTTTATAAATTTCGACATTAAAAATTAAATCTTAAAAGAAAATTAATACTAGATACTAATCTTACTTTGTTTAAATTTATTTGGCTTAATAGTCAAATAAACCCTCAACCTTTAGCCCAAAATGGAATTCAGCCCTCAACGTTTTATCGCATGAAATTCAGTCCATAAACTTTTATTTCAGTGGAAATAGACCAAATCTGTTAAATGACCTAACTGCGGTTAGTTTTGCATACGTGGCATGCCACGTGGCAGCTAACTAAGCTATCCACGTTAGCTGCCACGTATGCAAAACTAACGGCAGTTAGTGTTATTTAACAGATTTTGACTTAATTGCATAATTGTAAAAGGTTGAGGGTTTATTTCCACTAAAACAAAAGTTTATGAACTGAATTTCATGCAATAAAACATTAAGGGCTGAATTCCATTTTGGGCTAAAGGTTGAGGGCTTATTTGGCTATTAAGCCAAATTTATTTTGTTCTAAGCAGTTAAGGTATACGATAAAAATAGTGTCGAATAAATTTTACATTTTTATCTATACATATCCTGTTGACACCTAATTTTGTCTCCTGTATTATTATATATTTGTTTTTATGTTTATATTTGTTTGTTATTATTATTATTATTATTTTTATTTTATTTTTATTTTTTATTTTTAGTACTATTTTTATGATCATTACTTTATTATTATTTTGCTTTTTGTTGTTTTTGCCGCCAGTTTCCTTAGGCTATCTATCAAACCCCATCACATTTAATGCTCCACACCTACCCAAATCTGCCACCCATACTGCCGCCGGCGATCAGATCTTTCCCTCTGTCTCATGCCTCACTCGAATCATCTCCCCCACCCCGTGAATCTTGATCTAACAGTGGCCTATAGATCTTGTGACTCTGAAAGGCTAGGGGAGGAGGTTCCAAACGGGTTTAAGAAGAGAACCAAGCAAAAGGAAAAGGAGGATTTTTTTTGGCTTCCGAAAAAAGGAGAGACCCCAAAACCACAGAAACACCAACCCTCAACCATTCAACCGCCACCACCATAGCCACTGCTCATCCTACCAACAATCGTTTGCCACCAAAGCTTCCATTCTACATTACCGAGACTTAAACCACCATCACCGACCATCAACCATCACTCAAATCATCATCACCACCGTTGACGAAACCGATCCCCCTAACCCAGATTTGAAAACCCCAGCACCGAGATCTCCCAAAATCCTAGATCTAATATCTAAGACCCCATCACCTGCAAACAAAAAAGAAGTAAACCAGAAGCAAACCAACAACTACACGAGCCAAGACAAAACCCAGATCCAACCAGATTTAAAACAAAACACAAAAAAGGGAAACTTTCGGAGATAGTCAGATTGGTGAAGATGGAAGTGTTTTTGGGCTAAACGAGGCTCGGATCGGAATAGAGGAGAGGTAGCGGAGTGTTTTTTTTTACGGGGAAGGTCACTGGCGACCGACGACCGCCGTTCGCCCGCAGAAAGGAGCCAGAGAGAATTTTTAGAGCGCTTGAGAAATTTTTTTTTGGAATGGAACGGGTTAAAATGAGTTGAAAAAAAAGAAATGGCCTTTTATAGTTGAAGAAAAAGGAGAGGAAAAGAAAAGGTAGGAAGCTACGAGATCCGCGTGTAAACCTGGGACCCGCACGCCTGTTCCCGAGATCGCCAGAGGAAAAGAAAGCCCGTGTGATCGTTCGCCCGCCAAAAGCGAGAGGACCCGCATGCCTGGCTGCCAGCTTCACGAGAACGCCCATCCATAGAAAGGAGCGTGAGTTCAATAGCCCTTGCACGAGCTCGCCAGTTCAAGGAATTCGCCCGCCAAAGAAAAAGGGCCTAATCTGCGAGCACACTTGTCAGTCTACGTGTTCTTTAGTCCACTCAGCGAGTTCGCCCGCCTGCTCAAGAGGACAGGATCGGTGAGCTAGCTCGCCTGTCAAGAGCTTGGCCATTCCAGTACTTCGCCCGCCAAAGAGCTAGTCCACTCAGCGAGTTCGCCCGCCTGCTCAAGAGAGGCAAGATCTGTTAGCTCGCTCACCCGCTCAAGGATTTCGCCCGCCCGTGGAAAAAGAAGTAAGATCCGCAAGCTCATTCGCCCACTCAAAGAGCTCGCCCGAGCAAGGAGTTCGCTCGCCCGAGGAGGGTATAATTCCTTTTTTTAGTTTTAATTATCCATGCATTTGTTTATATATTTTAATGTATTGATAGAAAACAATAAGTAAACAAATAATGCATAAATAAGAAAATAAATGGAATTCTACCGAGGATGGGATGTCATGAGACTCACAAGTAGTGATTTCTTGACTGATCCCTAGGTGAGAGGAATTAGCTAAATGTTACCAGAGGATTGGGATATTTAGCCAAATTTCTTAATATCAAGAGTTTCATCAACGAAATCAAAATAAATAAAAATTTCCTTTAAGTATCATATGCATCACGCATCTTTATCCATACTACATGTATACGATTAATTATAAAATAGCGTGAGCACCACCAAGGATGGGATGTCATGAGACTCACAAGTAGTGATTTCTTGACTGATCCCTAGGTGAGAGGGATTATTTCAAATGTTACCAGAGGATTGGGATATTTGATCTAATTTTTCAATAAACGGTGTTCATGTTGATTTTCATAATGAATCCCATTATAACAACAATTTTTCAAGCAAATACGCTAATTTTTCATATAATCAAAAGCCAAGACTATCTTCTTAAAATCCAAAGATACCATGTGGTTAGGATGGTACCGTTTTTTTTACAGGCGTTGTGGGAGTGCTAATCCTTCCCCGCGCGTAACCGTACCCCCGAACCCAAATTTTATTTTCGTAGACCAAAAATTATCTTTTTAATAAAACTTAATTAATTTTGAGATTTTGTTAGAAAGATAAATATTTTTAGGTGACCAATCACACCTAGTCAAAAAAAGATTGGTGGCGACTCCATTTGTTTTTTAAAATAATTTTCAAAATCGTCGAGCGCGAAGCCGTTACGACAGCTTGGCGACTCCACTGGGGAAACTAAGAGGGTCAAGCCATTAAATAATCATATGGTATCTTAAATTTTAATTTGATAGTCTGGGTTGGCGTTTAAATTTAATATTCTTTCTAAAAAATAATAAATGAGAAATGGAAAAAAGGAAAAGTGAAGTAAAATAAAAATCTACGCAAATAAATAAATAAGTAAATGGAAATTTCATTTCATCCATTTTTTATCATATTGATTCATTACATTCTTTGTGTATAAAGATGTTGTTGAATAAATAAAGTAAAACATATATGCATGTACTGTTGCATACATCGATGCATTTGCATAACATGAGCCCTACACCCGGGTTCCGTCCTTTTTAGGAGGGGGTAAAGTAGCTATGCTCTCGTGAGGTAATCACCTCCGCAATGGCAAGTGAAATACTCCCACTCAGATCTGTTCCTTACTAGTCCAGAGTGGACGACAGTATGGAATGATTTGGGAACCTTTTAGATCTGTGAAACCTCAAACCAGCATATAGTGTGTTGTGAGGAGATCAACCTGAGTTAGAGCCATTCCTACCCATTAATGAGAGTGACCATTGATAGGACATAAATAAACATTCCATCCCTTATCTGCCTTTTGTTTCTTTGTTCATATTTTACTCATATACTGATTTGTACTTGTTTTTTTGTTCTTTTTGCATGAATTTTCTTGCATCGCATAGTCACATAAAGGGGGGTATTTTGACCATGGCTCTTTTCGACGAAGAATTTTTCACCGAATCCATAGAAAGGCTAGCTTGTTCATCATCAATGAATGTTCCGTGTGATTCCTACCGGGAGGTGCAAATTTGGTCTGAAAAGAGTCAACAAGTAAAAGGTGATTGTTTGTCTAGGAATTTTGTGCCCTCGCTCCCACAAGAAGTGAATCTGAACCTCCAGCAAAACAACTTAACAGATTTAGCCGACTTATGGGACCAAATTAGTGAAGAAGGGAAGACGGTTTTCCATGAAAAATATGGCCAAATAGAGTCTTTAATTGCTGTAAAAGTCGAAGAACCACTGATCAGGGCTGCTATTCAGTTTTGGGACCCCTCCCACAGGTGCTTCTCTTTCAATGGAATGGACTTGACACCCACAGTAGAGGAGTACTCCGTCCTATTAGGCATTGATTTGAAAAGTCCGGACAAAATGTATGTTCGAAAGCCAAAATCCGGGTACCGCAAAAAGTTAGCCAAGCTTATGGGAGTAAGACCGGAAGACATAGACTCCCATAAAAAGGAGAAGGGATCTAATATCTGTATGCCCTGGGATTTTATTCATGAATTCATCAAGGGACATCTTAATGACCAGCAAGGGTTGATAGTTTTTGCTTTGGCAATCTATGGGATGGTTATCTTCCCAAAGGTGTTAGGGCACATTGAAGTAGCGGTGATAGACTTCTTTGAGCAAATTGGAAATAATGGGAATCCTTCACCTGCCATACTAGCCGAAACCTTCAGGTCATTGAATTACTGTCGGAGGAACGGAGAAGGGCGATTTGTGGGATGTGCACAGCTACTGCATGTTTGGGCCAAAAGTCATTTTAAATGTGTGGAAAAGGCTTTCAAGAGGACTTTCCTACATCATCGCGCTCCGGTTAGAGAGTTCTGCAACAGTAAGTGGCCAAAACTGAAAAGTAAGGAAGACTGGGTAGGCTTTTTGCAAAGACTTGGGGGAAAACAGATTGTATGGATGACTCCGTGGATGCCTCATGTACCGGTCCTGTATCGATGTGGAGAAGATCCGTGGGTGCAACTTCTGGGACCATGGGGGGGGGGATAAGCTATGCGCCACTTATGGTATTAAGACAGTTTGGAGCTAAACAATTTATTCCACTAACCCATGGGCTTAGTGATTTGGAGTTTTCTTATGGTGAGCCCAAGGCAATCAAAAAGGGAGAGCAAGTGGTTCGATCATGGAAGCAAGCACGTAGAATCAACCTTGGGCCTCTCTCTGATAAAGCTACCCCGGAATATTTGATGTGGAGAACAAGGCAAATAAGGGAGGTAGTTTTTCTCCCAAATGAATGCAACATGCCTTCAGAACCGGAAGTAGAAGTATCAGAGGCCGAAATCGCTAAGCAGCAGTTCAAGATAGATGAAGAAAGGTGGAAGCAAGAGAATTTGAGGCTCCGAAGAGAGATGGAACAGCTAAAGTACGAGGCAGAGATGCGAGAAGCCAAGCTTAAGAAGGTCCAGCAAGAACACCACGTCACCAATAAGGATCTCAGAAATCTGCACCTAGAGAACAAGAAGCTGAGATCTGAAATGAGGGTCAGAGGAATCATGCAAACTTCAAACGAAAGAAAAAGAGAATTAGAAGACTTGCACAGAAGGGTAGAACATTGGGCACACAAAGCCAAGAAAAGTGAAGAAGAAGTTGTTCATTTGTCCCAAGAACGACAAAATTGGGAAGGCATGTATTCGGCAAGCGCAAGGAAGCTAGCTCAATGTCAGAAAGAGAACGAGGAATTGAAAGAGAAGTTGAAGAAAGGAAGGCAAGTCGAGATAGATGATGACAAAGCCACGTTGCAACAAAAGGTTCAAATGCTAGAGGAGCAGCTACAAGTACACAAGAACCACATTAAAGTGATCATAGAAGATTGGGAGCAAAGTGAAAACAACTGGAGATATGGATATGACCTGGCCCAGGATGCAAGCATGGTATGGAGAGTGGGAAGTTTGGGGAGACAACAATATATAGAGCATATGGCCACTCAAGTTTGCAAGGCCGTGACAAAGGCGAGGGAAATGGTCGACAAAGCTGAAGCATTGAAACAAGATATTCTCCCAACAGAAAAATACGGGCAAAGGCTGCTGAACTTCATAGATGAGGCTAAGGATCAATATCAACAAGTTAGTCATTTTTATGGATATAATCAGAATATGATCGGAATGTAACAAATGACTTGTTGAATGAATGAAAGTTCCCTTTTGTTGAAATTGTTATGGTTTAAATACCCCTCAAAGTGTCATTCATCTTGCATCACATTCATCATATTCATATTTCAAGATTGCATCATGTAGTAATTAGTTCCTTAATTGTGGTAATCAAGATTCTGGGTAGCTTCAACATTCAAGATTCCAGCCCGAATACCCAAACACTCATACAATACCCGGTCGCGTTCAAGGGCGATGGAGGAAGAGCATGATAATAGGATGGACAGAATGGAGAAGGCACAAGAAGAAATCCGAGGTCAGTTAGCCGCTATAATGGAAATGATGACGAGGTCGAACCGAGAAAAGGAAGTGGCTAGAGAAACACCTAATCCAGGGATAGATCAGCCCCGGGAAGATGATGATCCCCAATACCCTCCAGGGTTTACCCCATTTCATGCCCAATCCTCACAAGGCATACCTTCACCTCCACCTTATGTCCAAACCTCACAAGGCATACCTCCACCTCCACCTTATGTCCAAACCTCACAAGGCATACCTCCACCTCCACCTCCTCCACAACTTATGGGCAGTTACGCTTATGTGTATTCGGGGGCACCGAGTGCCTCGGCACAACCTCACATCACAGTGCCTATACCACCCGCTCAAGGGACAAGACCTGCGGACCCAATTCAAGTCCTTGACTTAGATGATCCAAAAGAACAAGAGAAATTAAGGGGGAGCGTGTCAGGGATGAAAGGAGATTCAGACTCTAAAAAGTTCAGCATTATCGAGGAAAGGCTGCGGGCCATCGAGGGTAGTGATTTTTACGGGTCGGTGGATGCAATGGGATTGTGCTTAGTTCCAGATGTGGTAATCCCTCCTAAATTTAAGACTCCTGACTTCGAGAAGTATGATGGGACCAAGTGCCCCATTACTCATGTGACGATGTATTGTCACAAAATGGCCGCGTATAATCACGATGACAAGCTGTTGGTGCATGTGTTCCAAGACAGCCTCACAGGATCCGCTGCTAGGTGGTATGTACAGCTGGACCGTACACGCATCCACAGTTGGAGTGACCTAGCTAGAGCATTCATCGCACAGTACAAACATGTCACGGACATGGCCCCAGATAGATTATCCCTACAAAACATCGAAAAGAAGGCCAGCGAAAGCTTCAAGGAGTATGCTCAACGATGGAGAGACCTTGCGTCCCAAGTCCAGCCGCCTCTCACTGAAAAGGAGACAACGGTGATGTTTGTCAACACTCTGAAGGCACCTTATTATGAGCGAATGATAGGGAATGCGACCAAGAACTTCGCTGACATGGTCATCACTGGGGAAATAATTGAAAATGCAATTAAGAATGGGAAGTTGGAAAGTAATGATCCAAAGAAAAGTGGGTTATCCAAGAAGAAGGAGGTTGAAACCCAGGCCGTCACCCACACAACACCTCGGTATAGAGGAAGGGCACCTTACTCGCCCCGGTTTCAGCCACAACCTCAACCCTACCCAAATTACCAATCCTATTCCCCAACCACAAACAATGTCTCATACACCCCCTACCAAAATTCTTTCCAACCACAGACATTTCAACCAAATCTTTGCCCTCCAGCACCTTATTACTCACCGACACCTATGGCCCAACCTTACCAGCCAAACAGTAACCCAACTACTAGCCAAAGGCCTCCCCGAAGAAATACTGAAAGGCCTCCTATTGATCCTATCCCCATGTCATACACAGACTTATTCCAGCAACTTGTGAAAGGCCACATGATTGCTCCTCTTTTCATGGAACCAATGAAACCACCATTTCCAAGATGGTATGATCCTAATGCCCGATGCGATTATCATGGGAACCCGGGCCATTCTACAGAAAACTGCACGGCTCTGAAGTATAAGGTGCAAGATTTGGTCAAGTCAGGGAGGTTGGCTTTTTCTAAGGAGGAGGAACCCAGTATCAATGCAAACCCACTTCCCAGTCACAGTGGAGGATCAGTTAGTGCAGCTGAAGATGGGAGGAAGTGTTGTATAAAGAGACACGTGGAAGAGGTTAAGACTCCGATGAGTCTAGTATTCGATGCTTTACTCAAAGCCAAGATGATTCAACCTATTCCGATAGACTCGAGGATTTGTCAGGACGAATCAAGCCCAGAACAGACTTGTGAATATCATATGGGGCATGTTGGCCATTCTATCCAAAACTGTCATCAATTTCAACATGAAGTCCAATCAATGATGGATTCATTTCTGATCGAGTTCCATACAGAGGAGGAAGAAGATGTAGTGAACGCTGCCTCGAATGAATCTTCGGGACACGATCATCCCTGGGGGAAACCATTGACAGTGTTTTATAAGGAAAAGTCGAGTCCCGAGAAAGAAGAAGCTTATGTTGTCACACCTCCCACCATGATAATCAAAGTTCCAAGTTCTTTCCCTTACAAGAACAACAAAGCCGTCCCTTGGAAGTATGAATTCAAAGCAGTGATTGAAGGGACGGGCGACGTGGGTTCGGGCGGATCAGCTTTGCTAGATAATGCCAACATAAGTGGAGTAGGGGGAATCACACGAAGCGGGAGGTGCTATTCTCCAGAAATGCTAGAGAGGGCCCGAAAGGGAAAAGCAAAGGAAGGAGAGGAGGAGGGTCAGATGGGAAAAGGAAAAGAGCAAGCTTTGTCTTCCAAAGATCAAGGGGAAAAACTGCAAAAGCCAGTATCAGAAGAGGATGCAAAGGAATTTTTGAAGCTGATCAAGCACAGCGAATATAGTGTGGTCGAGCAATTGAATAAGATGCCTGCTCGGATTTCACTATTGTCGTTGCTATTGAGCTCAGAGTCGCATCGGAACGCCTTAATGAAGGTGTTGAATCAAGCCTATGTGCCCCATGATATTCCGGTCGACAGTATGGACCAGCTGGCGGGAAATATTACAGCGGCAAATTTCATATCTTTCAGTGATGACGAAATTCCGCCGGAAGGGCGAGGGAGTATTAAAGCCTTGAACATCACTACCAGTTGCAAGGGCCACACGATCGCCAAAGTTTTGATCGACAATGGATCGTCGATAAATGTTCTACCTATGGCCACGCTGGCAAAGATGCCCATTGACATTTCTTGCATACAACCAAGCCACATGGTTGTAAGGGCATTTGATGGCTCTAGAAGGGACGTCATAGGTGATATTGAAATCCCTATTGACATCGGGCCTGTCACCTTCAATATCCAATTTCAAGTAATGGATATTTCGCCATCTTACAGTTTCCTACTGGGGAGACCATGGATCCACACGGCGGGTGCTGTTCCTTCATCATTGCATCAAAAAGTGAAGTTTGTCGTCGGTGATAAACAAGTAACTGTTTCTGGAGAAGAAGACCTCCTTGTCACCAAGCCCTTATCTGTACCCTACATCGAGGCAGCCGAAGAAGCGTTGGAGTGCTCTTTTAGGGCCTTTGAAATCGTAAATGCAACATATGTAGGAGAAGGATAGAGAATCCCCACCCCTCGGTTGTCAACCACCACTGAGATGATTGTTAAGCAGACACTGCAAAAGGGCTGGCGTGTCGGAAGAGGTTTGGGGAAGAATCTCCAAGTACAAAGGAAGCCTGTGAAGATTGAGGAAAACAAAGATAGGTTCGGTCTCGGATATAAAGCCACTGGTTTGGAAAGGAGAAAGATGCTGGAAGAAAAAAGGAAGAGAAGAATAGCTCGCCTTCGGGGATACGAAGAAAAGTCGGAGAAGATGGTGATACCTTACCTCTATGATACTTTTCGCTTTGGCGGATGCTATCACCCTGATGCATTAGAGGCAGTGAAAGGAGGACTTATGAAAGGATCCTCTCGTGGGTTCCTCGTTTAAAGGGATGCATGGAGAAATTACAATTTTTGATTAGGGAAATGATGGTGTTGTTGGGCACAAAGTTGAAAGATTGGATTGTTGAAAGGATACCTTCTATCTTTTCGTTTTTCCTTTTGTAATGTAGTAAGGTAGATTATCAACATCTCGGTCTAGAGAGCTCTAGAAGATCCTGTTGTAAATTTGATCTTCATCATCATTTCAATAAATTAACAAATTCAGTGCATTTCGAGTACTTTCTTTCAATCCATCATCATTTCTATAACTGTTTTCTCTTTTCATTCACTACCATTGGCATGAACAACCAACCATATCTGTCAGATGTTTTTTTACTTTTTCAGGGAAATGAACAATGAATGTGAAGATAACCTTAACGACTATCCGGAGTTCGATTTTGAAAATTCTATGAATGTTGGTGAACTCGATAGCAATGTAGATTCAGACGACGATGCTTTGTCTCCAGATCTATTGAAAATGATTGAGCAAGAAAAAAGACCGATTGAACCCAACAAAGAAGCTGTTGATATGGTCAACTTAGGGGATGATGAGGACGTCAAAGAGGTCAAAGTGGGCACAGCACTTCCATTGGCTGAGAGGCAGAGACTAGAGGAACTGCTTCGTGAATATGTGGATGTTTTTGCCTGGTCTTATCAAGATATGCCCGGATTAAACACTGATGTTGTGGAGCACCGGCTGCCTTTGAAAACAGAATGTAAGCCAGTACAACAGAAGCTTAGGCGCATGAAACCCGAGATGTTGTTGAAGGTGAAGGAAGAAGTAAAAAAGCAATTCGATGCGGGGTTCTTGAAGGTAGTCAAGTATCCAGAATGGGTGGCTAACATAGTCCCGGTACCGAAAAAGGATGGGAAAGTAAGGATGTGTGTAGATTATCGGGACCTAAACAGAGCTAGCCCTAAGGATAATTTCCCATTACCTCATATTGATACCCTGGTGGATAATACAGCCCAGCACTACATGTTTTCATTCATGGATGGTTTTTCAGGCTACAATCAGATCAAAATGGCCGAGGATGACATGGAGAAAACCACCTTTGTGACAATATGGGGAACATTTTGCTACAAAGTTATGCCTTTCGGTCTAAAGAATGCCGGGGCCACCTACCAAAGGGCGATGGTAACCCTCTTTCATGACATGATGCATAAAGAAATAGAGGTGTACGTAGATGACATGATTGCCAAGTCCCGAGGAGGAGAGGATCATGTAGCCAACCTTCGAAAGCTTTTCGAAAGACTACGGAAATTTCAGCTCAAGTTGAACCCCGCCAAATGCACTTTTGGTGTTAAGTCAGGAAAGTTGTTGGGGTTTATAATCAGTGAAAAGGGAATTGAAGTGGACCCTGACAAAATCAGTGCTATACAAAATCTGTCGCCTCCACGCACACAGAAGGAAGTAAGAGGCTTTTTGGGAAGATTGAACTATATTTCCCGTTTTATCTCGCAACTTACGCTTAAATGCGATCCCATTTTTAAGTTGCTTCGGAAACAAGATCCGGGAGAATGGAATGAGGCATGCCAAGAGGCTTTTGAAAAAGTGAAAAGGTATCTGTCGAATCCACCTGTCCTAGTACCGCCAATGGCTGGAAGACCCTTGTTACTATACATGACTGTTAATGAACACTCTATGGGATGCGTACTGGGTCAACATGATGATACAGGCAAGAAAGAACGGGCTATATACTACTTGAGCAAGAAGTTCACTGATTACGAGGCCAAGTACACTACAATAGAAAAAATGTGTTGCGCATTGGCTTGGGTTGCTCGTAGATTGAGGCAGTATATGTTGTATCATTCGTCTTGGTTGATAGCTAGGTTGGATCCCCTCAAGTACATCTTTGAAAAACCATCATTGTCAGGCAGACTAGCTAGATGGCAAGTCATGCTTTCTGAATATGACATCGTGTACGTGTCTCAGAAAGCAGTCAAAGGTGGGGCAATAGCCGACTTCCTAGCAGATCGCGCTACCGATGAGTATGAGCCCATCAAGTTAGATTTTCCGGATGAAGATATAATGTCAGTCTTCCAGGCGGAGAAAGAGGAGCCTGATAGTAGACAGTGGAGAATGTTTTTTGATGGCGCATCCAATGCCTTAGGACATGGGATAGGGGCAGTTTTAATATCTCCAAATGGAAAGTATTACCCGTCCACAGCTAGATTAAATTTCAACTGTACCAACAACATGGCTGAATACGAAGCTTGTGCAATGGGCTTAGAAGCTGCAATCGAGAGAGGAATCAAGAACTTAGAAGCTTATGGAGATTCAGCACTGGTTATTTATCAGTTACGAGGTGAATGGGAAACAAGGGATCAGAAGCTAGTTCAATACCAGAAGTACATAGCTGACCTTGTGCAGCAATTTGACGATATCATTTTCCAACATTTATCTCGAGAAGAAAATCAAGTTGCTGATGCCTTGGCAACTCTAGCTGCAATGTTTAAGATGGAGATAGAAGCAAAGGTCTCGCCCATCAAGCTTCGTATAAGAGACTCACCAGTCCACTGTTCTAGCATTGAAGAAGAAGTAGACGGACAGCCTTGGTACTATGATATCATGCAGTACCTTAAGAATCAACAATACCCAGAGCATGCATCGAAAAATGACAAAAAGATCCTCAGAAGACTAGCAATGGGATTCCTTGTTGATGGAGACGTTTTGTACAAAAGGGGTAGAGATCAGATGTTGTTGAGATGTGTCAATGCGTCTGAAGCCAAAAGGATTCTTGGAGAGGTACACGATGGAACTTGTGGGGCACATGCAAATGGTCATTTCATGGCTAGACAGATCATGAGGGCAGGCTATTATTGGACTACACTAGAAAGAGATTGCATAGATTATGCTAGAAAATGCCACAAGTGCCAAATCTATGCTGACAGGATTCAAGTTCCGCCGACATCACTGAACGTCATGGCACCACCGTGGCCATTTTCTATGTGGGGAATGGATGTGATTGGACCTATCTCCCCCAAGGCATCAAATGGGCACAGATTCATTTTCGTGATGATAGACTACTTTACAAAATGGGTTGAAGCTGCCTCTTATGCAAATGTGACTAAGTCCACTGTTTGTAAGTTCCTAAAGAAGGAGATAATATGTCGATACGGGCTCCCAGAAAGGATCATATCAGACAATGCTCTCAACTTGAACAATGACATGATGAAGGAAGTATGTGCACAGTTCAAAATCAAGCATCACAACTCAGCTCCGTATCGCCCGAAGATGAATGGGGCCGTTGAGGCTGCCAACAAGAATATTAAGAGGATTGTAGGGAAGATGACCAGCACATACAAAGACTGGCACGAGAAGCTACCATTCGCTTTGCATGCTTATAGAACGTCAGTGCGCACTTCTACTGGGGCAACTCCTTTTTCGTTGGTTTACGGTATGGAAGCGGTGCTGCCTGTTGAGGTAGAGATCCCCTCCCTAAGAGTCTTAATGGAATTAGACTTGGACGAAGCTGAATGGGTTCGAAGTCGCTTTGAACAATTGAATCTTATAGAAGAGAAAAGGCTTACAGCATTGTGCCATGGTCAGATGTACCAGAAGAGAATGATGCGAGCCCATGATAAGAAGGTTCGACCCAGGCATTTCCGTGAAGGGGAATTGGTGTTGAAAAAGATCCTCCCAAATCACCATGATAATCGGGGCAAATGGACACCAAATTGGGAAGGACCATACGTGGTGAAAAGAGTGTTCTCAGGTGGAGCGTTGATCTTGACAGAGATGGATGGGAATGATCTGCCTAATCCGATAAATTCCGATGCGGTGAAGAAATACTATGCTTGAAAAAAAAACGACTAAAGAGAAAAAGAGAAAAAGAAACGAGAAAAAATGAAAAAAGCAAGAAGAAAAGGAAAATGAAAGGAGAATTCAAACTGAAAACCCAAAAAGGGCAGTTGAATTAAAGGAGGATATCTAAGTTGAAAACCTGAAAAGGCGGCTTGGATGCAGAAAAGATCAACACCTGGATCGAAATCATACGGAGCATGGCATCTGTCGGATGAACTCAGTGTGACAGGGGGCATCAACGGATTAGTTTTTTCCAAAGAAAGCACCGGTCTAGTTCGTGAAGGGTTATCTAGACATTCATTGTTTGTTTTGATCACCATTTCTTAAAATTCATCACTTGACCCTTGTGGCTTTCGCTACCCAACTGTACTTTTGTTGTCATTTTCTCTTGTCAGCCCAATAATAAATGTTTTCTTCTAAAAATTGGTTGTTCTACAACTAACCGAAAAAGTATAAGAATGCATGGTGTTTGTTAATCAAATTGAAAGGAAGAGGATGATTAAAACAATAATCTACCTGCTAACATTACTAAGAAAAAACAAGAAAGAAAGGAAGAACGAAAAAGGGGGAGAAAGGAGGAAAAGAGAGAAATAAGAGAATGAAACAAAAGGAATTGGAAATTATGACAAGTACATGTTATGAACCAGCTCCGATTCGAAATTGGTGAACCACGGGTAAAAAGATCAAAGGACACAAAGGACAGCTCTGAGAATTTGATTACCACAATAGGAATTGCATGGCTTTGTCAATACATGCATTTGCATTTCATTCACACTAGGAGATTTCAAGTACCAAAAAAAAAAGGGTGCATTGGCATTGTTGCATTTGCATCAGGGATCATTGCATCTGCCAAATATTGAAAAATGTGAACATAGGAGATTCAATCAAAAAAAAAATGAAAAATGATGAAAAAGAGACAAAGAAAAGAAGAAAAAGGAAGAAAAGAATGAAGAGAAAAAGAATGAAGAGAAGGAAAAGAAAGAAAGAAAAGAAAAAAGAAAGAAAAAGAAGACCAAAAAGGAATTTTAAAGTTTCATTGCCTCTGCTGCAAGAGGAGCACATTTTCAGAAGAGGAATTTTAAAGTTTCATTGCCTCTGCTGCAAGAGGAGCACATTTTCAGAAAAAGAATTTAAAGTTTCATTGCCTCTGCTGCAAGAGGAGCACATTTTCCAGAAAAAGAATTTAAAGTTTCATCGCCTCTGCTGCAAAAGGAGCACATTTTCCAGAAAAAAAATTTTTTTTTTAAAGTTTCATCGCCTCTGCTGCAAGAGGAGCACATTTCAGAAAAAGAATTTAAAGTTTCATCGCCTCTGCTGCAAGAGGAGCACTTTTCAGAAGAGGAAATTTAAAGTTTCATCGCCTCTGCTGCAAGAGGAGCACTTTTCAAAAGAGGAAATTTAAAGTCTGATTGCCTCTGCTACAAGAGGAGCACATTTCAGAAAAGGAATTTGTTTCATCGCCTCTGCTGCAAGAGGAGCACATTTCAGAAAAGGAATTTTAAAGTTTCATCGCCTCTGCTGCAAGAGGAGCACATTTTCCAGAAAAAAAATTTAATTTAAAGTTTCATCGCCTCTGCTGCAAGAAGAGCACATTTCAGAAAAAGAATTTAAAGTTTCATCGCCTCTGCTGCAAGAGGAGCACTTTTCAGAAGAGGAAATTTAAAGTTTCATCGCCTCTACTGCAAGAGGAGCACTTTTCAGAAGAGGAAATTTAAAGTCTGATTGCCTCTGCTGCAAGAGGAGCACATTTCAGAAAAGGAATTTTAAAGTTTCATTGCCTCTGCTGCAAGAAGAGCATTTCAGAAAAAGAATTTTAAAGTTTCATTGCCTCTGCTGCAAGAGGAGCACATTTCCAGAAAAAGAATTTAAAGTTTTATTGCCTCTGCTGCAAGAGGAGCACGTTTCAAAAGAAAGAAAAAATTTTAAAGTTTCATCGCCTCTGCTGCAAGAGGAGCACGTGTCAGAAAAAGGAAATTTAAAGTTTCATTGCCTCTGCTGCAAGAGGAGCACATTTCCAGGGAGAATTTAAAGTTTCATTGCCTCTGTTGCAAGAGGAGCGCAAAAAAAAAGGAGAAAAACTTTAAAGTTTCATTGCCTCTGCTTCAAGAGGAGCACATTTTCAGAAAAAGAATTTAAAGTTTCATCGCCTCTGCTGCAAGAGGAGCACATTTTCAGAAAAAGGAATTTAAAGTCTGATTGCCTCTGCTGCAAGAGGAGCTTTCTCAAAAAAAAAAGGGGATGAGGTCGAACAAAATTAGTGTGTCTTTTGTCTTTGCTCTATTTCTGATGCTCAGTAATGAGCAAAGAGGGGCAACTGTTGACACCTAATTTTGTCTCCTGTATTATTATATATTTGTTTTTATGTTTATATTTGTTTGTTATTATTATTATTTTTTTTATTTTATTTTTATTTTTTATTTTTAGTATTATTTTTATGATCATTACTTTATTATTATTTTGCTTTTTGTTGTTTTTGCCGCCAGTTTCCTTAGGCTATCTATCAAACCCCATCACATTTAATGCTCCAAACCTACCCAAATCTGCCACCCATACTGCCGCCGGCGATCAGATCTTTCCCTCTGTCTCATGCCTCACTCGAATCATCTCCCCCACCCCGTGAATCTTGATCTAACAGTGGCTTATAGATCTTGTGACTCTGAAAGGCTAGGGGAGGAGGTTCCAAACGGGTTTAAGAAGAGAACCAAGCAAAAGGAAAAGGAGGATTTTTTTTGGCTTCCGAAAAAAGGAGAGACCCCAAAACCACAGAAACACCAACCCTCAACCATTCAACCGCCACCACCATAACCACTGCTCATCCTACCAACAATCGTTTGCCACCAAAGCTTCCATTCTACATTACCGAGACTTAAACCACCATCACCGACCATCAACCATCACTCAAATCATCATCACCACCGTTGACGAAACCGATCCCCCTAACCCAGATTTGAAAACCCCAACACCGAGATCTCCCAAAATCCTAGATCTAATATCTAAGACCCCATCACCTGCAAACAAAAAAGAAGTAAACCAGAAGCAAACCAACAACTACACAAGCCAAGACAAAACCCAGATCCAACCAGATTTAAAACAAAACACAAAAAAGGGAAACTTTCGGAGATAGTCAGATTGGTGAAGATGGAAGTGTTTTTGGGCTAAACGAGGCTCGGATCGGAATAGAGCAGAGGTAGCGGAGTGTTTTTTTTTACGGGGAAGGTCACTGGCGACCGACGACCGCCGTTCGCCCGCAGAAAGGAGCCAGAGAGAATTTTTAGAGCGCTTGAGAAATTTTTTTTTGGAATGGAACGGGTTAAAATGAGTTGAAAAAAAAGAAATGGCCTTTTATAGTTGAAGAAAAAGGAGAGGAAAAGAAAAGGTAAGAAGCTACGAGATCCGCGTGTAAACCTGGGACCCGCACGCCTGTTCCCGAGATCGCCAGAGGAAAAGAAAGCCCGTGTGATCGTCCGCCCGCCAAAAGCAAGAGGACCCGCATGCCTGGCTGCCAGCTTCACGAGAACGCCCATCCATAGAAAGGAGCGTGAGTTCAATAGCCCTTGCACGAGCTCGCCAGTTCAAGGAATTCGCCCGCCAAAGAAAAAGGGCCTAATCTGCGAGCACACTTGTCAGTCTACGTGTTCTTTAGTCCACTCAGCGAGTTCGCCCGCTTGCTCAAGAGGACAGGATCGGTGAGCTAGCTCGCCTGTCAAGAGCTTGGCCATTCCAGTACTTCGCCCGCCAAAGAGCTAGTCCACTCAGCGAGTTCGCCCGCCTGCTCAAGAGAGGCAAGATCTGTTAGCTCGCTCACCCGCTCAAGGATTTCGCCCGCCCGTGGAAAAAGAAGTAAGATCCGCAAGCTCATTCGCCCACTCAAAGAGCTCGCCCGAGCAAGGAGTTCGCCCGCCCGAGGAGGGTATAATTCCTTTTTTTAGTTTTAATTATCCATGCATTTGTTTATATATTTTAATGTATTGATAGAAAACAATAAGTAAACAAATAATGCATAAATAAGAAAATAAATGGAATTCTACCGATGATGGGATGTCATGAGACTCACAAGTAGTGATTTCTTGACTGATCCCTAGGTGAGAGGAATTAGCTAAATGTTACCAGAGGATTGGGATATTTAGCCAAATTTCTTAATATCAAGAGTTTCATCAACGAAATCAAAATAAATAAAAATTTCCTTTAAGTATCATATGCATCACGCATCTTTATCCATACTACATGTATACGATTAATTATAAAATAGCGTGAGCACCACCAAGGATGGGATGTCATGAGACTCACAAGTAGTGATTTCTTGACTGATCCCTAGGTGAGAGGGATTATTTCAAATGTTACCAGAGGATTGGGATATTTGATCTAATTTTTCAATAAACGGTGTTCATGTTGATTTTCATAATGAATCCCATTATAACAACAATTTTTCAAGCAAATACGCTAATTTTTCATATAATCAAAAGCCAAGACTATCTTCTTAAAATCCAAAGATACCATGTGGTTAGGATGGTACCGTTTTTTTTACGGGCGTTGTGGGGGTGCTAATCCTTCCCCGCGCGTAACCGTACCCCCGAACCCAAATTTTATTTTCGTAGACCAAAAATTATCTTTTTAATAAAACTTAATTAATTTTGAGATTTTGTTAGAAAGATGAATATTTTTAGGTGACCAATCACACCTAGTCAAAAAAAGATTGGTGGCGACTCCATTTGTTTTTTAAAATAATTTTCAAAATCGTCGAGCGCGAAGCCGTTACGACATATCCAATTCAAGTATTGTGATATTTTAATCATGATTTATAATCTTTTAATATTGTTTTGATCAAAAAATTTATTTTTTAATAAAATCACGATTTTTGAACATCAATAATTTTGTTAAAAGAAGTTGAAGATCTTTTTGCCGTAGGTATAAGTGATGGGCCTCATTGATTGCTCCATATCTATCAACACAAGTCTACTGCACTACACCTTCGATTGCGAAGATAGACTTAACAACCGTGTTGAAAACTTTGGATCACAAATTCACAAATCACGTTTCGCAACCCTTTTCCTGTTCTTGTTTACATGAAATCTCCTCTTTGGTCTTGGACTCATCGGTGGAATTGTCTATGTTAATTTAAATACTAGGAGGAGCCTATTATTGTAAAATTATGACTATTGCGATGATTGTTGAAGTTTGAATTTCAAAATTTTAGTAGAGAGAAATATAATAATAATTTGATATTAAACTTTGAAATACTTAGCTATTATTTTTAAAATATTGTAACTATTTATTGTACACCATACATATATATAGTTTATATATGATAAATTGGCAGTGTATAACTCTATATATACTGTCAATTAATTATAAAATGATACTTCTTTATTGAGTAAATTTAAAAAATAAGCATGTCCTTAAAAAATATTATATATATATATATATATATATATATATATAAAACAAATGTATATGTAAGAAAATAAGGTAGGAAAATCAAGAAAATACTACTAAATAGATATGGTCCAAATTCACATTATTTTTAAAATGATAAATACTTGTAATTCATTGTCAAAATAGTTTGTGAGAATGTATGTATAACAATAATTGTAAGGTTTCATTGTCTCGGTTTATCATGTCATACATGAAAATAAGCAGCGAATTAAAATCAACAAAACCAAAATCACCAGGATCATGCAACAAAATTAATTTCGAGATAAAATCTAACCTTTTGATGTATTCGTGTAGAAATGTTCGACTTTTGAATATGCAGCCCACGAACAACCCTCGATTTATCGTTAACTCAAGACTCCTAGCTGACAGAAGCCCTCTAACAGTATCCACACGAATAGAATGCAAAACAAGACCTTTGCCCGAGACAAGATGTGATCAGAAGCAAAGGGAGGAGGAAGGGAATTGTTTTCTGAGAGTGCTAGCTCTAAGAGGCAGAACGGCTATAAAATATATATTATGTTCTTCTATATAACTTTTAGACTTATTGTTGTTTTTATAGTGCCTCTTAACAAAACCCTAAAAAGGTCTTAGCCTTAGTCCAACTAAATTAGGTCTTTTGGGCCATTTATAATTACTTAATCCAAATCCAATTAATTGTAGGGCATACTCTAACAATCTCCCACTTGCACTACAACCAATTGGTTATGCATTTGAATTAATAATTT
Source organism: Heritiera fomes (assembly GCA_032173925.1). Taxonomy (NCBI): domain Eukaryota; kingdom Viridiplantae; phylum Streptophyta; class Magnoliopsida; order Malvales; family Malvaceae; genus Heritiera; species Heritiera fomes. The sequence continues at coordinate 30,956,997 of JAPDPM010000012.1, forward strand.
GGTCTGGCCATGAATTATTATATTAATAATTCATAATTATAATCTCATTATAATTGAAAAGACCAAAATACCCTTTAGTAATCTTGGGCTAAAATTACTATTAATTAAATCCTGAATTATAGTTGGAATAGGATTCTAGTCTCACTAGGAATCCTTCTTGTACTAGGATTCATCACATGGATCCAACTCCAATTACCTTATCTTGGTCATACCTTTATTATGTGTGACATTTTAGGTTTCCATTACATTGGTAGTGATTTAGAATCTCATTCATAAATCACAAGCCAAGATTGGCATCTAGCAATACATCATGGCTACCCAAGTAATGAAAATGTTGGTGAGTTGACAACAACCTTTCAATGAGCAATTACCGTATAATTAGATCCTTTTTGTCACCTAATATCTCAGTTGAACATAGAGTATGGAACGTGTCATCTCTATTAAAGTTCAACTCCATTGTTTCTCAATCTTAAGATAAATGATTTATTCAATGAATTCAAGATCTCATCTTAAATTTCATTTATACTGTGACCACAGATTTTCAATCATTAATCTCTATTGAGAGTCCTTGAGATATAAACTCTTGTTACCAAAAGGGACAAATCCTATCTTGATCACTCACAATCCTCATATGATTCATGATGTACCCAATTACTGTCTTACTTGCAACCCTTATTTAGCTACGTTTACCAGCATCAAAGTACACCAATCCACACATAGGATACCATGGTGATCTCAAGTCTAAGGATCACATATACCATTGCCATTTGAGAACATCTAATGACACTTAATGTAACAATCCACATAGAGTTCTCAAGATGGGTCAATCCAGTGTATTCATTCACAATGATCACTTATGTGTTGATCTGGATATCACCATATCCATGACTTATGAGATCAGTCACCCAAAGGAATCTAACACGTGGTAGTCTTACTGTATCACTGATGGGTGAATCCAATGTAATGATCCACATAGAGTTCTCAAGCTGGGTCAATCCAGTGTATTCATTCACAATGATCACCCATGTGTTGATCTGGATATCACCATATCCATGACTTATGAGATCAGTCACCCAAATGAATCTAACACATGTTAGTCTTACTGTATCACTGATTTCCCTTCTCAGTGATACTACGACTAAAGATATTTAAGAATAGTATTCTTTGTATTATAAAAATCTCATTATCAAAGTCACTACTTTGATTCCTTTGATACGAATCCACTATTCTGGGGACTTTATCATTTGATTATGACTTGATCAAATTAAATATAGTCAATAATGATAATTAATTGCCATATATCATTAAATAACTTAAACAATCACAATGTCATAAGTGTAATACAAACCCAAATTTGATTGGCTCTTAGAGCACACACATTAATAATCTTCCACTAGCACTATAGCCAATCGGTCATGTATCTAATACCAAATGACCTAACATGTGCATCATGCTTTTGTTGTGATAGTGCCTTTGTAAGCGGGTCAGGAATATTATCATCAGTGTGTATTTTGCATATCTTCACCTCGACTTTTTGTATGATCTCTCTGATAAGATGGAAGCGCCTGAGTATATGTTTGGACCTCTGGTGAGACCTGGGTTCCTTAGCTTGTGCAATGGCTCCATTGTTGTCACAATAGAGTGCCACTGGATCAGCAATGCTAGAGACTACTCCAAGTTCTATGATGAACTTTTTGATCCAAACAGCTTCCTTAGCAGCATCTGAAGCCGCTATATACTCAACCTCGATTGTAGAATCGGCCACTGTCTCTTGTTTTGAACTCTTCCAACTTACAACGCCACCATTCAGGCAAAACACATAGCCAGATTGTGACTTAAAGTCATCCTTATCTAACTGGAAACTAGCATCAGTGTACGCATTTACAATGAGCTCATTCGCTCCTTCATAGACTAAGAAAGCATCCTTAATCCTTCTTAAGTACTTAAGGATGTTCTTAACTGCTATCCAGTGACGCTCACCTGGGTAAGCTTGATACCTACTCACCATGCTTAAAGCATGCGAGACATCAAGCCTCGTACATAACATGGTGTACATGATAGATCCAATAGCTGAAGCATATGGAATCTCAGCCATTTTATCTCTCTCATCTTGTGTTTTAGGACACATTTCCTTTGAGAGATAAACGCCATGAGACATAGGTAAAAATCCTTTCTTGGATTCTTCCATGTTGAACCTTTTCGACACTTTGTCAATATATGTACTTTGACTTAGACATAGCAGCCTACTTGATCTATCTCTATAAATCTTTATTCTAAGAATATAGGCTGCTTCTCCTAAGTCTTTAATGGAGAAGCAATTCCCTAGCCAAGTTTTGACAGATTGTAAGGCAGGAATGTCATTTCTTATGAGTAGTTTGTCATCCATATATAACGCTAGGAATATGACAGCACTCCCATTAACCTTTTTGTAAACACAAGGTTCATCTTCATTCTTCATGAAGCCAAACTCTTTGACTGTCTTATCAAAATGAATGTTCCAGCTCCGAGAAGCTTGCTTCAATCCATAAATGGATTTCTTAAGTTTGCATACCTTATTGGCATTCTCAGGAGTGATAAAACCGTCAGGTTGTGTCATATACACATCTTCCGACAAGTTTCCATTTAGAAACGCGGTTTTAACATCCATCTGCCATATCTCATAATCATGGTATGCGGCGATAGCAAGCAAAATTCGAATGAACTTGAGCATTGCAACTGGTGAAAAGGTTTCATCATAGTCTATACCATGCCTTTGTTTGAAACCTTTGGCCACCAATCGGCCTTTATAGGTATGCACGTTACCATCCATGTCAGTCTTCTTTTTGAATACCCACTTGCACCCTATGGGTTTTACCCCTTTAGGTGGATAAACCAAGGTCCATACTTGGTTTGTAGACATGGAGTCCATTTCGGATTTCATGGCTTCAAGCCATTTCTCAGAATATGGGCCCGTAATTGCTTCTTCATAGGTGGTAGGCTCATCATTATCCATAAGCAATACGTCGTTGTGCTGAGTGGTGAGAAGGTTAAGCTTCTCAGGTTCTCGACGTATCCTATTAGACCTACGTGGGCCTTGTGTTTCTGGAGCTACTTCTTGTTCCACAACATCTTGTGAGACTTGCTCCTGTTCCGCTAAAGTTTCAATGACATTTTGTGGTTCTTGAACCTCTTCAAGCTCTATTTTCTTCCCACTAGTTCTTCTAAAAAGGAAGTCCTTTTCTATAAAGACATCGTACCAAGCCACAAACACTTTGTGCTTTGTGGGATTATAGAAATAGTATCCTTTTGTCTCTTTAGGATACCTCACAAATATGCATTTATTAGATTTAGGTCCTAATTTGTCTGAGACTTGTCTTTTGACATAAGCCTCACAACCTCAAATCTTTAGAAAAGACAGATTAATATTTTTTTTCAGTCCACATCTCATGTGGTGTCTTTTCAACAGCTTTAGTAGGAAAACGATTTAGTGTGAATGCTGCTATCTCTAAAGCATAACCCCAAAAGAAGACAGGGAGGTCAAATAGACTCATCATGGATCGAACCATGTCTAACAAGGTCTGATTCCTCCTCTCAGATACACCGTTCCATTCAGGTGTACCAAGTGGAGTGAGTTGTGGAACTATTCCGCACTCCTTTCGATGATCTATAAATTCTAGGCTCAAAAACTCTCCACCACGATCTGATCGGAGTGTCTTGATATTCTTGCCTAGCTGGTTTTGTACTTCATTCTTGAATTCTTTGAACTTTTCAAAGTATTCTGACTTGTGTCTCATTAAATAAACATAGCCATATCTACTGTCGTCATCAGTAAATGTGATGAAGTACTGGAACCCTCCTCTAGCTTGTGTGGTTAATGGACTACATACATCTATACGTATGAGCTCTAATAAACCACTAGCCCTTTCATTTGTTCCTGTAAAAGGGGCTTTGGTTATTTTACCAAGCAAACAAGATTCGCATACATCATATGATTCAAAATCAAATGAATCTAAGTGTCCCTCTTTATGGAGCCTAGATATGCGTTTCTCATTTATGTGACCAAGTCTACAATGCCAGAGGAATGTAAGGTTAATCTCATTACCCTTTGACCTCTTGGAATCAACATTGTATATGTGATTATCTAAATCTAGAACATACAATCCATTCATAATGGAAGCATTACCATAGAAAATATCATTAAAGTAAATTGAACAACTATTGTTCATTATTTTAAAAGAAAAACCTTTTTTGTCCAAATAAGAAACAAAAATAATGTTCTTGGCAATTGTTGGAACATAATAACAATTTTCAAGTTCTAGAATTAGGCCCGAAGGCAACGATAAATTAAATGTTCCTACAGCTAATTCAGCAACTGTTGCTCCATTTCCCTTGGCAAGTTTTCTACTCCTTGTTAGTCCCTGCACATTCATGCAAATGTGAGAACCACATCCAGTATCTAACCCAAGATGAAGAAGTAGACAAATTTATCTCAATCACATATATACATGAGATGGAAGTCTCACTTCCTTTCTTTTTCTTCAGCTCCTCAAGGTACACAATGCAATTTCGCTTCCAATGACCAGTCTTACTTCAATGGAAGCATTTTCCTATCTTAGCAACTCCACCAGATGGCTTGAGTTTCTTAGCCTTTTCCTTCTTGTTACCCTTGGGCTTGGGCTTGCCCTTAGGCTTGCCTTTGCCTTTGGATTTGGTCTTGTCAATCACCATAACAAAAGTAGGCCTTGACTTCTTCAAGTCCTACTCAGCAGTTCTCAACATATTGAGCAATTCTGCCAGTGTCTTATTCATACTGTTCATGTTGTAATGCAACACAAACGAACTATAGCTATCCGGTAAGGATTGGAGGATGAGATCAACTGACAACTCTTTATGCATAGTGAAGCCCAGTGCTTCCAGCCTCTCAATGTACCTAATCATATTAAGTACATGAGTGTGCACCGGAGCTCCCTCAGCCATCTTGCTCTGGAAGAGCGCCTTAGACACCTCATAACGTTCGTGCCGTGCTTGCTCTTGGAACATTTCCTTAATATGTTCGATCATATCAAACGATTTCATGTTCTCATGTTGCTTTTGGAGTTCAGAACTCATGGAAGCTAACATTAGGCACTGTACGTCAATAGCATCATCCAAGTGCTTTTGATAAGCTTGCTTATCAGTAGTGGAAGCATTCTGTCGAGGTTGAGCAGGGATAGCATGCTCTAAAACATATAACTTCTTTTCTTTAGTGAGGACTATCCTCAAATTTCTGTACCAGTCTAAACAGTTTACCCCAACCAACTTGTTATCCTTTTCAAGAATAGAACGAAGGGATAAATTGTTGTTTGTCATGATAATTCTACAATCATAAAATATGCAAGTAAGTAACATTGTGATTAAAATCATTCATTATGGTCTTTTAATTAAATAAATTACTCCCACTATTTTCCTCAAGCTAATAGCCCTCACTATCAACTTGGGAAGCCTTTTCGCCTAGACTTCCTAGTGGACTAGGATCCATATTTGGTCCCATTATGACTTTAGCTCAGCTAATGCATCCAATGAGATTATTTAGGTAGACAACTCTTGTCAATTGCATCTCATGCAACTCCTGGATAATTGGGTGAACAACTTTTGTTCTAACTCATCATATGAGTTAAAGCCCAACTTATGCCTCTAAATCGTATTAGGTTTGACTGAGCCAATCCCCTAGTTTGATTTAGTTAAGTTTGACCCAATACATTGGAGATAACTATTATCTCATGCAATGTGAATTCCTAAGGTAGGTATGGCCTTGACTGAGCCAAAGTAGCACAATACCGAACAAAGTCTCTTTCACATGCATCGTATTTGAAGGCATCTTTATTTGTTATCTTTGACTTAATATTTATTTTGAGGGATTTTTAATTTTACCGTCTCACCTAGCATGTTTTTCTAACATATATATCAACATATATATATATATAAGTAAAAACGTAAAATTAAACGTGACATGGTTATGGCCTTTCTATTACAAAAGAACCTAGGGATACTTTATTTTTCTAAATGCCTTCTCCTCGATTTCCCTTTAAGCGTCACCTCAATTCGCCTTGGTTCCGAATCATCTTGGCTCCAAATATTGTACATTTTACAAGATAATCCTAATTTATCTATGTAACTATTACATAAATAAATTACAAATAAATCAAGGCTCACAGGCCCAATTTAAATTTATTTAAATAAATTACAACCCATGTAAACCTAGGCCCATAACCATATACCATGCAATCATCCATATCACATAAGAATCAAGCATCAAGCATACACAGTAATATCACATATTAATTTGCATGCTTCCTAATTAAAATCTAATTTTAATTAATTATGGGTATCAAGGGCTGTTTTAATTTAATTTTAATTCTCAAAATTCAATTTGGGCTTAATTGAAATTTTAATCTTATTAAAATCTCAAAACCATTGGATAACTCTTATCTATTTTAAAATATTTTATTTTAAAACAAAAAAAATTATAAAGATAACTCCTTTTGAAATTTTAATCTCATTAAAATATCAAAAGTTATGGATAACTCTTATCTAATTTAAGATAGAAAATAATTTATTTTAAAACAATAATTTTATTAAGATAATTCCTTTTGAAATTTTAATCTCATTAAAATCTCAAAAATATTGGATAACTCTTATCCAATTTAATACAGGATATATATTTTATTTTAAAACAATTTTATCAAGATAATGTTTTTGAGATTTTAATCTTATTAAAATCTCAAAACTATTAGATAACTCTTATCCAATTTAATAAAGGATTTTATTTTAAAACAATTTTATCAAGATAATGTTTTTAAAATTTTAATCTTATTAAAATCTCAAAACTATTGAATAACTCTTATCCAATTTAATAAAGGATTTTATTTTATTTTAAAACAATTTTATCAAGCTAATGTTTTTGAAATTTTAATCTTATTAAAATCTCAAAACTATTGGGTAACTCTTATCCAATTTAATAAAGGATTTTATTTTATTTTAAAACAATTTTATTAAGATAATGTTTTCTTGAAATTTTAATCTTATTAAAATTTCAAAAACCACTGGATAACTCTTATCTAATTTTATTTTAAAAATATCTTCTTTAAAATATATTTAATTTAAAACTCTTATCACGATAACTTTTATCCTAATTTATTTTATATATTTTGAATAAAATAATAACAAGTATTAAATTATTTTTTTTGCAAGGGTGGCAACTACAAGATTGCCTACAGGGTTTTTTTTTTAAAATCTATAATTGTCTTACAATTATTTTAGGTCGCCCAAACGAATTTTTGAAAATTAAAATCAGATCTGTAACAACTTACAATAAAATAGCATCATCATGAATCAAATTCGCTATCCCGAAAGCTGTTTGCATACTGGCTCTGATACCACTGTAAGGTTTCATTGTCTCGATTTATCATGTCATACACGAAAATAAGCAACGGATTAAAATCAACAAAACCAAAATCACCAGGATCATGCAACAAGATTAATTTCGGGATAAAATCTAACCTTTTGGTGTACTCGTGTAGGAATATTCGACTTTTGAATATGCAGTCCACGAACAACCCTTGATTTATCGTTAACTCAATACTCCTAGTTGAGAAAAGCTCTCTAACGGTATCCACATAAGTAGAACGCAAAACAAAACCTTTGCTTGAGACAAGTTGTGATTAGAAGCTAAGGGAGGAGGAATGGAATTGTTTTCTGAGAGTGCTAGCTCTAAGAGGCAGAACGACTATAAAATATATATTTTGTTCTTCTATATAACTTTTAGACTTAATGTTGTTTTTATAGTGCCTCTTAATAAAACCCTAAAAAGGCCTTAGCCTTAGTCCAACTAAATTAGGTCTTTTGGGTCATTTAAAATTATTTAATCCAAATCCAATTAATTGTAAGGCGTACTCTAACAATAATATCGAAAATAGAAGGAAAAAACGTGGGAAGCTGTAGTCTATATTGCTTTGTTTTCTACCAAAGAATTAACATTAGTATTATTTAGGAAGATCGTGAAAGGCTGTTGGTCCCATTTGCCATTGCCATTGGGGTATCCTACCAATCTTTATTTGAAGTTGGGCTTCACTTCACATTTATGATTGGAAGGAGATGAGAATTGAGATAACATTGACGCTCTCATCTCTCTTAATTAGTTCAAAACAATGGCTTAATTACTTCGTTTTTAAAGTTGTAATTGTAAGTAAACAAATCATGGATGGCAACTAAGGTTGAGCAAAAGTTAACTCAAATCGATTTAATAGATCAAAGATCAGATTTTGTCAATTTCTTTCAGTCAAAAAATTAAATTATGAGATCAAATTCGTAGATTAAATCTGATTTTTATAGATATTTTTTTATAAATGATATCAGTAGAATTGATTGAATTGATCAATCATTTTTAACATACATTTTAAATATATTATATAAAATATAAATAATTAAATAAATTTAAAAGTATCATGTATTGTTGAATTTGAACATAAGAAGATAGAAATTCGAGAACTATGAAGTATATATGTAGCGGTAAAGATAAAAAATTAATTTTTAGTCAATTGGTCGAACCGAATCGACTTATTTCTTTTCATGTTTTCGGTTAGTAGAATTATGTAGGATAATTTGGTTATTTTTTTAGGTAAATTAGTTAAGTTTTTGTTTTGTTACACCAAATTGGTCAAAAAACAAATTGTTCATCCATAATGGCAAGTAGAGTACATGATATTTGTGGGTATTCATATTCAAACTCAATTTTATTTCATAATACCCAATTCAATTAACTACTTGTATTTTTTTATGTTTACTACCCAAATCCTAACCATATAATATAGAGAATATATGTTAAGTACTCGAACCTTTTAAATACTCATTTATTAAGTATCAATTTTAATGCATATTATTAATAAAAATTAAATTAATAAATTTAAATCAACCCATAACAATAAATTAAAGTTAAAAATCATAACTGTAAAACTAATAAGTTAATTTAATTAAGTATTATATTAATAATAAATAATTGTAACGGACCTTTTTACCGAAAATATAAACTAAATTTTTCCTTTTTATTTTACTTGGTTGGATTGTGCATAGTGTCTCATACTTATTTTTAAGCTAAATTTACATTAGCTAAATCAATATCCATTAATCACTTTGGTCCCGATTTAAATCTACTAGCTAAGCATGCAATCAAAATTTTAGAATCATTTTACTTAACAAAATATATATCCACCAAAGTGGCATGCATCATTATAAACCATAAATATGTCATGTACTTCCTTTAATTACATCCTCATACTATAAAAGTATTGAAAATATAAGTTTGAATAAAAGATGAGAAACTGTATATTATATACTTTCAAGGGAGGAACAAAAGCCTATAAGGACATGATAGAACCCTTTGTATAAGCTACTATTGCAAGTAATCTGAAAGGGTGAAGAGGAGGGGCGAGCTTATAAAGCCCAATAAAAAACATATAAGAGACAGATACCAAAGTTCTAAATGCAGGTTTTCTAAATCATTTATTAAATCTTGGAGTTGGAGTTCATACGATTCGAAAACCAAATTATAAACACCTAATTTTGTCCAGATTTGATAAATTCGAAAATTTAAAGATCGAATCTCATGCATTGGGATTGACTTAATTAAGTTTAAATATATTTTTTAATTCAAATTCTCAATAAACTCAAGTAAATTTTGGGTTATGTGGACTTTGTTGGGTTTACAAGCATAAAAGCCCAATTTAAGTTCCATGGGCTTGAAGGCCCAAATCTTTTGGTTATATTTTATAATTTTGTTTTTGTTTTTATTACTTTAATGAATTTAATTAATTTTAATTTTAAAAATATCAAAAATGGTAGCACCAACTTCTGCCAGCTCCTCTCCGAAGGCTGTCCATCAGCCATTGCCACTACCAATTCTAGTCATCCAACCATCAGCCAGCCACCTACTATGCCTACCCTATCCCATCATAGCAGAAACCCCATATCAATCCCTTCTACAAAAACCCACCATTCTTGGCCTAAAGGAACAGATCCTCGACTCACCAAAAACCACCATAGCATCATCCACTGCCCTTTGAACCCACAAAACACCATTGCCATTTTCAGCCCCTAAAATCGCATGTCTCACTACCCGAAACCCCTAGCAACCACCATCAGCAGCCAAACACCTCCAAAACTCGAATCCTAAACCCCTAAGGGAGCAAACACACACCATCAAATTCACACACAAACACACACACACACACACACACACACACACATACGTACAAGCAACAACCAAACATCATCAACCAAAAAATAATAATAAAACAAAACAGAAAAGAGGGGTAAGGAGGCTTTCTGTTGAAGTCAGATTTAGGGGTTTAGGGTTGTTTTTGGGGGAAACGGAGGTCAGATCTGGGTAGAGGAGGAAGAGAGGATCGTTTCCAAGGCCTTGGAAGACCACTGGCGACCGGTGCACGGTGGTCGGCAGCCGTTAGGGGGCTGAAGGGTTGAGAGAATTTTTTGTTTTTTTTGAAGTTTTTTTTTTGGGAAACCGGTGAAAATGAGTGGAAGAAAAAAAAGTGGCCTTTTATAAAGTAGCAAAAAGTTGCGTTTTGAAGCCTCTAGGTTTGCCTGTTGCCTCGACCTAGATCCGAAATCCGCGCGCCTGACCAGCAGCCGATCAAGATTCACACGTCGCCCCATTGCCCGACTCGATACCTGCATAACCCGACCCAAGCTTGGCTTGTTGAATTGGACCTTGGGGGCCTTTTTGTTTTGGGCTGTCAGTTGGGCCAAGTTCAAAGGGCTCCCTTGGGTTTTCTAAAACCCAAATATGTTTAGGTATATTTTTTATTCCTCTTATTTATTTATTTATTTATTAATTTAGTATTTATTTATTTATTTTGTTAAATAATTTATTTTGTGTTTTTAATATACTTTCATAATATATATATTTATGTGTATATAAAATTCTCTAGAATTTATAATAGTTTTAAGTTTAATCAATTTAATTATTTTGGAATTAATTTTAACAAATAAACAATATAGTTTTTAAATAAATATATATATAAAATGTATACGTAAATATATAAAATATATATAGTTTTAAAACATATATATAAATATATATATATATAAAATACATAAATAAATATATAAAATATATATAACCATATAGTTCTTAAAATAAAAATAAAATTCTTGTTAGACAATTTACTATAAAAAATATATTTTAGGAAGCTTAAAAAAATAAATAAAATAAAATAAAATGATAATAAAACAAAATAAAATAAGCATGAAATACCGATAATGGGATGTTACGGAAGTCACAGGTAGTGATTCCTAATTGATCCCTAAGTGAGAAGAGTCTACTAAATGTTGCCAAAAGTATTGGAATATTTAGTATGATTTTTCAATAATTTAAGTTTTTATTAAAAATGAAAATGAATAAGTTTTTATAAAAAAAACAAAGCAATATAATTAGATAAATAAATAATAAAATTTAAATTTAATTAAATAGTTTCCCGATAATGGGATGTTATGAAATTTACAAGTAGTGATTTCTTAACCGATCCCTAGGTGAGAGGAGTCCGCTAAATGTTACTAGAGTATTGGAATACTTAGTGTGATTCCTCAATAATATTAATTTTTATTAATAAATAAAATAAAATTTTATAAAAAAATTATTATACAAAAATTATATATGTAACATTTTTTATTTGTCTGCATCATGTGCATTCATAATAATTTTCGAAGCAAGTGTGAATCATTCCGAGGATGAGATTCTATAGAAGTCACAAGCAGTGATTCTTAAGAATTCTCTGGGTGAGGAAAATTATTTCAAATATTACCAAAAGTATTGGACTATTTGATTTAATTTTTCAACAGAAGAGGTTCATGTTTATTTTTCAAAAATAAGATTTTTAAAATGTATATAATAATTTTTAATCAATTATACAAGTAATGTGAGCCATTCCGAGGATGAGATTCTATAGAAGTCACAAGTAGTGATTCTTAAGAAATCTCTAGGTGAGGAAATTACTTCAAATGCTACCAAAAGTATTGGAGTATTCGATTTAATTATTCAATACAAAAAAGGGTTCACATTCATTTTTGAAAAATAAAATTTAACCCTTTAAAATAAAACAAAATGATTTTTACAGATAAAAAATGACTTTTAATAAAAAGAATAAAATTGATTGTAATAAAATAGGAATTATTTTTAAATATTAAATTAAGATCATTTTATTAAAACAAAAAAGGATAACACTTGATTAAGATGGTACCATTTCTTTAACGGGCATCGTGGGAGTGCTAATCCTTCTTCATGCGTAATTGTACTCCCGGATTCAACTTTGTTTTCGTAGACCCAAAATTGTCTTTTTAATAAAATTTAATTAATTTTGAGATTTTGTTAAAAAGAGAAAGATTTTTAGGTGACCAATCACACCTAGTCAAAAAAGATTGGTGGCGACTCCTTTGTTTTTAAATGTTTTCAAAATCGTCGAACGGTTGAGTTTTCGGACGAAATCGCTACGACACAAATCATGCTTATGCAATGCATTGGAAAACAATTCATTTAAATTATAATAAAGCAAATAAATTCATAACATAAATATACATATCATACTTAGTTTCAGTACAAATAGTCGAAATAAAACCATATCGGTTTCAAAATCCAAAAATCAAATGTTCAGAATTCATATTCGAAAATAAGTACGAAAAAGCATACACACACTAAGCATGGAGACATATTAACGACTAAGTAATAATCATGTAATCCAAATATTTTCGTGAGGGAAAGTGCAAATCGAATAGACATATGGCTATAGTCCAAAGGGGGTCCATAGTGAGCATTAATCAGGTGTCAACTGAGCTCGCTGTGGACTGGATCAAGGTCACAAAGCTCGAAAGTCAAATACTACTGCGGACAGGATCAGGGTCGCACAGTACTCCAAAAGTTCTAATACTACAGTGACTTTAGTTAGTCATGTCTCAAAACATTCTTATATATAATTTTGAAATCAACATGGTATTTTCAAACTTCACAAGTTTCACAAATGAATATATATATATATATATATTCTTGCAAACGTAGATAATTCATAAATATTCGTAAATATTTTATAAAAATACAATACTTTGGTAATTTCCATGAAAGTCGGTGTTTCATATAAAAATTCAATAAATATTCAAAATCATGCTACTTCACATTTTTCCAAAACAAAGCTTGCTAGAAAATTGCTATTTTCAAATGGTTACTTAAGCTTTAGCTTAATTCACAAAACAAATATTTTCACAAAATCTGGTAGCATAACGACTTAATTTTCTTAAAACCTCTTGCAGGGAAAATACAGTTTATAAAACCCAAAGAAGTTAATTTTAAATTTATTCAGTATCTCGTACATTGCTTATATATATCTCTTACCTAATGTGCACCACAAGTATTGGTATTGCACCCTTGTATTTCTTGAGCTTTCTATCACTTCTAGACTTCCTTTTTCTTTAGTCTTTAATTTTAGGGTGTTATGTGTCCCCTACTTTTTATCATTTCCTCCTACATTAAGGCATAAAATTAATAAATTTTATATTATTGAATCACCTTAAAGAAATTTATATTTTAAATTCTTCCTTAAGTGCATTACCTTGCAACTATATCTTGGTTGCCACAAATGTTCTTTCCTCACTCAACCCTACATCAAAATTTATATTTTACCTTCTTATTTCACCCTACATTCATCATTTAAAAATCTATAATAAAATCAAATCCTTACCCCTTGTTATCAACCAAAATCGAGAGCCCTTTTATGCAGCTTGGATCCTTATGGTTTTGGAGCTGCTATGGACATCAAAATGCAGCCACTGTCTTGGTTTCAGCCTCACTATCACTGATCAAATAGCTATAAACCAAAGCACCACACGTCCCTTGCTCAGTTCCAAAACCAGTCTAATAGCTCACTGTTTGAAGCTTTTAATGTCAAGTTTCAAGAGCTATTCCAACAGCAGCTTGCCGAGCCCTGTTTCTCAACCAATTCCCCATTAAAATCCTCTACTTTTGCACCTAACAAAACCCTTGTTCTCACCCCATTTTCAGCAACCAATATAAGCTCTAAAAACACTACCTAAACAGCCATCCAAAAACGCCATTTTCAGTTTTCATTTCTTCCCCATCGTGGCTCCCTCAGTTCAACCAAAATGCCATTGCCCTCTGCTTATATTCAGCTCAGTATTGAGCTCCAATGGCAACCTTGATCAACGCCTCAAAATCATCACCGCAATGCCCTGCCTAAGCCACCCAAACGCTACTATCACAACCCCATATTTGCACCGAAAGAGCTTCAGCTGATCGCCTCTTTGCTTCAATTTCTCTTTCAAATTTTCTTGGTTTGGAGCCCCATTTCAAAGCGGCATTATAGTTCAATTCATGCTACTGTTCCAGTCGAATGGAACGCTAAATCAGTAGCCCCAAATGGCAGAGTGGTGTGAGCTAAACAGCCTCTTGTTTTAGCCTCTGGTCAGTACCCAAAATCACAACCTTCACTCCCCTAAAAACGCCACCTTTCAGATCTGTCATTACCCCTGTTGGATGCTCTGTCCAGCATCCTAAAAAAACTCCAATTCAATCTCGACCATACCCTAAATGGCACCAAAACTCAGCATTTTAAATAGCACCTAAACTAGTCCTGTTCGCCATTGCCTTGTGTCAAACTGAGAGGAAGAAATCCCTAAACAGTCGAAGCAACAAGGCCTGCAGTTCCCCTGCCCTTACCACACGGTTTTGCACCCTCTTCTCTTTAATCTAGCAACTTTCCAAGTGCTCTTGGTGGCAAACAAGGGTAAAGGCAAGGTGAATGAAGTGGGGTCAAAACTCTTTCCTTAAAGCTTGAAAATAATTCCCATTTTCTACTGTTGCCTTCCACGTTCCCCTGCCTCTCATTCCTCTCAGTTTCTCTCCAATGTCCAGCAATAGCGATTCTCCTCTCTTGATCAGTTCATGGCTTTAGCTCCTGCCACCGAAAAGGGCCTATGTTCTTGTGCCAAAATGAAGCCCTTCTCCCTCACGTTATCTGCTTCACTGCTGTAGGCCGAGAGTGAAGCCTCTTTTGTAGCAGTTCAGCCTTGAATTGCACAAATAGTTTCAAAAGAAATTAATGGTTTGGTCCTTATCACAGCCCCTACAAGATCTCTTCTGCAACCCCTGTTTCAGGCTATACACAGCCTTCTTTAGACCAACAAAAAAACTAGCCGATCAGCCCTGTCTTAGCCTAGAGAAACCCCTGGTCTGAACCTTAAAAAAATCAGGACCAGTGTCCCTCTGTTTCATGCCTCCAGCAGCCTACAGCCGCCCTTGCACACAGCAAAATAACCTTCACCTGAACGCCCAGCTACCGCTTCATCAGTTTCGATTTTTTTAACTTCCTTTCCTTATGTGATCAAGTTAGAGAAAGATGGAGATGATGTTGAGATGAGAATGAGAAATGAGAGAAGGAGGGAGAGGGAGGAAGAAGCAATGGTGGTGGAGCGTGGCTGAGTGTATGAGGCGGTGGGGAATGTGGCGAGAGAGACAAGAGTGCACTGATAGATGGCGATGGTGAGGGATGAGGAAGACGGTAGAGAGAATTGAAATAATAAAAAAAAATAGAAATGGTTGATGGCGAGGCAGATCTGCCTCTCTGACGTGATCCGTAAAATATAATGTTATTATATATATTTTTTATTTTTTATATATATTTATATATATTTATTTAATTTTAATATATAATATACCAAAATATATATGTTTATTTTTCATTTTTATTATTATATACTATAAATGTATATACTTGCAGAAACGCCTATATATATATATATATATATATATATATATATATATATATATATATATATATATATATAATATATATATATATATTTCATTTATATACTTATGCATTTATGTTTATATTTATTTGTATGTACATACATCTTACTTATGTGTATAAATATAATTATATATCAATATATATATTTCTATACTCATACATATTTATTTGTATATGTATTAATTTATTTTCTTTATTGAAATAATATACATATATCCCAAACTTATATATAATCTAAATTATATATATTAATTAATTATTGTTAAATGTACTAACTTCACTTTTCTATGTCATTACTTAAAATAATATAGAATTTTAGAACACTCTTAATGCTTAGTTTATTTAATTTTTTCGTTTATATACAAACTCAACATGAAAAATTAGCAGTTTTCACAATATGGCAATAACTTACAAATTTTATATTATACTTAAAAACTATTATTTATAATTGGATTCTATAAGTGGGTACTCCAAAGTCACTAACTAATCTCACGGCGGATAACATTTTTTTTTTCTAAATCAATTTGATTAATCAAATAAACAAGAGAAACAGAGTTTAATACATTTTTAGAGAAGTAATAAGAGACTTTTGCAAATACATATCATCCTGAGCCAACATGCAAAGGGCGAACAAAAGTAAAAAGAAAAATCAATAAATATTTCAAAGCCATGACAAAGAAGTATATATCAATGACATGCCAACCTCAATAAAGAAAACGGGAAACTATTCGAGTTTTGCAAGCCATAAATGGAACTCACAATACCAAAAATTTCTACGGACATTACTCCAAAAATCAATCATGAGCCACTACATGTTAAAATTATCAGCTCGCTCTTTTTTTTCGATCTTCATCAACTTGGTGATAATGATTTCTTCATCACCCTCCGTGAAGAACTCGAGAAGTTTTTCAAGATCTTAAGTTTTCATGGCCTTCTTTCTGTACAATTTTAAAACCCAAATTTTATCCGAAATCTATTTTAAATTACTCTAATACTATTTAATAGGATTAGATAATGCAGGGTACCCATTTATAGGTAAAAAATCAGCTTGGCCTTAACAAGAAGCATGGCCTTGTGGTTTGTAACAAATCAGTTGCATGTTTGAATTTTGTGCAATGGTTAATATTTATAGTTAACCATTACAACTGGAAAGGAATTTACCATCTTCATTTATTTATGTATTTATTTATTTATTTATTCAGTAGTACAATACAAGTGGATTTATTCTTTTCACCATTGCAATCTCAAAAAAGCAAGAGCAGAATCGTTGTTGAGTCCCAAGGAGCAGTAGGAGTTGAGATAATCCTTTATCAAGGTTTCCTCCTACAAAGGTGGATTATTTGCTGATAGCAATTCCTTTATGGGGCGATAAAGCTTGTTGGAAGGTTGAAAATGGGTTCTGAATATGCATGCCACTGATATTCTTGGGCCTGCACGGTTTGTCAAAGCTCTGTGCTCAATGCTTTTGAACTAGTCATCGGAGATTAGCTGCAATGGAAGAGTAACTGAAATTATATCCCTCCTGTTGATAAAACCAATAATTTGTAGTGTTCAGAATTTTTTCTAATTTATTTTCAAAAACCCCCTTTGATGGCCATGAAATAAGTGAGAAAGAAGAGAATTGTTCATAATAAATTGGTTAGACAAATCTTATTTTTAGTTTGGTGTATTTACGATATTTCAAACATATTTTACGTTTAATGACACTAAATTTATATTTATTCACGTGTGTTTATGTTAATCTTATCATATGATCAAAAATTGTGATTTTACTGGAAAATTCCCTATAATTGTATACATACATGTAAGAGGTCGCCAATATTAACTGTGAGAGATCCTTCCATTGGAGTGATATCAATCCAGTGATCTTGGACTCTTGGTGGAGAACTTGGAGGCATCCAATTTGATCTTGTAAAACGATTGTGAGGGAGTCACAATTTGATCTTGTCCTATCAGGTTCAGGGCAAGCCGGGTAGTACTGACAACCAAGGGCATGTCCTTCCATTCCATGCACCCCATATCTGTCAGGTGACCAGGATTGAGACCAAGGGCCTCGGACAACAAGCCAAAAATAATTTGGCCTAAGCTCAAAACATGCTCTGAGTACTCCATTAGTATTTCTCTGCATTTCAATGTCATGAGTAAAATTATATCAATACTATTCTGACAAAAACATGAGTAACTATGTCTACGTGCAAGGAGAGGATTTGGAGCCATGACACATAACAAAAGTGTCCCTCCAGCTTGCAGCTTTTGAGCTGTACAAATCGTAGTTACTGGTTAATCTCATTTTTTTCTCATTCTCACGTGAGTAGAATTTCATCTTCACCTCTTGCGGTTGCTCATGGAATCTACAAACACCTGCAATGGCCTTGTTCATCACGTGTTGCGGGATGCCATGGTTTATAACCTGGAAGAATCCCCATTTCTATGATGCATATCTGATCTTTTCCACAATTTCTGTATGTGCAACAGCATCTAATTTGGCATCTCTTAGATTTATGATAGGAACCTGAAAACTATCTCCATGATCATTTAGCTTTGCAGACAGTATATCTTCAGGTGGCATGTAAAAGATTTGAGGAATTGTAAAATGCCGGCTTTCGTGTCATCAAAGGCCTTCAGCTCTTTTGCTCTATCATAATCATGTTCTTCTCTAGCTAAAACTTTCAGTTCCATTTCTGCCAATGGTATATGCAGAACTTCTTCCTGAGAAGCCTTGGTCAGCTAGGTTCTGGCTTAAAGTGAAAGAGACAACTATCAAGTATATATGTATGCAGATGTTCATCCACATAACAAAGCAAGCCAATCATTTAATATTCGCCAATTCAGCAGAAGGGGCTAAAAACCAGCTAGTAGCTATACAAAGAGATACAAATTAATTAAACATAGACATTTTCAGGCCCCAGAGGGGTTAACAATTAGTTTATCAATCGGATGGGTCATCAAGACACCAAGAGAAATTCCAGTCCTCCAAAAAAATGACACCAGATCTTCCAAGATAAATCACAAAAGATGAAAAGATGCTCGATAGTTTCACTGTTATCGCAAAAACTGCATTTGTTGTCCTTATCTAGAAGACAGCCTCTTTTCTGCAAGACATCAATAATAGGAATGGAACCATGGATAGCATTTCGACAAAATAACTCCACCTTAGGAGGAGTAATACCTTTCCAGACAAGGTTTTCAACAGCAAATTCAAACTTCATTGAGATATCAATAATATTTCTAAAAGATTTGGAGCTATATGAATCATTAGTAGTATGAGCCAAATGATTCTGTCTTTCACACGAGGAGTTAACGTGATGAAACTTAGCAGGTTCATGAAATGATTCCACTGCTCCTTTTCCCAGCCAAACAGAGGCCTCCTTAAAGGAATGCTCCAAACCCATAAGCTGCTAGACCAATTACCATATTCATTGATGAATCCGCTCTTATTCACCGCGACTCGCAAAAGCATAGATTCTTGGAAAGGAGTTTTTAAGGACCAAGCCTTGGATCCATCTGTCCGTCCAAAAAATGATTCTCGAACCACTACCTGGAGGTCCTGGACAAAAAAGAAAGCTAGAATTTATAAAGTCAGATAAATCACTCCTGGACCAATTATTTTGTAAGTCTCTCCAAACTCTGCTCATTGAACTCTCTTTGTAAGGTTTTGGGCCTTTTGGCCATAAATCAGATATAGAGATGTAGTATTTTTTACAGATCTCCTGCTTCCATAAAGTTTGATTCTCAAACCCAAAACGCCATGGCCATTTTAAAAGGAGAGCTTGATTACAAAATTTGAGATTAGAGATTCCCCAACCCCTATTTTTCCTACTTCTGCAAATTAACTTCCAATCAAAAAACTGCATCTTCTTTTGTTATCAGAATCTCCCTACAAGAATTGCCTTACAAGGAAATATCTGTCTCTAGTCAACTCGACATGTCTTACAAGGAAATAACTAACATTTCAAGTCATTACTAACAGGGAAGTAGTAGGAGATGTCCCATTCAACGAGTTCCTAACTGAGCCAAGAAAGGTCGTTTAGCTTATCTTTTCAGCATCTTGATAATAATACAAAAGAGATACTGTGATAATCATAAATTTTTCATTTATTGAAAATTACCAATATTGGGGATTTAAGGAAATAAATAAAATTGTGAGAACGAGATATTGGTGAAAATTCCGAGAATTGAAGAAGTGACGGATCGAGAAATTCGAGTGAAAAAAATTAAGTTGGAAATAAAATAAGAAATAAAGGAAATTTAATTTGGATAAATGGAAATCCAAATTAAATAAGAAAATGAGAAATGAAAGAGAAATACATTTATATAATTCTAAATTATATAAATTTAATTTTAAATGAATACATATGTATTGAAATACTATATAGTATATATTAATATACAGAGGTATATATAGATAGGGATGGCAATGGGTACCCTATAAACGGGTACCCGGTGCTACCCGACCCATTTAAGTAGGATTAGGGTAGTGTATAATCGGGTTCGGGTAGGGTTCGAGTAGTGAAATTACTACCCGTTACGGGTTAGGGTAGGGTTCGGGTAGTTACCTTAGGGTACCCGCTACCCGAACCCGATTATAAATAATAATTAATTAATACAATACTTATATTTTTTATATATCAATTATTTATTATTAACGTTTTATTTAATTAAATTAAATCATTATATATTATAATTATGATTTTTAACTTTAATTTATTTTTATGAGTTAAATTAAATTTATTAATATAATGTTTTAATTAAGTTATTCTAAAATTAATTTTAATTTTAAATTTAAAAATCAAACTTTGACTTAATAAACGGGAAGTTAAACGGGTTCGGGTAATTAAACGGGTATTTATATTTTATAGGGTTAGGGTTCAGGTAGCATAAATAAAAATAATCGGGTAGTTAATCGGGTTAGGGTATTATTAAAGTTAATCGGGTTCGGGTATCCCAAATCTAGCGGGTACCCAACCCGTTTACATCCCTATATATAGATATATATACTATTGTATAAATTTAAATAATACATATGTATTAAATATAACATAATATGGATATATAAGTATATATAATATATATGTGTATATATATATGTATATAATTAAAAAAAAAAGGAAACAGAAAATGAAATGAAGAAATCGGAAAACTCCTGATTCTTCCTCCCCGAGTGGTAACCGGCCACTGTCACCGGAGAAAGAAAGAGAGAGGAAGGGAGAGACGGCGTCGTCGGCGAAGAAAGGAAGGGAGGAGGATGACCGGCGACGGAAAAAGGAAAGAAAACGAAACAGAAATCGGTGGAAAAAGCCGAAGAAGAGAGGAAAAGGAAACGGCGGTGCTGGCCGGTCTTGGCACCTCCACCGCCACTCGAACCTCAGCGGAGGTGAGGGGAAGGAGAAGAGAGCCACCGGTGAGGCCAACGACGGCGGAGTAAGGTCGAACGGAGGAGGAGAAAATCGAGCCAAAAACCGAGTAGATCCGCCACCGTGCCACCGATCCAGGCCGAACGGAGGCCATCGGCAACTTCACCTTGACGCCGGCTAGCTGAAGGTAGGTTGAACTGCCGGAGAACCAGCCACCGGAGGAGAATCGGCGGTGAGGAAGGTAGAGCCGGTCTGACTGGTCTGAACCGGTCAGACCAAGGAAAAAAAAAGAAAAAGAAAAGAAAAAAGAGAAAAAAGAAGAAAAGGAAGAAAAAGGAGAGAGAAAAAGGAAACTTCCGGACTTCGAAAATTTTGAGAATTTTGAAAAATCCCGAAAAACTCAGAAACTCGAGAATTACGGGAATTGGTAAGAAATCTCGGAAAGTGTTGAAAATATTTAAATTATTTATTTATTTAAATAAATTGAGAAAAATTCTAAAATTTAGAATTTGGTTTCCAGAATCGTTCTCGGTGAATGAGACGATGGAACCGGGAGAGGTGAACACAAGCAAGACCTTCGAGAGGCAGTCGCCGACCCGAAACAGGTAAGGGATACATGTGCCGCCTGTAAGGATATTCGGCCACATGTTTTAAATTATGCATTTAATTTATAAATGCAATTTATAATGATTGGTTTTGAAATTTGTGGTGATTTATCGGTTTAAAATTGTGGTGAAGTACCGGTTGAGAAAATAGAAACTGTTTTTTCCGTGCAGGAGGCTAGCCAATCGACGGCCGTTATACTACCGAAAAATTATTGAAAAATTACCGAAAATCATCAAAAATCATAATAAATGATTTGATTTCACGAGAAACGATTTTCAGCACGAAAATCGAAAAATCAAGTGTTTTTCATAAAACATGAATATACGAAAGTTTAAATTTAAAATATTCATATTTTCGAGAATGGTGAAAATAAAATCACCGAAAACTCATCCAGTAGGTGATATTTCATGTAAAACGAGATGAAATGTGAAAAGACACCAAGTGAATATTTTATTAATAATTCTTTAAATATTCACTCAATTTCTTACAAAATCCTTACGATTTTAATTATGGAAATAAGTATTGATATAATTTCCATAAAGGATTATTTAAAGACGAAAAACCGTATTTTGATACTAGAAGGTCTCCACACGTGGTTATAAAGAAAAACATGGTACTGGGATTATCGGATTTGGAAAATAAATATTTTATCTTTCCATAAATTAAGGAAATATTTGAATTAAATCCTGATAACTTTGAAAACCATGTTTTGGATAAAAAGCACGAAAAAACGTGCATATGTGTTTTACGATGGGAAAAAGGACAGTTTTGCCCTTTATAATTCACATTGATGATTTTGCGAACTGTTTTCACCGTATGGAAAACATGATTTATACCTTTATGAAATGTTTTGAAAAATGTTATTTTATTTTATAAATTTCATAAAGGTGATGATATTTACATGTGAGCCTTATGGATATTTGTGAAATGATTTGATTTACGGTGTTTAAAATCCATAAA
Organism: Heritiera fomes; assembly: GCA_032173925.1. NCBI lineage: Eukaryota > Viridiplantae > Streptophyta > Magnoliopsida > Malvales > Malvaceae > Heritiera > Heritiera fomes. Next base: position 30,979,762 of record JAPDPM010000012.1, read on the forward strand.
GGCTAAGGTATGGTTTTTACACTGTTTTGAGACTTAGGCCCCGAGCTTCATGCATCATACCATACTGTCACTGTCACGTGGCTGATTGACTAGCTAGTCATCAGCGTCCCGGATTATCGCCTAGCAAGCGTACACCGAAGACATATTATAGATCATGGCCATAGATCTCATTACTGTTACTGTGTCCCTAGTGGACGAGATAACATGATTTGATTGTAGGGTGATGCCTAGTCTCACTTACTGTTTACTGTTTACTGAAAGGATTTACGGAATCCTGTTTACTGTACTGAACTACTGTACTGTTTACTGTTTACTGATGAAAAACTATACCAAAACACTGTTTATTACTGAAATGTACTGTTTACTGAAATGGTAGCCACTGATTACTATTTTACTGAAAAAGAAAGCTACCATTTACTGTTTACTGAACTGAAAGCTACCGTATACTGTTTACTGAATTGGTAGCTATTGTTTACTGTTTTCTGACTAAACCGTATCGAAATACTGTTTTACGGAATATTACTGTTTTACTGAGCTATAAGATACGGTTTTACTAAATTGTAAGGTACTGAATTAATAAATAGTACCGAAAACTACTATTTATTGATCCAACGGTTTTGGATATTTATAAACCATTCTACTGTCACGTGTTTTAACTGTACTGACGAGAACAGAAGTAAACCATTATTTTACTACTGAACTGTCACGTGTTTTAAAATATACTGAAGTGAAGAGACATAAATGGTTTACTTTACGGAAACGAATATTATATCGTTTTGAGAACAATTGATATAGTACTCTCTACAGTTGCTTCTAGGTTCCGGAACAAGTCAGGTATTTTAAAATACCTGCCTTACTCTATCTGGATCCCTAGCCAACTGTAGTGTCCTTCCTACATGTGAGCCTAGAGCCTACTAGGAAGATTTTAAAGAAAGTGAAAAAAATATTTTCAGCATATAGTTAACCGAATATCAAGTGTAGCATATAACTCTCTTACTAAGCCGTGGTTTGCTCACTCTCCAATTTTAACATTTCAGGTTTTTGATGATTGTAAGATCCGAGGATTGTGGATCACGGCTGTACACAAAGGACAATGTGACAGGCCGACTGAGATATATGAGGTACGATCATTTATTTTCTGTATTTAGACATGTGTACAGTACTACTTGCTTATTAAGTAAGATAGGGGATGTATATAATATTTACAATGTTACATAAAATTGTTGAACATTAAGTGTAAAGTGAAGTATCACAGACAGCCCAACCGAAAAAGTTGTATAGAAATAAGTGAAAAATGTGGTAACGGGTCGTTACAGATACCCTCCAATTGTCATGTCAATAGGGATTCACAGGGCACTTGAATTAACGGAATCTATGCACGCTATAATTACACATTATATGCACCATGAACATACTTTTTGCTTTCCAAATTATGTTGTGTTCTATGCTAAGTCCATTTGAGTTGTGGCCCTTAAAGCATAAAAGGCTTTGAAGATGCATCATGATTTCAATTACAAAGAAGTTCACTATGTGACATCCTCGTCACTACCCATTTAACATATAACTTTCTTTTTCACACATATAACATTATTAGGCTTGTTCGTCAAGGTCATTACTTCTTCTTACACTAGGTATTAACTAGCTAATCGTAAGGATGTTGAATTCAAGTAAAGCATAATGATTAGATTTATACATATCATTACAAAGCACAGGATCTTACATAGCTTACATAACTTAATCCCCTAAAACATTATATATTTCACTGTACTGTAGCACTGTCTGATTTACATAACAACATGAGTATACCTTCACGGAGTATTGGGAAGCGTGTCTCGAAGGTACACCACAATATCCCAAAAATAAGCCCCTCTATCTGGAGTGGAATTCACTTTAAGAAATCTGAATGAAAAATATTGTAAAGGGGTGAGTTTACATAAAAGAGCGTACTATGTCACTATATGCTGCTTCCCTACTTGGCTCAATAATGTCACGTGGAAACCTTTGAGTTTAGCAAATACCATGTCGATAATAATCAAATCTGATAACTCATTTTCATATAGTCAAATAAGTCATATAACAGATATTCATGTAAATCGGATAATGGCATATGCATCATCATATAATACTCTTACATATATTCAATTACTTGCACATGCCTTAAATCACTTGAAATCACATATACTGATATCTTTCAAATAAGATGGAACTATTAACATGTCAACAGAATCATGCACTAGATAATATCCCGTGAGGGCAGGTGGCGTACGGATTTAAGGGCTAGGAATCCTCCCTTAGCCAAACATATAACATAGACAATTGGCCAAATGTCGATAAGCCACAGTGAACACTAGTTAAGTGACATCTGTGGCACTGAGGATCGAACTAGGGTTCCTTAGGAATGTACAGATACAGATACTGAGGACTTCATCAGAGTCTCTCAGACAGACACAGATAATGCATGATCATCAAGCAGTCCATAGTCTCAAAACATTTGTCATATACTTCTTTGATAATACTATTGTACTTATTTAAAATAGGCCTTAAAACCTCATTTACAAACAGGGCAGTCGACTGCTATCACATTTCCTGATTTATCGAAATTATTTTCTTGTTTTTTAAATCCTCGATATTTCAAAAATCTGAAAACACATAAGGTAATCGACTAGTCCCATATAGCAGTCGACTGGTTTTGAAACAGAATGCTTTTGAAAACAGGGCAGTCGACTGGTCCATATAACAGTCGACTGTTTTTGCAAACAGAATGCTTTTCGAGTAAATAGCAGTCGAATGGTTTAAAACAGAATGCTTTCTGGAAAATAGCAGTCGACTGGCTTATAAAGCAATCAACTGGTTTGCATCGGTTTCTAAAAAATTTACACTTTGGTTATCTCTAGGCAGTTGGCTGCTACTTAAGGCAGTCGGCTGCTCTAGCAAATTAGTAACTAGGAGAAAAACCCGAAATTGACACTTCCTACACTTAAATCAGCTTTTGTTTCATCTCAAAAACATGTAAATCATGCGGACATAGCCACCCTACATCCGTTACATTTATTCCTTACCTCAATTAACTCCGAAACGTAAATTACTTGGTTGCACCACTTCTTTTCCTTCACTTCTTCGAAGCTGCACATATCATAATAATTCTAAACCTTTAAAAAACCTCTATAAACATGCTGTACCAACTCAATATGACTCCAAACCATAGACAAAATTAAATGAAATCACTTTATTTCTTACCTTTATTAATCACCAAAATAATAGCAATTTAGATCTCCTCAAACACTTGGATTCAGTCTTTCATATTACACATATAGCTTGAGCTAGTGGCAAGGAGCGATTTTCATTAAGTGAGCTTAACGATTCGATCACTGAATAAGGGTGTTTGTTAAGGTAACTATGGTGGAAAACTTTGAGAGAATGAGAGGAAGAGCAATGGCTGTTGTTTCTTGATGGAGATGAAGATGACAAGGCAATTTCATTAAATGCATTATTATCCATATACTCACCTTTTGACCATTGATCATTTGACCACTTAATTGTCCTCCTTTCTTCATATGCCATATGTCACATATCCTTTAATTACACTAAAATTATGACATTTATTTTCTCATACTCCAAATATTCTCACAATCTCAAAATTCATTCCTTGACCATTTGATTATCAATTTTCGTTATTTCATCAATGTCCCATATATCATTTATGCATCAAAATTTCATATTTATTTACATCATTTAAGCTGGAATACTTAACAAATATGGGAAAAATTACATGAATTTGAGGACTTCACACACTAGCACCCATGCAATATGTTTATTCAAGCTATTAAAGTTGGGGTTTCCTTATTGAGGATAAATAAAAAAAATAAGGAAAGAAAAGGAGCTTGAAAACTGAAGGCTTCTTAATCTTCTTGAATCACATGAGGGCATGTTCTTAATCTTCTTGAATCAATAGTGGAAACATTTTGTGGGAGGATTGACGTGCTATAGATCAAATTTTAGTCTCATTTACCAAACAATCTTGCTGTCTAGAATTATTCTTCATTCAATGATGTTAATGTTGTATTGAAAATCTCCTTAGTGTGGATGGTGTGCTGCTGCAAGCAAGTTGAAGAAGAAATTTGGTAGGCAAGGCACTTCCAGGAAGCTATCTTAAAAACAATAGTTTCTCCACAAGTGCAAATGGTTCAAAAAACATTGTTCCTAAGATACAATGCCTACTCTAAAAGAAATTCAATTGCACTTTGAGTTTCTCTCTTGAACTCACTTGAACCAAACCAAAGGAAAAAAAGTACAAGAAAAGAATTTGATTTTGAGTGAAAGAATATAGAAGATTGTGTTAAATACCATGTAAGTAGCAGTATTTATAGACTCAAAACGGTGTTATAAACACCCTTTCATGATTAAACATCATTTGAATGAAGAAACAAGACTTTTGGAATAAAGAAACATGTCCAACTGACATATTTTTTGAGTTTCCAAAATAGGAAGTCGAATGCAGAAGAAGGGGAGTCGACTTCTTTAGTATATTTTCAAAACAAAACATAACTTTACTTGGGGCAGCTGGCTGCCCTTTTAGGGTAGTCGACTACCCTATATGTAAGTCAAATTCCCATGCGAAAATTATTTCCAGAAAGCCCCGACACATAAGGCAGTTGAATGCTCTTTTGGGCAATCGACTAATCAAGTATTTTCTTTATTCCAACTCATTTTTCATACTTCCAATTTCATTTTCTTTAACATATATGCAATCTAAATGATTTTAAGATATAACTTTAGTAATATATACAACAATTAATTGTGATGTTATTTTCTTTTTTAGATTCTTGGTTGAACTGTGATGGAAATATAGGGAAGATGTTGCTTTATTTGGTGTGTCATGTTCTTGGTCATCTTAATTTGTTTTTATATTCTAAATCGTACCAATCTTGTCTTGGTCACAATCTCATGACATTGCTCTCTTAATGCCTTTTTTCATGTTATAAAAAAGATATGCCCTTATTTTCTTTGTGTATTCTCCCAAGTTGTAATGAATATTACCTAAGAATTATATGAACTATTTGATTTGATTTCATAAGACCATTAAGCTATTTCTTTATGAGACTAATCTATAAACTACTAAAGAACAACATTTAAGATTATACTCCATGTGGTTTATCGACCGTTTAATACTTTTATTTTGCTTGTTTTTCAAAATTTTGTATCTTCTTAGATGGCTTCATCTAGAACTACTGATAGAAATTTCGTCTTTGCTGTTCAAAGTAGATGTTTCATTTAGAATTTTAGATCATATTTACCTATCTCTTTTCTCATTTCAATATTTTGGTACTAAAGAAAGTAACTCATGCATTTTGATTTTAGAAATCCATAGGGTAATCTCATAATGTTGATTTATTTTATGAACTTTCTTTCAATTTAATCTACATATTGGTGAAACAAAAGGTGTCTGATCTTGCTGTAACCTATGACTAAGCTGGGATGATGAGTTGCAAAGTGGTTTGTGATTGGATAGGTAGGTTGTGATGAAGTTGGGATGGTAGGGAGATGGCATGATAGGGCAATATTTTGTTTTGCTCTGGTTCGATAATGGTAGATGGAAAAGTTGTATGTATGTGATTAGTTAATGATTTAAGGATTGTGATGTGAACGATTGTCTTACCAGATTGAATGTTTGTTGTTTGTGATGATTATGTATTTGTACTGTTTGGTCGTAACAATGTGTCATTAATGAATGAAAATTCTCTGCTTTTCAAAAAATATCTGAAGTTATTAAACTTAAAACTTATTTTGTTGATCTTTTTTCACTCCGCAACAAGGGTATTACCTAGTTAAATAATGAATATTCATTTTAACAAATCATTAATAATTTTTGTAAATGATATTTTTCAAATATATGATTTGACAATATTATTTAAAGGTAAAGAATATATACGGACTAATTATTACTTATTGATATAATTTTTTTTTGATGAAATATTGATATAATTTTTAACTCTTACAAATGATATTCTTCCAAATCAAAAAAAAAAAAAAAGGAACCCAAGGAGCTCAGTAAAAGATACGTATACGTATAACAATAACCTTCAAGCTTTGTTCTTCTGGGCTTTCTGTAACGCCCTCGGAAGCCGGATTTTTGGGCTAACTTTTTCTTTCACTTCCTATGTTTGTCTCTCGCTCAGTGTAGCTAAAAACCTAATGAGTAGTCTTACTCTCATATTTGTTTAAAACTAGTTGTCTAAGGTCCCAATTTAGTCTTCTAGTAAGACATGTCGAAAACGACACTGAAAGACTCCGCCCCTATTTTTAGTCTAGTATCCATCCCCATACTAAGTACATCATCGTTTCAACCTGTAGAAATTTCAAATCTCCATGTAACTTCTAAAATATTAGACATCTAAGTGATTCAATATATAAACATATCGAGATGACAACTTAACTATGAATCACAGTATGTTTACAGACTCGATATCACCTAGTACTTACATCCCGAATCCTATTCACTGTGTACACAAAAGAATTTAGTCTGGGATATAAACAAAAGAACAAAAGATTATACCTTGGCTAAACTTTTTGCAGCTCGACAAAAAGACTCTCAGTGCACCACGCTCGTGCTGAGTCTACCTGAAATAATCTGAGGTGGAAGGGGGTGAGCTTTGGGGAAAGCCCAGTAAGAAAGCATACGCTAAATGATGTTAGGTTTCTACTATGTTAAATGCATGTGCATGCGTGAATGAACGTGCCCAAAACTCATGCTCAAAGATGATTATTTGGAAATAATACCAAATTGATAAACCATAGTTTATAAGCTATAAAATGTTATGCCAAGTAATTTCAAAACAATTTAGTACTCAAGCATTCACCGAATCAAGATATACATAGTAGTAGTAGAAATGATACATTCGCTCGTCTTTGTAACAGTATCGTAATATACATTTAAAAACATTTACATGAGACGAGCATTAGGAGATTCGGTAATGTAACAGGAATCTTTGGAAATATAACCAAGAAGCTTTCTATGAAAGCATCCACTGTAGCTAGCAGTGGTCGGTGTCCCATACCAGGGCTCTATCCATGATCATGAATCATCCCAGCACCAGTGATCATCTGGTAGCTGAGGTACAAGTCACGACTAGTTGTCGGACAATCATACGTAATTACCGCTACCCATTTGCCACACAGGCGGGATCCATGACGCAATTACGTATACGGCGCCTCAATGCCACATAGGCTTACTGAATGCCACACAGGCATAATAAAACGCCACACAGGCGAGTGCCACATAGGCATTTCCAAGTGCCACACAGGCATTTCCAAGTGCCACACAGGCATTTCCAAGTGCCACACAGGCATTATACATCATCACATGTATCATGAGTCAAAACTCGTTTAGAAATATATCTTACAAAATAGGTTGAGTACTAAAGGCATAAACCGTCTCACATACTTATAGTTTTAAAAATTTAGTCGTACGAAGTCTCGATAACAAATAGCAGTGATTAATATGCATGAGGTTTTAAAGGCATTTAATAAATCCAATTTAATATCAAAAAACTTATTTAGACAATTTCTAACGAAATTTCGGCATTATAACGGCATAGGTAGAACACTACCCAGCGTCATAACCACAAATCAGATACCTGTAGAAAATTCAATCAAGCAATATATCTTCTATACACCAATTTCCAATACACATCCAAATCCAAATCCAAGTCCAAATCCAAAACGTTATGCATTTAAAACTCAATCCAACGTATTTGTACATTTAACCAAGAATGCATTTAAATCCATAAATATTAAATAATATTAATTTAAAAATGCATAAGCATAGTAGACTAACAAGCATTTACCATATATTCCCTTACCTTACGTTGCACGACACCAAGATTGGTAACGCTACACTTGCAAGCTTTACCACTTTAGCATTTTCTCAAAATTTTTCTTCACTTAACCTTTTAAGGCTCATCAAGGCGAGCACACTTGTTCTTGCTCTTCTCCCTCTTTCTTTAACCATTGTGTTTTTCCAAAACACACTTACAACTTAAATTTCCAGCCCTCCTAAAAATACACTGCCGTGGTATTAATTTGCCATTCAATAGATATATATATATGTGTTATTCTCAATAACATTATAATATTTAGTCTAAAAATGCATCAATTACTCATGTCGCTTAACCATCGGATAACTACAACATTCATACATGTCATTCTACTAGTCTTCCTTTAATTATGAAGAATTAACATGCTACAAATTTAAATAATCCTAACCAACGTCCATGAACATTACTTAACCATAAACTGTTGTATATAAATTTTTCCAAAGTTCGCTACACACCACGATCACTTCATAACATAAATTTAACATGCACTATTGTGGTAATTAACTCATAATTTCATTAACTAAAATGTAACACTAACTATATTTAAGTTACTTTATAATTCAAAATTTTATTACTAAACAATATAAACATAGCAAGTCTTGTATAAATAATCTTACCTCTTTCAAGCATATATTTATCTTTACAAAAGAATACATTCACATTCTCAAATAAAATTACTCCAACCAACAATATGTATATTACTTACCTTTAAGCCGATTATATGAAGCATTCTCAAATCTTCCTTCTCTAAGAATTCCCTTGAAACCTCCAAGCTGAGTTCACTCCCTTGCACTTATTTATTTATTTGCCTTGTTCTTCTTTTCTATTTCAGCTCCTTTTCAGCACCCTATACACCACATATTTGTTCCTCCACGCCAAGCTTCCCTCTTCCTCTGTTCATCCTTAATCACACACCAAAAGACTCCACTTTAGACACCAAAACAACCTATGTACAAGCCACATTTCAGCACCCAACAAGGCTCTCGGTACAGCCTTGATCAGTGGCCACTTTCGTTCACTTTGTAATCTTAAAATCAGAACCCAAATGCCTCCTAAAATCCCCTGCTACTGCTGCCCTATTTTGGCCTGAACAGCAGCCAACACGGCAGTAGGTATAGACTCTTTTCCCTGCACCTACAGTCGCAATTAGCCTTTGAAACACCGTTGGAACGCCACTGCTTCAGCTGTTTCCCTTATTTCTTTCCTTCACCAGCCCCTGGCCATAACTTATCTTCTTTTCTTCTTCCCATCTTCTCCGTTTTGGTTCACCATTCAACCCTTGAACAATATCGAGCCATGCTTCAACCCAGCCGAGACATCCAATTGCTGCAGTTACTTTCTCCTTTCTCTCGGTTCAAGCCCTATTCTTAAAGCAAAATGGGTCCCCTGTTCTGCTAGCTTAGCCGAGGAAGAGAGCTCCTCAATTGTAAATTTCAAGACTCCCACGTTAGTGGGAGTAGGTGAGGGAAGATTGGCTTCTTCAAGAAGCCAATCTTATATTTTATTTGTTTTATATTATTATTTAATATATATATTTGTTTATTTCAAAAAGGTATTATTTATATTTTTATTCTTCTTTATATATATATACATATATGAAATACATTTATATATTAATTTCCTTCATATCCTATTATTTATTAGTATACATCCCAAATTAAATCCCTAGGATATTTTATTTTATTTTATTTATTTATTTATTTTCTTATCTTTCATTTCTCTTTATCCAATTATTATCATTTTTGATATTTCTATCCACTAAACTCTTATGATCACTTAATCCTTATAAATTCTTAAATTTCTTCCAATAATACACTTGTCTATATACCAAGACAATGAAATTTGCGGATGTCACATTCTCTCCCCCTTAAAGAATTTGGTCCTCCAAATTCGATGGAAGTACTTTTAAAATCGGTGGTGATACTTATCTCTGTCTTGCTTTTATTTTGAAATTTCAAATCATAAACTAACCTTAATTTCAAATCAAGATTTGACTTTATCCACAAATCCATAATCTAGGAATCCTTTCCTAGTAATACTCCTTTGCATTATATATATATATATATATATATATATATATATATATATATAGCTCAAATGCTCCATTCTTAAACAAATTTCTTAGTAAGCATAGGGTATAACCCTAAGCATGTCAAGCTAGGATCATTAAAAATAAAAGTGTATAAGGCATTAACAACATATTTTCTTGTTCTCATCACCCAAATTGTCAAACAATCTAAGATATTCCAACAATTACCACAATCACATTAAATCAATAATTAAATTCATTATTCACCAAGTTCCAACAAAATCCAACTAGATTTAATCTGTATTCTAAGTGTATTTTAACATGGTAAGAATATCTCTCATAATCTTTCACATCATTCCAACAATGCTTCACAATATCCCAACACATTACAATAACCATCAAACTATTTCAACAACCCTTCAAACTCATTCACACAACCTTTTGACCATACTCCGTTATTGTTTCATCATTATTTCATTATCAATCCTCGGTTATACTCAACATTTCGTTCCCACTAATATTATTCATTCATAACATTTTAGAACTTTCCAATAAAATGCCATAATATCATAAACCAATCCAATATATTACAATATAATACTAGCGCAATCTTATAAAAGCATCTTTCATAGTTAGTCTCCATCTCAAAATTTTCAATTTCCAACCATTTCCAGTAGCATTCCGCACTATTCAAACAATTTCCCAACGACAACTTCAACAACATTCAAATCAATATCACACCAAGTTTCAACAATATTTCAATAATGTTATATCAAGTTTCTGATAATATTCTAGTAACATCGAAGTAATGCTTCAGTAGCGTTCTACAACATCAAAACAATTTCCAATTGTAAATAATAATATCTAAAATAAACTCATACCTATAACAATATAATTCTAGCTTTTACCTTATGTAAGTATCTTACCATGCCATTTTTCCTAACTTTCACATCTTTTTGTCAGATCCAAAGAGTCTCCAAAATTATTTTGCAAGAATCACTTTCTATAGTGTGTCATATTGAATTTCAACTCTATTAAAGGGAAGTTAGGAGAGTCCTTATTTATCACCTTTTCTTGATAAGCAAGAAATGCCAAATTTATCAGCTATAATTCTTTTACGAGAGTGTTAACGTGCCATAGATAATCTAAAGATTCAGAGTTTAAGTTTAATTTTCTAGCATTTAGAGATGATATGAGCGGATGCATAGAGCCTGAATTTAATTAGGGCAAGACCTCATTATAAAAATCAGGAGTTCATCTTTCCAAATAAGTGCCTGCCTTCCAGTAATAGGGCTTAGTCCCATGGTATTTACCACAACGCGGGTAGGGTTTAGGTCCTCATGTGGTAGAAGGCTTAAATCTCTTAAGTTGTGGCATTCCAACTCTCTTCATCCTTGGACCTTATCCTAAATAAGTTTTCTCTCCTTAATTCCTTATCTTTGCTTTATCTTTGTTTCTTACAGCCTTGGTCCGTCTTTGTTAGAAAATTTTTAACCTTATACCTTAGCTTTTCTCATCTAAAACAAACACATGATAGCTATTGTTGTAAATAAATTCAGCTTCTAAACCTTCGTAGTCCATCTTCGCCAACCATGGAATGAAATTTGCTCCAATCTACACTCGCACTTACTATACTTAGTATACAACTCTTTTCTCTAAGTGTTTGAGGGACAATCTATAAGTATTGAGCTTGTTCTTAGTGGGGTATAGCTAAGTTGAATTCTAACGAAAATCCGGCAACATAACCTTTTAGAAAAATAGAACCTCCTGCAGGTAGTTTATAATAAACCATGGTCTAATTCAACAACTTGATCCGCAACAGTCCCAAATAAATTTTTAAATTCACAAATCAATCCTCAATAATTTTTGAAATCCACAATTAATCATAAATCACCAATGCTCAATACATTTTGTAATTTATAATTTTATTCGTAAATAAAAATATGACACCATCCCCAACTTAGCATAGATTTCTTACACATATCCAACATATTTCCAATCTTAAATAATTCATGCTTTGTATTCCAATCCAAGTATACTTTAAAATCCTTTAAGGAGTCACTCTGAGTGTAAAATCATTGACTCAATTCACCACAATCCAAATACTCTTTAATATATTTACTTATATATAAGTACACATATTTATATATGAATTATGCCTAGAGAAATAAAAATAATAGCATGGCACAAGACTACCACCTTGGCATGAAACTCTCATCGACATTTATCGTCACATCCGCAATTACCCAATATATTTCCTTCAATCATTGATACATATATATGTATATATTCATCCACATAGTACCTTCAAAACCTTGAAAATTCAATATATTAAATAAAATAATTTCATTAGCCACATTCAAAATTTCTCAATCATATGATTTATATTTACTCAATGTATATGTGCGTGGTACCAATATGGTCAACCACAACTTATTAATGATTTTCTTATCTCTTTATGCCAAAGCTTAGTGCTTTGCAACACCACATGCACTTGACAAATTGTCACTTGTTTCTTTTTCCTAGAATTATCTCTAGGTCGTGAACCTATATAGGCTCCTTTATGTTCTTCTCCACTTTGGAATAGCTATGTCAACTCACTTTCCTTAGTGTTTCTCTACAGTTAGATGCCAAATATCAATCATTGCTCTAGCATATATACACACGTATATATATAAATAGATCAATGTAAAGGAATTATCTTTACTCTTAGACATCACCTTAGCCGAACTATTTTACCAAATCTCCACCATGCTTTTCAACGAATCTTACATTATATCTTATTTTTATTTCAGCATGTCATCAATATTTCATTACATATATATATATATATACACTTTTAAACTCACTTTGGATAGCCTTTGCCATTATTCCTTATATTGGCCAAACTTCATGCTTCTTGTTTCCTTTAGTCTTTTGGCAGCAACTACACCTCTAAAACAACAGCCGAAATATATATATATATATATATATTTTTACTGCTGTTCTCTTTCAGCTTCCAGTAGCAAGGATCAACACTTTCAGCTCCCTCTCCTTGTTGTTTCTGCTGCAACCGCACCTCCATCAAGTTCTTTTCTTCTTCCTTTACTTTCCTTCTCCCCTAATGCCCACGGTTCCAACTGGTTGCCGTAAGCTCCTATCCTAGCTCTAAACAACCCCAGTCAATGCTAACTTCCAGCTACTGCTGCCTTACAGTGGCAACAACTCCTTCCTTTCTTCCTTCAACCAGTAGCCAGCTCAATTCCCCTATTTTTGGTCATGAAACAACCCTTATTTGGAGACCTCTCTCAGAACCCAAATCGACACTCTGTCAACACCAAAAGAGGCCATCCTTAAACCGTCGGCCGTCACTCTATTTTTTTTTTCCATAACCGATGTAAAAGCACCACTAATTGTGACTCTCTCTATATCAGGCAATTCTTGGCCTTATAGTTTTCCTTTCCACACTTAGAACAAGCACTTGTCTTCAAGTAGTTGAACTTAATCCCATGATAATTACTACAACACGATGAGGGTTTAGATCTTGATGTAGTAACAAGCTCAAAACTCAAGTTGAGGATTTACTATTCTCTACCTCCTCTTGGGGTTTTATTCTTAACAGACTTCTTGTTTCTAAGCCACATACTCTTTCCCTTGCCTTATCAACCACCTTACTCGCTCATGGAGGTGATACAATTTGAAGTTGAGGCCATTATAAAGGAGAAAGCAGTGGCGGTGAGGTACTCGTGGATGTCAGGAGTTGTAACCAAAATGCCAAATAGACATGACATTAAGAGCATTATCTTCATGCTGTAAATCGGTCAATCAAGTATTGAAACTATCATGTCATATGAGCAGGTTTTGAGATGAAGACGACGTCCACCAATCCCACTTATCTTAATTCGGGTTTTCTTAGATCGAAAACGAGCATCCTAGCATGCTTTTCAAACACTATTTGCAGTTTATATCCAGACAATACACAGTGATTTGGGATGTAAGTCTAATTCTACCTACCTACACCGACACGAGACTAGACAAACTATGCTCTGATACCATTCTGTAACGCCCTCGGAAGCCGGATTTTTGGGCTAACTTTTTCTTTCACTTCCTATGTTTGTCTCTCGCTCAGTGTAGCTAAAAACCTAATGAGTAGTCTTACTCTCATATTTGTTTAAAACTAGTTGTCTAAGGTCCCAATTTAGTCTTCTAGTAAGACATGTCGAAAACGACACTGAAAAACTCCGCCCCTATTTTTAGTCTAGTATCCATCCCCATACTAAGTACATCATCGTTTCAACCTGTAGAAATTTCAAATCTCCATGTAACTTCTAAAATATTAGACATCTAAGTGATTCAATATATAAACATATCGAGATGACAACTTAACTACGAATCACAGTATGTTTACAGACTCGATATCACCTAGTACTTACATCCCGAATCCTATTCACTGTGTACACAAAAGAATTTAGTCTGGGATATAAACAAAAGAACAAAATATTATACCTTGGCTAAACTTTTTGCAGCTCGACAAAAAGACTCTCAGTGCACCACGCTCGTGCTGAGTCTACCTGAAATAATCTGAGGTGGAAGGGGGTGAGCTTTGGGGAAAGCCCAGTAAGAAAGCATACGCTAAATGATGTTAGGTTTCTACTATGTTAAATGCATGTGCATGCGTGAATGAACGTGCCCAAAACTCATGCTCAAAGATGATTATTTGGAAATAATACCAAATTGATAAACCATAGTTTATAAGCTATAAAATGTTATGCCAAGTAATTTCAAAACAATTTAGTACTCAAGCATTCACCGAATCAAGATATACATAGTAGTAGTAGAAATGATACATTCGCTCGTCTTTGTAACAGTATCGTAATATACATTTAAAAACATTTACATGAGACGAGCATTAGGAGATTCGGTAACGTAACAGGAATCTTTGGAAATATAACCAAGAAGCTTTCTATGAAAGCATCCACTGTAGCTAGCAGTGGTCGGTGTCCCATACCAGGGCTCTATCCATGATCATGAATCATCCCAGCACCAGTGATCATCTGGTAGCTGAGGTACAAGTCACGACTAGTTGTCGGACAATCATACATAATTACCGCTACCCATTTGCCACACAGGCGGGATCCATGACGCAATTACGTATACGGCGCCTCAATGCCACATAGGCTTACTGAATGCCACACAGGCGAGTGCCACATAGGCATTTCCAAGTGCCACAAAGGCATTTCCAAGTGCCACACAGGCATATCCAAGTGCCACACAGGCATTATACATCATCACATGTATCATGAGTCAAAACTCGTTTAGAAATATATCTTACAAAATAGGTTGAGTACTAAAGGCATAAACCGTCTCACATACTTATAGTTTTAAAAATTTAGTCGTACGAAGTCTCGATAACAAATAGCAGTGATTAATATGCATGAGGTTTTAAAGGCATTTAATAAATCCAATTTAATATCAAAAAACTTATTTAGACAATTTCTAACGAAATTTCGGCATTATAACGGCATAGGTAGAACACTACCCAGCGTCATAACCACAAATCAGATACCTGTAGAAAATTCAATCAAGCAATATATCTTCTATACACCAATTTCCAATACACATCCAAATCCAAATCCAAGTCCAAATCCAAAACGTTATGCATTTAAAACTCAATCCAACGTATTTGTACATTTAACCAAGAATGCATTTAAATCCATAAATATTAAATAATATTAATTTAAAAATGCATAAGCATAGTAGACTAACAAGCATTTACCGTATATTCCCTTACCTTACGTTGCACGACACCAAGATTGGTAACGCTACACTTGCAAGCTTTACCACTTTAGCATTTTCTCAAAATTTTTCTTCACTTAACCTTTTAAGGCTCATCAAGGCGAGCACACTTGTTCTTGCTCTTCTCCCTCTTTCTTTAACCATTGTGTTTTTCCAAAACACACTTACAACTTAAATTTCCAGCCCTCCTAAAAATACACTGCCGTGGTATTAATTTGCCATTCAATAGATATATATATATATGTGTTATTCTCAATAACATTATAATATTTAGTCTAAAAATGCATCAATTACTCATGTCGCTTAACCATCGGATAACTACAACATTCATACATGTCATTCTACTAGTCTTCCTTTAATTATGAAGAATTAACATGCTACAAATTTAAATAATCCTAACCAACGTCCATGAACATTACTTAACCATAAGCTGTTGTATATAAATTTTTCCAAAGTTCGCTACACACCACGATCACTTCATAACATAAATTTAACATGCACTATTGTGGTAATTAACTCATAATTTCATTAACTAAAATGTAACACTAACTATATTTAAGTTACTTTATAATTCAAAATTTTATTACTAAACAATATAAACATAGCAAGTCTTGTATAAATAATCTTACCTCTTTCAAGCATATATTTATCTTTACAAAAGAATACATTCACATTCTCAAATAAAATTACTCCAACCAACAATATGTATATTACTTACCTTTAAGCCGATTATATGAAGCATTCTCAAATCTTCCTTCTCTAAGAATTCCCTTGAAACCTCCAAGCTGAGTTCACTCCCTTGCACTTATTTATTTATTTGCCTTGTTCTTCTTTTCTATTTCAGCTCCTTTTCAGCACCCTATACACCACATATTTGTTCCTCCACGCCAAGCTTCCCTCTTCCTCTGTTCATCCTTAATCACACACCAAAAGACTCCACTTTAGACACCAAAACAACCTATGTACAAGCCACATTTCAGCACCCAACAAGGCTCTCGGTACAGCCTTGATCAGTGGCCACTTTCGTTCACTTTGTAATCTTAAAATCAGAACCCAAATGCCTCCTAAAATCCCCTGCTACTGCTGCCCTATTCTGGCCTGAACAGCAGCCAACACGGCAGTAGGTATAGACTCTTTTCCCTGCACCTACAGTCGCAATTAGCCTTTGAAACACCGTTGGAACGCCACTGCTTCAGCTGTTTCCCTTATTTCTTTCCTTCACCAGCCCCTGGCCATAACTTATCTTCTTTTCTTCTTCCCATCTTCTCCGTTTTGGTTCACCATTCAACCCTTGAACAATATCGAGCCATGCTTCAACCCAGCCGAGACATCCAATTGCTGCAGTTACTTTCTCCTTTCTCTCGGTTCAAGCCCTATTCTTAAAGCAAAATGGGTCCCCTGTTCTGCTAGCTTAGCCGAGGAAGAGAGCTCCTCAATTGTAAATTTCAAGACTCCCACGTTAGTGGGAGTAGGTGAGGGAAGATTGGTTTCTTCAAGAAGCCAATCTTATATTTTATTTGTTTTATATTATTATTTAATATATATATTTGTTTATTTCAAAAAGGTATTATTTATATTTTTATTCTTCTTTATATATATATATACATATATGAAATACATTTATATATTAATTTCCTTCATATCCTATTATTTATTAGTATACATCCCAAATTAAATCCCTGGGATATTTTATTTTATTTATTTATTTATTTTCTTATCTTTCATTTCTCTTTATCCAATTATTATCATTTTTGATATTTCTATCCACTAAACTCTTATGATCACTTAATCCTTATAAATTCTTAAATTTCTTCCAATAATACACTTGTCTATATACCAAGACAATGAAATTTGCGGATGTCACACTTTCTAAGATAATCACCTTCAAGTTTCAACCAAATAAGTTCACAAACCATTTGGGTTTACCCCTTCGAAGAGCAACAAATCCCATCACCACTCCAAAGATGAATCCAAATCCGTAACCAATAGCAACGACTTTCCACCCAAATCCAAGCTTTGAGTCATCGTCTTCGTGGGAGTTCAGCCATGGCGGTGGTTGTTGTGGTTCATTACTGCTGCGACCTTTGGAGACTGGAAATCCATATAACCCCTCATTTCCTTCATACGAACCATTTTCAAAAGTGTTGAACTGATTGCCTTGTGGTATAAGTCCAACAAGTTGATTATATGAAACGTTGAAGAAGGAAAGAAATGTCAAATCTACCAGTTCTCTTGGAATTTGCCCACCCAACTTATTGGACGAAAGGTCCAGCCATTCAAGTAGAGTCAAATTTCCAAGTGAAGGTGGAATATGACCAACGAGATTGTTATGAGAAAGGTTAAGCCCTCGGAGTGAACTAAGCCCTCCAAAAGTCGTTGGAATCTCTCCTTCAAAGTTGTTTTCAGATAGATCAATGCTTGTGAGTGTAGTTAAAATCTTAACTAATTCAATCTCAAGCCCTTTTACGACTAAATCAACAGAATACTCATATGAGGAATTTAGCTTCATGTAGCTCACTCCTTTGCCTTCTTCAAGATTTATCATTCCTCTAAAAGTTGCGATATAACTGGTTGGCAAAGGACCAAAAAGGTTATTGTTGGAGAGATCAATAACTCGCAACTTTGGGAGAGATCGAGGGTTCCTAGGAGTACCTAGTGGACCTTGGAATTTATTGGAATGTAGCACGAGCACTTGCAACTCAGGTAGTGTATCGATCCAATTAGGAAAAGCATCTTTTATCTTATTATTTCCAAGATCTAGCACTTCCAAGTCTTTGCAGTTACTGATTGATCGTGTCAATGGCCCTTCCAACTGGTTGCTATTCAAGTTCAGATTCTTCAATCCACATCCTTCTGCAAATGTTGGGGGAATGATTCCATGGAACATATTCATCTTCAAGTTCAAGGATGAAAGACCCTGGCTAAAGCTTCCAATACACCGTGGGATGACTCCACTGAAGTTATTATGAGACAAATCAAGAATCTCAAGAAACTTCAAATTGCATATATCAGAAATTTCTCCACTCAAGTTGTTGTTTGAGACAGCGAGAAAATTGATATTACGAGGTAGCATCGGTAGATCACCTTCAATAAAATTGGAATGGAGGTCAAGAAACTCAATATCTTTCCATGGAAATTTGGAAATTTGACTGTAAATTCTATTATTGGAAAGGTCTAAATGTTTCAAAACTTTTGACCCTTCTAGAAAAGCAGGAAATTCACTGATGTTGCAAGACTTTAAACCAATATGCTCAAGATTTGGAAAGACAAAATTGACACTGTTGTTGGAGCTTAGTGATAGGGCATTAGAGGAAAGATTTGGAAGTTTTGAAAACATGCCCATACTTATTAGACTCTCCACAACGGTTGCTGATTGGATGAGGAGAAAAAAGAACAGGCCATTCCTGAAGCTCTTCAAACGCCTATCAATGAGGAGATTCTAATCTCTCAAGGCCATATTTTAGAAACCACAAAGATTGCTCAAGTATTAGTTGACAACAGAGAGAAAAAGTAGAGGAAACCTAGAAAAACTAAAAGTCTTGTGGAGATAGAGGAAGCTCTTTTTTCAAAACTTGAATGCAAAGGGAAGAAAAGAAAGAAGAAGTTGAGGAAGAATCATAAGGTGGCCAGAGTTAAAACATAGGACTGCATCATCGCAAACGGTTCCTTATCGGATGGTGACTTCAGAAATAGGAAAAGGCTACTTTGTGAAATAAAAAAAAGCCAAATTAACGTGGGAATTAGGGAAACAACTGGGAATGTCAGCAAGTTGTGTTGATGAAATTGTTATTAAGAGATTAATGGAGCTTAAGTAAGTTGGCTGGGGAAAGGAGATTGAGTAACTTGACTAGGGGGTGGTGGGCACTGTCTGAAAGGAATAATGAGAATTCTTTCTTGGAATATAAGAGGTTTAAGAGGCTTTTGACTGTGTTAATAGCTCTGGTTTTGACTGCGTTAGGTTGGAGTTTTTTGACTTGCATTTACAGTTGTTTCCATGGAATCATCTACGGTGGACAATCTAAAGGGGACCACCAGTTTGGTTTTTATGGATCTCTTTATCCCTGAAATGCTTTGGTTTTTTCTCTCCATCTCTCAATTAAATCACCAAGGATGAATTATTGCTTGGAAGAGGATGGCTGTTTTGGGCGATTCTGTACCTTTGATATAATCATATGTAGGTGTTACCGGTGTGACGCGAGGGAAAGATCATTGCTATTGTTGAATATGATTTATTCTTAGGTGGGGCTTCTATCTCTGGGTTGTTCTTTTGGACTTTGTTTATTTGGGTTTGGGTTTCTCTTTGGGGAGTTAGGTGTTTATTTATTTTTTATTTGGTGTATTTCCTTCTGAAGTTCCATGCGTTTGTTACAGAACTACGTCTCTGTTTTGAGAATGCTGGCTTTGATGCTGGCTTTTTTTCATTGACCTATTAATAAAATTTGTTTGACTTAGCAAACAAAAAAAAAATCAGTAAGAGATAAATTGGTTTGCTTCATTCTGTTTGACATGATTCTATTTTACAAGCTCTGGTGATTAATGCTTACGTGTACTAAGGGGCAGGTACGGAGAAGCATGAGGCCTATTTTAGATATTGTCATGTTTGGGTTTGAATCATTTTGAGTTCAAAATATTTAAAAATATTTTAGATAAAGAGTGTTTCTTTAATTCATTTTATTAGTCCTTGTTTTTAGTTTTTATTTTTCAGGTTCAATGAATTCATCTTATTAGTCCTAGCTTTTGTTTTATTTATAATTTTAAGTAAATATAAGAAAATCAATCTCTTAAAAATCAACTATTCAATCTGTTGGAATTCAGTTTGAATTAAGTCACTTTTTTGACTAAATTGAAATATTAAAATCCAATATAAATAATTATTCAATACACCGTCAGTAAAGTTTTTTGATTTGACAAATAGAGTTAAAATGATGAAACATGTTCTATTTTATTTATTTATTTGTTATTTTTAATATTTTTAAATGACATGTGTTATCATCTTAATCTCGCTTGTATAGTCAACAAACATCGCTAACGAGATATTGGATATTAATCCTTAAAATATTGCACATTAATCGATTTTTTTTTCTCAAAATCAAGTTGAATTGAACCTTTATAAACAGCAATGAAGCTGAAATCCACGGAGGGTCCAATTCAGAAATTGGCTTAAATATCCAATGCACCTATGTACATGCTAGGTTCAGCCGAATATTGTATATACATTTCTCAACCCTTTTAACAATATTTGTTCGTTTAACGACTTTATAATTTATGATTATTTGTTTTATAATCCTGAAGTAAACTATTTTTTTGTGTGATCTAAAGTAAACTATTTTAAACGCAAAAGCAAAGAAATGTTTGTATTGAGATTACCTGATAGATGCGTAAATGTAGCAGATAAGTTCACCAGAGAAATAAGATTTCCAATCTCCCTCGGAATTTCACCTGCAAGAGAGCAACAACTTTGTATCATTAACTTTCCACTTTCACAACATTGCAGTACTATTGAGATTATTAACATTCAATCGAGATTAATTGCATGAAAAATTCCAAATTTCTTCAATGTTTAAAATATGAAGAGATAATTACTTTTTAAATACCAAAGTTTAATTAAAAAAAAAAAGAGGAAACTGTAGAAGATAACCAAGATGTGAAAAAAGGTTATTTTTTTGGTCATTCTATTCAAATTTTTGTAAAATAAATAAATAAATATTGTAACAAGAATAAATAATCACTCGTAGAAGTTTTACCTTCTATATCAGTATAATCAAGATATATCTCCTTGAGTTTGGTTAAATTTCCAATACTTCTTGGAATGAGTCCACCAAAGTGATTATAAGATAACCATAATCTTTGGAGGTTGCTACAGTCACCAATATTTGAGGGAATATGGCCAGAAAATTTATTGTAAGATATATATAGCTCCTTAAGTTTGAGAAGATGGGAACAAATATTTTCTGGAAGGTTGCCAGACAAACTGTTGTTTGTGAGATAAATTCTTGTCAAAGAAGAAATGTTAAAGATGGAAGCTGAAATTGGGCCAACAAGCCTCATAGATGAAACACCAAATTCTTCCAAGCTCTGAAGATTTCCAATTTCTTGAGGGATCTCACCTGTAAACATAAGGAAAAACAAGATTTTTGCTAGACATTATGATTCATAATGAAATTATTTGCATAAATTTTTTATGAGATTTATGGATTAAGTTAGTTATTAAAATAGCAATAAGAATAAATAATCAACCATAGAAGTTTACTTTCTATATTAGTAGAATCAAGATATATCTCCTTAAGTTTGGTTAAATTTCCAATACTTCTGGGAATGAGCCCATTGAACTGATTATGAGGTAATGCTAAATAATGAAGATTGCTACAGGCTTATTTAAATAAAGTAACAAAATTTAGTGGGGTTTTTTTATTGTTTAAATAAAGTAATAAAGTTTAGGGGTAGATCAAATGGTGTTAACCAAAATCACTGAAGACTTGGTGGTTATCTACAGTTTCTGCGGCTTTTTTGTCCATTTGGCTTACAAGGAAAGATTCGATATTTAATCAGAAGTGCTGAAGATGGACGAATTGGTGTTCTGAGTTAAACTAAGATCCTCGCAGTGGATTAAAGTTTTGGGCGAGGAATGTTCTTTGTTGGAACCGGTCTGGTGGATTAATCCAGAAGAAGGTGTGCAGTTTATGACCAGAGAACTTAAAAGAAAAAGTGTGCAATGGTCACCTCCTCCAAATGGTTGGGTGAAATTTAATGTTGACGGGGCTGCAAGAGGGAATCCTGGGGCAGCAGGTTATGGGGGAGTTTTAAGAGATAAGGAAGAATTTATTATTGCAATGTTTTCGATCCTGTGGGAATTCAAGAACCCAATGTTGCTGAAATATTGTTTGCTGTCAAAGTTTGCACCGGAAGTGTTTGATAGAACAGAATGGAAGAATGGGAAAGGTTTGATAATTGAATCGGATTCTGCTACAGCTAATGGTTGGTGCACGAGATGTGACAAGAGACCGTGGAAGCACTGGCAGCTACAGTCAGAAATTGATCTGTTGGTGAGTAACAATGAAAAACTACGATGGTGTAAGGTGTCGCATGAAAGGGTGCAGCAATCAGAATCATTTAGACCTTTGTGGTGATTTTACGAGATGTTTTGGGGATTGGTTTTTTATGTTTGACAGGTATGATGTATGGATGGATTTGGTTGGGGGTGATTCTTCACTCATTAACGTTTTATTTCAGTAATAAAATGGACCAGTTTATCCCAAAAAAAAAAGTAATTTTCTTGAATAACGATTAATTTTTTGTTTGGCCGATTTCTAGAAAAATTAACTAAAAAATAAAATTGTATTTTATGTTAATATTTTAATACATGATTTAACTTTTATATAGAACAAAATTTATGTTTTGAATGCTTATTTTTATTTTACTTATTTTCTCTTTTTTAATTAAATATGATTTACTTTTTACTATTTCATTTATTTCTAAAAAGCATGTAAAAAACCAATAACTATATAAATTCACTGTATATAAACCAAAAAAAAAAGTAAAGCTATTTTCAGTGACATTAATTAGCGAGTCTTAGTTTGAACTATATAAATTCACTATATAGTTGTTAATTCTGATTAAAATAAAACTAAGTGCTCATTTTAAGATTTAATATTACCAAAATTTTTATCTGATAAGGATTCAGTTTTTGAAGACAAATTTACTTACATTAATGTAAAACTAATTTAGTTTTACATACTTCTATATCCTTTTATACAATTTACTTTTTAATCTATGTATTGAATTTTATATTCTATTCATGTAGATGATGAACGCCAAGTTTCAAGTTAATCAAATACTTATTATTTGCTCTTTTTTAATTAAATATGATTTAATTTTTACTATTGTCTTTTACTCTTAGCACCTTTTGATGAAATAAAGGCATGTAAAAACCAATCAATAAATAATTAAAAGGAGTCTTAATTACAGTATTGTTGGAGTTTTAAAGTAAAACTAACTTCTGTGGCATAAATTAGGGAGTTTTAAATTGAACTACATAAATTCACTATATTAGATCAACAAAATGATAAATTACATATTTTACTTTGAAAATTTAAGAACCAAAACAAAATTTATTTTGAGAAGAGAAAATGATTAAATTAAGACAAAAAAAAAACTTACCTTCCAAATAATTGGGGCCCAACGATAGGAGTTTAAGCCTCGTTAAATTCCCAATGGTCCTTGGAATATTGCCACTGAATCTATTCATATACAATGTTAACAATTGAAGATTCTTGCATTCGCCTATACTCAACGGAATTTGACCAGAAAACTCGTTCGAGAACATTAAAAATTTCTCAAGATTGGGAAGATGTTGACACATATCGTTAGGTAAATTACCGGATAGATGATTGGATGGCAGAGAAATCCAATGTAGGGAGGAAATGTTATAAATTGCTGAAGGAATGGAGCCAGAAAGTTGATTAAATGCCAAACGAAGTACTTTTAGATTTTGAAGCTTACTTATCTCGTGTGGAATGCTCCCATGAATAAGATTGTGGTTCAAATTCAAGATCTCCAAGTTGGACATATTAGCAATTGATTGAGGGATTCTACCTGTCAAATTGTTAGTATGGAGACTCAAGTATAAAACTTTATCTAATCTCTCAAACCATTGTGGAATTTTCCCAGTAAGGAAATTACAGCTTAATTCGATGAGTTTCAAGCGATTAAGTTGCCCCAACTCTCTCGGTATATTCCCGTGAAAATTGTTGACACTTAAATCAAGAGAGCCTAGGAACGAGAGATTTCCTATATGTGGAGGGATAGTTCCTGTAAGACTCATGTTGGAAAGATTTAAAGCTCCAACTCTACAGTGCTTAGCAGTGCAGGAGACACCAACCCAGTTGCAGACAGGAAAAGCGGCGGTCCAGTTGTTGGCTAAGATGTTTTGGGGATCAATGATTTGGTGTTTGAATTCAAGAAGAGCTTGTTGGTCAGTGGTGAGGTTCCTCATATTCATGGCGTAGCTAACCATGAAACAGTGAATGAACAATAAAGCTGATGGAAGAAAAGGAAATTTTCTCATGTCCATGGCTGTGGGAAGGAATTGATGAAATTGCAATATGATTAAAGAAGTCTGTCTGAATCATTGCTTTAAATAGGATGCGATTCGCAAACAAACTCGTCAACACGACTGAGACATGAGAGGGCAGTCGTATTATAGTCTTGGTCTTCACAACAAACAAATTAGCAGCTTTTGATTTGGGCCCTCCAATTTCTTTTTGATCTACTTTTACAAACATTACTGAAATTTCTCTTTTTCTTTTTCTTCTTTTGACTTGTCTAGAAGTGAGAAGCAGTGCAAGGTAGTTGCAAAATATATAGTAATGGTGGTTGTATCAATCTTTTAAATTCCTTTAATTATGGGATAAAATTTTCTCTTAAAAAACCACAATAAGCAGTATCTATACCTTAAAAGATGTTTTATTATTAGGTGTGTGGACGGATTACAAAAGTTTGTCGCCCTACCACTTGAGTAAGCAACCCATTCTTTCTCCATTGACAAATTATAAAGCTAGCGGGAAAGTCGGGTGAGTCTTGAACTTTTGTTATTCATAAGTGATTATAATATTGATTAATCAAATCGTCAAAGCAATCGTGTTGCCATTTTCAGGATCAATCAAAGCAACCCTTAGCGTTAATTACAAAATTAATCCATATATTTATACTAAAATAGAGACTTGATCTTTATAAATACATTGGCATTAAAATCAGCATCTTCATTTAAAATTTTTAAAATTATCTAAAAATATCATGTCTTGATAATTCGTCAGAACAACCACATCACTAACAATATTAACAATAAGAAAGAAAAAATGAATCTGTCAACACAATATGACTAACAATTCCTAAAAACATATGAACGTGATTGATGAAAAAGATTGTATATGCTGAATGCTTATGTTTGGAACCTATGAAAATTTTCATGATGGAGTTTGGTTCCAACAATTAGATTGTTGAAGAGCAAAATATTTGTTGAGACTATAAGTACCGTGTTTGATACATCCAGTTTTGTACAAACTAGAGACTAAAATAATTACAATAATATCAACAAATGGTTGGAAGAAATAGAAGCGGGTTTTTTGTCCAAGTATTTGGATATGGTTTGAATTTTGAAGTCATTATTATTGAGAGAGCTTTATTGTTTATCATTTTTAATTCGAACAAGATTAATCTCAAACCGTAGAATGGATAAGAATATCTATGATTACACCAATAAAGATAATTACAATGATATTTGGATATGAACTAAGTTTGGGTGATTCAAAGTCACAATCAATTAATATGAATTTCTCTCAAAAAGTGAAAGATGATCAATTGGGACTTCATCTTAGATTCTTATGATGTCCAAGCTCTATGTTCAATCAATTTGATTATTTTTTATGGTGTCAGTGAACAATATAATTTTTTTTGCTGTCAGTGAACAATATAAATTTTTTTCAGTGCACTTCAATCTCTAATAAGTAATGTAGAAATTGATTATTACTTGTTAAGTTTTTTTAGGTAAAACAAAAAAAATTGTGGATTTTACTGTGATAACCGTAAATTTTCTATTTTTGAAAATTAATATTAAAGAAAATAGATAAGAGAAAATAAATAAATTAAAGTAAATAAATAAAATTTATTTACGAGATGGGAATATCGCTGAAATTCCCGAAATTAAGGAAGTGATGAAAATTGAAAATTTAGTGAAAGACATTTAAATTTTGAAATAAGAATGAAGTATGGAAAATAATGAAGAGAAGCAAATATTATTTGGTTAAGTTAAAATCCAAATAAAAATAAGAATGCGTATAAAATATATTTATATAATTAGATTATATAAATATATTTACACATGTTTTTATACAAATACATATGTATGTAAATGCTATATAGTATGTATTTATATATGTTAGTATATATGAATATATATACTATTTCATAAAGTTAAATAATACATATGTATACAATTATAATGTTTTATGTATATATAAAATATATATACATATATGAGAATGTAAAATATAAATTTTACATTAAAAGTTGTATAAATATATATTGTAAATACAATATATAAATATGTGTAAAGGTTATTAAAATTTTAAAGTATATAAATATACATATATATCTATATATTAGATAGATATTTTGATATATATTATTATATTATGATATTTATATTATATAAATATATTATATATGTATATAATTAATTAAATAAATAAATAGAAAAAAAAAGAGAAGAGAATAGAAGAATCGGGAAATCCCGATTCTTCCTGAAACGGGGGAACGACGGCAGCGGAGCTGCCACCATCGGCCGAGAAAGGAAGAGAAGGGTAGAGACGCCATCATCGGCCGAAGGGGAAAGGAAGAAAGCTGCCAGCGACGGAAGAAAGGAAGAAAACAGAAGGCGGAACCGGCGGAAATCGAAAGAGAAAGGAGAAGAAGAAAACGGCAGTGCCGGCCGGTCTTGGCACCGCCACTGCCACCCAAACCTTGGCGGAGGTGAGGGGAAGGTGAAAGAGGCCACCGAAGAGGCCAATGACAGAGGAGGAAGGGAGAATGAAGGAGGAGGAGAAACTGAGACCCATGCAACCAGATCTGCCGCCGTGCCGCCGATCCAGAGCAAACGGAGGGCACCAGCGAGTTTGCCTTGCCATCGGCCAGCTAAAGGGAGCCTGAACCGTCGGAGAACCAGCTGCCGGCGAGGAACGGGCGAGGAAGGAGGCAGACCGATCTGAACCGGTCTGACCGGAAAAGGAAAAAGAAAAGAAAAAGGAAAAAGAAAAGAAAAAGAAAAAGAAAAGAAAAAGAAAAGAAAGAGAAAGAAAAGAAAAGAGAAAAAAGGAAGAAAAAGAGGAAAAAAGAGAAATTCGAGAATTCGGAGATTCCCGGGAATTCGGCAACTCGAGAATTACGGGAATCGGTAAGAAATCCTGAAAAGTGTTAAATTATTTAATATTTATTTAAATAATTATGAAAAAATTATAATTTTTAGAATTTAAATTTCAGAAAATTCTCGCGATGACCGAGTCGACGAAATCGGGCAAGATGAACACGGGCGCGACCTTCGAGTGTCAGTCGCTGACCCGAGACAGGTAAGGGATGCATGTGCAGCACTGTAAGGATATTCAGTCTGCATGTTTTAATTACGAAATATTTTATGAAATTATTATGATGAATGATTGGTTGGAATTTGGGATGAAGTATTGGTTGAAAATTATAAACTGTATTTTTCGTGCAGGAGGTTAGTCAATCGGCAATCGTTATGCTGCTGAAAAATTTTAGAAAATTACATAAAATCATAATAAATGATTTTATTTCCCGAGAAACATTTTCAATCACGAAAACCAAGAAATTGATTATTTTTCATAAAACATGAATATATGGTATTTTATTTTTGAAATATTCATGTTTTCGATATCGGTGATAATGAAATCATTGAAAATTCTCATGATATGTGAATTACATGATTATTTTACATGAATTGAAATTCATGAAATGATTTACAAGAGATGAATTACTTGGCTTGATTTACATGAAGTGATTTATCCGCATTGATTTACATGAAATGTATTCCATCGAAAATGAAATTTTTTTACTACTAATCGTTATTTGAAATTGATATTTTATTGTTAAATGAATGATTTATGGAAATGTTTTGAGACGGTTGTTCTTTAGTGATCATGCATACTGTTACCGACTGCGAGACCTTGATCAAGTCCGCAGGTTACCGACATATTGATTACCGGCTGTGGGATTATTATGGTCAAACCCACAGATTTACACAGGGAGCACCTGACCAGTGCGAACTGTGACCGACCGACGATGGCCATTCGTTACCGATCGTCCCTTCGGGGATACCGATATTGTTTTATGCATGATTATATTAGATGTGATTGTCTCCACTGAATTGTATTTGAATGATTTGAATACCGAATTGAGTGAGGTGATGAATGACCCGTAAGGTACTTCGGGCCCTTACAATAAATATCAAATACTTTGAATACTGAATAAATTGATTTCTAAACGATTTGAATACCGAATGATTTGATTTATGAATGATTTGAATACTAAACGATTTGAATACCGAATGATTTGAATATCGATTTAACTGAAGTGCAAAGAAAGAAAAGGGCTACAGTGAATGATAGTAATGATTTTAAATGAAAAGATTTTATTGTATTACTGCTATTTACTGTTTACATGCAATATGATTTAAATGATAATGATTTAACTAATATTCTTTTCAAAGAATATATGAATATTAGTTACCTTATGTAAATGCTTTATTTCATAAAAGCATTATTTTGAAAAGAATATGAAAATGATATGGAATAAAAAGAAAAAGGATTTAAATTTCAAATGAAATGAAATTTATTACTCTCTACAGTTGCTTCTAGGTTTCGGGACAAGACAGTTATTTCAAAATACTTGCCTTACTCCATCTGGATCCCTAGCCAACTGTAGTATCTTTCCTACATGCGAGCCTAGAGCCCTTATAGGAAAAATGCAAAAGATTTTCAGCATATAGGAAGCTAAATATCAAGTATGCATATAATTCTCTTACTGAGCCGTGGTTTGCTCATCCCTTAATTTTAACATTTCAGATTTTCGAGGACTAAAAGTCTGACATCTAAAGGATTTCGGCTGCACATTCGGGGACGATGCGACAGCTCAACTTATGACATAAGGTACGATCATTTATTTTCTGTATTTAGACATATTCACAGTACTGCTTCCTTATGAAGTAAGATAGGGGATGTAGTTCATATTATTATTTTATAAGAAATTGGTTATGTATAAGAAAAAAGTAAAGTATCGCAGACAGCCCAACCAAATAAGATGTATAGAATAAAAAAAATAGGGTCACGGGCTGTGACATTTACTCAAAGAAAACAAAATTTTTATATTTATATATGCAAAAACTCATCAATTTTTTCAAGGTTGTGTTAGATACCGCAATACGTGACCACCCTAAAAATTGTTGGGTTGGGTTTCCTTCCCATGTGGAGCCCACTCAATACTTCATTAAGGGCTTTATAATCCTTACACATGGGTTATGTTTTAAAGGTTTTTAACCCCTTCATAAAGTTGGTGGTAAGACACTTTTGGGAGAAAAAAGTGAGCAGCCAAAAAGAGAGAAAAAGAAAAAAGAGAAGTTTGTGGAAGCTAAAAAGTTTGATAGAGTTGATCAAGGTACAGTTGTTGTTCGATTGAGCTGAAACTTTGTCAGCACATTCATGACATTGAGTTCTTCATGTTGAACGGTGGAGATCGGTTTCGAGCTTCCTATCTACAGTTTTATAGAGAGTGTTATTTTGTCATCTTTTTTTGTGAGATCTCTCCTATTTTTCTTTTCTCTTGTAAGATTGTTAACCAATAATTATTGTTCTTGAGATATTGTGCTCGTATACCTCTAGTTTTAGCTAGAGAAAACTTTGTATTCCCATTGTTGTTGATAGTGGAGATTGTTTTGGTACCTTTAGGGCCATGGTTTTTACTCCTCACCTTGAGGAGGTTTTCCACGTTAAATCGCTTGTGTCCTTGTGTTTGTGATTGTGGTTGTAGTGATTTATTTGTCTCTTGATATTATTTGGGATTGCTTTATTTGATAATTTCCTACTAGGTTCACACAAGAGAGGGATAATTTGATTTTTCGCTGCACTACGTATCTGTAAGATAATTGTTTTACCGTGTTTTATCCCATCAAAAATAAAATAAAATTAAAACTCACTGACAAGGAGAATATACGAAGAGAAAGAAAACATTTGTGGTGGGAAAGTTCACACTATACTCTGTTGCATATTCGTTCATTGATATATATAAATATTATGTATGGTACAATGTCTAGACTTAAAGTCTTTATCTAGCCAAGGTACGTATTGTCTATTTTATTTAACATAGTCTTGGTCTTCACAACAAACAAATTACCGCTTTTGATTTGGGCCCTCTAATTTTGTTTTTCCAAGTAACGGCGATGACAAACTTTAGATTTAATTTTATTTAAGGAAAAGTGATAATAGTTAGGCAAAATCTTTGTAGTTGTTTATAATACTTTTAAAAGCATCCTAAAGCAAATTTCTCTTTTCCTTGTTCTTCTTTTGACTTGTGCGGTTGTCCACACAGCAGAAGCAGTGCAAACTTGGTGCAAAATAAATAGTAACGTAGAAGAAAAAGAGACTTTTACCGGCTCATTTGGGTTGGTTTCTGTGTTCTTACTTGTTTTTCACCTGTTTTTGTCTTTCTGTTGGAAGGAAACAGTAAGAAAAGAAAGACTTTTCTCTTCTTGCTTTCATTTCAGGGAAGACTGAAGATTCTTCACCCTTGAGATGTTTCCGTCAATGTGTTGCACATTTTGGTCGGTTCAACCCAAAAAGAAAGAAAGCAACTCTCATTTTGTCTTTTCCATAGACTTTGTCGCAATTATGAAATGAAAGTTTGGAAAAGTGATTCCCTAGTTCATTTCAAATAATCTCACCTTGTCGCCAAGAGTAATGGTATGGTAGGGGTAGGGGTGAGGTAATGGGCTTCGTGGAGAAGCTTATTGCCCGTGCTTTATGGTAATTGGGAGATGAGCCCAATTTTGACAATACCTATCTATCCTTGCTATGTATAAAAAGAATCCCTAAGAATTCTCTATTTGACTCCTGTTTTATTTTTTTGAGTTTTATGGTTATAAAATTACTAAACTTATCCCTTAAAATTTAAAAGGTTTTGAATTTTTTTTCTTTAAATCTTTTATATTTTATATTTTTTCATTATTTTTTGAGAGATTTTATATTTTTCATTATTAAATATATATATTGAATTAAAATAATATAATTTAAAATGAATTTTGATACACTTGACATTTTGGGTTTTTTGTTTAATATTTTTCAAATTGTCAAGTTGCCCCTCAAAGATTAAAATATTTTGAGAATATTTTTATCCTTTTCTTCAGGCCTTTTTTATTTTATTTATTTTTAAATATTTAAAATTAAAAATAATATAATTTAGAATGATTTTTAAGAAAAAAAATCAAACAAGAATTCAATAAGACGACTTTGTTTGGTTATTTTTCATGTTCTAAAAATTATGAAATTGTCTCTTAAGAATTAAGAGGTTTAGAGGATATTTTTGCATTTTGCTTCATATCTCTTCTAACTTTTTAAAATTATTTTTATTTTTTCCAATATTTTAAATTTAAAATAATATATATTTAGATAATTTTTAAGACACTTGGCACTTTAGTTTTTTATTTAATTTTTTTTCAAGTTATCACTTAAAAATTGTTGAGGACATTTTTGTTCTTTGATTTGGACCATTTCTATTGTTTTTATTTTTAAAATATTTTAAATAAAAGTAAGATAATTTAAAATGATTTTTTAAGAAAAATATTGAAATGTATATATAGTCAATGAATTTGATTTTTAATTAATTTGAGGAAAAATATTATAATATATATATACACTTAATAATAAAATTGAAAACTACACCTTTATTTTAAAAAATTATCCTGTCAAGATAATGTTTGCCTTTTATGGGTTCGATCAGTAACTGATTTTTTTTTCTTGGGGTTTTGTGGAAACATGGGTTGAAAATTTTTTTGATAGATTTTTGTTTGGTAGAAATAAATAAGCAAAATTTTTGTTTTAATAAATTGAAATTAATCCATACAGGTCCTTGAGTGTCACACTTATGTTGAGCACACTTTCACTGTAGGTAAACAAGTCCAATAAAAAAAAAAGGCTTAATAGCCAAATAAGCTCTCAACCTTTAGTCCAAAATAGAATTCAGCCCTCAACGTTTTATTGCATGAAATTCAGTCCATAAACTTTTATTTCAATGGAAATAAACCCTCAACCTTTTACAATAATGCAATTAAGTCAAAATCTGTTAAATGACACTAACTGCCGTTAGTTTTGCATACGTGGCAGCTGACGTGGATAACTTAGTTAGCTGCCACGTGGCATGCTACGTATGCAAAACTAACGGCAGTTAGTTCATTTAACAGATTTGGTCTATTTTCACTGAAATAAAAGTTTATGAACTGAATTTCATGCAATAAAACGTTGAGGGCTAAATTCTATTTTAGGCTAAAGGTTGAGGGCTTATTTGGCTATTAAGCCTAAAAAAAATAGCTCATTTAATTTTATTCCATGTTTTACAAACATGATCACTTTATATATGAATATATATATATATATATATATATATATATATATATATAATATTATATATAGTGTTTTTATGTTAAATGGTAAAACAAATAGATTTAATAATAAAATGATTATTTGAAAAATTGATGAAAAGCTTTATTTTGGAATTTCTTATAATAAATGTTAAAATATTTTTAAGTTGAAGAATTAAAATGTAAGGAAATTCTTACAACTTATTCCAATAAAAAAATAATTTCAAATGCTCATAAAAATAAATTTCATTGTTACTATCAAAATTAAGAAAATTTTTTAATTTGTTACATAAATGAAATATTAATAAAAATATCAAAATTCCAGAATTGACTCAAAATTTTGGAATTGGAGAAGCAGCACAGCATAAACTTTGTCTTCATAATCAAGGCAATCTAGAAGTTAATTAAAAAAAAATCAGCTTCTCAATTTCTCAAAACAATCTTAGAGAGTGCTGAGTACGTTTCAAAGGCTGATGAAACTAGGGATGGCAATGGGTACCCTATAAATGGGTACCCGATGCTACCCGACCCGTTTAAGTAGGATTAGGATAGTGTATAATCGGATTAAGGTAGGGTTCGGATAGTGAAATTACTACCCGTCACGGGTTAGGGTAGGGTTCGGGTAGTTACCTTAGGGTATCCGTTACCCGAACCCGATTATAAATAATAATTAATTAATATAATACTTATATTTTTTGTATATCAATTATTTATTATTAATGTTTTAATTAATTAAATTAAATCATTATATATTATAATTATGATTTTTAACTTTAATTTATTTTTATGAGTTAAATTAAATTTATTAATATAATGTTTTAATTAAGTTATTCTAAAATTAATTTTAATTTTAAATTTAAAAATCAAACTTTGACTTAATAAACGGGTAGTTAAACGGGTTTGGGTAGTTAAACGGGTATTTATATTTTATAGGGTTAGGGTTCGGGTAGCATAAATAAAAATAATCGGATAGTTAATCGGATTAGGATATTATTAAAGTTAATTGGGTTCGGGTTCGGGTATCCCAAATCTAGCGGGTACCCGACCCGTTTACATCTCTAGATGAAACTGCTCCCACTGCAATGACTAAAATACAAAGTGTAGCCTATAAAGAAAAGAAAAGGCAATATTATGATAAAAGGCTAGAAGAAAAGCATGTTGAACTATAAGTTTTAGATGCGGGCTCTAAAAGAACTCTTCATGGATTCAATTTCTTGTATGTATAAAATCTTTAACTTGAAAAATATATTATAAAATAAAATTGGGTATTCTTGAAAGTTTTTGATAAACATGAAGATATTCTTAAATTCAAAGATCGTTTTCTTTTTAAATAATTTTCTACAAAAATTAAAAGAAATGTAAAAGTAACAAACTTTATATCATGTAACTTAATCCCCTCTTTCTTATACTTAGACTATAGGTTGGCCCATTCGTCAAATTTATTGATCTAGCTCAATCCAAGTTAAGCTTTTGTATAGAATTTTTCAAACCAAAGTTCAAAATTATTTTTTATTGATAAAATTCTATTTTATTTAAATTTAATTCTTAAATATCACTAAAATTATTAGAATATAGATATAAAATATTTTTAATTTTCTAGTAATTTTTTAATAATAAGAACCTAAACTTGGACAAGCTTAGCTTTGTTTGGTAGGGCAAAAAAATATATAAAGATAGAAAAATGAAACGCGAAAAAAATGAAAAGATGAAAAATATTTTTTTTTCATTGATGTGCTTGGTAGAAAGATACAAAAGTAAGTAGATAGAAAATGTTTTTTTTTTTCCTTTCCTTACTTGTTAAAGTTAAAAATGAAAAGAAAAAAAGAAATTATATTATTTTTATCTTTAAACCATTAATTAATTATAATAACAAAATAAAATATAAAAATAATTTTATAAATATATATATAAATATATACTTGATTCGTATCAATCCCATTTTCTTTGCAATAATTTTTTTAATTTTGTAAATATAAATACCCATCGCAATAACTTCAGGGCATTTAAAAAGCTCGAGCTTTGTGTCCAGAACCAAATGTTTATTTGCTGAAGACCTAGCCATTGTTACAAAGCTTAAGCCCAGTTTATAGAGTTATTGGGCCAGGACAGGTAGTATAAAATTGTTTTTTAATTATTATTTAAATTTTAATTTATTATAGCTAAGGAGTTTGAACATATTCAACTTTTGTTAATTCTTCCAATTGAGTTAAATGTTGTTGATTCTCAGGGAGATTGACTTGCTGTTCATTATATAAACTAGATGTGACCCTGGCTTCGCTCATGAACATTTTAAAATATTTATAATTTATTTAATTAAATAATAAAAGGAATTTCAAATTAAATAATATTAAAAAATAATTGTAATAAAATATATTTTAATATAAATATAATATTATTTTATTAATTATAAAACTAAAATATGTTAAAAGTATAATTTACATAATATAAACACACCTGTAAATATAAATATGCACAAAATTAAAGATTTACGCTTCGTTTGAAAATTCTATAATTTAGAAGTAACTTATTTAATAATTAAGATAATTTAAAGAGTTTTTTTATTTCAGTAATATTATGATATGTTTTACGACTTCAAAAACAAATAATTTCAATATCTTAAAAATTAGACATAAAAAAATTCATTACATTTGTCAACCCATTTTATAAAATCAATACATACATGCATACATACATACATATATCTATCTATCTATATCTATATAAATATATATATATATATATATATATATATATATATATATATAAAACTTAACTAATAAAAATTAATATTAAATTAAGTTTTACCAAAATAACTCTACAAATCTATACATAAAATTTCTCCCTTAAACCCCTAACACTAAATTGCAATTTTTGAAATACTTATTCATCTCACATTTTTCACCTATTTTAAAAATAAATAATTCAAATTCTAAGTAATATACATGCTTGTTAGGATTCATATTGTTTTCATAAAAATATAATTTCTATTAAAATTGTTTAAAAACGGCCAAAAAACAAAAAAGAACAAATACATGAAAAGTCATGCAAAAAATGTAAAATTATTTTTATTCCTACAAAAAGATCCAAAATATTTTGATCCAATAAATTAGCTTTACTGTCGAAAATAATTGAAATATGATTATATCTGCTCGAAAGAGACAAGTGTTGTCATTACATTTATTTGCATACAACTTTCATTTAATGTTAGGTTCTATTAAATGATACCCCTCACTCTTACATAAAAAAAATTGGAAAACTAAGGAGCATGAAAATGAATGGAAGTTATCTTTTATGGATGCAATTTAATTATTAATTGGTTTTGAATTATATTTAATCCAATATTTTCATTAAAAATAAAACTCTACAAAAAATACAACTCTTTTGGCGTGAAGTTTGGGCATGCCTTTTTCCAAATGTCCCCGATTTCTTTTTCTCGTGTTATTAATTACGTTGACATGAAGTGGTAGTTGTTATTAGTTTAACAAAAAGAAAACCTCTGCAGAGAATTGTTTCGGGCTTTGAAACATATCAAAATGCAACCAAGATGGGGTTTAACAGGCCGAAGTTCAAAGGAAAACACAGTTGCTAAGCCTAAACTCCCAAGAGGTGAGATCCACTTAAAAGAAAGTTCATGTAGCATCCAATTTTCGGTAAAAATATTCAATTCATTGTTCTTATTTTTGGATTGGTTAGGCTGTTTGTCGATGTCGATTTCTTATTTCATTTCACTCGATTATGTTCATAGAATATTTTATGATATTTTAGTAAGTTTCTAACAAAATTTCGGCAGCATAACTGCTGTAAATATCCTAATCTCCTGCACTTTAAACACAATTTATATACCAGCTGAAAACCACAATTTTCACATGATTCCAATGCAATTCAAATACCAAATAATTTCATATGATTAAGTCTACGAAAATTTGGACATTCGATATATCCTTATGTAAAAGTGCAGGTCTCTAGACACATGTACAAAATTTCTTTCTTCTTAATTTACATCCTCTTAGTCTTTATAACATAATAAGTACTGTACTAGACAAGTCTGAGATATATAGAATATACAATATACCTTCACTGGATAAACAACCAGTCTCGAAGGAAATACTGTAGGATCCAAAAATCGTGCTCCTCTCGTATGAGCGGAATCTACTGCAAATAGTCTGGGTGGAAAAATAAGGGGTGAGTTTACACTCAGTAAGGAGATATATATAGAAGTATAATACTATGCTACTATATGCAATTTAAAAATCATATAATATATTTAATTTCAGTAATTCAACAGAAATAATTTATTCAATAAATAAATCAGCAACGGTAAATCGATAAATCGATAAATCGATAAATCAATAATTCATTTCAATAAATAAATCAGTAACGGTAAGTCGATAAATCAATAATTCATATCAGTCGGTAGAGACAGTCAACACACAAGAGACTCATGCATAAACAGTTCAGTAATCGGTATAGGAATTAAGCGTACCCAAGTTAGGCCAGGAATCCATCCCTAAGCTGTTCCTATCGGTAACAATGGTCATTGCTTAATGATCCACAGTGTACATTGGGCATATGACATCTGTGGGACTGCGGATTTGCCCAAATGTCTCACAGTCGATAACATGTAATTCGGTAACGGTAAATGCATGGTCATTACGGAGCAACAATCTCAAAATTCAATTAAATTCAAATATCGGTAAAATCAATAACTTTTTATTGTGAGGGCCCGAAGTACCTTACGGGTCATTTATCACCTCACTCATCCATAATAATAGAAGTAAATATTCTTTATAAAGAAAAATCAATAAAATCAAATATATGCTCTAAAATAATTAAAATAATTTTTAGAACATATTCCACTTGCCATAAACTTCAAATTTAAACATTTAAACATATTTAAGTAGTAAATTTAAGGAAGGGATTTTATTTTATTTTTTTTATAATGGAATGACAATTAAGTCTATCCTAACCCCTTGCAATAAAATTCACAATATATAATTTCCAAATCCACCAATTTCCCATGCAAGCACAGTATCTTCCTAACAACCTCCATATATATTCCCTTACCTTATTTACTGTGCCGTATGGAATTTAATTACACCACTCCCGTATCTTTATTCCTTCGGATTGAAAGCTGCAAAATAATATTAATTCCTTTAAAATTTAATATCTAAATCAACCATAATCATGCCTTCTTCCTTAAATAAAATTTCTATTTAAATTTCACTACTTGGTAAGAATTTAATTATGGCCAATTTAGTGTCTATTTCCCCAATCGATCTTTCCTTTAAATTCCTTAGTAATTATATTTAACATTAAACCACAAAACTTTAGGAAGTCAACATGGAGCCCTCTTTAATTTTTGTTTGGCCGAATGTTTCCTTTCATACTTTACCATTAATTTATTTTAAACTTTATCTATAGGCTCCATGAAATATTTCCTTAATTCCTATAACCATTAATTACACCAAAGCAACAAAATTCCTACTCCCCTGTACCACTGCCGTGAGCTCCCTCATGCATTCACTAATTATTTCCCAACTTTCATTCCATGTCTTTAATTAATTTCTATCAAACATTAATTCCATAATTTCTTTACATCAAAATTCCATCATATTCCCTCCATTCCTAGCTTGACCGAACCTACCCAATTTGTCAAACTCATTGTTTTGTTTAATTCCAAGTCATGGCTAACTCATCCTCTCATAACATCTATTTTCCCTCCTCTCAAACATGCCATTCACGTTGGTTCATCATGAACCCTCTTTTGGCCAAAATCCTCTTCACTTCACACACTTAGTTCCATGAAAAATTAAGACTATAAATATATCATTCACACTTAATCAATAACCAAACCATGAACAAACTTAATAAAAACAACATCTTTCTTTCTTACCCATAAAAACCGAAACTGTAGCAATAAAATACTCCTTCAATTTTCGGTTCCAGCCCTCAATAAGACCAGCTATCAACAGCCCTTGTTGAGTAGAACAACTTCTGTTAAATGAGGTTCTTGATTATATGAAGAGGGAAGATAGTTTCACAAGAAATAACAAAAGAAAACTTGGAAGAAAAATGGGTAAAATGAAACAGAGCAAAGCTGCCGGAGAAGATAAGAATTTCGGTCAACCATGGCTTGTTTTTATATTATTTTATTCTTAAAAATCTGTCCATTTTAATAAAGCATCAATTTCCCCCTTTAATTTCCACAAAATTTCAAGTTTGCCACCAAGATATCTTACTAATTTCCAAATTTCAGATTTTATTTATTATTTTCAATAAATTATATTTATTTAGTTCAAATTAAGTCAATTATTGACTCAATATAAAGTTTGACCAAGGTCTCATATAAAATGACTTAAATACTCCTTTACAATTTCATAAATTCCAATTCTATTCAAATACCATTTCAAGGAATAGTCTTCTTATCTTTTAAGTATTTCAAATCTGACTTTCATATTTTGGCGCTTCCGAACTCATTCAGATTATAGCTTATGCTGTGGGGCCCACTTAGCCATCTCCCCGACACCTACGAAATTCATACGAATAAATTGTAACGATTAAACTTGATATTCTAACTTTATCGGGTTAAGTAGGTGTATGAAAAATAGAAACTTAGGGATTTCACAGTTCAAGTGCCATTTTTAGACATCCTTGAACTACTCTCATAATAGAGTTAGTTATACAATAAACCAATGTTTGTTGAGTCAAGCAAAAAGAGTTTAGTGTTTTTTAAGTAAGATTTTAAGTTCGAGTCTTGTAAATAGAAAAAATAGTTTTGAGAGAGTTTCCCCCATATCATATCCGACCGTAACTCAACTTCGAATTAATCAGAATCCAAAATGACATTGGAATATTGAGAGATTCGACAAAAAAAATGGGCTAAGCAGCAAATAATTAAAAGGATAGGTGTTTATTGTATATTATATGAGAATTCTTTTTATAATAGGTTATAGATTATTTGAATCAATTATAAATAAGGACCTGCCGAGTAGCACTTTGGTCTCTTAGGATTCAAGCGGTGGCTCCCTCGTCGACCTCACGTTTCATTAGGTGGCGATCGCCCAACACTTATTTCACTTAACGTATTGTCCGCTTTGGCGGTCGCCCACCTCACGGCTTTATCCCAAGGGGCTCGAAGAACTCAAGATAATTCCCTCAGGCACGTTTTCACTCATGTTCGATCCCAGGACCCAGAGGTACCTGGCTCTTACACTAGTGTTACCATTGAGACAACTTGTGTTTGGATTTGATGCTTTTGTTTGGATTGTTGGTTTGATAATTATTTTTTATAATTTAATTGGTATTTCAAATACGAGTGCGATGTTTTTCTAACAATATATTATATGAGGGCTAAAATTATATTAAATATTGAATTTTTTGAATTTATAATCATATAAAAATGTGACGTCCTCGTCACTACATCTTACCATTTAACTTTTTCTTTATTATCTTATACGACTTGATTTGACTCGTTCATCAATGTCATTCATTCTTCTTCTTAAGCTTGATATTTACTAGCTCAATATAAATAATTTATTTTCAATAAAACAGAATAATGATATGCATATATATCATTCCATACCACCGGATCTTACACATCATTCCTAACTTAAATCCCTGACATCTTATATACATAAGTGTTAACTTGTACTACCATAGCTGAATTACAATTTACTTTACATAATTACATAAGTATACCTTCAATACTAACTGGGAAGCGTCTCTCGAAGGTAAACTTTAAAGATCCACTAGTAAGCTCTTCTACTAGAGCAAGGGATCACTTCAGATAGTCTGTAGGAAAAATATTCATAAAAGGGTGAGTTTACACTCAGTAAGAAAATTATGTAAAAGAGCATACTATGCCTCTATATGTAGTTTTCCTGCTTGGCTCTATAATGTCATGTAAAACCATTATAAAGCAGGCATCATGTACTTCTTTCATATATCATTTGCAACCATGCATATTTCTTTCAAATGGTATAGGCAAACATACTTTATATGCTTCTTTAAAATAGCATACATCATGTACTTCTTTCAAAACATCATATGCAGGCATACTTCATATACTTTCTTTCAAATCATTCTTTATAAACTTACTTCAAAACATGCATCATATTCGTTCATCAAAACATACATCATATAACTTTTAAATAGCATAGAGACTATTCACATATCAACAGAATTATGCACTGAATCATGTGGCGTACTCCTGTAGGAGCCAGGAATCCTCCCCTAGCCAATATATAAATATATATATATATATATTTATAAAACAGAGACAATTTGGCCAAACGTTGGTGGCTACAGTGAACACTAGTCAAGTGACATCTGTAGCATTGAGGGTTAGACTAGAGCTTCTCAGTCATGAACATATACAGAAGTGCATAATCATTAAGTACTTCATAGTCTCAAAACATTTGTCATATAGCTAATTGCTATGACATTTATACTTTCTTGAAATACGTTTTTAAAACCTCTTTTCAGACATGGCAGTCGACTAGCCTCATAGGGCAGTCGACTGCTGCCTCATATTTTCATTTATCAAAATTATTTTCTTTTAAAATTTCGATATTCTTCTTTTCTGAAAACACCTGGGGCAGTCGACTGGTCCATATAGCAGTCGACTGGTTTTCAAACAGAATTCTTTTCGAGAAAAAGGCAGTCGACTGGTCATATAGCAGTCGACTGTTTTTGAAACAGAATGCTTCTGAAAACATGGCAGTTAGCTGATTTTGAAACAGAATGCATTTTAGCAAATAGCAGTCGACTAGTCCATGTGCCAGTCGACTGGTTTGAAACAGAATGCATACTGGGAAAATAGCAGTCGACTGGCTTACATAGCAGTCGACTGGTTTGCTTCAGTTTTCGAAAAACTATGCTTTGGTTGTCTCTAGGCAGTCGGCTGCTACTTAAAGCAGTCGGCTGCTCCTAGCCTAATTGGTACTAGGAGTAAGACCCGAAATGTAACCTTTCCTACACTTAAAACAAATGGTACTTCTTTCCAAATGACATTTAAAACATCTTAAAACATGCGGACATAGTCACCCTACGTCCGTTACATAAATTCCTTATCTCGATTAGCCAAATTCCACAAGTTTGCTTGCATCAACCCTAGCCTTTCACTTCTTCAAATTTGAAATTATCATCACAGTTCAAACTTCTAAGAAATTGCCATAAACATATTATACCAACGCAATACAACTCCAAACTATGAATGAAATTGACTAAATCCATTTCTTCTCTTACCTTTGCTAGTGACCAATTTTTAGGATTTCAAATCTCTTCAATTACTTGGATTCAATTTACCAAACTTCAGACATAACTTCATCTAGTGACTATGATCGTTTTTTGTTAAGAAAGCTCAATGATTCGATAACATGAGGTAGTGGTTTGTCAAGGTAACTAAGATGGAAACTTATGAAACTTTGGAAGGAAACGAGAGAGGCTGAAAAGGGGCTGCCGAAATGGTGATGGCTGATGAGGATGATGACTCATGCCATTTGCATTAAATGCCTCCCTATCTCTTTAATCATCTCAGCCATTAACTCATTTGACCATTTAGTTATCCTT
Organism: Heritiera fomes; assembly: GCA_032173925.1. Taxonomy (NCBI): domain Eukaryota; kingdom Viridiplantae; phylum Streptophyta; class Magnoliopsida; order Malvales; family Malvaceae; genus Heritiera; species Heritiera fomes. The sequence continues at coordinate 31,022,204 of JAPDPM010000012.1, forward strand.
CTTCCATTCATATGCCACATGTATTTTATTACACAAAATCTAATATTAAATTCTTTTCATACTCTAATTATTCTCATAACATCAAAATTACTTCTTTGACTAATTGACTATCAATCTCATTATTCCTTCATATGTTTCATACAACATTTACACATCAAAACTTCATATTTATTTATTCCAACCGGAAATACTTTAAAACTATGGAAAGACACATGAAATTAGGGGATTTCACAAAAAACCCCTTAATGCAAGTAATTAAATTAGTGTTTATATATAATGTGCTGATGTATAGTTTTTATATATTGTTAATGTATTAAAGGTTAATACCTTATCAATACGCAAACTAAAAAATGTCAAATCATTAAAAATAAATACAAATAATTCTTTTAAATTTGCTCATAAGTCAACTTCTTGTGCATTGACAGTACCTCATAGTCAAATCATTAAAAATAAATACAAATAATTCTTTTTAAATTTGGTCTAAGTCAACCTTTTATGCATTTACAGTACCTCATATATAAATCCATTAAATTAATAAATAACTAGATTAAATAACTAATTAAGTTTGCATAAACATTTATGAATATTGGCTATATATTTTTATATAGTTATAAATAATTATTTAGACAATTTTGTTTCCACATATATGAAATTCTCTGCCTCCATTTGTAAGATCCGATTTTACACTACTGTAGAGTCTAATTTCATAAAAGTGATAATGGAAATTAGACAAATAAAGAAGGTTGATTTCCAACAAGGGTGAAAAGCTCCTTGACTTGTGGTGAGAATGGAGCAAATTATGAGAAATACATTACGAGCGAGTAAGCTGGCAGCTCGCCAATGGGCGAGCAAGAGGACATTCGCCAATGGTCACGGTAAGTTGGACAATGGCGTGAGCGAATAGATGAGTTCGTCAACTAGTTGTGTGAGGTAATCGCCCGATCTGACGAGGGATCTGATCGCCCAAGGAATGAGTAGGGCGAGTTGATCGGTTGCCCCTTTGGTTTGGCGAATGGGTGAGTTCGCAAAGTTGATTTGTGTGGTGATCGCCCGAGTTTGGCAAGGACTCATGATCGCCCACATAGATTGTGTGACTTGAAAGATAGCAAGTGGGCGAGTATGATTAATGACCTTATTGGCCAATGGGTTAGCCAAGTGAGTTGCTGGGATAATCGTCCAAATGTGCGAGGACATGTAATCGCCTATATATATTGAATATTTGCATAGGCAAGCATGATTAGGTTGGCAAGTTGAGATATTTTAGATTCAATAGGCGAACTGGAATTGGAATTAGCGTATGACCAGTGCAGCCAAAATTGACTTTGTAAATGATACGGTTGGAGACAATTAATAGAGAGGATGTAAAGTCAATAAAGGAATTAGCGTTATTGGTTGAGGAATTAAGCAAAGTCTGCAGCAGAAGAAAAAAGCGTGTGAAAGGGAGACTTCCACGCCACTTTGAGCTGCAGTTTTCTTCATGCCTTAAATGCATGAAATACGTGGAATAAATGCAAGAAGATGGGATAAGGCCAGGTGATGAATTCTGATTGGATAGCATGGCTATATAAGGAGAAACAATTGAGGAAGATCGGCTTAGCAAACTTCATCTTTCTCCCGGAAAATATGCGACTGCAGGTTTCTGTTATTCTTTCCAATCCTGCCATGGTTGATTTATTGAGCTTGTCTCTTCAGGCGGCTAAACAAGTAAACCAGCTTGCAAAACTTTTTTCTCCTTAGTTTGATGAGCTAAAGGAATAAGCAAAGGAAGGCCTACGTGAGACAGGAAGTAATTAGTTCTGGGAGTGCAGTTGGTTGAGGTGAGTTTCATATGTCTGAGGTGTTCTAGATGTTCATTAGTAGATTTGTATGTTTACATCATAATAAACATAGAAATGCAACCTTGTTTTAGTTAGATCCTTAAAGAACATGAAAATAAGGAAAATAATGGAATAAGTGACGAGATTGGCGACTATAGTGATCGCCCATCAGGAAAATTAGAAATCGCCAATGAGGGCGAGTGGATAATAAAGAACTCGCCAAGGTAAATTCTGTGTTAATGGGCGAAATCGCCCAATTCTAGTGAAGTGAAATGATGGGCGAGCTCAAATGCGTAAGGCATTGGGTGAGTATAAATGTGGGCGAACTCCCATATTTAAGCCAATAAAAGCTTGGCGAAGTGAATGATGGGCGAACTCCAATATATATTGTTGTCGAGTAATGGCGGGCGAACGCCTACGTGTAAGCATTTTGGTGAATGGCGAACTCGGTTGGGCTAATCAGAGCTCTGTTGGGCGAGTAGTCATTTGATTTATCTCAATCTCGCCTAGTGATATGAAATGAAAATATTAATAAAATTTATAAATTATTTGCAGCCGCTAATCATGAACTCGGTGAATGCAATTGGAAAGGCGAGAAGGAAGTAAGGCTTCGTTGAATCAGGTAAGGGAGATGTGTGTGAAGTGAATGCATGTCCTGTGGAGTAAACTTTATGAAAATATTGAGATAAGTGTTTTGTTTTCTGACATGCATTAGTTTGATAATTGTTTTGATTCGGGCGAGCTAAAAGTCGACCCCTATGTTGTTTTATGGACGAATTGGTTAAAGGCGGGCGAGCCATTGTGGGCAAGCCCTTTTGTGTTGGTTTTAGGGCGAGTAACCTCTGTTTTAATAAAGGCGGGCGAGCCAATTTGGGCAAACCCAATTATATTTTTCTTCTGTACAAGTGACCACGTTTTGATAGACATTCGGGCGAGCCATCGAAGGGCGAGCCATCGAAGGGCGAGCCCTTTTATAATATTTTGTTGAGGCGGTGACCCCTCTGTTGACAAAGGTTTGGGCAAGATGGTGTTTTGTTTTAAATGTAGAAAGTGGCGGGCGAACACATGTTCACCCCTTTCAAGTTGACCAATGATAAAGTGACCAGTTGGCGAGTTGACCAATTGGCGAGTTGAGCATGAGCGAGCTACTGAGGGCGAGCCAGTTTTACAAGTTGTTTTAAAAGAAAAGGTTGGCGGGCGAACATAGGTTCTCCGCACTGGCGAGCTTCCATGGGTGAGCCATGTTGGGCGACCTGACCATGGGCGAGCTGATTTTAAATATTTAGAATTTGGAAGGTTTTCAACATGTTTTGTAAACAGAAGCCTAAACCTTTTTGAAAAATTTAATCATTTTGAGAAAATGATAATATGGTGAGATAATTCCATAAAGGTTTTCATGAGATATAAAAGTTATTTTTGAGACTTTAGGCTATGAGTTCATGTGTTACTATTGCGTGACCCGCCTGGGGCGGTGGCTCGTCGATGGACCAACGAGTGCACCTCAGGGCGTCACAGGGCTGATGGACCCGCCAAGTCATCAGCGGTCTCGAGGTCACTTGGCAAGTGGACCCGAGGACCACCTAGAGATTGTGGCCATAGATCTATTGTATCCCTTTTTGGGATGATTATTCCGTTCTCGCAAGGGGGAGGGGGAACGATGATAGCATGATTTATTTGTTACCTAGTCTCAACTTGTTGATTCTGTTTACTAAGAGGATTTGTAAAATCTTATTTCCTGTTTACTACAATTTAAAGTAAACTGATTTGCCAGTGATTTGAATGATGTTTTGAGAGTACTGTTTACTATATCCACTATTTTCCTACTTGGTATGATGTTAGGAAAAACAAACACTTTGTGGTATATAGTTTTGGTTTTACAAAGCAGCATATGTTTCCTTTACTGAGCGTATGAATCGCTCACCCCTTTGTTTTAACTCCACAGATAAAAGAAACGGAGTTAGAGAAGTAGCTTCAAGATGAGTGTTAAACATGACAGGTACAATCTCTTTTCTTTTACATATCAGACATAAATATACAATACTACTTTAGTGAAATAAGATAATAGGGGATGTTGGATATAAGGATTAATGAAAAGAATTTTCATAGTCCATGTTCGTTAAATAAATGTTTAACATTTATTACGGTCACTGTTGAATGTTAATGGCATCACAGACAGCCCAACCAGTAAAGTTATATAGAAATACGTACAAAATGTGGTAACGAGATGTTACATATTTAATGGTATCAGAGCTTGAGTTGGTCTGATGTCTGTTGATGCCTTTAGCATAGAAAGTGTTGAGAAAGGTTAACATTCCCTGTAGTACTGTATAGTCTAAATGTATAGATGAGTCGAATGACTGTGAAATGAGTTAAGCGGTGAAATATGGTGAAAGTTGATTAATTATGGGTTACAAATAGAGATAGTAATCCGAAATTTTGCATGAGATAGGCGATCTTATCATCATAATGTCGGGTCTATTCGATAAGGTACAGTGAGGAACTCGATGAGGGCTCCACCAGGATTTCTCTGTCCATATCGAACTAAGATCTTGAAAATGATGATATTGAGATGAAAAAGGGGTAATATTAACATATAAGCCCTAAGATCGCGTGTTTGGAGTTATATTGATGAGAGAGAAAAATTAAAGGGGAATTTATGAATATACCACTATATTGACATGTTTTCTTTCAAAGTCATAAGTGATTGAATGAATTTAAAATAGAAATTGATGGTGAAATAGTATGAGTATTTGATTGTTTAAAAGATGATTTCTACTGTAGACACTACTAATATATTGATAAGTAAGGCGACCCAGAGTACAAGCTATGAGAGGTCGCGAGATAGTCAGCCCTGTTGTGGATTTTAGGGTCTGAATTTCAAGTGATAAATATGGGTTATATTGGTATGAGATTACTGAATATTATGAAAAGCAATGTATATATGGAGTGTGAACTAAAAAGGTGAATGGTGTGAAAAAAGATGTAAAATCCATGATGTTAATATTGGTTCTAGACACTCCTTATGTTTTAGGAGAGTAAATATAAGTAGTGACTTGACATTTGAGGAAGCCAAGTGTTAGAGTCAATGTGGATGAGAAAGAAAACCTTGAGATGGGCGAGCTCGAGCACGGTTGGAAGGACCGAGCGTCGAGAAGATCGCCAAAGAGGACAGTATGGATAAGTAGCGTTGTCACAGTAATCGTTGTCGATGGGCCTAAAAAGGGGTTGCCATGGCTGGTTGGGCTGGTCTGTTACGATATCCATAGAACCGAGATATTGTGAAATACTTGTGAAGTGATTTGAAAACTTATATATGTGTTTGGGGCATACATAGTGAATTGGTTGGATGTAAATAATGAGACATCCAAGATGAGATGAATTTGTGAATTCGAATATTTGGGATAATATCCTAAGTTAACTTTTGGAAATAATGTGGATTCGAGAGATTGTTGACTCGATTCACAATATGGAAATTGTTTGTAAGCTCTTACAAGTGAATCAGTAGAGCTTGAGAAATTACTCGAGAGATTGATGAGTAAAGAATTAAACTAGTTTGTTATAACTGGTGAAAACGAAAATTTTATCGTTTTGAAAACAATGGGATTAGTACTCTCTACAGTTGCTTCTAGGGTCTGGAACAAGTATGGTATTCTAAAATACCTATCATATTCTATCTGGATCCCTAGCCGACTGTAGTATCCTTCCTATTTGTGTGCCTAGAGCCAACTAGGATAATTTTAAAGAGAATAAATATGTATATTCATATAGGCAATATTATCGAATAAGGTGTGGAAAACCTTACGGTTAAGTTAGTAAATATGAGTTCTAATTGAACTATATACAGTTGAGACGTGAGGTTTTGAATGATTAAATAGACATTGAAGTCGTCTGAGTAAAGAATCTCAATACTTAAGCGAGATTAAAGTGCGGTTATTGGGTTATAAAATTTATGAGTTTTACCCGTATACCATAAATGAATTATTGAAGAGTTTGTGGAATTTACTACCTTATTGATGCAATACTTATTGGTGAAAAAAGTGGAAGAGAATGGGTATGTATGAATATAGTATTCGAAATGGTTACGAGATTGTAACAGTAAAATACTATATTAAGTGGGAAAATAATTGTGGTGATGAATATGGAAGAATGAAATTGTCTTGAGAAGACAAGTCATGTGATGACTAGGGAACACAAGTTATGAGGTAGTTCCCAAGTACAAGAATAAATGTGATTTTGTTTGATCATCATGTGATTATGGCTGGAATTAATAACAAGCCAGATGTGGACAAAAGAAATTGTTATACTCAGAGGAGCAGATACAAGAAGTACTGCTAACTCTGAAGAAGGATATGAATGAGTATACATATACATATGAGAAATGTAAAGTATAAATAGAGTGATGATGAAATCTGAATGATGATAAAATTCGATTTCAGAAAATGATGTGAGGTAATTATACTTTCAAAGATATTCTCCAAAGTAGTAACATTACATGTACTAGGAGAATAAAAGATAAAATGATAACTTGATATAAAAGATGTTATCGAGGGAAAAATGATTGCTTGAGATGTAATCGATGGTTAGTATTGACGTCTGCAAAAGAATGACAGTTATAGTCTAACTATGAGATAATCGTGATGGAATGGTAGAGAATCCGACAGAATCATGAGGTTATAGAAGTGATTATGGAATTGTGTAACCGAGTTAATTCACTTCATTATCATGTTTCGGGATGTCCTGAATGCCTTAGTCGATATATATCAGTGAAACAGAGAGAACGTATGTGAAGTTCCAGTGAGTGGCACTTGTGATGAGGATCCTTGAATTACCACATGCTTTGAGTAGATAGCAAGAGGTTTTGGGATTCCTAAATTCTACTGTTAGCACCGCCTCAGATTGATATAGATATCCGAGCACATTGTGTGGACGCTCTGGGATATATTGAGAGCGAGTGCGTTGTATTTAAGAGACTACTGGAACAATTGCATACGATTGATTAAAACTATCTAAATGATATTCACTAAAATTATTATCGACTAAGCACTGAATGAGATGATAAGTGATAAATAATATGAACGAGTTACTATGTAAAGGAAGTGAAAACTTGCTAACTCCTAAGGATGATAAAAGATTTCAGGGAATGTAAAATGGTTGTAAGAGAAGAAGCTCGAGTTCTTTAGGATCTTGAGCAAAATCCGGGATGGGCGACCCACGAGTTGGACGATCGCCCAACAGCGGATGATATGTTGTGAGATGTGGGTGAACTATGTAGTCGCTGACTCACTTGAAAGAGTAATCCTAGAGCGCGGGAGAGCGCCAAAGGGGTGATTCTTGATGGCCTGAAGAGACGGGCAGTGCTCTTAAAGACAATAAGGAGTATAAAGAGATATTCGTGGTCTCATATTAGAGACGAGAATAAATAAGAGTTGAGAAGGTGGTAAGGAAGAAAAATACCTATATTAGAGGTACTTCTGATACTAAGAGAAAAAAAATTGAAAAGAGTATAATGCTATCTAGATAGTTGTGGACATATTGAGTAAGTCTGCATATTCCTTGATTATGGAATACGTTGAGTTGATTAGTGCCTTGGCCGAGTGATATGTCAGGGAAGTGGTGAGGTTTATAATATTCCAGGGAGCATTACATTAGATAGGGAGTCCCGCTTCATATCTCAGTGTTGATAGAGATTACGGGAAGCTAGGGGATCCCGATTGAGTTTTGCACCACAGTTTATCCGCTAACTGAGAGACAGTCCGAGCGTATGATATGGACGCTCGAGGATTTGGGTAAGCGTGTGCAGTTTATTTTATAGGCTCCTGGGATAATCCTCTACCCTGGCAGAGTTTGCTTATGATAATGGCCAAAGGAGAGTATAGGCATAACTCCTTAAAGAGTTTATTTAGCAGACGATATAATCCACAATAGCATGAGAAAATGGGAGACCGAGAATTATTTTCGACTCGGTCGAACAGACTTCTTGAGATATACAAGAGATTATGTATATTAAGGTCTCCCCATTGGGATGCATAATGAGAGGGAAATTGAGTTCCCTACTCATTGGATCGTTGGAGATCGTGTGAGAGATGTGCACTACCTCTCGAGTTGTCAGGAGTGCACAATGTATTCTATGTCTCAATGATGAGAAAGTACTATCCATATCCTTCTCATGTGATTCGACATAAGTCCTAGAGATTAGAAAGGACATGAGTTACGTTGAGAAACCAGTACGGATTCTGGATAGGAAGGATAAAGTGTTGTGATCTAAGATTAATCTTTTGATTGAATGCTCTGGTAGTAGGAGGCTCCTTGAGAATTAAAGAGCCTTATGTGTAAGAAATATTCAGAGCTTCCACACTGACAAATCTGGTTGAAATTTGGAGGACCAAATTTCTTAAGGTGGGGAGAAAATGTAAGATCCGATTTTACACTACTGTAGAGTCTAATTTCATAAAAGTGATAATGGAAATTAGACAAATAAAGAAGGTTGATTTCCAACAAGGGTGAAAAGCTCCTTGACTTGTGGTGAGAATGGAGCAAATTATGAGAAATACATTACGGGCGAGTAAGCTGGCAGCTCGCCAATGGGCGAACAAGAGGACATTCGCCAATGGTCACGGTAAGTTGGACAATGGCGTGAGCGAATAGATGAGTTCGCCAACTAGTTGTGTGAGGTAATCGCTCGATCTGACGAGGGATCTGATCGCCCAAGGAATGAGTAGGGCGAGTTGATCGGTTGCCCCTTTGGTTTGGCGAATGGGTGAGTTCGCAAAGTTGATTGGCGAGGACTCATGATCGCCCGAGTTTGGCGAGGACTCATGATCGCCCACATAGATTGTGTGACTTGAAAGATAGCAAGTGGGCGAGTATGATTAATGACCTTATTGGCCAATGAGTTAGCCAAGTGAGTTGCTGGGATAATCGTCCAAATGGGCGAGGACATGTAATCGCCTATATATATTGAATATTTGCATAGGCAAGCATGATTAGGTTGGCAAGCTGAGATATTTTAGATTCAATAGGCGAACTGGAATTGGAATTAGCGTATGACCAGTGCAGCCAAAATTGACTTTGTAAATGATACGGTTGGAGACAATTAATAGAGAGGATGTAAAGTCAATAAAGGAATTAGCCTTATTGGTTGAGGAATTAAGCAAAGTCTGCAGCAAAAGAAAAAGACGTGTGAAAGGGAGACTTCCACGCCACTTTGAGCTGCAGTTTTCTTCATGCCTTAAATGCATGAAAGACGTGGAATAAATGCAAGAAGATGGGATAAGGCCAGGTGATGAATTCTGATTGGATAGCATGACTATATAAGGAGAAACAATTGAGGAAGATCGGCTTAGCAAACTTCATCTTTCTCCCGGAAACTATGCGACTGCAGGTTTCTGTTATTCTTTCCAATCCTGCCATGGTTGATTTATTGAGCTTGTCTCTTCAGGCGGCTAAACAAGTAAACCAGCTTGCAAACCTTTTTCCTCCTTACTTTGATGAGCTAAAGGAATAAGAAAAGGAAGGCCTACGTGAGACAGGAAGTAATTAGTTCTGGGAGTGCAGTTGGTTGAGGTGAGTTTCATATGTCTGAGGTGTTCTTGATGTTCATTAGTAGATTTGTATGTTTACATCATAATAAACATAGAAATCCAACCTTGTTTTAGTTAGATCCTTAAAGAACATGAAAATAAGGAAAATAATGGAATAAGTGACGAGATTGGCGACTATAGTGATCGCCCATCAGGAAAATTAGAAATCGCCAATGAGGGCGAGTGGATAATAAAGAACTCGCCAAGGTAAATTCTGTGTTAATGGGCGAAATCGCCCAATTCTAGTGAAGTGAAATGATGGGCGAGCTCAAATGCGTAAGGCATTGGGCGAGTATAAATGTGGGCGAACTCCCATATTTAAGCCAATAAAAGCTTGGCGAAGTGAATGATGGGCGAACTCCAATATATATTGTTGTCGAGTAATGGCGGGCGAACGCCTACGTGTAAGCATTTTGGTGAATGGCGAACTCGGTTGGGCTAATCAGAGCTCTGTTGGGCGAGTAGTCATTTGATTTATCTCAATCTCGCCTAGTGATATGAAATGAAAATATTAATAAAATTTATAAATTATTTGCAGCCGCTAATCATGAACTCGGTGAATGCAATTGGAAAGGCGAGAAGGAAGTAAGGCTTCGTTGAATCAGGTAAGGGAGATGTGTGTGAAGTGAATGCATGTCCTGTGGAGTAAACTTTATGAAAATATTGAGATAAGTGTTTTGTTTTCTGACATGCATTAGTTTGATAATTGTTTTGATTCGGGCGAGCTAAAAGTCGACCCCTATGTTGTTTTATGGACGAATTGGTTAAAGGCGGGCGAGCCATTGTGGGCAAGCCCTTTTGTGTTGGTTTTAGGGTGAGTAACCTCTGTTTTAATAAAGGCGGGCGAGCCAATTCGGGCAAACCCAATTATATTTTTCTTCTGTACAAGTGACCACGTTTTGATAGACATTCGGGCGAGCCATCGAAGGGTGAGCCCTTTTATAATATTTTGTTGGGGCGGCGACCCCTCTATTGACAAAGTTTTGGGCGAGATGGTGTTTTGTTTTAAATGTAGAAAGTGGCGGGCGAACACATGTTCACCCCTTTCGAGTTGACCAATGATAAAGTGACCAGTTGGCGAGTTGACCAATTGGCGAGTTGAGCATGGGCGAGCCCTTGAGGGCGAGCCAGTTTTACAAGTTGTTTTAAAAGAAAAGGTTGGCGGGCGAACATGGGTTCTTTGCACTGGCGAGCTTCCATGGGTGAGCCATGTTGGGCAACCTGACCATGGGCGAGCTGATTTTAAATATTGAGAATTTGGAAGGTTTTCAACGTGTTTTGTAAACAGAAGCCTAAACCTTTTTTGGAAAATTTAATCATTTTGAGAAAATGATAATATGGTGAGATAATTCCATAAAGGTTTTCATGAGATATAAAAGTTATTTTTGAGACTTTAGGCTATGAGTTCATGTGTTACTATTGCGTGACCCGCCTGGGGCGGTGGCTCGTCGATGGACCAACGAGTGCACCTTAGGGCGTCACAGGGCTGATGGACCCGTCAAGTCATCAGCGGTCTCGAGGTCACTTGGCAAGTAGACCCGAGGACCACCTAGAGATTGTGGCCATAGATCTATTGTATCCCTTTTTGGGATGATTATTCCGTTCTCGCAAGGGGGAGGGGGAACGATGATAGCATGATTTATTTGTTGCCTAGTCTCAACTTGTTGATTCTGTTTACTAAGAGGATTTGTAAAATCTTATTTCCTGTTTACTACAATTTAAAGTAAACTGATTTGCCAGTGATTTGAATGATGTTTTGAGAGTACTGTTTACTATATCCACTATTTTCCTACTTGGTATGATGTTAGGAAAAACAAACATTTTGTGGTATATAGTTTTGGTTTTACAAAGCAGCATATGTTTCTTTTACTGAGCGTATGAATCGCTCACCCCTTTGTTTTAACTCCACAGATAAAAGAAACGGAGTTAGAGAAGTAGCTCCAAGATGGGTGTTAAACATGACAGGTACAATCTCTTCTCTTTTACATATCAGACATAAATATACAGTACTACTTTAGTGAAATAAGATAATAGGGGATGTTGGATATAAGGATTAATGAAAAGAATTTTCATAGTCCATGTTCGTTAAATAAATGTTTAACATTTATTACGGTCATTGTTGAATGTTAATGGCATCACAGACAGCCCAACTGGTAAAGTTATATAGAAATACGTACAAAATGTGGTAACGGGATGTTACACCATTCTTTTACTATCAAACTGGAGTTATAATTATTTAAATATATAAAATAAAAATATATTTCAGGCATAATTTAAAAATAGAAAAATGTAATTATAAAAAGAAATAAATTTAAACTATATTTAAAAAAATTAATTTATTTTTATTGTTAGATTTTAAGTTTTTAAATTTCATTTAAAAAATAAATATTATATATGATATACTGATAGTTTATAACTTTTATACACTGTTAGTCTTCTATAGAATGACACATCATTAATAAGTAAAATCTAAAAGTATATAAACCCTAAAAAATAAATTTAAAAACTTTATTAATATTTATTTTTAAAAATTTATATATGAGATGTCATTTTATAATGAATTAATAGTATATGTAAGCTATATATTATTAGTATATCGTATATATGTGTATATGAATATATATATATATATATATATATATATATATATATATATATATATATATATATAAACTCTGAAAAATATATATAAAAAATAAAATAAGAATGGTGTGGCAGCCCGTCCCCGTAGTAGTTAGGAACGTGCCAGTATTTTGGTTAGGTTCAGCCCTGAACTGCACAAAGCCAAAATAAATAAAATTTTTTAGAATAATAAAAATTTTAGAATATTTTTTTTTTTTGTATAGTCGTAGACCGGTATGCACTCCGACGCAGCCATTTTCGATCTAAAGAAAAAGAACTTTGTGTTTTCTTTCCTTCTTTTAAATCGATCAGTCCAGTAATAAACACCAAAAACCAGTTCATTTTCTCTTCTTCTTTGATGAAACTGTGAACTAAATAAGATCAAATCTCTTTGTTCTCATACTTTTTTCCTCGGAGCACTTTCAATGGCGCTTTCACGGCTCAAGAACCTAGTTATCTCAAGAACCACCTCATCTCTCTTCAGAGCTCGTTTTCTCTCTTCCTACGCCTCACGCAGATCGTTTTCTCGGTATATTTTTCTTTCTTTCCATTAATTTTTATGCTTTGAACTGTTTGCTATGAACTGCATTGGATACTTGCCAATTGCCATGATAATCGTTAATATGCATCTGATTGGAATCTCTTTGGATAAGTAGAAATTTTGAGAGTTGGCTTGAATTTTAGTTTTGAAATCAAATAGAGAATTACATTTGAATGTTCTGTTATGTTTTTAAACAAGAGAAATTAGTGATATTGAAAGGTGGGTTTGTGATTATTTTGTTCATGAAATTAGATGGAGAACTTTATTGCAATGGTGCTTCAAATGAAACTATGTAATTTGAACTTTGCAATTTTGAAAAAAAAAAGAAAGTTACTGGTGAATATCTCTTTCTCTCTGTCTCTCTATATATACATATAATATATTGGTATTGTTCTTAGTTCTTACATTGGACAAATTGAGCTTCTCTAATCTCTACTATGTTACATTAAACATTTCAGTCACATTGCACCAACCCCATTCCTTAAAAATATTGAATTTTCTTTCCAATGTCGATTTGCACGTTTGTTCCAAAGCTTGAAGAGCTGTAAGGAAAATTTGCTTTAATGGGTTGAAGCCAAGTTTCTTCATTTCTTTCATAGTCTTTTTGAACTTCTCATGGCTTGTAGCAAAGACCATTGTCAAAATCACCATTGTCCCACCAATTCGTAACTTGAAAATAGAAGTCACCTGAAGTTTAGTTTCCTGTAAAAGAACCATATTAACACCAACTGAGCAAATCATCCTTCATAAAATTCTCCCTTTTGCAGAGTTGTTCATCCGCCTTATATTCCAACTTAGAATTCTCATTTTAAGATCTGCTCTTCAGTTCTTTTAATTTCTCAATAACTAATTCATTCTCACTGTCTGCAAACAGACATAGAAGCTTCCCTACTTCCCAAATATCCTTCGCTTCTCTAGTGATCACCTTATATCTATTTTTGAAGTCTCCATCTGATAACGACTCATTTGCAAAACTATTGGGTTGATTATGAGATACGCCTTGCTTTCTTTTGGAAGACATATTCGCCTCTTTCTTATTCTTCTTCTGTTCCATTTTGGTCAGAATAACTTCTTCAATTTCTTCAATGGTTCGAGTTTTCCTGGGGCGAACTGAAGAAGCTCTAAAATCCTTCAACTTCGGTTCTTCACTTGTTTCACTGCTGAAACAGTCACAGGAATGATCAGTTCCACCTTCAGAGACAGCCACTGGACTAAGATGATTAGCCTTATAAAAGTTGTCCATTTTCTTAAAATGATTGGGGGACATGGAGTTAAGAGAATTGTCAGGGATGATTTCATTCTCCTTGTCTTTACTGGAAACACTCAAGAAACTCTTTCTCATATTCAAGTCCGTCTCTAAGCCAGCTGAAGCACTATTTTCCATGTATTTGCATGCTTGAAAAGAATCTGACATAGCTTCCTTCCCCATTAAGACGTCATTACCACTGTTTGGAGGAAGCTCTGACTCATGGTTGACATCATCTTGAAAATTCTGGGAATCATCTACACGGGCGACTAACCATGAATGAATTTTGTTTACAACAGATTCCTTCTTATTAGCGCCACATCCACAGTTGAATAAGCACACCGAATCTGAATCTGAGCCGACTTCAGTCAGCGTGACTAGAAACAGTTTATTTCCATAATCAACAAAAATTAACTCATTAATCTTCTCCAAGTGATTTGTCATTACAAACATCGCACCCCTGCTAAAATCTTTAAAATTGAGTGTTTTTTCATCCATTGAGACGAATTCGTGGAAAACCTCTGCAATGTTTTTAAATGTATTGAAGCACCAGCTGTGCAGAGGAACCCCAAAGCAAGCAATCCATGTTGCTCTTTGTTTGAAGTCATAATTTGAAGTCCCAGGTTCAACATCGGTGAATGTAAGATCTGATTTTACCCTACTGTAGACCTAAATCTCATAAAATGGATATTGGAAATTAAATAAGTAAAGAACATTGATTTCCACTTAGTTGAAAAGCTCGTTATCATAAGATAAGAATGGAGCAATTTCGATGAAAATAATTGGGCGAGAATGTTGTTCAGTTCACCAATAGGCAAGCAGAAATTGGTTGTTCGCCAATGGGCGAGCAAGATAATATTCGCCAATGGTAATGGCGAATTGGTTACTGTTAAGGGCGAATAGGTGTGTTCGCCACGTGTTGCTTAAATCAGAGCAAGGTGGCGAGTTGAGCCATAATTGGTGATCGCCCAATGGTGATTATGGGCAAGCTAGGTCGTTCGCAAAGGGGCGAGCCGATCTCTAATGGACGATGGCGTGGGCGAACAGATTAGTTCGCCAGCTTGTCATTTACGGTGATCGCCCGAAGAAGGCTAGGACTTGTGATCGCCACACAGAGGGGCAAAGAATAGCTGAATGGCTGGCGAACTGGTGTAGTGTGGCGAGTTGATTGTTTTCCTTATTTGTTTGGCAAGTAGTTGAGTTCGCCAACTTTGTGGATAAGTGATCGCCCGCTAGTGGCGAGGACTTGGAAACGCCAATGTATTTGGCGAGTAAGGTGGTCGTCCAGATAGAGGGGCAAATGAAAACAGAATTCAACCTAGCAGCCAAGATTGACTTTGTTAAAGATACGATTGAAAACAATAATTGATAGAATGTTAAAGTCAATAAAGGCGCCAGCCTTATTCGTTGAGGAAGTAAACAAAGTCTGCAGTAGAAGAAAAAGAGTGTGAAAGGAAGACTTTCTCGCCCTTTGTAAGTGCTGATTTTCTTCATGCATTAAATGCATGATAGACGTGAGGAATGATGAAAGAAACAGGATAAGAGGCAGGCGGTGGCTATTGATTGGCTGAGCATGGCTATATAAGCAGAAACAATTGAGGAAATACGAGTTAGCCAATTCCAGCTTCTTCACAAAAGCCATTTCTCTGTTTCTTCCATTTCTCTGCCATGTTTGATCTGTTAAGCTTTTTCCTTAAGTTGGTTAAACACATAAACCTGCTCGTAACATCTCTCCTCGTTGATGAGATGAAGGAATAAGCAAAAGAAGACCAACATGAGACAGAAAACAAGCTGTTCTGGAAGTGCAGTTGATTGAGGTGAGTTTCATATTTCTTAGGTGTTCTTGATATTCAAGGGTAGACTTATATGTTTACAACATAGAACACAACCTTGTTTTAATTAGATCCTTAGAGAACATGAAAACAAGGAAAATAATGGAATAAGTGACGACAATGGCGACTACAGTGATCGCCCATGTTGAAAACTAGTAATCGCCAATAAGGCGAGTAGATAATAAGGAGCTCGCCAATGTAAAGTCTGTGTTCAAAGGGCGAGAACGCCCAATTCTAGTGAAATGAATTCATGGGCGAGCTCAAATGCAGAGGCTGTGGGCGAATAGGATTGTGGGCGAACTCCCACAATTACGTCAATGAAGGTCTCGTGTGTTGGCTGGCGGGCGAGCTACCATGTTGTAGCCATATGGTGAATGGCGAGCTCATCTGGGCGAACTAGTAGAGCTCTATTTGGGCGAGTAGTCATTTGATTTATTTCAATTTCGCCCAAGTAATGGAAAAATATTTATAAAGAAAATATTAATGGAATTTATATAATTTGCAGCCGATAATTGGGAATGGTTATGGGCGAACAGGGAGCAGGGCGAAGCAAGGCTTCGTTTCTAACAGGTAAGGGAGATATGTGTGAAGTGATGCATGTCCTGTGGAGTAAATTTTATGAAAACATTAAGTTAAATGTTTTGTTTTCTAACATGCATTGTTTGAGGAAAGTTATTTTGATAATTATTTTTTTGATACGGGCGAGCTAAAAGCCGACCCCTATGCTGTTTTTGGTGAACTGATACAGGGCGGGCGAGCCCTTGTATTTTTATGATGGGCGAATTGGTGTTGGCGGGCGCGCCAAGCCTTTTTATAATTTTTATATAACCGTCTCTAGTTTTAAGGGCGGGCGAACTGGTTTTAATATGTTTGGGCGAGCGGCCCTTTGTTTTAAATTGAAGGCGGGCGAACCGCAATCAATGAGATATAGTTCTGTTTTGAAAAGCTAAGTGGCGGGCGAATACGAATTCACCGCCTTGTCGAGTTAGTCAGGGGCGAGCCGTGAAGGGCGAGCTGACCCTGGCGAACAGTTTTAAAGAGTAATTTCTTAAAGGAAAAATGAGACCTTTTGGCGAGTTGATTACTGGGCGAGCCACTGAGGGCGAGCCAGTTTGCTTTCAGATTTTAAAAGCAAGAGGGCGGGCGAACACTAGTTCTCCGCAGTGGGCGAGTTGCCATGGGCGAGCCATGTTGGGCGAGCTGACCATGGGCGAGCAGGTTTTAAAGGTTGAGATTTTGTAATGTTTTCGAATTGTTTTGTAAATAGAAAGCCTAAACCTTTTTGGGAATTAAATCATTTGAGTAAATGATAATATGCGTGAGAGAATCCCTTAAAGGTTTTCATGAAATATAAAGTGATTTTTGAGACTTTAGGCCCTAAATTCATGCATTATTATTCATGTAGTTGCGTGACCCACCTGGGGCGATGGCTCGGTCGATGGACCAATGAGTGCACCTCAGGGCGTCACAGGGCTGATGGACCCGCCAAGTCATCAGCGGTCTCGAGGTCACTTGGCAAGTAGACCTGAGGACCATTATAGATTATGGCCACAGATCTGAGATAGCCGTGAGGGGCGATGGCCTACGGGTGCACCCCAAAAGCGGCAGATTCCGTTCTCGCAAGGGGGAAGGAGAACGATAATAGCATGATTTATTTATAGGGTGATGCCTAGTCTCAATTTATTAAATTCTGTTTACTGATAAGATTTATTGAATCTTATGTATTGTTTACTGCATTTTAAAGTAAACTGTTTAACCAGTGATTTAAGTGGTGTAATGAAAGTGTTGTTTTACTATAACCATTGTTTTCCTATCGATATGATTTTAGGAAAATCAAATAGTTTGTGGAATATAGTTTTGCTTTATTTAAAGCAGCATATGTTTCCTTTACTGAGCGTATGAATCGCTCACCCCTTTGTTTTTAACTCCACAAATAAGAAGTACATGGAGTTGAGAGAATTAGCTCTCAGATGAGTATAGCTATGCATAAAGCACTGAGGCATGACACGTTAAATGTGACAGGTACAGTCTCTTCTCTTTTACATTTCAGACATATGTATACAGTACTACCTTAGTGAAATAAAGGTTAATAGGGGATGTCAGATGAAAGGAATAATGAAAAAGAAATTTCATATTCCATAATTAATAGATAAATATTTAGCATTTATCACTGTTACTGTTGAATGTTAATGGCATCGCAGACAGCCCAACCAGTAAAGTTGCATGGAAATACGTGAAAATATGGTAACGGGATGTTACAGATTTAATGGTATCAGAGCTTGGGTTGGTCTGATGTCTGTTGATGCCTTTACCATAGGAAGTGTTGAGAAAGGTTAACATCCCCTGTAGTACTGTATAGTCTGAATGTATAGAGGAGTCGAATGACTGTGAAATGAGTTAAGTGTTGGAATATGGTGAAAGTTGACTAGTTATGGGTTACAAATAGAGATAGTAATCCGAAAATTTTGCATGAGAAAGGCGATCTTATCATCATAATGTCGGGTCTATTTGATAAGGTACAGTGAGGAACTCGGTGAGGGCCCCACCAGGACTTCTCTGTCCATATCTAACTAAGATCCTGAAATGATGATATTGAGACAAAAAGGGATAATATTAACATATAAGCTCTAAGATTACGTGTTGGAATTATATTGATGAGAGAAAGAATTAAAGGGGAATTTATGAATATACCCTTATATTGACATGTTTTCTTTCGAAGTCATAAGTGATTGGATGGATTTAAAATACAAAGTGATGGTGAAATAATATGTGGTGGTGTAAAGGATGATCTTTACTGTGGACCCCATTGATATATTGATAAGTAAGGCGACCCAGAGTACAGGTTATGAGAGGTCGCGAGATAGTCAACCCTGTTGTGGATTTTGGGGGTCTGAATTTAAAAAGGTGAATTGTGTGAGAAATGATCTAAAATCAATGATAATACTGATTATATATATACTCCTTATGTTGTAGGAGAATGGATATTAGTAGTGACTTGACATTTGAGGAAGTCAAGTGTTTGAGTCTGTGGATGAGAAAGAAAACCTTGAGATGGGCGAACTCGAGCACGGTTGGAAGGACCGGGCATCGAGGTAATCGCCAGAGAGGACGGTATGGATAAGTAGCGATGTCACAGCAATCGTTGTCGATGGGCCTAAAAAGGGGATTGCCATGGCCGATTGGGCTGGTTCGTTACGATATCCATAGAACCGTGATATTATGAGATTTATGAGAAATACTCGATGGGCGAGGACTTAAATGAGTCCGCCAATATATCATGAATTACTAAAGTAGGCAAGAATCCTAATCGCCCAAAGAGTATGGTGAGTAATCTGATCAACAAATTGTGATATGAATCAAAGTAATGGGGCGAACAGAACAATAGTTGTAATCGCCAAGAAGATGAAAGGTCTCATAGTTTTCAAATTATAAAGATGGCATCGAGATTTAGTTGACAAGCTTAGAGGTTGGTGAATTGAAATAGAAATTGTTGAATTAAACTAGTTTGTTATAACTGGTGAAAACGAAAATTTTATCGTTTTGAAAACAATGGGATTAGTACTCTCTACAGTTGCTTCTAGGTTCCGGAACAAGTATGGTATTCTAAATTACCTATCATATTCTATCTGGATCCCTAGCCGACTGTAGTATCCTTCCTATTTGTGTGCCTAGAGCCAGTTAGGATGATTTTAAAAAGAATAAACATGTATATTGATATCAGCAATATTATTGAATAAGGTATGGAAAACCTTATCGTTAAGTCAGTGACCATTGGTTTTTAATTGATATATATATTAGAGACGTGAGGTCTCAACTGATTAAGTGGACATTAAAATTGTCTGAATAAAAGATTTTACTACTTAAGTGAGGTTAAAGTGTGCTTATCGGGGTATAAAATTTATGAGTTTTACCCGTATAGCACGAATGAATTGTTGAAGAGTTTGGGGAAATTGCTACCTTATTGATTCAATGCTTAATTGGGAGGAAGTAGAAGTGAATGGGTATGTATGAATACAGTATTCGAAATGGTTACGAGATTGTAACAGTAAAGTACTATATTAAGTGGGAAAAGAATTGTGGTGATGAAATCTGAATGATAATAAATTAAAATTTCAGAAACTGGTATAAGGAAAAGTATATTCTCCAAGTATTGACATTACATGTACTAGGAGAATAAGAGATAGAATGACCACTTGAGATAAAAGAAGTGGTCGAGGGGAAAATGATTACCTGAGACGTAATCGGTGGCTAATATTAAGGTCTGCAAAAGAAAAGCAGTCCTCGATTAATCATGGAATAATCACTGTGAGGTGGTGAAGAATCCGAAAGAGCCATGATGTTATAGAAGTAATTATGGATTGAGTAACCAAATTATTTCACTTCTTCATCATCAGGTTTCGGGATGTAATAAGTGCCTTAGTCGATATACATTGGTGAAACAGAGAGGACGTATGTGAAGTTCCAGTGAGTGTGTACTTGTGATAGGGATCCCTGATTCGCCGTATGCTTTGAGAGAATAGCAAGAGGCTTTGGGATTCCAAATTTTTACTGTTAGCATCGCCTCAGATTGATATAGATATCCGAGCGCATTGTGTAGACGCTCTGGGATATATTGAGAGCGAGTGCGTGGTATTTTAGAGACTACTGGGACAATTACATACGAATGATTAAAATTATCTACATGATAGTCACCAAATTATAATCGAC
This sequence comes from Heritiera fomes, assembly GCA_032173925.1. Lineage (NCBI taxonomy): Eukaryota > Viridiplantae > Streptophyta > Magnoliopsida > Malvales > Malvaceae > Heritiera > Heritiera fomes. Next base: position 31,042,549 of record JAPDPM010000012.1, read on the forward strand.
TAGCACTGAATGAGATGATAAGTGATAAATAGTATGAATGAGATACTGTATAAAGAGAAGTGAAAAGTTACTAACTCTCAAGGATGATAAAAGACTTGAGGGAGTGTAAATTGGTTTTGAGAAAAGACGCCCGAGATTCTTTAAGACTTTGAGAAAATTCGGGATGGGCGACCCATGAGTAGGGTGATCGCTCAACACCGGATAACATGTTATGAGATGTGGGCGAACTAGGTGGTCGCCAACTCACTTGAGTGAATAATCCTAGAGCGCGGGAGAACGCCAAAGGGATAAGTATTGATGGCCTAAAGAGACGGGCAGTACTCTTAGAGACAATGAGGAATATAAAAAGATATTCGTGGTCTCATATTGGAGACGAGATTAAATAAGAGTTGAAAAAGTGATAAGGAAGAAAAATACCTATATTAGAGGTACTTCCTATACTCAGTGGAAATTTGAAAAGAGTAAAATGCTATCTAGATAGTTATGGATATATTGAGTAAGTCTGCTCATTCATTGATTATGGAATTTGTTGAGCTAATTAATGCCTTGGCCGGATAATAAGTCAGGGAAATGGTGAGGTTTACAGTATTCCAGTGAGCATTTTTGTTGATAGGGAGTCCCGCTTCATATCTCAGTGTTAAGAGAGATTACGGGAAGCTATGGGATCCCGATTGAGTTTCGCACCGCAGTTTATCCGCAGACTGAGAGACAGTCCGAGCGTATGAGATGGACGCTCGAGGATATGGTGTGAGCGTGTGCGATTGATTTTATAGGCTCCTGGGATAATCCTCTACCCTGGCATAGTTTATTGATAATAATGGCCACAAGAGAGTATAGGCATAACATTTGAAAGAAGTTATTTAGCAGACGATATAATCCACGATAGCATGTGAAATGGGAGACCGAAAATTTTTTTCGACTTGGTCGAACAGACTTCTTGAGATATACAAGAGGTTATGTATATTAAGGTCTCACCATTGGGATGCATAGTGAGAGGGAAATTGAGTTCCCGATGCATCGGATCGTTGGAGATCTTAGATCATGTGAAAGATGTGCACTACCTTCCGTGTTGTCAGGAGTGCACAATGTGTTCTATGTTTCAATAATGAGAAAGTACTCTCCATATCCTTTTCACTGGATTCGACATGAGTCTTGGAGATTAGAGAGGACATGAATTACGTTGAGAAATTGGTACGGATTCTAGATAGGAAAGATAAATTGCAGTGATAAAGTACTGCGACCTAAGATTATGTTATGGCTAAGGTGCTTTGATGGTATAATATTAAGGATAAGGCTACTTGAAAATTTAAAAGCCTTATGCATAAGAAGTATCCAGAGTTTCTTCACAAACAGGTCTGGTTGAAATTTGGAGGACCAAATTTCTTAAGGTGGGGAGAAATTGTAAGATCTAATTTTACCCTACTGTAGACCTAAATCTCATAAAATGGATATTGGAAATTAAATAAGTAAAGAACATTGATTTCCACTTTGTTGAAAAGCTCGTTATCATAAGATAAGAATGGAGCAATTTCGATGAAAATAATTGGGCGAGAATGTTGTTCAGTTCGCCAATGGGCGAGCAGAGATTGGTTGTTCGCCAATGGGGGAGCAAGATAATATTCGCCAATGGTAATGGCGAATTGGTTGCTGTTAAGGGCGAATAGGTGTGTTCGCCACGTGTTGCTTAAATCAGAGCAAGGTGGCGAGTTGAGCCATAATTGGTGATCGCCCAATGGTGATTATGGGCAAGCTAGGTCGTTCGCAAAGGGGCGAGCCGATCTCTAATGGACGATGGCGTGGGCGAACAGATTAGTTCGCCAGCTTGTCGTTTACGGTGATCGCCCGAAGAAGGCTAGGACTTGTGATCGCCACACAGAGGGGCAAAGAATAGCTGAATGGCTGGCGAACTGGTGTAGTGTGGCGAGTTGATTGTTTTCCTTATTTGTTTGGCAAGTAGTTGAGTTCGCCAACTTTGTGGATAAGTGATGGCCCGCTAGTGGCGAGGACTTGGAAACGCCAATGTATTTGGCGAGTAAGGTGGTCATCCAGATAGAGGGGCAAATGAAAACAGAATTCAACCTAGCAGCCAAGATTGACTTTGTTAAAGATACGGTTGAAAACAATAATTGATAGAATGTTAAAGTCAATAAAGGTGCCAGCCTTATTGGTTGAGGAAATAAACAAAGTCTGCAGCAGAAGAAAAAGAGTGTGAAAGGAAGACTTTCTCGCCCTTTGTAGGTGCTGATTTTCTTCGTGCATTAAATACATGATAGACGTGATGAATGATGAAAGAAACAGGATAAGAGGCAGGCGGTGGCTATTGATTGGCTGAGCATGGCTATATAAGCAGAAACAATTGAGGAAATACGAGTTAGCCAATTCCAGCTTCTTCACAAAAGCCATTTCTCTGTTTCTTCCATTTCTCTGCCATGTTTGATCTGTTAAGCTTTTTCCTTAAGTTGGTTAAACACATAAACCTGCTTGTAACATCTCTCCTCGTTGATGAGATGAAGGAATAAGCAAAAGAAGGCCAACATGAGACAGAAAACAAGCTGTTCTGGAAGTGCAGTTGATTGAGGTGAGTTTCATATTTCTTAGGTGTTCTTGATATTCAAGGGTAGACTTATATGTTTACAACATAGAACACAACCTTGTTTTAGTTAGATCCTTAGAGAACATGAAAACAAGGAAAATAATGGAATAAGTGACGACAATGGCGACTACAGTGATCGCCCATGTTGAAAACTAGTAATCGCCAATAAGGCGAGTAGATAATAAGGAGCTCGCCAATGTAAAGTCTGTGTTCCAAGGGCGAGAACGCCCAATTCTAGTGAAATGAATTCATGGGCGAGCTCAAATACAGAGGCTGTGGGCGAATAGGATTGTGGGTGAACTCCCACAATTACGTCAATGAAGGTCTTGTGTGTTGGTTGGCGGGCGAGCTACCATGTTGTAGCCATATGGTGAATGGCGAGCTCATCTGGGCGAACTAGTAGAGCTCTATTTGGGCGAGTAGTCATTTGATTTATTTCAATTTCGCCCAAGTAATGGAAAAATATTTATAAAGAAAATATTAATGGAATTTATATAATTTGCAGCCGATAATTGGGAATGGCTATGGGCGAACAGGGAGCAGGGCGAAGCAAGGCTTCGTTTCTAACAGGTAAGGGAGATGTGTGTGAAGTGATGCATGTCCTGTGGAGTAAATTTTATGAAAACATTAAGTTAAATGTTTTGTTTTCTGACATGCATTGTTTGAGGAAAGTTATTTTGATAATTATTTTTTTGATACGGGCGAGCTAAAAGCCGACCCCTATGCTGTTTTTGGTGAACTGATACAGGGCGGGCGAGCCCTTGTATTTTTATGATGGGCGAATTGGTGTTGGCGGGTGCGCCAAGCCTTTTTATAATTTTTATATAACCGTCTCTAGTTTTAAGGGCGGGCGAACTGGTTTTAATATGTTTGGGCGAGCGGCCCTTTGTTTTAAATTGAAGGCGGGCGAACCGCAATCAACGAGATATAGTTCTGTTTTGAAAAGCTAAGTAGCGGGCAAATACGAATTCACCGCCTTGTCGAGTTAGTCAGGGGTGAGCCGTGAAGGGCGAGCTGACCCTGGGGAACAGTTTTAAAGAGTAATTTCTTAAAGGAAAAATGAGACCTTTTGGCGAGTTGATTACTGGGCGAGCCACTGAGGGCGAGCCAGTTTGCTTTCGGATTTTAAAAGCAAGAGGGCGGGCGAACACTGGTTCTCCGCAGTGGGCGAGCTGCCATAGGCGAGCCATGTTGGGCGAGCTGACCATGGGCGAGCAGGTTTTAAAGGTTGAGATTTTGTAATGTTTTCAAATTGTTTTGTAAATAGAAAGCCTAAACCTTTTTGGGAATTAAATCATTTGATAAATGATAATATGGGTGAGAGAATCCCTTAAAGGTTTTCATGAAATATAAAGTGATTTTTGAGACTTTAGGCCCTAAATTCATGCATTATTATTCATGTAGTTGCGTGACCCACCTGGGACGGTAGCTCGGTCAATGAACCAATGGGTGCACCTCAGGGCGTCACAGGGCTGATGGACCCGCCAAGTCATCAGCGGTCTCGAGGTCACTTGGCAAGTAGACCTGAGGACCATTATAGATTATAGCCACAGATCTGAGATAGCCGTGAGGGGCGATGGCCTACGGGTGCACCCCAAAAGCGGCAGATTCCGTTCTCGCAAGGGGGAGGGGGAACGATGATAGCATGATTTATTTATAGGGTGATGCCTAGTCTCAATTTATTAAATTCTGTTTACTGATAAGATTTATTGAATCTTATGTATTGTTTACTGCATTTTAAAGTAAACTGTTTAACCAGTGATTTAAGTGGTGTAATGAAAGTGTTGTTTTACTATAACCACTGTTTTCCTATCGATATGATTTTAGGAAAATCAAATAGTTTGTGGAATATAGTTTTGCTTTATTTAAAGCAGCATATGTTTCCTTTACTGAGCGTATGAATCGCTCACCCCTTTGTTTTTAACTCCACAGATAAGAAGTACATGGAGTTGAGAGAATTAGCTCTTAGATGAGTATAGCTATGCATAAAGCACTGAGGCATGGCACGTTAAATGTGACAGGTACAGTCTCTTCTCTTTTACATTTCAGACATATGTATACAGTACTACCTTAGTGAAATAAAGGTTAATAGGGGATGTCAGATGAAAGGAATAATGAAAAAGAAATTTCATATTCCATAATTAATAGATAAATGTTTAGCATTTATCACTGTTACTGTTGAATGTTAATGGCATCGCAGACAGCCCAACCAATAAAGTTGCATGGAAATACGTGAAAATATGGTAACGGGATGTTACAGTGAACCATTCCTTAAGCCATTTACATCTATCACATTGCATTGTATCCATTGTGCCTTCTGCATCGAATTTTATTAAAAATTGTTTACCTGAAATCTTTTTAACATGAACATCGAAAACTCCTTGAGTTCTAAAATTTTCCTGTAGAGTGATGGTTTCGTAGAAGCATCTTGCTGTTCCAACAGCACATTTTTCAAGCTTCTGCAGAGCCTCCACATCCACCTCTGCTTTGCATGAAGCCATTCTATCCTGAAGTTGTCTCAATGGTACCAGGAGTGTAAGAACTAGGTACTTAAGGGTCCTAAGTTCAAACCTCCTGGGGGGACGCGAATTGGGAATTTATTCCCGATAAATCCGTGAGGGGCGGTGGCCCGTGTGGTGCACCCCAAAGCGGACAATACGGTTGAGTGAGCTCGGGCGGTGCCCTGTGGGTGCACCCGAGTCGTCACAGTAGAAGCCATCGCCAGTGAACCTTTGAAGGGATGTTGCAAACATAAACAGAGAAAAGGCCAATTATTACAGAGAACAGATGTTGTTGATGCTCTTTTCCCAAAAGCTTCATTTGATAGAACAAAACTTGAGGTTGTTGTTATTGAGAAGTAATTCAACCAATTTCTTCATATCCAAAAGGCCAATATGAAAAAATCATATTGATTCAATCATTCAAAGACTAAAACTTTAACATTAAAGACAGTAAATTAATGGCAGAAGAGAGAGAAAAAAGGAAACACACCTTGGAACTAAATCTAAATTAAACAATCCAACACGGTGGTTATCACTCCTTGCTTTATCATGTGAATCGGATTTCAGACTATGAACGCTTTTCGTGTGGGCATTTTTCTTCAATACTGACCTGGGTTTTCAGTCCTATGAGCTTGAGCATATATTACTTTGGTTTCCATGAAAGGGTTTATGGTATGTGGTTAGACTCGATTGTACCCTACGTGTTTGACAAATCTCCACTTTTCGAGAACTTCTAAATAAACTCCATTTTTTGCTCTTTATACCCCATTCATGTCTAATGAACAGTAAACACAATGAAGGAAATGGGGTATAAAGAGCAAAAAATGGAGTTTATTTAGAAGTTCTCCACTTTTCTCCGCTAGTACTCCTCTCGCTCTCAAAGCGTGCTACGGTGCTATTTACTGTTGTTTACTCACACTTAGACCTGCTCAAGGGTCGGGTTACTCGCTTAGGTCCGAAGGCCCGTTCGATATTTGAGAGGGCTTGGACAAAAATATTTGATGTAATTATCGGGCTTCGACAAAATTTTTAGGCCCGTTCTTAGCATTTCAAAGCCGGGCCCAGCCCGATATTAATATTAAATATATATATATATTTAATATATTTATAATATTAAGTATGTTTTTAATATATTTATTAAGTATAATATAATTTTATATATATAAAATATTATTATAAAAAATATTATTAATTAAAAAACATGATTATAAATTTTTTAATATGAAAATTGATATACAAATTTTGACAAATTAAATTAAATTTTAAAAGAAATAAAATAATAAAAAATAAATAATTAAATAATTAAAATATAAAAAATTAAATTCGGGGGGCCGGGCTCGGGCCTGTGCTTATTGTATAAAAATAAAACGGGCATGGACTAAATATCAGACCCGTTTTACTAGGCCGGGCTGGGCTTGGGTATTGCTTATCATTCTTATTACTTGTCATGGGCCCGATCCGAACCCAACCCAACCCAGCCCATGATTAGGTCTACAGTCACACTCAAGTCTCATCTCTTATTTTTCTTTTTCTTTTTTGGGTTAATTTATTTGATGGAAGTTGACTATTTGGTTTAAAATTGAAAATTAAAATTAAATTATAAATTTGGTATAAAATTGTTCATGCATTGGGTTTGGTGGATTTCAAAATGGTTAGCTAAACTTCAACTCATTCTATCCCATTAGGTTGTTTATTTGAATTTTTATTAAAATATTTTTAAAAAATTATGTTAAATATTTTAATACTTTTGGCCAAAATAATAAAAAGCTCTTAAACTTTATTATTATATTTAAATAAGCTTTTATATTTTTATTGTATTTAGATAATTTTTTAACCTTTAATTTGAACTCATATAAGTCCTTAAATTTTAATTTGTACTTAGATAAACTATTAACTTTTAATTTGTATCTAAATGAGCTCTTAATATAAATTAATCTTGTACAGAAAGTGAGCAATTGATTTTTTTTTGTTGAGTTTAAAACACTTCTCAAAAAAAAAGGGGTTAGATATAATATATTATATATTATTTAATTATTTATATTATCTATTATATATTTTTAAAAAATTGATTAATTTAATTGATTTAATTTGTAATTTTAGACAATGAATTAATCAAATAAACTGACTTGTAAAAATTAACTTAAATCCAAAGAAACCTAATCAAATCGACTTAACCAAATTTCGATTGGTTAAGTCGATTGGAATAAAATTTTATTCCTCTGTAATTTTTTATTTGAAATAAAGATTTATTCGAGTACAAATTAAAATATAGGCTTATTTGAGTAGGATGAAAATATAGGGGATTGTTTAAAAAAGGTGAAATAATTCAAAGGCTTTTTCTATTATTTTATCCTTTTCAATATGTTTTATTTAAAAATAAATATAAACTAATTATTTAATCATAAGAATATATTTATGGATCAAATTTGGATTCTGATTTGAAAATTTAGATCCAAAATCTAAGATGGACAAACCCGTGAATAGATGTGTTGGTTTGATTTAATTTTTTTTGAAACGTTAAAACAAAATCATAAACAATTGATTTCAATTTGATGCAACAAATTTAAAGTAAACACCCTTTAAACTGTTTGTTCTCGATTAACCTTTTATGGATTAGTTTTTTTCCGTGCGCATTTAAATTTTGTATGATAAAATTATAAAAATATCCATAAATTATTAATTGAATGAATAGTATTATTGTAGTTTTATTTAGTGCAATTAACAATATAACTCTTTTAATACCAAAAAAACAATATAACTCTTTTTAAAATCATAATTTAATATCAGTATGCAAATTCAAAAAATATGTTAAGTGAAAAAGTTGAAACCGAGAAAGAAAAATGGTTGGAGTTTATTCAAAAATTTAAAATAAAAAGTTAAATTACAAATCACATATTTAATACATAAAACATAATACTTTATATTTATATAAAATAAATATAAATATTTTATGTACAGTAAAAAAAGTATGTAGAAATATATAAGGCTTTTATTAAGAGTTTGTAAAGTAAAAATTTTAATTTGCCACAAAGGTAAGCACTAACACTTATTTTGCCTTTGTAAATATGTATCATGAAAAAAAAAAACAGAAGAGTAGTGATTAATTTATGCTAATGCGGGCAGTAGCTTATTTAAAATTTGTCAAATTTTAATTTAATAATTAAATTTGATTTGAATGGATTTGAGTTGTTTTAATTGATTTGAATATTAATATTGGAAAAACCATTTTTGGCTTGTTAGAACATTTTCAACCAAATTTTAATTTTTAAGGGTTTAGGGTTTAAGAATTTATTTCAGATTAATTTGATTTGGTTTCAATTACACTTTAATATGATTGGATTTCAAGAAAGAAAAATCAAAATTAAAAACAATTTTTTTTATTTCGTTTGAATTTACTTTAAAGTTAAAATAAATTGCGCCTTGATTACTTTATCCATTCTTTCGACAAAGAGTAATTCAAATATCAAATCTAAACATTCTAAAAAACATAAAGTTTTATTATTAGATATATATATATATATATATATCTAAATTTCAAGTATTTAAATACCAGTAAAAGATACACTTTTTTTATGATAAAACAATTTACATCTTGGCCTACTAAATCTACTTTCATAAGAAACCAAAAAAGGAAAAAAGGAAAATATTAGAGCTGGAACCTGGTTTCCTTTCCTCTACATTAAAGCAACATGAACAAAAGCAAGATTAGAGCAAATAGTTGGGCAATTTTCTCTAAAAGCCCTCAAATCAATTCTCGATTCAGCTTAATATAACCATCCAGGGGTTCCAATGTTAAAGTTTAATTCTACATTACTGTTGCATTTGAAAATAATTCAGTTTGCAAAAATTGTGTTTTTTAAAAAGTACGATGAGTAACACTCTAAAAAAATTTGAACAAATAAACTTGAAATTATTTACTTTTCTCTGGGAGAAATTATGATGATTGATGATTAGTTTGTGCTATTAGTAAAATATTGGCAACCCACATCTAGGCTTCTATCATTTGATTCACATTTCATTGTCTATGCCTTAATTGCCTACTTTAAAATGACATCAAATACATCAATATTCCCAGCAAGTGTAAGGTCTTTTTACTTTAAATTTTAATTATGATCGGTTAGAAATACTTTGCTTAGAAAGTTATTGCATAAATATTTTACCTTGGTAATCAAATAAGTTTAGTGTTATTGGATTTCTACAAATACGTATTTATGTTTAAGGTTACCCTGTTGTTTAGAGAGTTAAAAGATACTTTTGAGAGTGCAAGAGAGTTATTGGATATAATGAATTTTGAATACGAGATTGTAAGGGAGAGATTATAATAAAGAATTGTTAATATAATTTTAAAGTTTTTAATGAAATTTGTAGAGTTTTTAACAAGAAAATTTTGTATTTTTTGTTTGTTTGAATGTTTGCTTTTGCTAGTTTGATTATGTGTTTGTCCTAACAACATAGTGGTTATATTTGCTACTTGTAGCCTGTAGGATTATAATTCAAGCATCCAAATGAAGTCAATGCCTATTTTTGGTACATTTCCAATTAATCTTTCCATTGCTTCAATGATTCTACCAAGTTGTTTAGAATGAACTTTTAGCAGCGGATTTCTAATAATGAAATTATTCCATCATTAAAAAGAAGCATTATCTACGGATTATCGAGGATTTTCAATGGATTTTGATAAAATTGTTTCACATTAGCCGTGGAAATTAGCAATAAAATTCTGTCACAAACGTAAATAGTTACTGATGGAAATAAATTTCCTTGTAAAATTTGTCACTAAATGAGGGTGTCAATGTGTACTCCTCCTCCAGTGCCAAAAGCTACAATGGATTATCCGTCACTAAATGTAGCAACTAAATTTTCTGTAAGTAATTTCGTTACTAAAGTATAGGACTTTTTAAGAAAGAAATATGTTTTAATGATAGAATTTTTTATAATTAACTTCATTGCTAATACTTTTAGCGATAGTTTAATGACGAAATTTTCCATATGTTATTCAAACAATATAATCCCTTCTAAAAAATAATTTAATACCAATGGGTGAATTCAAAATAAAAAGTTAAATGAAAAAGTTGATATCATGGAAAAAATATAATTGAATTTTATTCAAAAATTTAAAGTAAAAAATAAAATTACTAACCATAAATTTAATACCACTCGCAAATCGTAATCAACTAGTTGAGAAACCTTGTAAACAGAAATTCAAGCAAGTTATATACGACAAATAGTGGCTAATGATGGTTGATTGGCTATAACTAGAAATAGTACAGAAGGTATTTCAATTGAGAGCGACATGGTTTCTGTCGTTTCTCGCAAACGGCACCAACTTGTTGAGTAACTTACAACAACATAAGGATACTCTTCACTGGAGCAGCTCGAAAGATCCTCTTGGGAAGATGTTCGGTAATTGGGACAAAGAAGAAACAAGCAGTTATAGCTGGGGCAGAAGTGAGAGTTCCAACACAGTATCAGTTCAAGGTGAGGAAGGTAGAAAAAGATTAACAATGGAAATTTTGAAGGTTTAGAAAAGTTTACAAGCTCGTGAAGAGTTGAGTAGAGTGTGTTGTGTGAGGGTTCAAAGGTTGAAATCCCTTCTCCTTTCCTCGTTGGCTCCTTTTGTAGTTGCTTGGGACCACGTGCCAACTTTGTATAGTAAAGTGAACATCCTTGATTTGGGAGTATTCAATTCCTTCAACATGGCAAGTCGCCAAGTGTCCTTGTGCATTAAGTTTGTCTACTACAAGGAAGCTAGGCTTTTTTGGGCAAGTTGAGCTTGCTTGGTGTGTGAAGCTTGCTCACTCAATGTTGAGATTTTTCTTTGTATGAGACCTGTTCATCCAATGTTGGGCTTTCTTCAATGTGAGGCCTGCTCAGCATATTGGGCTTGTTGAGGCCTATTCGCTCAAATTGAACTGGAATAATTTGGGCTTCACGGATGGGGCCTAACAAAAACAAATAAGTTTACACCAATTCTTTTTTTTTTTTATACATAATGGTTAAAAGATTCGGTAAGTAACTTCTGATTACGCTTTAACAAGCATGGGAAGCCTCGTGCATTTGGCAGGAAAGCGATACAATGGTATGGATTTAAGATAAATACAATCCCTCATCTATCATTCAAAACGATACAATGTCAAGTGAGGCAATTAAAGTTCTACTTAAAAAAAAAAAAAGCTATTGTTCAAACGTTGCAATTAATAGCATCACTAGCTCAACTAATTAAAAAAGTATTGGAATGCAGATGGCATAGAGCAACCTCGGCAGGAATAACAACAGAATCAGGAGCTCCTTATACTACCTACAATTTCAATCAAAACTTGACCTTGGGTAGGAAAATTAATCAAGAATGCAATACTATTAGAAAATATAGTTGCTAAAACGTACCTTTGGCACAGCTGCAGGTTGAACCTTGTTAAGAACACTGCAAAGGATTCTCCCACTTCACAATCCAAGCCTGAATTCTCCTCGGAAGGCTCAGCCTGTATCTTTCCATGCTGCCTAGCTAGGTATCTTTCCCTCTGTTCTTTCAATGAAGCAAAATCAGAACAGGATTGTATGTTGGAGAAAGAGAGACTCAGAGAGAGATTGGGGAGGCTAGGTTTTCGGGGATTTGGGGTTATGGGGATAGAGACAGAGAGAAACAAAGAGGAAGATGCTTTTGTAAACTCTATAAAAGTTGCAGGTATAGTAAAATACTAAATACACCCAACTCCTGCTGAGTAAAACGAAATCAGAATAAAACATCCTATACGAGGAATCAACTATCAAGAACTACCTTGAAGGCATCGGTCTTGCCTTTAAGTAACCCGAGTTTTTTGCAAAATAGCTGTTTAAAGCATCCCTCATAAGTTCATCAGGTTTCCTCGCATCATCAATCAAACTACATCAAAAAGGAACAAATTACTACAAAGACCTAAAAAAAACTATAACATCCTGTTACCACATTTTTCACGTATTTCCATACAACTTTACCGGTTGGGCTTTCTGCGATGCCATTAACATTCAACAGTAACAGTGATAAATGATAAACATTTATCTATTAATTATGTAATATGAAATTTCTTTTCATTATTCCTTACATCTGACATCCCCTATTAACCTTTATTTCACTAAGGTAGTATTGTATACATATGTCTGAAATGTAAAAGAGAAGAGACTGTACCTGTCACATTTAACGTGCCATGCCTCAGTGCTTTAAGCATAGCTATACTCATCTAAGAGCTAATTCTCTCAACTCCGTATACTTCTTATCTGTGGAGTTAAAACAAAGGGGTGAGCGATTCATACGCTCAGTAAAGGAAACATATGCTGCTTTAAATAAAGCAAAACTATATATCACAACGCATTTATTCTTTTCTTAACAATAACCCAGTAGAAAAGACAGTGGATATATAGTAAACAACTCTCTTAAAACATCATTCAAATCACTGGCTAAACAGTTTACTTTAAAATGTAGTAAACACTATATAGGATTTCAACAAATCCTCACAGTAAACAGAAATTGGTAAGTTGAGACTAGGCAACAAATAAATCATGCTATCATCGTTCTCCCTCCCCCTTGCGAGAACGGAATCTGCCGCTTTTGGGGTGCACCCGTAGGCCATCGCCCCTCACGGCTATCTTAGATCTATGGCCATAATCTATAGATAGTCCTCGGGTCCACTTGCCAAGTGACCTCGAGACCGCTGATGACTTGGCGGGTCCATCAGCCCTGTGACGCCCTGAGGTGCACCCATTGGTTCATTGACCGAGCCACCGCCCCAGGTGGGTCACGCAACTACATGAATAATAATGCATGAACTCATTGCCTAATGTCTCAAAATCAAGTTTTATCTCATGTTATCATTTCCACCAAATGATTTGATTTCCAAAAGGTTTTATAAAATAGTAAAATAGCCCGCAATCTCAACATTTTTCCGTGTGAGAAAGGCACGGGTTAAACTGGCTCGCCCATGGCTAGTTTGCCCAATGGCCAACTCGCCCAAAAAGGTTTCATATTTCTATTTTGAAAATATTAAAACGTCTTATTTTTCGTATAAGAAATTACACTTTAAAACTGATCGCCAGAGTCAGCTCGCCCTTCACTAACTCGACAGGACGGTAAATTAGTATTTGCCAGCCACTTAGCTTTTCAAAACAGAAGTATGTCTCGTTGATAGCGATTCGCCTGCCTTATATATAAAAGAAGGGTCGCCCGCCCAAACAACTTGAAATGAGTTCGCCCTTCATTGGCTCACCCGGATTTCATTAAACAAAGGTCGCCCGCCCCAATTTTATAAGAGATTTTGGTTCGCCCGCCAATATCAGTTGGACCAAAAATAACATAGGGTCGGCTATGTAGCTCGCCCAATTCGCACCCATTATCATAATTATTATTAAACCAATGCATGTCAGAAAACAAAACATTTATCTCAATATTTTCGTAAAATTTACTCCACAGGACATGCATCACTTCACACACATCTCCCTTACCTGGTTTAACGAAGATTTGCTTCGCCCTGCTTCCTGCTCGCCAATAGCTATTTCCAATTATCGGCTGCAAATAATTATAAATTCTATTAATATTTCTTTTTTTTTATATCACTTGGCGAGATTGAGATAAATCAAATGACTACTCGCCCAACAGAGCTCTAACTAGCACAACCGAGCTCGCCATGCAATAAATGTTTTGCACGTGGAAGCTTGCCCGCCAGTCAACTCACGAGGCCTTCATTGGCTTAATTATGGGAGTTCGCCCACAATTCTACTCGTCCAATGCCTTATGCATTTGAGCTTGCCCATTAATTCATTTCACTAGAATTGGGCGTTCTCACCCTTTGAACACAGACTTTACCTTGGCGAGTTCCTTATTATCTACTCGCCTCATTGGCGATTACTAATTTTCAACAGGGGCAATCACCATAGTCGCCATTCTCGTCACTTATTCCATTATTTTCCTTGTTTTCATATTCTCTAAGGATCTAACTAAAACCAAGACTGTATCTATGTTTATTACTTCATAAAACATAGAAATCTATCATTGAGCATCAAGAACACCTCAGAAATATGAAACTCACCTCAACCAACTGCACCTCCAGAGCAGAATTCTTTCTGTCTCCTGTTAGCCTCACTTTGCTTCTTCCTTTAATTCATCAACAATGGAAGAACGTTCTTGCAAACAGATTTTCTTATTTGGCTAACGTAAGGATGAAGCTCAGTAAATCAAGCATGATAGAACTGGGTGAAGTCAGAACATAAATTTGCAGGAGAATGGTTTTCGTGAAGAGAATGAAATTTGCTAAATCTGTTTTCCTCAAGCATTTCTTCTTATATAGCCATGCTAAACCAATCCAAAGCTTCCGCCTGTCCCTTATCCTGCTTCTTTCATCATTTCCACGTCTTTCATGCATTTAACGGATGAAGAAAAGCTGCAGCACAAGTGGCGTGAAAGTCTCCCTTCCACACTCCTTTTTTTGCTTCTATTGACCTTGTTTTACTTCTCAACCAATAAGGTTAATTCCTTACTGACTTCAACATCTTCTCCATTAATTGTTTTCAACCGTATAACTTACAAAGTCAATTTTGGCTGCAATATTCACGTGCTGATTCCAGTTCCAATTCGCCCATTCAATCTGAAATCTCAGCTCGCCAACACCAATTTCAGTTTGCCAACATACAATGTGGTGATTTGTGAGCTGACTTCCTTTACTTGGCTATCACAGTTTATAGCCCTAATCGCCCACTTGCTATCATATAGGAGATCACCAGTTCACGCCCATTTGGGCGACCATCCCCAAATAACTTGCTGGCGAACTCCACTATTCGCCCACGCCATCGTCCAACTCACCATCACGTATGGTGATTGTCATCTTGCTCGCCCATTGGTGAGCTACCCTCTTACTCGTCCGTAGAGGATTTCACTTAATTTGCTCCGTTCTCATCTCAAGTTAAGGAGCTTTTCAACTAAATGGAAATCAATACTCTCTATTTATTTAATTTCCATTATCACTTTTATGAAATTAGACTTTACAGTAGTGTAGAATCGGATCTTACATTTTCTCCACACCTTAAGAAATTTGGTCCTCCAAATTTCAACCAGATCTATCAGTGTGAAAGCTGTGTATATTTCTTACACATAAGGCATTCTAATTCTCAAGTAGCCTCATACTGCCAGAGCATCAATCAAAGAATAAATCTTAGATCATAACACTTTATCACTACACTTTATCCTTCCTATCCAAAATCTGTACCGATTTCTCAACGTAATTCCTGTCCTCTCTAATCTCTAGGACTCATTTCGAATCACGTGAGAAGTATATGGATAGTACTTTCTCATTCATGAGATATGAAATACATTATGCACTCCTGACAACTCGGGAGGTAGTGCACGTCTTTCACATGATCTAAGATCTCCGACGATCCAATGCATCGGGAACTCAATTTCCCTCTCATTATGCATCCCAATGGTAACACCTTAATATACATAA
This sequence comes from Heritiera fomes, assembly GCA_032173925.1. NCBI lineage: Eukaryota > Viridiplantae > Streptophyta > Magnoliopsida > Malvales > Malvaceae > Heritiera > Heritiera fomes. The sequence goes on from JAPDPM010000012.1 coordinate 31,058,109, forward strand.
CCTCTTGTATATCTCAAGAAGTCTATTCGACCAAGTCGAAAATAATTTTCGGTCTCCAATTTTCTCATGCTATCGTGGATTATATCGTCTGCTAAATAATCCCTTTCAAGTGCTATGCCTATACTCTCCTTTGGCCATCATCATCAACAAACTCTGCTAGGGTAGAGGATTATCCCAGGAGCTTATAAAATCAACTGCACACGATCACACCATATCCTCAAGCGTCCATATCATACGCTCGGACTGTCTCTCAGTCTGTGGATAATCTGCGGTGCAAAACTCAATCGGGATCCCATAGCTTCCTGTAATCTCTCTCAACACTGAGATACGAAGCGGGACTCCCTATCAACTATAATGCTCACTGGAATACTGTAAAACCTCACCATTTCCCTGACATATAATCCGGCCAAGGCATTAATTAGCTCTACAAATTCCATAATCAAGGAATGAGCAGACTTACTCAATATATCCACAACTATCCAGATAGCATTTTACTCTTTTCAATTTTCACTGAGTATAGGAAGTGCCTCTAATATAGGCATTTCTCTTCCTTATCACCTTCTCAACTTTTATTTATTCTCGTCTCTAATATGAGACCACGAATATCTCTTTATACTCCTTATTGTCCTTAAGAGTACTGCCCGCCTCTTCCAGCCATCAATAATCATCTCTTTGGCGCTCTCTCGCGCTCTAGGATTATTCTCTCAAGTGAGTTGGCGACCACCTAGTTCTCACACATCTCACAACATGTTATCCGATGTTGAGTGATCACCCCACTCGTGGGTCGCCCATCCCAAATTTTCTCAAGGTCCTGAAGAATCTCGGGCATCTTCTCTCAAAACCAATTTACACTCCCTCAAGTCTTTTATCATCCTTGAGAGTTAGTAACTCATCTATACTATTTATCACTTATCATCTCATTCAGTGCTAGTCGATTATAATTTGATGACTATCATGTAGATAATTTTAATCATTCGTATGTAATTGTCCCAGTAGTCTCTAAAATACCACGAACTCGCTCTCAATATATCTCGGAGCGTCCACACAATGCGCTCGGATATCTATATCAATCTGAGGCGGTGCTAACAGTAAAAATTTGGAATCCCAAAGCCTCTTGCTATTCTCTCAAAGCATATGGCGAATCAGGGATCCCTATCACAAGTACCCACTCATTGGAACTTCACATACGTTCTCTCTATTTCACCAATATATATCGACTAAGGCACTCATTACATCCCGAAACCTGATGATGAAGAAGTGAAATAATTTGGTTACTCAATCCCTAATCACTTCTATAACATCATGGTTCTTTCGAATTCTTCACCACCTCACAGTGATTGTTTCATGATTAATCTAGGACTGCTTTTCTTTTGCAGACCTTAATATTAGCCACCGATTACATCTCAGGTAATCATTTTCCCCTCGATCACTTCTCTTATCTCAAGTGATCATTCTATCTCTTATTCTCCTAGTACATGTAATGTCACTACTTGGAGAATATACTTTTCCTTACATCAATTTCTGAAATTTAAATTTATTATCATTCAGATTTCATCACCACTTTACTTATACAATTTCACATTCCCAATATGTACATATATACATATATGTATATCCTTTTTCAGGATTAGCAGTACTTCTTGTATCTGCTCCTCTGAGTATGACAATTTCATCTTTTTAATTCTGGCTTGTCATTAATTCCAGCCATAACTACATAATGATCAGAGGAAATCACATTTATTCATATACTTGGGAACTAGCTCATAACTTGTGTTCCTTAGTCATCATATGACTTGTCTTCTCAAGACAATTTCATTCTTTTACATTCATCACCACAATTATTTTCCCACTTAATATAGTACTTTACTGTTACTATCTCGTAACCATTTCGAATACTATATTCATACATACCCATTCACTTCTACTTCCTCCCAATTAAGTATTGAATCAATAAGGTAGCAAATTCCACAACCTCTTCAACAATTCATTTGTGCTATACGGGTAAAACTCATAAATTTTATACCCCAATAAACACACTTTAACCTCACTTAAGTAGTAAAATCTTTTACTCAGACAATTTTAATGTCTGCTTAATCAATTGAGACCTCACGTCTCTAATATCTATATTTCAATTAGAAACCAATGGTCACTGACTTAACAATAAGGTTTTCCATACCTTATTCAATAATATTGCTGATATCAATATACATGTTTATTCTCTTTAAAATCATCCTAGTTGGCTCTAGGCACACAAATAGGAAGGATACTACAGTCAGCTAGGGATCCAGATAGAATATGATAGGTATTTTAGAATACCATACTTGTTCCAGAACCTAGAAGCAACTGTAGAGAGTACTAATCCCATTGTTTTCAAAATGATAAAATTTTCGTTTTCACCAGTTATAACAAACCAGTTTAATTCTGTACTCATCAATCTCTCGAGTAATTTCTCAAGCTCTACTGATTCACTGGTAAGAGCTTACAAACAGATTCCTATTTCAATTCACCAACCTCTAAGCTTGTCAACTAAATCTCGATGCCAACTTTATCATTTGGCAATTACGAGAAATTTCATTTTCTTGGCGATTACAGCTTTTGTTCTATTCGCCATATTGCTTTGATTCATATCATATCATTGACGATCGCTCTTCTCGCCACATTGTTATGATTTACACCACAATTTGTTGATTAGATTACTCACCATACTCTTTGGGCGATCATCACTAAAATTATTTGGGCGATCAGGATCCTTGCCCACTTTAGCAATTCATGTTATATTGGCGGACTCATGTTAGTTCTCGCCATCATCTAACTCGCCCACACCATTGGCGATCATACATTTGCACGCCTATTGGCGAGCTATCCCAATGTAGTTCTCGCCCATCGAGTATTTCTCATAAATCTCATAATATCACAGTTCTATGGATATCGTAGCGGACCAGCCCAATCGGCCATGGCAATCCCCTTTTTGAGCCCATCGACAACGATTGCTGTGACAACACTACTCATCCATACTGTCCTCTTTGGCGATCACCTCGATGCCCGGTTTTTCCAACCGTGCTCGAGTTCGCCCATCTCAAAGTTTTCTTTCTCATCCATAGACTCAAACACTTAACTTCCTCAAATGTCAAGTCACTACTAATATCCATTCTCCTAAAACATAAGGAGTATATATAACCAGTATTATCATAATCGATTTTACATCATTTCTCACACAATTCACCTTTTTAAATCCAGACCCCAAAATCCATAACAGGGCTGACTATCTCGCGACCTCTCATAGCTTATACTCTGGGTCGCCTTACTTATCAATATATCAGTGGTGTCTACAGTAGAAATCATCCTTTATACCATCAAATACTCATACTATTTCACCATCAATCTATTTTAAATCAATTTTGTCTTTTATTTTATGTCTCAGATTAAACATTTCAATATAGGGTATATTCATAAATTTTCCTTTAATTTTCTCTCTCATCAATATAACTCCAAACACGCGATCTTAGGGCTTATATGCTAATATTATCCTTTTTCATCTCAATATCATCATTTTCAGGATCTTAGTTCGCTATGGACAGAGAAGTCCTGGGGGGCCCTCACCGAGTTCCTCACTGTACCTTATCGAATAGATCCGACATTATGATGATAAGATCGCCTATTTTATGCAAAATTTTCGGATTACTATCTCTATTTGTAACCCATAATTCATCAACTTTCACCATATTTCACCACTTGACTCACTTCATAGTCATTCGACTCCTCTATACATTCAGACTATACAGTACTACAGGGGATGTTAACATTTTTCAACACTTCCAATGCTAAAGGCATCAACAGACATCAGACCAACCCAAGCTCTGATACCATTAAATCTGTAACATCTCGTTACCACATTTTTCACGTATTTCCATACAACTTTACCGGTTGGGCTGTTTGCGATGCCATTAACATTCAACAGTAACAGTGATAAATGATAAACATTTATCTATTAATTATGGAATATGAAATTTCTTTTCATTATTCCTTACATCTGACATCCCCTATTAACCTTTATTTCACTAAGGTAGTACTGTATACATATGTCTGAAATGTAAAAGAGAAGAGACTGTACCTGTCACATTTAACGTGTCATGCCTCAGTGCTTTAAGCATAGCTATACCCATCTGAGAGCTAATTCTCTCAACTCCGTATACTTCTTATCTGTGGAGTTAAAACAAAGGGGTGAGCGATTTATACGCTCAGTAAAGGAAACATATGCTGCTTTAAATAAAGCAAAACTATATATCACAACGCATTTATTCTTTTCTTAACAATAACCCAGTAGAAAAGACAGTGGATATATAATAAACAACTATCTTAAAACACCATTCAAATCACTGGCTAAACAGTTTACTTTAAAATGTAGTAAACACTATATAGGATTTCAACAAATCCTCACAGTAAACAGAAATTGGTAGGTTGAGACTAGGCAACAAATAAATCATGCTATCATCGTTCCCCCTCCCCCTTGCGAGAACGGAATCTGTCGCTTTTGGGGTGCACCCGTAGGCCATCGCCCCTCACGGCTATCTCAGATCTATGGCCATAATCTATATATGGTCCTCGGGTCCACTTGCAAGTGACCTCGAGACCGCTGATGACTTGGCGGGTCCATCAGCCCTGTGACGCCTTGAGGTGCACCCATTGGTTCACTGACCGAGCCACCGCCCCAGGTGGGTCACGCAACTACATGAATAATAATGCATGAACTCATGGCCTAATGTCTCAAAATCAAGTTTTATCTCATGTTATCATTTCCACCAAATGATTTGATTTCCAAAAGGTTTTATAAAATAGTAAAATAGCCCGCAATCTCAACATTTTTCCGTGTGAGAAAGGCACGGGTTAAACTGGCTCGCCCATGGCTAGTTTGCCCAATGGCCAACTCGCCTAAAAAGGTTTCATATTTCTATTTTGAAAATATTAAAACGTCTTATTTTTCATATAAGAAATTACACTTTAAAACTGATCGCCAGAGTCAGCTCGCCCTTCACGGCTTGCCCTTGACTAACTCGACAGGACGGTAAATTAGTATTCGCCAGCCACTTAGCTTTTCAAAACAGAAATATGTCTCGTTGATAGCGGTTCGCCTGCCTTATATATAAAAGAAGGGTCGCCCGCCCAAACAACTTGAAATGAGTTCGCCCTTCATTGGCTCACCCGAATTTCATTAAACAAAGGTCGCCCGCCCTAATTTTATAAGAGATTTTGGTTTGCCCGCCAATATCAGTTCGACCAAAAATAACATAGGGTCGGCTATGTAGCTCGCCCAATTCGCACCCATTATCATAACTATTATTAAACCAATGCATATCAGAAAACAAAACATTTATCTCAATATTTTCATAAAATTTACTCCACAGGACATGCATCACTTCACACACATCTCCCTTACCTGGTTTAACGAAGATTTGCTTCACCCTGCTTCCTGCTCGCCAATAGCCATTTCCAATTATCGGCTGCAAATAATTATAAATTCTATTAATATTTCTTTTTTTTATATCACTTGGCGAGATTGAGATAAATTAAATGACTACTCGCCCAACAGAGCTCTAACTAGCACAACCGAGCTCGCCATGCAATAAATGTTTTGCACGTGGAAGCTCGCCTGCCAGTCAACTCACGAGGCCTTCATTGGCTTAATTGTAGGAGTTCGCCTACAATTCTACTCGCCTAATGCCTTATGCATTTGAGCTTGCCCATTAATTCATTTCACTAGAATTGGGCGTTCTCGCCCTTTGAACACAGACTTTACCTTGGCGAGTTCCTTATTATCTACTCGCCTCATTAGCGATTACTAATTTTCAACATGGGCGATCACCATAGTCGCAATTCTCGTCACTTATTCCATTATTTTCCTTGTTTTCATATTCTCTAAGGATCTAACTAAAAACAAGACTGTATCTATGTTTATTACTTCATAAAACATAGAAATCTATCATTGAGCATCAAGAACACCTCAGAAATATGAAACTCACCTCAACCAACTGCACTTCCAGAGCAGAATTCTTTCTGTCTCCTGTTAGCCTCACTTTGCTTCTTCCTTTAATTCATCAACAATGGAAGAACGTTCTTGCAAACAGATTTTCTTATTTGGCTAACGTAAGGATGAAGCTCAGTAAATCAAGCATGATAGAACTGGGTGAAGTCAGAACATAAATTTGCAGGAGAATGGTTTTCGTGAAGAGAATGAAATTTGCTAAATCTGTTTTCCTCAAGCATTTCTTCTTATATAGCCATGCTAAACCAATCCAAAGCTTCCGCCTGTCCCTTATCCTGCTTCTTTCATCATTTCCATGTCTTTCATGCATTTAACGGATGAAGAAAAGCTGCAGCACAAGTGGCGTGAAAGTCTCCCTTCCACACTCCTTTTTTTGCTTCTATTGACCTTGTTTTACTTCTCAACCAATAAGGTTAATTCCTTACTGACTTCAAAATCTTCTCCATTAATTGTTTTCAACCGTATAACTTACAAAGTCAATTTTGGCTGCAATATTCACGTGCTGATTCCAGTTCCAGTTCGCCCATTCAATCTGAAATCTCAGCTCGCCAACACCAATTTCAGTTTGCCAACATACAATGTGGTGATTTGTGAGCTGACTTCCTTTACTTGGCTATCACAGTTTATAGCCCTAATCACCCACTTGCTATCATATGGGAGATCACCAGTTCACGCCCATTTGGGCGACCATCCCCAAATAACTTGCTGGCGAACTCCACTATTCGCCCACGCCATCGTCCAACTCACCATCAGCTATGGCGATTGTCATCTTGCTCGCCCATTGGCGAGCTACCCTCTTACTCGTCCGTAGAGGATTTCACTTAATTTGCTCCGTTCTCATCTCAAGTTAAGGAGCTTTTCAACTAAATGGAAATCAGTACTCTCTATTTATTTAATTTCCATTATCACTTTTATGAAATTAGACTCTACAGTAGTGTAGAATCGGATCTTACAAAAACAAACTAATACCTACCTAAAAACAAATTAAATATAACTAATTAATTAAATAATTCCATAGCAAATAGTGATGATAGATCATCCGTGGGAGACAAATAAGAAACAAATGTAATTACTCTTTATAAGTACATAATTACACCAGGACATTGGTAGTACTATTAATTTAGAGTTGAACAAGTTAATTTGTATATGCTAAAGTAAATCAACATGCCAAATTATTTTGACAAAATCATCAGCTCATGATACAAATACTAATTCATGAATTCTAAATCCTAAACCCTATATATATATAGAAAGATGGAGAAAGGATTGGTCAAATCATGAAGTTGATGCATGCTAAACCAAAAAAAAAAGGAAGAAAGAAATTGATGCATGCATGAGTAATATCATTACTATTGTTAAAATCCTATAAGTTTTAATTTTAAATATATGTCTATTATTACCCTAACTAATAGCACAAATGTTGGTTCAAAGGATATATCACACACACACACACAAACACACCTTCTATCATCAACTTGTTTGGCTAGCATTCACCGTACATGCTGTGCAATATTTATGTTCTGAGAGTTCCACGATTATCATGAATCAGTCAAAGAATAGTTAACAAGATTACTTTGTTAATAGCTTAATGAGTCCAATTTTAAAGCTTTGATTAATTAATCATCCGTTTCACTACTGTTTCAAGATTGAACTTCTCTACTTCAACTTACTCAGCAACCAAACAAATAGTCAAGAATCAGAACACAACAAAACAAATTAAAACTAGCTATAATGAAGGATGACATTGATGTGCTCTTTTCTGAATCACATATGACTAAAGGCTTATAAATAGTGAACATGTTATGGAATGCTATGCTTCATTGCCCTTCACTGGAAAAGACTAAAGTTGTCTCTTGGTCTCAATAAACATGATATATTGATATATAGCAGTTTCAAAGGTTTCTCAAATGTGCTAATTTCGACCACAATAATATTCGCAATTGTTGTAATGATTAATGATCCAATAAAACAACTAAACTTAACTTTCTCGATGTACGAAATTTCTTGAGCAGAAAGTATTCTTTCTCCTACAAATCTTCAACTTTAATCTCATTTATCCTAAAATCAAGTTCAAATGTAAAGCTAATAGTTATACCAAAATGAAATTAGTCTCCACAACACAACCTCAAATAAATAGAAAAAAAAGAACAATAGTATTAATTTGTAAACATACTAGAAGCAGCAAGAACAATGTCTTCCACAAGAATGAGCCGACCAAGCCCCAACCACGCCAGCGGAAAAGCACTTAGAAACTAGAAAAAATGAAACCGTCCATATCCCTGCAGGTAGTGTAGTTGAAATCTGGAATCAATCTTAGCCCTAGCTCCGATCGGCAGTGCTATTGGTAATCGGCGATGATCAAAGAAATTTCAAATGTGGAAAATGATGCGGGTGCTTTCGGCGATGATCAGTAGTGGCACGGCAGGAGGAGCAAAGCATAGGATTTGGGGAAAAAAGAAGAGAAATAAGCTTGTGGCCTTTCACACGACGTAGTGCCACATTTTTCTCCCATTCTTTACCTCTTATGCATTCTCTACAAAGTTTGTAAGCTCCTGACCTTGCTACAGATGCCCTTTTCTCACCTGCTGCATAGCCAAATCTTTCATCAGGAAATGTGTTATATAGAAAAAAAGATCTTGTAAGCATATCAAGCAGAACCACTCAACACTATTGTAAATAGTGACCCTACTATTATGGGAATATAAACCACATTCAGTCTAGGATTTCTAGAAAACCCTTTTATAGGGGAAAAAGACAACCAAAATTACACCATATAGAGAACAAATTATAGCAAACAAAGATCACTTCATCTTTTCCAAGATCTTCTATATCAAATACAGTGTAAAGATTTTACAATTCAACATCCCATGTTGCAGAGGGTTGAATTTGATGCATTGCAAGTGTTGATCTATAGTGAGCAGCACAGTGAATACTTCAGAAGAGAGAGAGAGTAAAGCAGACAACAGTAATAAGTGCAGTGAAAATTACAGTGAAACGGAATGAATGATGCATCAAGAATTGATAATGGGGCACTGATGGTACTTCAAAGTGCCATGTCAGAAGAGTTTATTCCCATTTCTAATCCACAACAAGAAACCACTTATTGAACTGGTTTGAACTGAAGATAAGGAGGGTTATTTGCCATTTCTGATGACATCCCTACTGTTGAAAAATCAGTCATACTCGCACAAGAAGAAACACCTGTTGAGAACAAACAGATATTCCAGCATTAGTAACTGAAACATTAACAAGTAATTGAAAAAAAAAGTCAATACATACAAAACACTTACTGAGAACAAACAACTCTAGCATTAGCAACTAAAAAAATAACAAGTAAAACTGAAAAATCATTACATACAATATATCTGATTTATTATCTAGATTTTGCCTACCTCTTTGGCAAAAGGATTGTCAATGTTGAATTCAAGCCTTAGATTTACAGTTGCTAGTTTCATAGATAGGACTGTAGATTATGAGCATAGAGGACACAATTAAGATAGAGGATGGACATAGTCATCATCATCATCATTAGAGCCTTTATCCCAATAGATTGGAGTAGACTATATAAACCAATATCTAAAATCACGTTAGATCGTCCATATGTATTCTCTGTCTCCATAGATTTCTATTCAAGGCCATTTGCTCATCTAATTCTAAAACCTCCATGTCTTTCCAAACTACTTCCTTCCAAGTCTTTTTCGGTCTTCCTCTAGTCTTAACCCTTCTCTCAACATCCATAGCCTCTATTCTCCTAATTAGAGCATCTATAGGTCTACGTCTTACATGTCCAAACCAACGTAAACAATTTTCACACATTTTGTCTTCGATAGGTACCACTCCAATCATCTTATGAATATCATCATTTCTCATTCTATCCTTTCTTGTATATCCACATATCCACCGTAACATTCTCATTTCTGTTACACTCATCTTTTGTGTATGTAGCCTCTTAGTCGCCCAACATTCACTACCATATAACAATGTTGGTCTAACAACTGTCCTATAAAACTTGCCTTTCAACCATGTAGGAATTCCTTTATCGCACAACACTCCTGTAGCACTTCTCCACTTACTCCATCCAGCCTGGATCCTATAGGTCACATCACCATCAATCTCTCCATCCATCTATACTATTGATCCCAAGTATCGAAAATGATCCCGCTTAGGTATCGCCACCCCATCTAACTTCACTACATCATGCTCTTCCAATCGGTTAGAACTAAATTTACACTCCATGTATTCAGTCTTCACTCTGCTTAGTTTAAATCCTTTTGATTCCAACGTTTGTCTCCATAATTCCAACTTTGTATTGATCTCCGCTCTAGTTTCCGTACATAGGACATTATCATCTGCAAACATCATACACCAGGACACCTTATCCTGTATGGATTTTGTCAGTTCGTCCATAACTACCGCAAACAAGAATGGACTCAATGCTGACCCTTGATGTAATCCTACCGTGATAGGAAACTCACTTGTTTGCCCCCCACCTGTCCTCACATGTGTCCTTGCATCTCTATACATGTTCTTAATTAGTTTAATATATTTCAAAGGAACTCTTTTCTTCATTAAGGACCACCATAGTACCTCCCTAGGCACTTTATCATATGCTTTCTCCAAATCTATAAAGACCATGTGGAGGTCTTTACCCATTACTCGAAAGCGCTCCATAAGTTGTCTAAGCAAATATATTACCTCCATAGTTGATCGACCCGGCATAAAACCAAATTGATTCTCCGATATCTCTACATTCTTTCTTAATCTTTGTTCTATCACTCTCTCCCATAGTTTCATCGTGTGACTCATCAATTTTATGCCTCGGAAGTTGCCGCAACTTTGAATATCTCCCTTGTTCTTATATAAAGGTACTAAGACACTCCTCCACCATTCCTCTGGCATTTTGTTAGTGTGCCAAATCTTTTTAAATAGATTTGTCAACCACCTAACTCCTACATCTCCAAGGCATTTCCAAACTTCAATTGGGATGTCATCAGGTCCAACAGCTTTTCCATTCTTCATCATCTTTAGTGCCTCTTTTACCTCTGTCTCTTGGATTCTACGCATAAAGCACCGATTTAAATCCTTGAGAGGCACTGAAATATTATCCAAAACTTTAGTTTGTCCGTCATTAGATAATTTGTTAAAATAATCTCGCCACCTGCCCTTAATGTCATTATCTTTAACGAGAGTTCTTTAATGCTCATCCTTAATACATTTCACGACTCCTAGGTCGCGATTCCTCCTTTCTCTTGCTCGTGCCAATCTGTATATCCTTTTCTCTCCCTCCTTGGTATTCAACTTGTCGTAGATCTCTTTCGCAACCTTCGTCTTAGCTTCTACCACAGCCTTCTTTACCTCCTTTCTTGCTAATTTATATTTCGAAAAACTCTCTTCTGTATTGTTCTTCTTCAAAGCCTTGTAACGCTCTCGCTTAGTCTTTATAGCATCTTTTACTGCTGCAGTCCACCATGTTGCGTCCTTTCCCGTCGGCACTCTTCCGTTTGATACTCCTAATGTCTCTTTGCCTACCTCCCGAATGCATTTTGCCATCTTATTCCACATTACATTTGGGTTCTCTTCTGTTGTCCAAGCCTCTTTTTGAATCCAACTATCTCTACATGTTGTATAACAATCTTCTTTTAGCTTCCACCATCGAATCCGTTCAATTCCTTTTTGTTGGTTCCTTCGATGTCGTCTATCTATCTTTATATCTAGAACTAAGAGTCTATGTTGCACGGTAACACTCTCACCTGGGATAACCTTACAATCCAAACATCTATATCTATCCCTACTCCTAGTTAAAAAGAAATTTATCTGACTTGCTCTTGGTCCACTTCTATAAGTTATAGATGAGAGTCTCTCTTCTTAAACAATGTATTTGCTAGGATTAGGTCATAAGATAAAGCAAAATTTAAGATAGCATCTCCTCCCTCGTTTCTTACACCATAACTAAAACCCCCATGTACTCTCTCACAACCCTCTCTACTTGTACCTACATGTCCATTAAGATCACCGCCAATAAAAAGGTTTTCTCCTATGGGTACTTCTTGTACTACCTTATCTAAATCCTCCCAAAACTGTCGTTTACTAACCTCATCAAGTTCTATTTGAGGTGGATACACGCTAATAACATTCAACATATCTTCTCCTAAAACTAATTTAACCAAAATAATCCTATCCCCTTGTCTCTTAATATGTACAACATTCTTATGGTACTCTTTATCAATAATGATACCTACTCCATTTCGGTCTCTATCTTTCCCTGTGTACCAAAGCTTATATTGCCAAGGTGCTATCTCTCTAGCCTTTTCCCCAACCCATTTGGTCTCTTAAAGACACAAGATGTTAACCCTCCTCCTACTCATAACCTCACAAATCTCAACTAACTTACCACTAAGTGTACCTATATTCCAAGATCCTAACCTAAGCTTATGGTTATGGGCTAACTTCTTTACCCACCCCCGTCCATTGTGGTTTGGGAACCTTTGCCTATTTAACACCACATCCAGGTGTCGATGTGGCGCGTCACTTCCGGGCGACGACCTAGCAACCCTTGCCCACTTTTCACTACACCCGAGCTCCGATGCAGCGCGTCGCTGTGTAGGGGACGCCCCAACGATGTTTTGATATTGGTTCATTTCATGAGATTGGACTAGTTTTTAAGGCTGGTTGTCCAAACCTACCGCCACCCTCCTCCTTTATGTGATAACCGTAAATTTTTCATTTATTGGAGAAAATAAATATTGGAAATAAATAAATAAATAAAATTATGAGAATGGGATACTATTGAAAATCCCGAGAATTGAGAAAGTGACGGATCGAGAAATTCGAGTGAAGGAAAATTAAATCGGAAATAAGTATAAGATGAGAAATTATGGAAAATTGAAGAATGGAGGAAATTTAATTTGGATAAATGAAAATCCAAATTAAATAAGAAAATGAGAAAAGAATATAATATATAAAGATGTATACAAAGGAAATACAAATTAGTATTTTATATTTTGTGTATAGATATGTATATATATATATATACATGATTTAAAATATAAATATATATATATATATGCATATCTATATAATATTATATAGTAGAATACTATATAATATAATATTAATATTATATTTATAATATAGTTTATAAATATAATATAAGAAAAAAAAAGAAAACAGAGGAAAAATCGGGAGAAACCCAATCTTCCCCGATGAAGAGCCGACCACCGTTGGCCGGCCAAGAGGAGAGGAGCCACGTTGCCGGCGTGCTGAGGGCTGGAAGAGGAAGCGACCGGTGACGGAGAAAGGAAAGAAATGAAAGCAGAAACAGGGGCGGAAACCGGTGAAACTGAAAGAGAAAGAGGAAAACCAGATCTGGCGTTGCCGGCCAAACCGATCGCCCCCACCACAGCCGAAGCATCGACGGAAGGAAAGGAAAGGGATGGAGGCCACCGGAGAGGCAGGGAACGGCGGAGGAAGGTCGACGGAGGAGGAGGCAAAACCGAGGCAAAACCGAGTAGATCCGTCGCCGTGTCGCTGATCCAGGCCGAGCTGAGGCCACCAGTAGCTTCGCCTCGACGCCGGCCAGCTGCTGAGCCACCAAACCACCGGAGAACCGGTCACCGGAGGAGAACCGGCGGTGAGGAAGGGGAGCCGGTCTGACTGGTCTGAACCGGCCAGGAAAAAGAAAAAGAAAAGAAAAAAAGAAAAAGAAAAGAGAAAAAGAAAGAAGGAAGGAAGAAAAAGAAAGAAGGAAGGAAGAAAAAAGAAGAAAAAGAAAAGGGGAAAGGAATTTCGGGAATTTGGAAAAATTCCCGAGAATTCAAAAATTACGGGAAATCCCGAGAAATACGAGAATCGGTAAGAAATCCCGAAAAATAGTAAATTATTTAAATAATTTATTTATTTAAATAATTGTGGAAAAATTCTAAATTTTAGAATTTAAATTCCAGAAAATTCTCTCGATGATCGAGCCGATGAAATCGGGTGAGGTGAATACGAGCGCAACCTTCGAGAGGCAGTCGTCGACTCGAAAACAGGTAAGGGAGACATGTGCCGCCTGTAAGGATATTCGGCCATGTTTTTAAATTGCATTTAATTTTTAAATGCTATCGATAATTATCGGTTTATAATGTGGTGATTTATCGGTTTTAAATTGTGGTGAAATACTGGTTGAGAAATATAAACTGTATTTTCGTGCAGGAGGCTAGTCAAATCGGCAGCTGTTACACTGCCGAAAAATTACTGAAATTTACCGAAAATCACCGAAAACCATAATAAATGATTTGATTTCACGTGAAACGATTTTCAGGCACGAAAATTGAGAAATCAAGTAAATTTCGTAAAACATGAATATAGTGATATTTAATTTTAAAATATTCATATTTTCGAGTATGGTGAAAAGGAAATCATCGAAAATTCACCCGATCGGTGATATTTCACGTGAAACGAGATAAAAATGAAAAAGAGACTGAAGTGAATATTTTTATAAATATTCTTAAATATTCACTTGATTTAATATAAAACCTTTATGGTTTTAATTGTGAGATAAATAATTATATAAATTTCATAAAGGTTAAGAAATGATGAAAAACTATGATTTCGAGACTAGAGGTCTCTACACGTGTTTTTAGAAAGAAACATGGTTACAGGATTTATGAATTTGGAAAAATAAATATTTTATTTTTCATAAATTATTGAAAACCATGTTTTCAAGTGAAAGCACGGAAAAGCGTGCATACGTGTTTTACGGTGGAGAAAAGACAGTTTTGCCCTTCTATACTTTCAGTGATGATTTTGCAAACTGTCTTCATCGTATAAAAAACATGATATATACCTTTATGAAATAATTTGAAAAATGTTATTTATTTTATAAATTTCATAAAGGTGATTATGTTTACATGTGAGCCTTATGGATATTTGATTTACGGTGTTTAAAATCTATAAAGTCTATCGTACGGTTTATACTGTTTTGAGACTATAAGCCCTGAGTTCATGCATTATTATTCATGTAATTGCGTGACCCACTGTGACGTCCTCGTCACTAACCAAATAGAAACTAATTTACTTCAAATAACAAATAAATCGACTAGTTTATCCGATGTCAATCTCCCTTACTCTTATGCTTTAGGCATTTCTATCAAAGTATAATATTCATTTTCACATGCATAAAATTTTTCATTTATAAACATGTGTCATATACATCAGGATCTCAAATATTCATACACCCTAATCCCCAACATATACAAAACTGTAGTATTGTACTGTACATTAGCCGAAGTAACGGCCGACTAAATATACCTTCAAAGGATAAGTAGGAAGCGTGCCTCGAAGGTATCTCAAAAATCCCAAAAGATGCTCCTCTATCCGGAGCGGAATTACTTCAAGTAATCTGTATGAAAAATAATTGTAAAAGAGTGAGTTTACGCTCAGTAAGAAACTTATGTAAAAGAGCGTACTATATCACTATATGCAGTTTTCCTGCTTGGCTCTATAATGTCATGTAAAATCATTATAAAGCATATTTCGTATGTTTCTTTTCCAAATACCAAATACAAGTAAATCATGCTTTCAAATATTTCCACGGATCTCAAATCACGTGAAATCAAGTAGGCAAGTACAAATATTTTCAAATAGATGGGAGACAATTTATATCCAACAGATTCATGCACCAAATAATTCTCATCATGGATACAGCAAATATATCCCGTAAGGGATAATCCAGAGAGATAATGGATACAGGAAATATATCCCATAAGGGATAATCCAATATGAGGATCCCATGAGGATACCGCAAATATATCCCATAAGGGATAATCCTGAGAGATATCAAATAAATGGCGTACCCACGTATGGGCCAGGGATCCTCCCCAAAGCCGAATCAAATAAAAGACTCATGGTCATTGTCTATAGCCCACAGTTTCATTAGTCAGGTGCCGTACTGCAGGTCTGAGGGCTGGACTAGAGCTCCTCAGTCAAATACAAGTAACAAATAATGTGCTTGCTCTTTTGAGAGATTCATAGTCTCCAAAACCTTGTTCATATAGGTTTTAAACAAGTATGAATATCCTTTCTTAAAACAGGTTCTCAAAACCTTTCTTTCAAATAGGCAGTCGACTGGTCATATATGGCAGTCGACTGCTACCCCATGTTTTGTCTTATTGAATTTCTTTCCCTTTTTGAAATTCAATTATTATATTTTTCAAAATACAAATAGGGCAGTCGACTGGTCCCAAATGGCAGTCGACTGGTTTTAAAACAGAATGTTTCCCGAGAATTAGCAATCGACTGGCCCCCTTGGCAGTCGGCTGGTTTTGTGACAGAATGCTTCTGGACAAATAGCAGTCGACTGGCTCCCCTGGCAATCAACTGGTTTGAAACAGAATGGTTTCTGGAAAATAGCAGTCGACTGGCTCCCATGGCAGTCGACTGGTTTGAGTCGGTTTTCGAAAAACGGCGCTTTAGATGTCTCTAGGCAGTCGGCTGCTACTTAAGGCAGTCGGCTGCTCCTAACCTAATTGGTACTAGGAAACAAGTCCGAAAATGTCATTTTCCTGCAAAGAAACAACTGGTACTTCTCTCCAAATCACATCAAAACATGATAAAACATGCGGACATAGTCACCTTACGTCCGTTACATAAATTTCTTACCTCAATTAACAATTAATCCACAAGTTGGTTGCACCAACACTTGTCCTTTTTCTTTACTCTTCAAGCTGTAAACATCATAACAATTAAAAACTCAATAAACCTACTATATCAACTTCATATAATCCCAAACCATCAAAATTATCAACATAAACCATATCTTCTCTTACCTTTGCTATTCACCAACTATTAAGATTTTAAGATCTCTTGAATCACTTGGATCTAGCCTTTCATATTAAAGGCATAAGTTAAGCTATCGATAAGGATCGTTTTTCTTTAGAGGAGCTTAACAAATCGATGGCATGAAATGGTGGTTTGTCAAGGTGAGAATTTGAACACTTAGAGGAAAATATGGAAGCAACGAGAGGGAGAAGGAGATAGGCTGGTACCGTGGGGTGAAAGGGATGATGATGATGAGTCATGGCTCTCATTAATTGCCCATAAATGCATTCTAATCCCCTCATCATCCTATCTCAGCCATTGACCATCCATTGACCCTTTTGACCATTGATTCTTTGACCATTCAATTGCCTTAATTCCTCTTATGTCCCATACACCATATATATATATATATATCAAAAAATTCATATTTATTTTATTAATCCAAGTTGAAAAACTGTACAAGTATGTAAAAATTACAGAATATTAGGGATTTCACACCCATCTGGGGCGGTCGTTCGGGTCGATGGACCAACGGGTGCACCTCAGAGCGTCATAGGGCTGATGGACCCGCCAAGTCATCAGCGGTCTCGAGGTCACTTGATAAGTGGACTCGAGGACCTCCTATAGATTATGGCCATAGATCTAGCAGAGATAGCCGTGAGGGGCGATGGCCTACGGGTGCACCCCAATAGCGGTAAATTCCGTTCTCGCAAGGGGGAGGGAGAACGATGATAGCATGATTTATTTGATGCCTGGTCTCACACAATGATTACTATTTACTGAAAGGATTTACGGAATCCTATTTACTGTACTGTTTACTGTACTGAACTACGGTACTGTTTACTGTTTACTGATGAAAAATCGTACCAAAACACTGTTTACAGAACTGTACTGTATATTGAAATGGTAGCCATTGATTACTGTTTTACTAAACTAAAGGTTACCATTTACTGTTTACTGAACTGAAAGCTACCTTATACTATTTACTGAGTTGGTAGCTACTGTTTTCTGTTACGGATTGAACCGTATCGAGATACTGTTTTACCGAATACTGAATATACTGTTTTATTGAACTATACGATACGGTTACTGATTTGAAAAGAGAAATAAATGTTTATTCTAAAAGAATAACATAAGAATTATTTCTAAGATAGAAATAATCAAAGAAATGTTTATTCAATGATTGGATAATTACAAATCACTGTACTGAAGAGAAGAGAAGTAAACCACTGTTTTTCTACTGAACTGTCATGTGTTTTAAAGGATACTGAAGTGAAAAGAAATAAGTGGTTTACTCCGTGAAAAATGAAAATCATATCATTTTGAGAAAAATGGATTTAGTACTCTCTACAGTTGCTTCTAGGTTCCGTAACAAGTATGGTATTCTAAAATACCTACCTTACTCTATCTGGATCCCTAGCCGACTGTAGTATCCTTCCTACATGTGAGCCTAGAGCCAGCTAGGAAGATTTTAAAGAAAAAAAAATATTTTCAGCATATAGATAGTTGAATATTAAGTATGACATATAACTCTCTTACTGAGCCGTGGTTTGCTCACCCCTTAATTTTAAACATTTCAGGTTTTAAAGATTGTGTGATCCAATATTTCTGGATTACGGCTGCACATAAAGGACAATGTGACAAACCGACTGATTTATATGAGGTATGATCATTTATTTTCTGTATTTAGACATGTATACAGTACTACATTTTTGTAAATAAGATAGGGGATGTGTATTATATTAACAATGTTATATTAAATATGTTTAACATTAAGTGCAAGTGAAGTATCACAGACAGCCCAACCGGATGAATTGTGTAAAATTAAGGTGAAAATGTGGTAACGGGTCGTTACAGATTTAATGGTATCAGAGCAGGGTTAGCCTGATGTCTGTGAATACTTTTGAAAGAAAAAGTGTTAAACATCCCCGATAGTACTGTGTCGTCTGAATACATAAAGAAAATAAATGATTGTAAATTGAGTAAAATAATTTAAAGGGAGTGAGAAAGTATAAATTGAGAATGTTAAAGAAATAATAGGCTCAGAAATTACCAGAAAATTGGTGATTCTTATAATCTAAATGAAGGCCGGTTCGGTAAGTATCAATAAAGGACTCGGTGAGGGCCCTACCAGTACTTTTCTGTCTGGATCGAATTGAGACCTGAAAGTGATGATACAAAGGAGGGGAATGAAATATCATCATTAAATAGACTTTAAGATCACCAATTGAGGGTAATTTGAAGAGAGAAAAATTTTGGCCAAAAATGACCAAAATACCCCTACCTCTAAAATTTTACTGGGAATCAAAATAGACCAACAGATGTGGGAATTGAGTGATTTGAAAGAGAAATTGATGATGTAAAGCTGAATTACAAGCAGAATAATCCAATTGTGGATTTTAATAGACTTCTCTGTTGAAATCAAACAAGATCTCAAATTGTTGATATTAGTATGAAAGAGGATACTGTCAGCACAGAGAGAATAAGGCCTTCGGTTTAAAGGTATACCGAGGAGAAAGAAATAAATTTTGAAATGACGAAAATGCCCCTATGTTGGGCGAAGTTCTGAATAGTGATAAAACGAAGTGATCTTGAATCCATTGATAGAAATGGAGTTATTAATGGCACAGAGGATGTCATATGAATATAGCGATCCCTATTATTGATTCCACTGACACTTAGATTTCGAACGCGACTGTGAGTGACCTAGTGAATGTGCTCACCAAAAGAGGATGGTATAGATATGTACAGGCGGACGGCGGACGGACGAGGCCTTACACGATGCGATCCAAAGAGTGTATAGTGGAATTTCATAAGATGATTGGCCTGGTTACTGACTGTAAGGGCCGGAATTAAGAGTGTATTGAACGGGATCATTGAATATTATGAAAAGTGAAATAATTACAAAAAATGACTAAAAAAATGATCAGAAAACAAAAATTGATGAAATCCATAACAGTACGGTTGATTGAGGTTCTATACATTTATACTGTTTTCAAGGTATTAAATGAATATTTAATTATAGAACCGGACCATTTGTGTGAAATCCCCAATTTTCTGTAATTTTCCCTTAATTGTACAGTTTTCTGACTTGAATTAATGGAATAAATGTGAAATTTTGATATACAAATGGTGTATGGGACATAAGAGGAATTAAAGGAATTGAGGGTCAAATAATCAAAGGTCAAAGGGGCCAAAGGAGGTGGTCAATGGCTGAGATTGATGAGGATGTATTAATGAACATTAAATGAAATAGTATGACTCACCCTCACCATCATCATCAGCTCTTGCACCCCACGGCACCAGCCCATCTTCCTCTCCCTCTCGTTGCTTCCATTTCCTCTAAGTGTCCAAGCTTCTCACCTTGACAAACCACCCTCTCATGCCATCAGTTCGTTAAGTTCCATTAACGAAAAACGATCCTTGTCGATAGCTTAACCTATACCTTTAATATGAAAGGTTGAATCTAAGTGAGTAAAGAGATCTAGAAATCCAAAGATTTGGTGAATTGCAAAGGTAAGCAAGTTAGAAGGTTTATGTTGAAAGTTTTGATAGTTTGAGATTGTATGAAGTTAGTAGAATAGAATTATTGAGCTTTAAATTGTCATGATGTTTACAGCTTGAAGAAGTGAAAAAGGACAAGGGTAGATTGGCTACCAAGCTTGTGAATCAATTTCAATCGAGGTAAGGAATTTATGTAACGGACGTAGGGTGGCTATGTCTGCATGTTTTAAATTATCTTAACTGTTTTGGAGAGAAACAACGGTTGCTTGAAGTGCAAGAAAAAGGGACATTTTGGGTCCTACTCGTAGTACCAATTAGGTTAGGAGCAGCCGACTGCCTTAAGTAGCAGCCGACTGCCTAGAGACATCAAAAACGCCGTTTTCGAAAATCGATGCAAACCAGTCGACTGCCATGGGAGCCAGTCGACTGCCATTTTTCCAGAAATCATTCTGTTTCAAACCAGTCGACTGCTATGGTGGACAGTCGACTGCTTTTATTTGGAAAACATTCTGTTTCAAAACCAGCCGACTGCCCAGGGGGCCAATTGACTGCTATTTGTCCAGAAGCATTCTGTTTCAAAACCAGCCGACTGCCAAGGGGGCCAGTCGACTGCTAGTTCTCGAGAAACATTCTGTTTCAAAACCAGTCGACTGCTATTTGGGACCAGTCGACTGCCCTATTTGTATTTTGAAAAATATAATAATTGAATTTCAAAAAGGGAAAGAAATTCATTAAGGCAAAACATGGGGTAGCAGTCGACTGCCATATATGACCAGTCGACTGCCTATTTGAAAGAAAGGTTTTGAGAACCTATTTTAAGAAAGGATATTCATACTTGTTTAAAACCTATATGAATAAGGTTTTGGAGACTATGAATCTCTCAAAAGAGCATGCACATTATTTGTTACTTGTATTTGACTGAGGAGCTCTAGTCCAGCCCTCAGACCCGCAGTACGGCACCTGACTAGTGAAACTGTGGGATATAGACAATGGCCATGAGTCTCTTATTTGTTTCAGCTTTGGGGAGGATCCCTGGCCCATACGTGGGTACGCCATTTATTTGATATATTGGATTATCCCTTACGGGATATATTTGCTGTATCCAGTATGGATTATCCCTCACAGGATATATTTGCTGTATCCATCATCTCTATTGGATTATCCCTCACGGGATATATTTGCTGTATCCATTATATCTCTGGATTATCCTTAAAGGATATATTTGCGGTATCCATGATGAGAATTTCTTGGTGCATGAATCTATTGGATATAAATTGTCTCCCATCTATTTGAAATAATCATATTTGCCTACTTGATTTCACGTGATTGGAGATCCGTGGAAATATTTGAAAGCATGATTTATTTATATTTGATATTTGCGAAAGAAATATAAGCGCTATGCTTTATAATGATTTTATATGACATTATAGAGCCAAGCAGGAAAACTGCATATAGTGATATAGTACGCTCTTTTACATAAGTTTCTTACTGAGCGTAAACTCACTCCTTTACCAACTATTTTTCATACAGATTACTTGAAGTAATTCCGCTCCGGATAGAGGAGCTCTTTTCGGGATTTTTGAGATACCTTCGAGGCACGCTTCCTACTTATCCTTTGAAGGTATATTTAGTCGGCCGTTACTTCGGCTAATGTACAGTACAATACTACAGTTTTGTATATGTTGGGGATTAGGGTGTATGAATATTTGAGATCCTGGTGTATATGGCACATGTTTATAAATGAAAAATTTTATGCATGTGAAAATAAATATTATACTCTGATAGAAATGCCTAAAGCATAAGAGTAAGGGAGATTGACATCGGATAAACTAATCGATTTATTTGTTATTTGAAGTAAATTAGTTGCTATTTGGTTAGTGACGAGGACGTCACAATTTGAGATATGCATTGCAACTTGATGTACTGTATGGAGTACTGTAAATGAGTGAATAATGAAATCAAGTTAGAGTGTGTGTCAAAATGATTTGAATAGTAAATGTCTCTGCCTTAAGAATACACAGTGAAAATGACAGGACATAAGGATGAGATGTCCGAAATGATAAGAGATGGGTGATTAAAGAAAGTATCGGATGTGATTCCTGATAAGATTTTCAGAGTTATATAGACTGGAGAAATCGAGTTAACATTGACTCGATTGTGGATATGAAATCTACTTATAAGCTTACATCAGAAAATATAGGAAGAATCCGAAAGGCTTAAGAAAATAACTCTGGAAAATGTGTGGATAATGGAATTCACGTGTAAAGGTGTGAACAATAAAAATACAGATAATGTAAATTGAGGATAAGAAAGTTATCTGTATAAGTGTAAGTGAGAGAAGCACTGATGATATTGAAATGTAGATGAAATAAAGTGATATAGTAAATGTGTACTATCTAATAAAGTTCTCATGAAGAACAAGTAATCATCTACATGAAAATAGACGCTTTATTGATTTGATCATAGATATATGAGGAGTTTATAAAACTAGCCTCAGTATAAAGCGTCCTTAGATAAAAGATTGGATACTAATGTCCGTAAGATGATGATTAGAACTCGAAGTGAATTTTACGAGTTCCTATTGAGGTTACGAGGTTAATGATTTGCCTTGTGAGGTATATAAGCCTAAAGAATGAAGCATCCATACATGAGTAAATTGATGAAATACTGATAGAGTTTAAAGTACAAATGGAAAATGAGCAGCATTATGGTATGACTCTTAAACTCTTAAAGACTGTGGAATTGTATTACGATTGGCAACTAAGAGATTTGGCTAGACAGTATCTCCTCCTGAGATATATGATCTCGAGATGACAGGATGACAGTGAACCTGTCTATGATATAGAGATAATGATTGAGATACGAAAATAATGAGTCTAGCTAGATACTAATGCCAATCTATAAAAGAGTGATGAGACTAGCTGCTCTATAGATGAGACCTAATTAAAGAAAGAAGTTAAAGTCGGTAAATGGATAAGTGTAAAAAAAAAAGACGGTATGCAAGATTTTAAAAGATCTTAGCAGTATAGTACCATACCAATCAAGAAAACCGACTAAAAGGATGAGAGTAAAAATATGAAAAGATGAAAGTGGAATAAGGAAATAAATTGCATGATGAGAAAGGAACATCAATATGAAACAGTTCCCAAAGGTACGACTAAAAATGATCTAATGTTGGTTATCACACGACAATGGCTAGATGTAAAATCAAGCCAAATTTGACAAGTGAAAGTAATGATACTCAAAGGAGTAAGATAAATGACAAGTATTAATTACTGCCAATATATAGATAGAAAATGATTGTACACATAACCACCTTGAAATGATAGAAATGGTGGAAGTATATAGATGATGTGGTGATTATATATATAAATTGAGGATTCGATTGTGGAATCTAAATTATGAAAAGAGATTTAAAGACCATACTACATGAACAGAACATAATTGTCTCATGATCTATGACTGTAAGAGATGATTAATAGTAAAGTCTGCAAGTGAGATGCAGCCTTAATGAAATAAAAGAGAAAATGAATATTGTGGACAATAAAGAGTCCAAAAGAGAAATAATGATATGGAAGTGATTAAAGACTGATGATCTAAATAGAATCACTTTCCATTATCTGACTCTTAAATTCTCTAGTGCCTTAGTCGAAGTATGAGTGTGAAACAGTGGAAATGTATATGTATAGTTCTAGTGAGCATGACATGTGATGGGAGTCTCTGAGTTGCCATATGCTAATGAGAGATAGCAAAAAGCTTTGAGATCCCAAGTGTACTGATAGCATCGCTCCGTACTGATGTGAATATCTTAGCGTAATATTAAAACTCTTGAAGATACATTGAAAGAGCAGATGCATGAGATATGAAAGCTACTGGGACAATTACATATAACTGATTGACATGTGTACATGATAGTACCAAACCATGTCGACTTGGCACTAAGTGAGAAGAATGGGTGATGAACAGCATAGAGCAACTGTGATATGAAAAATATTATGTATAGACTCTTATGTGAAAAGAGTGTGAATGGACTCTTATATGAAAGGAGCAGAAATGAATAACTCCCGATTTAATAAGTGAATTTACGGGAGTATAGACATATATGATAAAAGACAGCATGTAGTGGTCTAAAGTACTCTTAATGTTGAAAGTGTACTGGCAGTATTACTGGGAGGATGAACTAGAGGTTAGAAGTCGTAAGTATACGGCATGTACCACCTTTGGACTTAAGTTAAATTTGGCGGACCGAATTTTTTAAGGTGGGGAGGATGTGATAACCGTAAATTTTTCATTTATTGGAGAAAATAAATATTGAAAATAAATAAATAAATAAAATTATGAGAATGGGATACTAGTGAAAATCCCGAGAATTGAGAAAGTGACGGATCGAGAAATTCGAGTGAAGGAAAATTAAATCGGAAATAAGTATAAGATGAGAAATTATGGAAAATTGAAGAATGGAGGAAATTTAATTTGGATAAATGAAAATCCAAATTAAATAAGAAAATGAGAAAAGAATATAATATATAAAGATGTATACAAAGGAAATACAAATTAGTATTTTATATTTTGTGTATAGATATGTATATATATACATGATTTAAAATATAAATATATATATATATATATATATACACATATCTATATAATATTATATAGTAGAATACTATATAATATAATATTAATATTATATTTATAATATAGTTTATAAATATAATATAAGAAAAAAAAAAAAAGAAAACAGAGGAAGAATCGGGAGAAACCCGATCTTCCCCGATGAAGAGCCGACCACCGTTGGCCGGCCAAGAGGAGAGGAGCCACGTTGCCCGCGTGCTGAGGGCTGGAAGAGGAAGCGACCGACGACGGAGAAAGGAAAGAAACGGAAGCGGAAACAAGGGCGGAAATCGGTGAAACCGAAAGAGAAAGAGGAAAACCAGATATGGTGTTGCCGGCCAAACCGGTCGCCGCCACCACAGCCGAAGCATCGGCGGAAGGAAAGGAAAGGGATGAAGGCCACCGGAGAGGCAGGGAACGGCGGAGGAAGGCCAACAGAGGAGGAGGCAAAACCGAGGCAAAACCGAGTAGATCCGCCGCCGTGTCGCTGATCCAGGCCGAGCTGAGGCCATCGGTAGCTTCGCCTCGACGCCGGCCAGCTGCTGAGCCACCGAATCGCCGGAGAACCAACCATCGGAGGAGAACCGGCGATGAGGAAGGGGAGCCGGTCTGACTGGTCTGAACCGGCTAGGAAAAAGAAAAAGAAAAAGAAAAGAAAAAAAGAAAAAGAAAAGAAAAGAAAAGAGAAAAAGAAAGAAGGAAGAAAAAAGAAGAAAAAGAAAAGGGGAAAGGAATTTCGAGAATTTGGAAAAATTCCCGAGAATTCGAAAATTACGAGAAATCCCGGGAAATACGGGAATCGGTAAGAAATCCCGAAAAATAGTAAATTATTTAAATAATTTATTTATTTAAATAATTGTGGAAAAATTCTAAATTTTAGAATTTAAATTCCAGAAAATTCCCTCGATGACCGAGCCGATGAAATCGGGCGAGGTGAATATGGGCGCGACCTTCGAGAGACAGTCGTCGACCAGAAAACAGGTAAATGAGACATGTGCCGCCTGTAAGGATATCCGGCCATGTTTTTAAATTGCATTTAATTTTTAAATGCTATCGATAATTATCGGTTTATAATGTGGTGATTTATCGGTTTTAAATTGTGGTGAAATACTGGTTGAGAAATATAAACTGTATTTTCGTGCAGGAGGCTAGTCAAATCGACAGTTGTTATACTGCCGAAAAATTACTGAAATTTACCGAAAATCACCGAAAACCATAATAAATGATTTGATTTCACGTGAAACGATTTTCAGGCACGAAAATTGAGAAATCAAGTAAATTTCATAAAACATGAATATAGTGATATTTAATTTTAAAATATTCATGTTTTCGAGTATGGTGAAAAGGAAATCACCGAAAATTCACCCAATAGGTGATATTTCACGTGAAACGAGATAAAAATGAAAAAGAGACTGAAGTGAATATTTTTATAAATATTCTTAAATATTCACTTGATTTAATATAAAACCTTTATGGTTTTAATTGTGAGATAAATAATTATATAAATTCCATAAAGGTTAAGAAATGATGAAAAACTATGATTTCGAGACTAGAGGTCTCTACACGTGTTTTTAGAAAGAAACATGATTACGGGATTTATGAATTTGGAAAAATAAATATTTTATTTTTCATAAATTATTGAAAACCATGTTTTCAAGTGAAAGCATGGAAAAGCGTGCATACGTGTTTTACGATGGAGAAAAGACAGTTTTGCCCTTCTATACTTTCAGTGATGATTTTGCAAACTGTCTTCATCGTATAAAAAACATGATATATACCTTTATGAAATAATTTGAAAAATGTTATTTATTTTATAAATTTCATAAAGGTGATTATGTTTACATGTAAGCCTTATGGATATTTGATTTACGGTGTTTTAAATCTATAAAGTCTATGGTACGGTTTATACTGTTTTGAGACTATATGCCCTGAGTTCATGCATTATTATTCATGTAATTGCGTGACCCACCTGGGGCGGTGGCTCGGGTCGATGGACCAACGGGTGCACCTCAGGGCGTCACAGGGCTGATGGACCCGCCAAGTCATCAGCGGTCTCGAGGTCACTTGGCAAGTGGACTCGAAGACCTCCTATAGATTATGGTCATGGATCTAGCAGAGATAGCCGTGAGGGGCGATGGCCTACGGGTGTACCCCAATAACGGTAAATTCCGTTCTCGCAAAGGGGAGGGAGAACGATGATAGCATGATTTATTTGATGCCTGGTCTCACACAATGATTACTATTTACTGAAAGGATTTGCAGAATCCTATTTACTGTACTGTTTACTGTACTGAACTACGGTATTGTTTACTGTTTACTGTTTACTGATGAAAAATCATACCAAAACACTGTTTACAGAATTGTACTGTATATTGAAATGGTAGCCATTGATTACTGTTTTACTAAACTAAAGGTTACCATTTACTGTTTACTGAACTGAAAGCTACCTTATACTATTTACTGAGTTGGTAGCTACTGTTTTCTGTTACGGATTGAACCGTATCGAGATACTGTTTTACCGAATACTGAATATACTATTTTATTGAACTATACGATACGGTTACTGATTTGAAAAGAGAAATAAATGTTTATTCTAAAAAAATAACATAAGAATT
The DNA here is from genome assembly GCA_032173925.1 of Heritiera fomes. Classification (NCBI taxonomy): domain Eukaryota; kingdom Viridiplantae; phylum Streptophyta; class Magnoliopsida; order Malvales; family Malvaceae; genus Heritiera; species Heritiera fomes. The sequence continues at coordinate 31,085,682 of JAPDPM010000012.1, forward strand.
ATTTCTAAGATAGAAATAATCGAAGAAATGTTTATTCAATGATTGGATAATTACAAATCACTGTACTGAAGAGAAGAGAAGTAAACCACTGTTTTTCTACTGAACTGTCATGTGTTTTAAAGGATACTGAAGAGAAAAGAAATAAGTGGTTTACTCCGTGAAAAATGAAAATTATCTCATTTTGAGAAAAATGGATTTAGTATTCTCTACAGTTGCTTCTAAGTTCTGGAACAAGTATGGTATTCTAAAATACCTACCTTACTTTATCTGGATCCCTAGCCGACTGTAGTATCCTTCCTACATGTGAGCCTAGAGCCAGCTAAGAAGATTTTAAAGAAAAAAAAAATTTTCAGCATATAGATAGTTGAATATCAAGTGTGACATATAACTCTCTTACTGAGCCGTGGTTTGCTCACCCCTTAATTTTAAACATTTCAGGTTTTAAAAATTGTGAGATCCAATATTTGTGGATTACGGCTGCACATAAAGGACAATGTGACAGACCGACTGATTTATATGAGGTATGATCATTTATTTTCTATATTTAGACATGTATACAGTACTACATTTTTGTAAATAAGATAGGGAATGTGTATTATATTAACAATGTTATATTAAATATGTTTAACATTAAGTGCAAGTGAAGTATCACAGACAGCCCAATCGGATGAATTGTGTAAAATTAAGGTGAAAATGTGGTAACGGGTCGTTACACTTTACCCGGGCTTGAGACCGGCTGCGTTAACTCACACAAGCGGAGTTAGAGGATGGACATAGTATATTAAGAAAATGATGATTTTGTAGGGTTTTTTACCTCTACTTGCAGATACTTCTTTCTTTCACTGATTTTTTCCCCTCTAACCTACATAATGAAAACATGAATCAAACAAGTTAAGCATTATTCTCTAATGAAAGATACCTGATGATAAATCAGAACGCACTTTGATCACAACCTCAATAATACCAAGAATGAAAAACATACAAATTCAAGCAAATCAATCAGCACGTTTGAATCTTTTGAACTTGGTCAGGGTTCAAATCCCAACCAATCCTAAATAAGACAAGGCTTTTCGTTCTAGTAAGTTCTGTATTCAGACCACCAGCGTTATATGCTAGGGCCTATCCTCTAGAAAGTTACTATTAGTGCATTTACCAAGTCATGCGAAAATAAGATAGATGCTTAATTTCTGGTAAACAAAACTAGTGATGTAGTTTTCGTCCACATAACTCAAGTTATTGCTCCCTCGTGGGAGAGGAAGTTTATCATTTCCCCAGAAACCAAAATTTAAACAACTATTAGCATAAGCCAGAGTACTACAAAGGGTATAAGTGAAACTTACTGGTTCATCTTTCTTCAGCAAACCAATAAGAGCACCGAACGGTGATTTTCCTGGAAATTGAGAAGCATATACTCATTTTAGGTAAATATTCAACCATGAAACTATCACAATACTTCCAATGAAAGTAGAAAGAAATAAAATAACATCAATGAAACTTTTTGTGCCTTATATTGGGTCTAAAACCCAAAAAATAATCTGCAGATTTCTCAATACACCTCCAGCCTTTTTCCTTTCCATAACTACAATTACTATTCTGATGATTCTCAGCAACATAAAGTGAAAAAAAAAAAACCTTTATGACTCCAAACAGAATCTAACATTGAAACGATAATAGAAGACCTAAATGCTCATCCAAATCCAAAATGCCTTATTACCAAGTCCCAGATCCAGCAAAGTGAAAAATATTTGATTCTTTTTATGTAAAGAAGAAAAAGAGTGAGAAAACTAGAATAGAAAGGAAAGTAAAGACGGCAAAAGAAGAGTGAAATAGGAGGGAGAAACCTTTGCGCAGACCTCGACGATCGTTTAGGAGAGAAGAAACTTAGGCCTTGAGGATGGCTGTTTGGGAGAGAAGAAGCACTCGAAAAGGTGATGATATTTGGGGAATTTGGGAAAACTGAAGGAGATGCTGAGATTTAGGAGAGAAGTTTGAAGGAGATGCTGAGAATTTGGGAGTTTAGAAGAGAAGTCTAATGGAGATCGTGGATTTGAGAGAATAGAGTGAAACTTAGCTGCTTTTAAAAGCGAAAAACGCGCCAAAATGATTTTAAAAAAATAGCGACGTTCTTCTTAACAAATGCCGTGAAAATTTGAATGCGATTTTTTTTTAATTTTCCATAATAGATAATATAGCGGCACTTTATTGAAAAATACGTCTAATTTTTAAATGAAAACATCATTAATTTACAAACTTAAGTAGTGTTTGTGCCAAAATTGTCGGCAAGATTAAAAAAACATGAAAATGACAACCGCAATTAAATAATTGTCTCTAAATAGTTATAAAAAAATTGTCTCTAAATACTGAAATTCTTGTATTGTATGAATGTGTTAACCTGAAATGAAAGAACCAGAATTGGTTAAAGTAAGATCGGCTCTCCATACTAAAATAAACTTCAGATGAATTTAAAGCCTGGACAAGATGTGCAATTAGCATAATGATTTATAGAATATGAATCAATAAAACTATGGATTCTCTCTAAATTATTTCACTCTATTAAGATTTGAATGTAAACTTTGTTAGAAATTTTCAAAATAGTGAAACAATGATTGATTAAAAGTTATGCATAATCTATGAAATAAGAAACTAGATATAATTTTTTGATGAATAGTTTCTTTTTCCAAAAGTTACATATTCTTTGAAGAGGTTCTTCCACTTGTGAATAGTTGAAAAACATAACCATTGGTTTCTAAAAGTTGTTATTCTAATAAATTATTGTGTTTGTTGTATCAAACAATACAATTGGAAGATAACAGTATTTGGTTGTGAGGACACAACTCTTGCATTGGATCTTTATAAATAGAGATGTCAAAGTTCATTTTGAGATATACTTGATACCTTTAAACTATCTAAAAAGTTCAGATATTCTCTCTTCCCTCTTATTTTTAAAGTAGAAACAAGTCTCTTAAACATTATTTATTACAAAAAATAATGGCTAAGACAAGATACTTCCGTATTTATCAAGAGTGTTTAGTGGTTTGATTTCATGAGTGTAATATGATTTCAAATGGTGGCTACATTATATCTTAGAGCTATTTGACAAACCCTTGTTGCATACTGTAATTGGTGTGGACAAAATAAGCCTAAGGAAAGTGGCATTAGCAACACGTCTTGAAGTCTTTTTTGCATTTATTTGTGTTTCATTAAAGTTCAACAAAGGTGTTAATTTTCATTAGAAAATAATGACTAAGATGATACTCTTGTATTTGTCAATGGTGTTTTGTGATTTGATTTCACAAGTGCAATATGATTTCAAACGGTGACTTCATTGTATCCTAGGGCTATTTGACAAACTCATGTTGCATACCATAATTGGTAGGGGTGAAATAAGCCTAAAGCAACAAGCCTAAAGCAACAAGCCTTAAAGTCTTTTTTTGCATTTTTTTGTGTTTCATTAGAGTTCATCAAGGAGTTCAAAGACCAAGGTGTTGGAAGCACTCAAAGACGAACAAGTTCATCTTTATCCACCATCAAGGAGGCTCGACCAAAATTCCAATAATCTTAGGCTTATTTTCGCTTTTGAAGATGGATTCCTTGAAGGAGATAAGTACCAATTCCTAGAAATAAAAATAATATGATGAAGCAACTTTGAGATGGAAAAGTGGAATTACGAAATAAGTTTCAGTAACTTCTTGAATTTTATGCATGATTACTTTAGGTTTTAGTTGTTGCATATAGATTTTGGATTATGTGGTAACAACTATGTAAAATTGTTTTATATGGGCTTATTTTTGTCATCAATAATTTATATATTATGCCATCATCATAAAAAGGATTTCAAGAGAATCATTTTGTATAAACTAGAAAAGTATCTCTTGAAAGCTTATGTGAATAATATCATAAGGAACATAAGAAAATGTTAGAATATGAGATGGAAGAAGGATAGTCCAACAAAAAAATGCACAAAGGAAAAACTTAATGCTTGCTTACAAAATTAAAAATAAATAAAAGGGTGCATGTTTTCATAAAGTCATTAAATAATGATTATTACTTCTAATTAAAAAAGGTTAATGCACTGGTGGGAACAAATTAAATTTGTTGCAATAATATTCAAGTTAAAAAACTAGTGAGGCATGGTAAATAAAGGCTAGTGCTACTAAATATGTTGGTGAGAACTAGGATTTGTTTGAAAATATTCTAAGATAACAGAGGAAAAGTAATACACATGAAAATCCTTCAATATTGAAATCAAAGGTGATGCTTTACAATTTGAAAATTTATAAATTGCTTGATAATTAAGTTCGGTTTCTAGTTAATATTGAAGACAATTAAAATGTCTTCGCTAAAGTTGGAATATTTGGAAAGAACTATATATGTGAGAACATGTTGATATTTCTTAAGCATTAAATGATCTTTTGATTAAGATAAATTCTTTAAGCATGTTCTTAATTTAAAGTATGCTTGACATGAGTAAATAGGATCATTTAGAATGCAATTATAAAAGCATATATTAAGAAATTCATGCTCTAAAATAAATTTTGATTATAAATGCAATTATTCGTGAAAATTGCATGTTTATTAAGTTCTTTAGGAATTTAATTCCTAAGATAGAAGTGCTTTTAAGACTATTTGAATTAGTGCATGGTGTTATATGTGATTTAGATAACATTACTTTGATAGAAGGAAATATTTAGTAAATGACTTCTATGTTAATTGTTTAAGTAGTGCTATGATTTTATGATGCATGCTAAGGATGATCATTAGATATATTTTGATCATGAATTTGTTTAAAGTTGATGGGACTATAGATAAGAAGCCAAATGTCTTGCTAAGAAAAAGATTTACACAAATATTAAATGATTACTTTCATATACATATACCATAGCAAGAATTAATTGCTAAAGAGAATTTTTATTGCATTCATATCAATTTAAAATTGATGTTAATTCACCAACGGATGTGAAATTCAAATGATTTTTATAATGGTGAATTAGATAAAATGGTGTATATGAAATAACCTAAATAATTATTGATTCCATGGCAAGAATAAAAATGTCTAAATTAGTCAAATTCTAGAATGAGCTTAAAAAGATCTTAAGCAATGACATCATAATTTGATAAGATAATTTCGACTTATCATTTGATTATTTGAAGATGACATAATATTTTTGGTACAAATCAAAAGCAAATTAAAAGCACCAAAGGGTTTTATTTAGCAATTTGCTATATAGGACATGTGTGTCGTGGATGTGATTTTGGGAATAAAGAATTAGAGAATGACAAGTTAATTTTTCCAATTTCACTATTTTAGAAAGATTCTAAAAGGAATCTATAATTTAATTGTGCAATGGATGCAACACATTATGAGACAAAGATATGTTAGTTGCATAATGGAAAATACAAAAGTAATTAAATACTTGATGTATGCTATGACATACAGTAGGATATTACTTTTGTGGTTAGCAAAAGTTAGTAGATATGCAAAGAAGCCTAACATAAATTGCATTGAGATTGTCTTAAAATATTTAAGACAATAGAATATGACTATGAATGTTGTAATCCTTCAATATTAGAAGGATAAGTCAATGCAATTTGGTTACAAACATGGCATTAAAAGTGAATCCATAAATGGATTGGTTATCGTGATTGGTGGGGTTAATGTATTTTGGATATTTATTCTACTATTTTTGCACTTAGCATTAGATATGGCAATTAAGAAATCAAGTAAATTTTTAATATGAATTCCTTCAGAGCCTAAGCTAATAAATTTATTTTGATAGTTTCAATGGCTAAAAGCCAAGTATTAATTGGAATTTAGACAAATTGGTTAAAGCATAGCTATGTATTTGACAAGGGGTACGTACACTATATTTTGTCAAGAAAAGTATTCTTTTAGGAAAAGGAAGCTTCAAAATCCTTTGACAAAAGAAAATTATAACAGAAATGATGTCTAGAATTTCTTAGGGGGATGGAACTCAAGCCCATTAATTTTAGTCACACATGATGAAACTTCAACTAAATGCTCAATTGGACATTAAGTCTTGAGTTTAATGAGTCCAAGTACATCATTCGAATGTGACTGCAAGCACTTAAATGTACAAACACATCCTGAGGTTGACAAGTGCTTGAAACCATATGATAAAGTGGGAGGTTGAGTTATTACTCTTAATGAACCCATAACACATAAGTATAGTGTTGAAATGCTTATACGGTTGCATTTCTGATGGAGTTCACCTATATAAGTGGAAGTGGTGCCGCTTTTAGGAGCAAAGGGCTCCGCTTTCTTAAGCACTCATAAATAAATACAAGACACATGGCCAGTATTAGTGTCAAAGTTTTTACTAAATGACATTTGACAAATTTTGAAGTCTCATACGAGAATTAGTCATTAGTTAATTAATACAGAATTGTTACTTTAAAGACTTAGTTCCACCATGCCATTCTGATAAATTGAAAGTACTTTTTCTCTAAGGTGCTGTTTTAAGACCTAGTTCAATATCATTTTATGCATAAGGATTTCTTAAGTATTAGATTTGCTTTATTTTGAAAATGGTGGGGGATTGTTAGAAATTTTCAAAATAGTGAAAGAATGTTTGATTAAAAGTTATGTTTAATCCATGGAATGAGAAATTAGACATAATTATTCAATAAATAGTTTCTTTTTCAAAGAGTTACATGTTCTTTGAAGAGGTATTCTTTTACTTGTGAATGGTTGAAAAATATAACCACTGGTTTCTAAAAGTTGTTAATACAATAAGCAATTGTGTTTGGTGGATCAAACAACATAATTGAAAGATCATAACATTTGATTGTGAGGACACAACTCTTGGGTTGGATCTCTATAAATAGAGATGTCAAGGTTCATTTTGAGATATACTTGATATACTTGGTACTCTTGAACTATTTGAAAAGTTTAGACATTCTCTCTTCCCTCTTATTCTTAAGTTAGAAATAAGTCTCATAGACATTGTTTATTGCAGAAAATAATGGCTAAGACAAGATACATTTGTATTTGTCAAAGATGTTTAGTGGTTTGATTTCAAAAGTGCAATGTGATATCAAACGGTAGCTTCATTGTATCCTAAGCTATTCGACAAACTCTGTTGCATACCGTAATTAGTGAAGGTAAAATAAGCCTAAGGAAAGTGACATTAGCAACACACCTTGAAGTCATTTATGCATTTATCTGTGTTTCATCAAATTTCAACAAGGAGATCAAAGACTAAGATGTTGGAAGCACTCAAAGAGGAACAAGTTCATCTTCATCCTCCATCAAAGAGGCTCGACCAAAATTCCAACAAACTTTCTTGGAAATTTGCTTTCCCATTTACAAACACTAGATAAATCTTTCACTCAAGCTTTATGGATTACAATTAAATAAGAAACACTAAAACAAAATACTACTTGTGAGAACCAATTATTTTGTACTGTACATGTACAGTTATTCATTTATTTATTAATAAATGATTTATTTGTAAATATTTCATAAGTTGTAAGTATATAAGGATATGGGCCCCACTTGACATTTTGCGCCCAGATGAAATTATAAATGTGGGAATAATGTACAAATGGTGAAATGATGATAAGGAGGAAATTTTAGAGACTCGAAATTAATTTATTTCTAGTATTTGAAGTTGTTAGAAAACAACTTGGGAAATGACGGATACATCCCAAGGGTATTCTAGTAAATTACATCCAAACTAAAATGGATTGTGACGAAGTGAAAATACCATTATATTCTACATGAAAAGGAGGATAAGATGGTGGTTTTAGATTTAGTGAAATCGATGGTTAGATCGAAAATTTACGCGATTTACCCGACAAAGATAAAATCGTAATATCTCACAATTCGTACACCGCACGCCAACAAAACCACTTTCAATCATCTAGATAGGATTAATGTGACCATTTGGAATCAGAATTTTTGAAGCCCATTTATACGGTTTTTACGCCAACGGGATCATAAGAGCAAAATGATCATTTAACATTAGATTGGTCAAATTGGTCAAATGATTGACCAAACATTGACCTAAATAAATTAAATTTAATTAAATGAAAATTTAAAAAATCTGAAAATTTAGAAGAAATAAAGAATCTTGTGGTAAAAGTGTAAATATAAAGATTTTGAAGGGGGATTGTGTAATATTAACATGTATTAAATTTTCATTGGTTGGGATAATTATAAAATATGTTACAAGAGACCAAAACCCAGCAGAATTTATCTTCATCACCGCCCCTTCCCCTGCTGCTTCACGATTCATCCTCATTTCCTCTAAAACTCCTTACGTTTCCTCCCATTTCTTAGCAAATTCACTACTTCTCCCTACCAAATCATCAAGCCAACTTAATAAGCTTTGTTTTTCATTTCAAGAGCCGACCAAAGCTGGGAGTATTTGGACAGAAAATCAACGTGGGGACTGGTTATGGGTTGCTGAAACAGTCGGTTAGAGAGCACGGTGAGAAGAGATTATGTTTTCTTTAAACTTTAGCTATAGTATTTGATCTAATTATGCATGAAGAACGTATGGGAAGTTTTAAATTAAAATAAAGATGTGTTTGGCAGCCAAGATATGTTCGGTTATGGGGGAAGAAAATGAAAGAATACTGTTGATTTTAATGTTGTTGAGGTAGAAATTAATAGAAAATTAATGAAAGAAATTAGTTTAGAACTTGAATTGAATCATGGCTGCAGTGATGAATTTTTGTTAAACTTGAAATGGCGTCAACAGGGGTGATGATCGGTTTGGGTTTGGCTGAATGTTTGTGATGAATTTTATGAATTAAAGGTGTTTGATGAATATGCTAAGTGAATAGAAAATGTTTATAAGGTTAGAGTTGAGAAAAGAAGAGAAACAAAGTGCTAAATGTAGATTTCAATTCTGCTGGAAAACTGTCTGTCCGAGCTGCATATTTAAAAAATTCAGTTTGGTGGGTTTTAAAAAGGAATAAATTCTGGAAAAATTATGACAGGTATCTTTATGAGTTAGGAAAAATGAAGTTTTGGAATTACCTAATTTGGACTTGTGTAGCCTGAGATATAGGCAGTTGAACACAGGGCACTCAGTGCAGTAGGCGAGATACTCTGTGTCAAATTTGAAAATTTTTAGAAATTAGCACAGATTGCATTTGGCTGCAAACTTTATGTTCTAGAAAGGTAAATGAGTCAAGAATAATATGATTTTGAGTTTGCACAATTTGGACAAACCTATCTTGAGATATGGCCTGATTTGTAAATAAAGGTTAGTAGACAATCTGCCAGAATATATCTGGAAACAGGATAACTTTGAAGAATTATTAAAAATAATTCAGAAATGATAAAATTATGAAACTCACTATTCTGAATAGGGAATTGGGTTATGATTCATATGGTCTTCGATTCATAATTTTTGGATATCTCTACAATCAGAAATATATTTTTTAATGTACAAAGGTCAAAAAATCATCCTGCCAAATGGGTCAAAATCTAGTTGAACTTTGGAAAAGTGTGAGGAACAATATAAAATGAATTAGCAAATGGACCTTATACTCCTGGATAGGGAATTAAGTCAAATTACATATAAAAATGACGGTGCATTAATCAGAATTCAATATTTTCTGTTATGAATAAAAAGGCGTTGATAGGTCGGAAATTCTTATAAAGAACGATTATACTCATATAGTAAAATAGTGAAATTTTGGATAATTGAACTATTAATGACTAGAAATTCTAAGAATGCTCTGTGTATATATTTTGAAATTGAACTAGTATGACTCATCTTCTGCAGCTCCGAAGCTAAATAAACGAAATTGGAAAGGAGACGAATAAGGACCTAATCATTGGTTCAAGGCCACAAAGAGTACGGTCTGAATGAAACGACACCATACAGGTAAGGAATACGTGTGTAGCCTGTAGAGATATCTTGAATGCATAAACGTTATGCAAATGGTTTTATGAGAATAATTGTGCAATGATGTGCTTTAAAATTCATGGAATTATGGTTGTTTCGTGATATATGAAATGATTTGGAATCTGTAGGAGGGCTAGGTTGTGAGTAGCCGAAATGCTGCCAAAATTTTCTTAAATATTTTCTAAAAATAATAGAAAATATTTTATTATATGATTTATTGATTTCCTAGCCTTGAAAAGGAGGAATTTATCATTTTTCATAAAACATGAATATATCGAGAAAGGGTTATTTAAATATTCACGTTATCAGTTTTATCGAAAGTAAGATTACCGAAAATTCCTCCTATATGTTTTACAATGTGTGATATGGTTTGAATGATGAAATGGTGGAAAGTGAATATTTTATAAATGATTTTCATAAATATTCACTATATTGGATGATGAAAACCTTTATGGAATTTATTTAATTTTTATTGAATTTATTAATTTTCCATAAAGGTAATATGTATATGAAAATGTTGTTTTGAGACTGTTAGGCCCCATATCATGCCGATATGTGATATGTGATATGTATATGGTCCCAATTTGCACATGATCAATGCTTAATCGAGGATATCCATAGACTATGGCCATAGATCTGACCTGATGATGATGTGCCTTACAAGGCACCCATGATATGCCTTACGGAGCACTTTTACTAGCATGATATACTTTGGGTGATGCCTTAGTCTCCATCTCTTTTAAATGATGAAATGAAATGTTATAGGGAATTGGTGGAACTGAAATGATTTGGAAATAAATATGAATATGTTTTCTATGAAAAAGGGATTTGACTCAAAAGTGAAAAATGGGAATTTTATAAACTAATATTCTTTTATACATTTTACATGAATATTGGTTTTAATCCCATTTATTTAAATGCTTGATTTTACAAAGCATTATTTGAAAAGGAAAAATATGTGATATGAAAAAGAGTTATGTTTTCGCAAGTGATGAGTACTCCCTATAGTTGCTTTAGGTGCCGGAACACGTAAAGTACTCTAAAGTACCTGCCTTTATTCCACCTGGTTACCTAACTGACTATAATATCCTTCCTATATTGGTCCTTAGTGTACCTATAGGAAATAAAAAGTTTTTATTGCATATAGTTTTCGGGATATCAAGTGTTGCATACAATTTCCTTATTGAGCCGTGGTTTGCTCACTCCTTTACTTTCATCATCCACAGATTTGATGTATTGATTAATTGAAGTATCAATCCGTGGAATAGCTGCGCCTTAAGTAGCTCGAGAGAGTTCATAATGGATCCCTAAGGTATCGTGCTTACATTTATATATTCAGACATTTTTATACAGTACTACTTGTTGTAAATTTTAAATTCAAGGGATGTAATTGTTGTAGATGAATGGTGTTAAAGGCGTCACAGACAGTCCAACCATATAAAATGTGTGGAAAAACGTGAAATTATGTAGTTACGGGATGTTGCAGATTAAATAGTATCAGAGCAAGGTTGCCTTGAAGTCTGTGAATGTCTTTAGCATCGAAAGTGTCGAAAATAGTTAATATCCTCTGTAGTACTGTATAGTCTGAATGTATAAATGAAACGAAGAATTGAAAATCGGGATTAGGTGTTGGATTTGTGTAAAAAGTTATAAAAAGGGATAGTAACCCGAAACTTCTAAGTAAGTGTGTGATCTTATAAGTTTCATGAAGGGTTTTGTTCGACAAGGTATAGGGAGGAACTCGGTGAGGGCCCCACCAAGACTTCTTCTGTTCGAAATCGAAATAAGACCCTAAATGATGATGTTGAGATGAAATAGGGATATCATCAATATATAAACCTTATGATCACTTTCTTAGATGGAATTGAAGGGAGAGAGAAATAAAATTGTAAATGACGAATGTGCTCTCACATCGAAATAACCCTTTGAAAAATAGTAAACTAAATCGACATTGAATTAACTAAATGTGATAGGGAAATGGATTGTGTTGAGAATGTTTCTTATGATATTGTGATAGGGAACTTCTTGTATAACAGTCCCTACTAATGGCCACACCTTTGTTCAGATGAGAGATGCGACTTGATGTGTACATAATGGGAGGTCGCAAGATTGTTGGCCTTGCTATGCATTTCTTAAGGCCTAATTTAGATGTGAATGAATGGGGTATCTGGTTAGGGAGTGTTTGATGATATGAAAAGTGATATATCTACTGTATATGATTGAGAAGGCGATTGGTGTATTCGATGATTCAATATCAGCATTTCTGATTCTGGTTCTACATATTTCTTTTGTCTTCGGAGTGTGTACTAAACAGATGCTTGTAGAACTAGAGAATTTTGGGACATACCCCACAGAATGATATATTGTTCTGCATGTCACCAATTTTCAAAAAAAAGGTGTATAGAAACTGTAAAGTGATTATGAAAGAGAAAGAAAACGATAGCTAACCTAAGTTTATCGAACATAGATGATTTCGATGTAATTCCAGAAATGGATAGGTTAGCTACAGATTATGTTAAACTAAATTGTTATACTCAGTTACCACCTTCTCTTGCTTTGAATGCAATATTGTGAAAGACGGTTAGATAAGCAAATGAATCAAAGTAGAAGGTGTGCTAAAATTATTTAGAAGTTATCAGTATGTGTTTTGAGAAATAGTAGTCATGGGAAAGAAATAGAATTGAAATATCCAAAATGGTATGAGGCATGTGATTGGGAATTTTCCCAGTATATTTTTTTTTGATGAAAAATCATCACTAATTCTGGATATCGAGTTCATCATCAACTCGATAATCGACATAGAGATTACTTCTAAGTTATTATCGAATGCCATAGTGAAATTGAAGAAGCTTAAGAAGTAACTTCATAAAATTGTTGAATAAAGATATTTATTTCTCCTAATCTATTTCTAGGGGAGAAAACAATGTTAATTGTCTGGGAGAGTAATGATGATATATGAGCATACAATGATTGATGATTAACTGACAGTGTTATCACCAAGTATAAGTCTGCAACCATCGCAGGACTGATAACCAAATTGATCCACTTGGGGTTGCATAAATGTTTTCTAAGACCAACTATTAACCGGGGTACTGTAGGTTAAAAATTTGAGAGATTGATGTCCTTAAGACAATAATAAGGACTCGGTAAAGTTATTATAAGATCTTTGAAATGTGTTTGAGCAGATGAATATCCTTTTGGGTGTTTATGAGTCTAAGACACCAGAAGAACATGAATAGTAATATATGTATAGTCTTATAGACTTTCAGAGACTGGAAGTTGAATAATTGAGATTCATTGAATATGAAATATAATTAAACATATTTCTTCTGAGAAATGTGATCTCTACTGATGAAGCGACAATGGATTCGCATAAATTTGATATTTAATATTAAAAGGGAGAGAGATCAAAGATAGTAATTGAAATATGGAATCTATTGAGTTTAATTGAATAACTCAACTGGTTTATGGAAGAATTTGCTGGATCATCTGCTCCATGGATATAAATCACGTGTGAGGAAATTAAATGTGCGAGAGAAGTACTTAAAAGGATCAAACGAGTTAAATTGTGAAATATTATACTATTTGCGGAAACGTAACTAAAGTGACAAATGAGTTGAATGTGGAATATGTATTAAGAAGGTAAATGGAAGTTAAAATCTGCAAGGTTATTGCAACCTCTACCCAATCAAAAAAAAAAACAAAGAAAGAAAGGGAGCTAATCGGGAGAGATTTTTGAGGTTACTGAAGAATCTAAAGAACTATAATGTTATAGAAATGATTAAAATGACAATTTCTCAATGACCATATTCATTATTCTTCTTAGTGCCTTAGTCGATAAATAGTGAGATGGTATGTTGAGTTCCAAGGAGCATTGCTTATGATATGGATTCTCATGTCGCACTCTAAATTGAGAAAAATTTAAAAGACTATGAGAGTTCTAATATAGTTGTAGCACTACTTCTTACCTGTAATTGATAGAGAAATTAAGCGTACTACGTAGACGCTTGAGAAAACATGGAAGCGAGTGCTATGGATTCAAAACTCCTAGGATTAATATAAAATTGTTTCAGAATAATATTGGCATGGTACTACATGAGGTATAAAATGATATATGATGTAGATTTCTAATGATATAAAAGGAAATGAAAAATTTGAAGCAGTTGCTCCCGAATTATAAAGTAAGCCCCTATCACATACATGATGGGTATAACGAAACAAGAACAGTATATATATGAGAGGCGATAGTAAAGTTAAACTATTAATTTATACTGACCTTGAAAATTCCTTATTAGGAATGCTATCTTTCAAATGCATGGTGAAAGAAGTAAATAAGGAAGAAAATTTGGATAAGGGATAAAGAATTTAAAGCAAATAAGCTATGTCAGTGATCGGTTTGAGCGAAATTCGGAGGACCGAATTTCCTTAGGTGAGGAGAAAATGTGAGAATCAGTTATTTTATACTGTACATGTACAGTTATTCATTTATTTATTAATAACTGATTTATTTGTAAATATTTTATAAGTTGTAAGTATATAAGGATATGGGCTCCATTTGATATTTCGTGCCCAGATAAAATTATAAATGTGGGAATAATGTACAAATGGTGAAATGATGATAAGGAGGAAATTTTAGAGACTTGAAATTAATTTATTTATAGTATTTGAAGTTGTTAGAAAACAACTTGGAAAATGACAGATACCTCCCAAGGGTATTCTAGTAAATTACGTCCAAACTAAAATGAAATGGGACGAAGTGAAAATACCATTATATTCTACATGAAAAGGAGGATAAGATGGTAGTTTTAGATTTAGTGAAATCGGTGGTTAGATCGAAAATTTACGTGATTTACGCGATAAAGATAAAATCGTAATATCTCACAATTCGTACACCACGCTCCAACGAAACCACTTCCAATCATCTAGATAGGATTAATGTGACCATTTGGAACTAGAATTAGAATTTTTGAAGCCCATATACATGGTTTTTATGCCAACGGGACCGTAAGAGCAAAATGATCATTTAACATGAGATTAATTAAATTGGTCAAATGATTAACCAAACATTGACCTAAATAAATTAAATTTAATTAAATGAAAATTTAAAAAATCTGAAAATTTAGAAGAAATAAAGAATCTTGGGGTAAAAGTGTAAATATAAAGATTTTGAAAGGACATTGTGTAATATTAACATGTGTTAAATTTTCATTGGTTGGGATAATTATAAAATATGTTAAAAGAGACCAAAACCCAGCAGAATTTATCTTCATCACCGCCTCTTCCCCTGCTGCTTCACGATTCATTCTCATTTCCTCTAAAACTCCTTACGTTTCCTTCCATTTCTTAGCAAATTCACTACTTCTCCCTACCAAATCATCAAGCCAACTTAATGAGCATTGTTTTTAATTTCAAGAGCCGACCAAAGCTGGAAGTATTTGGACAGAAAATCAACGTGGGGACTGGTTATGGGTTGCTGAAACAGTCGGTTAGAGAGCAAGGTGAGAAGAGATTATGTTTTCTTTAAACTTTGGCTATAGTATTTGATCTAATTATGCATGAAGAACGTATGGGAAGTTTTAAATTAAAATAAAGATGTGTTTGGCAGCCAAGATATGTTCGGTTATGGGGGAAGAAAATGAAAGAGTACTGTTGATTTTAATGTTGTTGAGGTAGAAATTAGTGGAAAATTAATGAAAGAAATTAGTTTAGAACTTGAATTGAATCATGGCTACAGTGATGAATTTTTGTTAAACTTGAAATGGTGTCAACAGGGGTGATGATCGGTTTGGGTTTGGCTGAATGTTTGTGATGAATTTTATGAATTAAAGGTGTTTGATGAATATGCTAAGTGAATAGAAAATGTTCATAAGGTCAGAGTTGAGAAAAGAAGAGAAACAAAGTGCTAAATGTAGATTTCAATTCTGCTGGAAAACTGTCTGTCCGAGCTGTATATTTAAAAAATTCAGTTTGGTGGGTTTTAGGAAGGAATAAATTCTGGAAAAATTATGACAGGTAGCTGTATGAGTTTGGAAAAATGAAGTTTTGGAATTAGCTAATTTGGAGTTGTGTAGCCTGAGATATAGGCAGTTGAACACAGGGCACTCAGTGTAGTAGGCGAGATACTCTGTGTCAAATTTGAAAATTTTTAGAAATTAGCACATATTGCATTTGGCTGCAAACTTTATGTTTCTAGAAAGGTAAATGAGTCAAGAATAATATGGTTTTGAGTTTGCACAATTTGGACAAAACTATCTTGAGATATGGCCCGATTTGTAAATAAAGGTTAGTAGACAATCTGCCAGAATATATCTGGAAACAGGATAACTTTGAAGAATTATTAAAAATAATTCAGAAATGATAAAATTATGAAACTCACTATTCTGAATAGGGAATTGGGTTATGATTCATATGGTCTTGAATTCATAATTTTTAGATATCTCTACAATCAGAAATATATTTTTTAATGCACAAAGGTCAGAAAATCGTCCTGCCAAATCGGTCAAAATCTGGCTGAATTTTGGAAAAGTGTGAGGAACAATATAAAATGAATTAGCAAATAGGCCTTATACTTCTGGATAGGGAATTAAGTCAAATTACATATAAAAATGACGGTGCATTAATCGGAATTTAATATTTTCCGTTATGAATAAAACGGCGTTGATAGGTCGAAAATTCTTATAAAGAACGATTATACTCATATAGTAAAATAGTGAAATTTTGGATAATTGAACTATTAATGAGTAGAAATTCTAAGAATGCTATGTGTATATATTTTGAAATTGAACTAGTATGACTCATCTTTTGCAGTTCCGAAGCTAAATAAACGAAATTGGAAAGGAGACGAATAAGGACCTAATCATTGGTTCAAGGCCACAAAGAGTACGGTCTGAATGAAACGACACCATACAGGTAAGGAATACGTGTATAGCCTGTAGAGATATCTTGAATGCATAAACGTTATGCAAATGATTTTATGAGAATAATTGTGCAATGATATGCTTTAAAATTCATGGAATTATGGTTGTTTGTGATATATGAAATGATTTGGAATCTACAGGAGGGCTCGGTTGTGAGTAGCCGATATGCTGCCAAAATTTTCTTAAATATTTTATAAAAATAATAGAAAATATTTGATTATATGATAAATTGATTTCCTAGCCTTGAAAAGGAGGAATTATTTAAATATCGAGAAAGGGTTATTTAAATATTCACGTTATCAATTTTATCGAAAGTAAGATTACCGAAAATTCCTCCTATATGTTTTACAATGTGTGATATGGTTTGAATGATGAAATGGTGGAAAGTGAATATTTTATAAATGATTTTCATAAATATTCACTATATGAGATGATGAAAACCTTTATGGAATTTATTTAATTTTTATTGAATTTATTAATTTTCCATGAAGGTAATATGTATATGAAAATGTTGTTTTGAGACTGTTAGGCCCCATATCATGTCGATATGTGATATGTGATATGTATATGGTCCCGATTTGCACCTGATCAGTGCTTAATTGAGGACATCCATAGACTATGGCCATAGATCTGACATGATGATGATGTGCCTTACAAGGCACCCATGATATGCCTTATCGGGCACTTTTACTAGCATGATATACTTTGGGTGATGCCTTAGTCTCCATCTCTTTTAAATGATGAAATGAAATGTTATAGGGAATTGATGGAACTGAAATGATTTGGAAATAAATATGAATCTGTTTTCTTTGAAAAAGGGATTTGACTCAAAGGTGAAAAATGGGAATTTTATAAACTAATATTCTTTTATACATTTTACATGAATATTGGTTTTAATCTCATTTATTTAAATGCTTGATTTTAAAAAAGCATTATTTGAAAAGGAAAAATATGTGATAGGAAAAAGAGTTATGTTTTCGCAAGTGATGAGTACTCCCTATAGTTGCTTTAGGTGCCGGAACACATAAGGTACTCTAAAGTACCTGCCTTTATTTCACCCGGTTACCTAACCGACTATAGTATACTTCCTATATCGGTCCTTAGTGTACCTATAGGAAATAAAAAGTTTTCATTGCATATAGTTTTCGGGATATCAAGTGTTGCATACAATTTCCTTACTGAGCCGTGGTTTGCTCACTCCTTTACTTTCATCATCCACAAATTTGATGTATCGGTTAACTGAAGTATCAATCCGTGGAATAGCTGTGCCTTAAGTAGCTCGAGAGAGTTCATAATGGATCCCTAAGGTATCGTGCTTACATTTATATGTTCAGACATTTTTATACAGTACTACTTGTTGTAAATTTTAAATTCAAGGGATGTAATTGTTGTAGATGAATGGTGTTAAAGGCGTCACAGACAGCCCAATCATATAAAATGTGTGGAAAAACGTGAAATTATGTAATTATGGGATGTTACACTACTAGTTTTGAATCTTTTGAGGAAATTATTCGATACTGAGTACGTAAGTTAAATATTTCAAGAAAAAGTATGAAAAACTCTTATTAAAAAAAAAAGAAAAGTGTATAAAACTTGACTCCCGTACATTCCTTTCCTTTCCTTTTCTTTTCTTTTTTTTTTTTAATTTCAGAAGTGGGATTAAGATCATAATAAGTACCCCAATTTTATTTATTTTTGTTTTTTTAATATTCCTAAAAGATTATGTGTTATCATCTTAATTTCATTTATAGAGTTTAAAGTTTTCATTAACATTATGTTAGATAATAATCCAATAAATTTTATGTAATTGTATTTTAAAAATTCAAATATTAAAAATGTATTTGCCTTTGGGTCTCTTCAAGTTCATAAGTTGATTGATTTAGACTTTAGGTAAGCTTTAAATTTGAAAAGATGAATTAGGCTTTGAAAAGGATTTAGGGGTTTTAAGTGAACTTTGGATTTGAAAATATATTTTGGACTTGAATCTCAATATTCATGCATTTATTTATTTTTGAATAATATTTTTATTTTATTTTTTATGAGAAACTATTTTATTTCATTTTTATTTGTATCATTTATTTCATCTTTTATTTTATACTAGATTTAAACCTGTGCGATACATAATTATAGTTTTAATTTATAATAATTTTTTAAAAAATAGAATAAAATTATAAAATAATTGTTTTGAAATGCATGTTGAACAATGTGTTAAAAACTTGATGCATATATAGAATATATAAATTAAAAAATTGAATCAAATACTAATTAAAAAATTATAGAAATATAAAAAATCTTAAATAAATTAATTACTTAAATAGCTACAATTTTATTTTATTTTTTGGTTCATGGGGGGTACAAAGGGGAGTGGAGAATCGAACCTTTGATCTAATTCCTCTTAAAGAGGAGTAATAACCACTAAACCAAGCTTTGATTGTTTAAATAGCTGCAATTTTAATTAAAGCAATACTTACTACATTAGTCATTAATACATTTTGGTTAATGTTTCATATTTGAAATTGATTTATTTTTTATTTTAAATTTTAATGATGCCAAATTAATCTTATAAAATTAATTAGAGTTAAAAACTCTATTTTTTAGGGTTTTGAAAAAAAAAACTTTACTTATAGTAGTTTCAAACATAAAAGGTAAGTGAAGGAAAAAATAAAAATAATTTATTACTTGAGTTTTTAAAATTTAAATCAATTCAAAATAATTAAATACAATATTTAAATACACGTTTCAAAAGAATAGTTATGGTATCTTCTTCTTCTTCTTTTAAACCAAAAAAATTGAGCAAATAAATAAACAAAATGATTGAACAAATAAATTTGAAAAAGGAATTGAATGAAAATTGAAAAAAAAAACAAAAATTTAATTCAATACTATCAAGACCCCACCCGTTTCAATAGGCCATCGGCGAGCATCCCCTAACCGAGCCTCTCGCCCCAGGTTTATCTTGACACGCGAGATAAGCGGTTGTCCACTCTCACTTACGTATTGTTCGCTTTGGCGATCACCCACCTCACAGTTTTATCGCAAGGGTCCTGAAAAACTCAAGATTAATCCCTTGAGCGCGTTTTCACTGAGGCTCGAACCCTGATACTCTTAAGTATCCGAGCTTTATACTCATGTTACCATTGAGACATAAACCTGGGGCGAGGGGCTCGCCTAGGGGATGCTCGCCAACGGCCTATTGAAACGGGCGGGGTCTTGACAGTATGTAATAATTATTATATATATAAGATTATTTTATATATCATCACTGTAGTTTTTTTTATTCTACAAGCGGGGTTAATATGATGACATATATCCTTTAAAATATTAAAAAAAATAAAATAAGACATGTGCCACCATCCTAACCATACTTATGGAGTTAAAAAAATTTGCTTGCGGTGTATAGAATAATTATCTATAATATTACTACTTTTTTAAGGTTTATGTGTTGTTTTTATTTTTTTTATTTTATAACAAAAAAGTGTTGTTTTTATTTTTATAAATGAGATAATTTAGATAGGATTTTTATAACAAAACAAAAAAAAATAAAATAATGTCAGAAGAAAATAGAAAAATTAAAATGAAAATGGGAATCGAAAAGCACAAATCATAAACACAGATTCAGCTAGTCCAAGATGTAATTGATCATCAGCTCCAGATAAATGAGCAAAGTGATAAAATGAGCAAGATCAGAAAAAAAAAGTTAAATTAGTAAAAAAATTATATAATTTTCTTATATAATAAAATAAAATAAAATTGTATGTGCTTAGTAGAGTTGGAAATAAAAAGAAAGAAAATGAAATTATATTAATTTATCATTATACATTAATGAGTTATGATAAAAAATAAAATTAAAAGAAGATAATTTTATAATTATATATACTTAACTCACAAATCTCATTTTCTTTTCACTAACTTTTTCAATTTGAATGATTTGATTTTGTTAATAAAAAAACCTAACTATTTAATTATCAAATTTTTCATCCTTACCTTTTTCCATCTATCCTACCAAGCAAGGCCTTAGGGCCGAAAGTCCTAATAAAGATTACTTTTCACTACTCTACCACGTCTTGACAACTAAGAAGACTACAACAACTAATGTAGTTTAAAGAATTGGCTTAAATATGCAATGCACTTATGTACATGTTAGGTTCAACTGAATATCCTTTATACATTTCTCAACCCTTTTAACAATATTTATTCGTTTAATGATTTTATTAATTTTATGATTATTTGTTTTATAATCCTTAGCTACTTTTTTTTTAATGTGTGAGCTAAAGTAAACTATTTTAAACAAAAAGGCAAAGAAATGTTTGTATTGAAATTACCAGATAGACTATTAAATTCGAGTCCCAGTACTTTCAAAGAAGAAATGTTGAAGATGGAAGGCGGAATCATCCCATTCAGATGCATAAATGATGCCTCTAAATGATCCAATGAAATAAGATTTCCAATCTCCCATGGAATTTCACATGCAAGAAAGCAATAACTTTTTATTTTGAATAGTATATTTCATTAGAAGTTACAATCATAATCAACATATAAAATAAGAAAATCTATTCACATGCTATTATTCACTAGACACACCATAAATACTTAAAAACCCTATTCCCAAAATTTCACTCTTCATTCTTACTACCCACGCTCTAAAATACCTAATTTCATTCTTAATAGGTCGTCGGTGAGCATCCCCTAGGTGAGCCCCTGTAAGATCCGATTCTACACTACTGTAGAGTCTAATTTCATAAAAGTGATAATGGAAATTAAATAAATAAAGAGTATTTGATTTCCACTTGGGTGAAAAGCTCCTTAAATTGAGTAGTAAATGGAGCAATTTCGGTGAAATAATGTGTGGGCGAGTAGATAGAGAAGCTCGCCAATGGGCGAATAGGTTAGTTCGCCAACGTGTTGCTTAAATCAGAGCAAGGTGACGAGTTGAGCCATAATTGGTGATCGCCCAATGGTGATTATGGGCAAGTATATGGCACAGTTCGCCAAAGGGCGAGTAAGATAAAGGCCAATTGTTGAAGGCGAGTATAAATATTCATCTCATTGACTAATGTATTCGCCAATTGAGTTTCTTTGGATGATCGCTCAACGTGGCGAAGACTATTGATTGCCCATATGATTGCAAGTGGGCGAGTAGAGCAATAAGCTGTGATCACCAAACAGATAAGTGATCGCTAAAAGTAAATTTTTGTAATTGCCAAATTTTAGGTTGACATCAACATCAAGTGGCGATCTCAAAGATTGGTGAGTTGAAGCTGAGGTTTCCAGAATTAGGAGGCGAACTGAAATCAGTATGGACAAGATGAAAAGAGAATCAAACCATTTGGCAGCCAAAATTGACTTGTAAGTCGTACAGTTGAAGACAATTAATAGATAGAATGCTAAAGTCAATAAAGGCGCCAGCCTTATTGGTTGAGGGATAAGATAAATGTGCAATAAGTCAAGAAAAGAGGCTGTGGACTTCACGCCATTGGCTTCTCGGTTTAGACAATTAATGGCAAGTGAAGTAAGTCAAATTTTGCAGAGAATGGCTTCTTATAGCCGTTGCTTTTGCTGTAGTTTTTTCACAAGTTTTAATGCTTGTTAAGACGTGAAATGATAAAAGAAGCAGAATAAAGGCCAGGTGAGGGATTCTGATTGGATAGCATGGCTATATAAGGAGAAACAAGTGAGGAAGACCAGCTTAGCAAACTTCATCTCCTTCCCGAAAACCATCCTCCTGCAAATTTATATTCTGACTTCACCCAGTTCTATCATGTTTGATTTACTGAGCTTCATCCTTACGTTAGCCAAATAAGAAAATCTGTTTGCAAGAACGTTCTTCCATCGTTGATGAATTAAAGGAAGAAGCAAAGTGAGGCTAACAGGAGACAGAAAGAATTCTGCTCTGGAAGTGCAGTTGGTTGAGGTGAGTTTCATATTTCTGAGGTGTTCTTGATGCTCAATGAAAGATTTCTATGTTTTATGAAGTAATAAACATAGATACAGTCTTGTTTTTAGTTAGATCCTTAGAGAATATGAAAACAAGGAAAATAATGGAATAAGTGACGAGAATGGCGACTATGGTAATCGCCCATGTTGAAAATTAGTAATCGCCAATGAGGCGAGTAGATAATAAGGAACTCGCCAAGGTGAAGTCTGTATTCAAAGGGCGAGAACGCCCAATTCTAGTGAAATGAATTAATGGGCGAGCTCAAATGCATAAGGCATTGGGCGAGTAGAATTGTGGGCGAACTCCACAATTAAGCCAATGAAGGCCTCGTGAGTTGACTGGCGGGCGAGCTTCCACGTGTAAAACATTTATTGAATGGCGAGCTCGGTTGTGCTAGTTAGAACTCTGTTGGGCGAGTAGTCATTTGATTTATCTCAATCTCGCCAAGTGATATAAAAAGAAATATTAATAGAATTTATAATTATTTGCAGCCAATAATTGGAAATGGCTATTGGCGAGCAGGAAGCAGGGTGAAGCAAAGCTTCGTTGAACCAGGTAAGGGAGATGTGTGTGAAGTGATGCATGTCCTGTGTAGTAAATTTCATGAAAACATTAAGTTAAATGTTTTGTTTTCTGACATGCATTGTTTGAGGAAGTTATTTGATAATTATCTTTGATTCGGGCGAGCTAAAAGCCGACCCTTATGCTGTTTTCTGGATGAACTGATATAGGGCGGGCGAGCCCTTGTATTTTTATGTTGGGCGAATTGGTATTGGCGGGCGAGCCAAGCCCTTTTATAATTTTTATACACCCGTTTCTAGTTTTAAGGGCGGGCGAACACTTGTTCACCTCATTTTTTTGAGTCAACCATGGGCAAGCCAAATGGGCCAGCTGACCATGGTGAATAGATTTTGATGATGTTTTCTTGAGGAAAAATGAGCCATTTTAAATATAAGTGAAAATCGAAAATATAAAGCCTTTTGGGCGAGTTGATTACTGGGCAAGCCACTGAGGGCGAGCCAGTTTTAATTTCAAATTTTAAAAGCAAGTGGGCAGGCGAACACAAGTTCTCCGCAATGGGTGAGCTGCCATGGGCGAGCCATATTGGGCGAGCTGACCATGGGCGAGCAGGTTTTTAAAGTTGAGATTTTAGAATGTTTTCAAGGTGTTTTGTAAACAGAAAGCCTAAACCTTTTTGGAAATCAAATCATTTTGAGAAAATGATAATATGGGTGAGATAATTCCATAAAGGTTTTCATGAGATATGAAAGTGATTTTGAGACTTTAGGCCCTGAATTCATGCATTATTATTCATGTAGTTGCGTGACCCGCCTGGGGCGGTGGCTCGGTCGATGGACCAATGAGTGCACCTCAGGGCGTCACAGGGCTGATGGACCCGCCAAGTCATCAGCGGTCTCGAGGTCACTTGGCAAGTGGACCTGAGGACCACTATAGATTATGGCCATAGATCTGAGATAACCGTGAGGGGCGATGGCCTACGGGTGCACCCCAAAAGCGGCAAATTCCGTTCTCGCAAGGGGGAGGGGGAACGATGATAGCATGATTTATTTATTGCCTAGTCTCAACTTACCAATTTCTATTTACTGTGAGGATCTGTTGAAATCCTATATAGTGTTTACTACATTTTAAAGTAAACTGTTTAGCCAGTGATTTGAATGGTGTTTTAAGAGAGTTGTTTACTATATATCCATTGTCTTTTCTACTGGGTTATTATTTAAGAAAATAATAAATGTGTTGTGATATATAGTTTTACTTTATTTAAAGCAGCATATGTTTCCTTTACTGAGCGTATGAATCGCTAACCCCTTTGTTTTAACTCCACAGATAAGAAGTACACGGAGTTGAGAGAATTAGCTCTCAGATGGGTATAGCTATGCTTAAAGCACTGAGGCATGGCACGTTAAATGTGACAGGTACAATTTCTTCTCTTTTACATTTCAGACATATGTATACAGTACTACCTTAGTGAAATAAAGGTTAATAGGGGATGTCAGATGTAAGGAATAATGAAAAGAAATTTCATATTCCATAATTAATAGATAAATGTTTATCATTTATCACTATTACTGTTGAATGTTAATGGCATCGCAGACAACCCAACCAGTAAAGTTATATAGAAATACGTGCAAAATGTGGTAACGGGATGTTACAGCCCCTTTCCCTAGGTTTATCTTGACAAGTGAGATAGGCGGCCGCCCACTCTCACTTAAGTATTGTTCGCTTTGGCGGTCGCCCACCTCATAGCTTTATCCCAAGGGTCCTGAAGAACTCAAGATTAATTTCCTCGGGTGCGTTTTCACTGAGGTTCAATCCCAGGACCCATAGGTACCTATCACTTACACTCATGTTATGTCAAGACCTTGCCCGTTTCAATGGGCCATAGGCGAACATCCCCTAGGCAAGCCCCTCGCCCAAGGTTTACCTTGACACGCGAGCTAGGCGATTGCCTACTCTCACTTACGTATTATTCGCTTTGACAGTCGTCCACCTCACGGCTTTATCCCAAGGGTCCTGAAGAACTAAGGATTAATTCTTTAGGGCGTGTTTTCACTGAGGTTCGATCCTAGGACCCATAGGTACCTATCACTTACACTCATGTTACCATTGAGACAAGTTGTCTCAATAGTAACATGAGTGTAAGGCTCGGGTACCTAAGAGTACCAAGGTTCGAGCCTCAATGAAAACGCATTCAAAGGATTAATCCTGAGTTCTTTAAGACCCTTGGGATAACGTCGTGAGGTAGGCGACCGCAAAAGCGGACAATATGTAAGTGAAAGTGGGCAATCAGCTATCTCGCGTGTCAAGATAAACCTGGGGTGAGGGGCTCGCTTAGGGGATGCTCGTCGACGGCCTATTGAAACAGGCGAGGTCTTGACAGTATGTAATAATTATCCTATATATATATATATATAAGATTATTCTATATATCATCACTGAAGTTTTTGTTATTCTATAAGCGAAGTTAATATGATGATATATATCTTTTAAAATATTAAAAAAAATAAAATAAGACATGTGCTATCATCCTAACCTTGGTTATGGAGTTAAAAAACTTTGCTTGTAGTATATAGAATAATTATCCATAATATTATTGCTTTTTTAAGGTTTATGTGTTGTTTTTATTTTTTTTTATTTTATAACAAAAAAGTGTTGTTTTTATTTTATAAATGAGATAATTTAGATAGGATTTTTATAACAAAACAAAAAACAATAAAATAATGTCAGAAGAAAATAGAAAAATTGAAATGAAAATGGGAATAGAAAAGCACAAATCATAAACACAGATTCAGCCGGTCCAAGATTTATTGATCATCAGCTCCAGATAAACGAGCAAAGTGATAAAATGAGCAAGATCAGAAAAAAAAAGATAAATTAGAAAAAATTATATAATTTTCTTATATAATAAAATAAAATATAATTGTATTTACTTAGTAGAGTTGGAAAATAAAAAAAAAAGAAAATGAAATTATATTAATTTACCATTATACATTAATGAGTTATGATAAAAAAAATAAAATTAAAAGAAGATAATTTTATAATTATATATACTTAACTCACAAATCTCATTTTCTTTCCACTAACTTTTTCAACTTAAATAATTTGATTTTGTTAATAAAAAAAATTACAATATTTACTTTTTTATCACTTCTTTTGTCCTACCAAGGATTAACAAGAATAATTTTCTTTCAATTTTTCCACACATTTCTTTCCATCATTTTCCTTTTTTACCCTATCAAACACTCCCTCAAAGCTTACAAAATCCAGCCTCTGTCAACACGATAGAGACTGCTGGCAACTAACTAGAAATACGTCACACAGATTTTACACAGAAAGAAAAAAAAAATTCGGGTTTAGGCTACTTTTGGTTTCGTTTTTTCTGGTTTAGGGGTAAGACATTCTAGATCTGTTTTTTAGGGTTTCGAAGGGAGATTTCGGGTTCGAGAGATGAGCTAAAACAGTGCTGAAAAGGGTGGTTCCGATAGTTGTAAGTTTAAATTCGGGCTCAAATCTAGAGCTGGGGTTTGGGATTTATAACAATCTGAGTCTGAAAACGTATTTTGGAGATTAATGGCTGTTGGTAAAAGGTTTTCTTTTGAGATTTGGTTACCGGCCGACAGAGGACAGCATCAGGGAACGGCGGAGGACGATGATTAGACGACGGTTTTTGGGTTTCAGTAGAGAGAGGCTAGAGTATTTTGATTTGTAGAGAGTGACCGAGGCAATATTAAAGCAAAGGTAAGTAATATTCTTGAATGATTAATTTTTTGTTAGGCCGAATTATTGAATAATTAATTAAAAATTTAATTTATGTCAATATTTTAATGCATGATTTGGCTTTTAGATAGAATAATGATTTATATTTTGAATGCTTAATTTTATTTTACTTATTACTTGCTCTTTTTTAATTAAATATGATTTACTTTTTTCTTGAAAGGGTACATCTCATTCAAAGTTATAATCATAATTAGATATTACATTCGATGAACAGGTAACTTGATGAACTGGTAAATACAATAACAATATTTAACAAACTAACTAAATAATAACAAACTAAACAAATCTCACATTTACTATTTTTTTTATTTATTAACATCTTTTGATGAAATAATCACATGTAAAAAATCAATAACTAATTATTAAAGGAAGTCTTAATTACTGTGTGTTGGAGTCTTGATTAAAGTAAAGCTATTTTTAGTAACATTAATTAGGGAGTCTTAGTTTGAACCGTGTAAATTCACCGTATAAGATCAACAAAATGACAAATTACATATTTTGCTTTGAAAATTAAGAACTAAAATAAATTTTATTTCAATGAAAATAAACAAAATTTATTTCTAGAAGAGACAATGATCAAATTAAGACAAAAAAAAAACATACCTTCCAAATAATTATCGCCCAGGAATACTGCCACTGAATCTATTAAAGTGCAATGTTAAATTTTGAAGATTTTTGCATTCGTCAATTCTTGATGGAATTTGACCCGAAAGCTCGTTTGAGTTCAAATAAAGTGCCTCAAGATTGGGAAGATGACGACATATATATATATATATATATATATATATATATATATATATATATATATCTTCAGGTGAATTACCAGATAGATTATTGGATGTTAGAGAAATCACGTGTAGAGAGGAAATGTTATAAATTACCGAAGGAATAGAGCCAGAGAGTTGGTTAACTGCAAGACGAAGTATCTTTAGATTTTGAAGATTACTTATCTCATGTGGAATGTGTCCATGAATGAGATTGTATCTGAAGTCCAAGATCTCCAAGTTGGACATGTTAGCAATTGATTGAGAGATTGTACCCGTCAAATTGTTACTACGGAGACCCAAGTATAAAACTTTAGCTAATCTCCCAAACCATTTCAGAATTTCCCCACTAAGGAAATTGAAGCTTAAATCGATGAGTTTCAGACGATTCAATTGCTCCAACTCTCTCGGAAAATTCCCATGAAAATTGTTGACACTTAAATCAAGAGAGCCTAGGAATGAGAGATTTCCTGTGTGTGGAGGGATAGTTCCTATAAGACCCATGTTGGAAAGATTCAAAGCTCTAACTCTCCTTTGCTTAGCAACGCAGCAGACACCAATCCAGTTGCAGACAGAAAAAGTGGTGGTCCAGTTGTTTGTTAAGATGTTTTGAGGATCAATGATTCGGTGTTTAAATTCAAGAAGAGCTGGTTGGTCAGTGGTAAGGTTCCTCATATTCATGGAGTAGCTAATCATGAAACAGTGAATGAACAATAAAGCTGGTGAAAGAAAAGGGAATTTTCTCATGTCCATGGCTGTGGGAAGGATTTGATGAAATTGAAAGATGATTAAAGAAGTCTGTCTGAATTATTGCTTTAAGTAGGATGCGATTCACAAACAAACTAGTCAATACGACTGAGACTATGAGAGGGCAGTCGTCGTGTAGTCGTGGTCTTCACAACAAACAAATTAGCAGCTTTTGATTCGGGCCCTCTAATTTTTTTTATCTACTTTAACAAGCATCGCTTAAATCTCTCTTTTTCTTTTTCTTCTTTTGACTTGTCTACACGAGAGAAGCGGTGCAAGGTAGTTGCAAAATATACACTAGTGATTATCCGTGCGCGATGGGATTACAGAAGTTAGTCGCGCCACCACTAAAGTAAGCAACCCATTCTTTCTCCATAGACAAATTATATTATCAAGCTAGCGGGAAAGTACAGACTTGATCCTTATAAATTCATTGGTATTAAAATCAGTATTTTCATTTAAAAAAATCATGCAAAAATATCATGTCTTGATAATTCGTAAGAATCACAACCACATCAACAACAATATTAAGAATATGAAAGATAAATTGAATTCGTTAACACAATAAGACTAACAATTCCTAAAAACATATGAATGCAATTGATGGAAGAGGTTGTAGATGTTAAATGATTATGTTTGGGACCTATGAAATTTTTCATTATGGAGTCTGGTTCCATCTTCCATCAATTTGATTGTTGAAGGGCAGAATACTAAACAACCCCACCCCCCCCCCCCCCCTCCCCCGCCCCCCGGCGGCCGGCGGTTTCCGAAGAGCAAAATATTTGTTGAGACTATAAGTACTGTGTTTGGCGCATCTATTTTGTACAGACTAGAGACAAAAATAATTACAATGATATTTGGATGTGAACTAAGTTTGGGTGGTTCAAAGTCACAATCAATTAATATGAATTTCTCTCAAAAAGTGAAAGATGATCAGTCGAACTTCACCTTGGATTATTATGATGTTCAAGCATCCATCAATTTGATTATTTTTTACGGCGTCAGCCAACAATATAATTTTTTTCAATGAGTTTCAAATTTCAATCTTTAGTAAGTAATGTAGAATTTGATTATTACTTGTTAAGATTTTTTTTAAGGAAAACAAAAAAAATTGTGGAATTTACTAAAAGAAAACAAAATTTTTATAAATACAAACTTGAAAATAATTTATCAAAAGTATATTTATTTATGCAAAAACACATCAATTTTTTCAAGGTTGTGTTAGATAGCGCAATATGTAATCATCCTACGGGGGCATTTGGTTCAAGGAATTTTAGATTCTAGCTAGGAATTTTTTTTTTATAATACAATTATCTTGTTTGGGGAAAATACTAGGGACAATCACTTAGGATGGCCACTTTTAACAATTTCACTCTTATTGGACCATATCACTTTTTAGTTTTACATGAAAATGTGTTACCTATATAAAAAGTAAAAAGCTAAAATATGTGGATGCTAAAAAATACTTCAAGTAACTTATAATTCTAAGTAACCTATTTTCATGTAAAACTAAAAAGTGACGTAGCCAAATAAAAATGAGTGTTAAAAGTGACTGTCCCTAGTATTCTTTCCTTGTTTGGTTACCATATTTTCCCTCACATTAATCTAATATTTCTAATAGTGCCAAATTGGGGGAAAATAGGGGGAATCAGATAACCTCCATCACCTAATGTATTTTAGAATTCCTGGAGGAAAATGATTTTTTCCCCAATTTGTCCTCACTTAATTATGTTTTTGGACCATATTATCCTTTTTAGTCCATCAAAATTACAAAATAAAAGTTTTTTTATTATTTCACAATCTTACATCCCTCTTACATTGTTGAGTAATATTTCCAACCCAACCATCAAATATTATTTAATTATTATTTACATGTTAAACAAATAAATAATTTACATATTAAAGAATATAAATAAGCAATTTATATGTTAAATAAATAAATAATTTAAATGTTAAGTAAATTAATATATAATTTACATGCTAAATAAACAAACAATTTACATGTTAGATAAATATATAAATAATTTATATGTTAAATAAATTAATATATAATTTACAGGTTAAATAAACAAACAATTTACATGTTAAATAAAAAAAATATACATGTTAAATAAATAAATAATTAATTACATGTAAAATACATAAACAAGTATACATGATTTTCTTCTATATTGAAAAGTTCTAATAACAATTATATTTAAATTTGATTTAACATAAATGATAAAAAAAACTGTTTAAGTATAACTTTTTAAATATTATTTACTGTTAAAATAAATAAATTACATATTTAGTATCAAATAATTTAATATGTTAAATAAATAAAAAATAAATAATTTAAATATAAATTTTTGTCATGACTTATTCACTTGATACGATTACTAATATATAAAGGCAACACAATAAAATAAATCATTAGGTAATCTTACATTCCCGTAACCAAATACAAAAATCTTATTTTCCTTCAAATCAAACCAAATGCAAGAATCTAATATTCCAAAAACTTCTAGATGTAAATGTTTTGGTTGTAATCAAATTCTCAAAGGTAATTTAATTTTTCACGAACCAAACGCTCCCTAAAAGTAAAACAAAATTAAAACTCACTGACAATGAGGAATATATGAATAGGAAGAAAACATTTGTGGTGGGAAAGTTCACACTACACTCTCTTGCAAACACACAAAAATGAGTGAAAATAATGTCAAAATAGGCATAAAATAGATCGACCTTACAATAATGTCGACCTTATTATAGAATTTCCTGCTGTATGTTATGCCTATTTTAAAATTATTATGTGGAATTTATGCTTGTTAGACATGTCCGTGGGTTGGGTAGCCTGTTAAAGCACGAAATTTAGCCCGATTTTTTAGTGAGTTTGGACAAAAAAACAATAGGCCAGTTGAATTTTTGGGTTGGGCTCAAGCTTTACCTGTGGATACCTATGCTCTGCCTGAACATTATTAATATTAAAATTTTTTTATATTTTTTGTTAAATATAATTATATACATTTAAAACATTGTTGATTAATAAACATTATATATATTTAATATGAAAATTAACATGCAAAGTTTAACAAACTAAATTAAATTTTAAACGGAATAAAAGAATAAAAAATGAAGAAAAAAATCAAAATGCCAAAAAAAATTAGGCCAAACTTGAATAATGAATTCTATATCCGGGCTTGGGCTTAGATTCAAGCCCGAATGATTGGATCAGGCCAAGCTCAGGCCTATACTATTAATATACAGCCTAGGCCTGACCCGAACTTGATCCGGTTTGGCCCATGGACACCTGTAATGCTTATTGACACTAAGTTTACATTTACTTCTACGTGTTTACATTTATTTTCATGTGTTTATATTTATTATCATATATTTATGTCTTTTTTACACTAAATTTATGTTTTTGTTTCATATGTTTCATGTTTATTATCATGTATTAATTTTACACTTACTCTCGTATGTTTACCATATTTTTAAGATGAAAACAATGTTAAAATAGACATAAAATAGGTCAATCTTATAAGTTACAATAAGGTCAATCTTACTATAAAATTTCCCATGATACAACGTTAATCCTTGAAGTCTTTATCTAGCCTAAGTAGCTATTGTCTATTTTATTTAGCATAGTCTTGGTCTTCACAATAACCGAATTATCAGCTTTTGAACTTTTTTGGCTACAATCAGCTTTTGATTTGGGCCCTCTAATTTTGTTTTGGCAAGTAAAGGCGATGACAAACTTTAGATTTAATTTTATTTAAGGAAAAGTGATAATAGTTAGGCAAAATCTTTATAGTTGTTTTTAATACTTTTAAAAGCATCCTAAAACAAATTTCTCTTTTCCTTATTCTTCTTTTGACTTGTCCGGTTGTATCAATCTTTTAATTTCTTTTTTTTTTGGAAGGAAAGGTGCGTAGAAGAAAAAAAAATTATTCAATAAGAAATTGTAATGCGTTTAATGAATTTTATTTTTGGTTACAAAATGAAATCCTTTTAATGAAATAATTAAGGGATTTTCAAAAACAAATCATGTATTGTCATGTGGATTAATGACATATTTTAAGTTAATTATAGAATTAATTTCTAAATTAATAAATTTATAATTAATTTAAAAATAAATGCACACTTGCTTTTGATGTTTCTATGTTTTCTTAAATATAATATATATGATTACAGACTTAATAGTTAAAAATTTATTCGTATTAAAATCAACATCTTCATTTAAACAATTTTAAAATTATCTAAAAACATTGTGTCTTGATAATTCATCAGAATCAACAACCACATCAATAAAAAAATGAAAGAAAAATCGATTCCATTAACACAATAGGACTAGCATGCAATCCCTAAAAGGAGAGAAACGCGATTAATGGCAGAGGTTGTAGATGCTGAATGATCATGTAGTGCTGTGTTTGATACGTCCAGTTTTGTACATACTATACTACAGACAAAAAGAATTACAATGATATTTGGATGTGAACTAAGTATGATCCAAAGTCACAATCAATTATTATCAACTTCTCTCAAAAAGTGGAAGAGGAGTCGGGCTTCACATAAGAATCTTATGATGTTCAAGCACTATATCTGTTCCTATCAACTTTATGGCAATTCTCTCAATGGTTTTCAAAGTGATGATGGCGAATTAAGCAACAGAATTCATCATGTTAGTCGAGGTCATCTCTTCAGAGTCAATAATTATATCAATATAGGAGCAAAAAAGTCATCACTGATTGGACTGGATTTAACAATTCCTAAATATGTCAATTCGTGTAAGTTTACAAAGACTAATTAATGGACAATTTGATTATTTATTATGGTGTGGCAAACAATATAATTTGTTTTCTCAATGAGAACAGGAACGCAAGGAGAGAAAGAAAACATTTTGTCGTGGGAAAAAAATTCACATTACACACTCTCGGATATTCTTCCAAGGACAGATATATATGCTACAAAGTCAAGGTTTTTTTTTCTGAAGTCTTCACCTAGCCTAAGTACCTATTGATTAGGTTATTTAACATTGTGAGTAAACGTTTAGTGCACTTGAAATATGGATTCTATGCAATGCAATTTATTACAAATTACAAGAAAGTCAAAAAAATTAACAAAGAAACCTTGAGGAAAGCTCAACTGTTATATTTCAGGCTAAAAACAAATTTTAAAGTAATTAAAAATTATTTTTTTCCAATTTCTGAAATTTCAGAATTTCATGATATGTTGCTCAGTTTTAAATCTTATATCTTATAAAATAAGTTGAAATCAGAGGTTCGCTTTATAACTGAAAAAAGTGAACAACTACTATGGTCAAAATCCTATTTTATAGAAAAAAAAAATAAAACTCATTGAGAACAAGGAACACAAGGAGAGGACAAAAACATTCCGTGGTAAGAAAGTTCACACTACACAGTGAAAAGATAAAATATTTTATCTTTTCACTTTTTTTCAAAAATTTTTATTATTTTGTTAAAATTATCTTTTTTTTTAATAATCAGTTTTTCTTGTTCAATCTCACCTCTATCTAAACTATCCTTTAAGGTCTCTATACCTAGGTAACTATTGTCTATTTTATTTAGCATAGTGAATAAGCGTTTCGTACACTTCAAATATGGATTTTGTGCACTTCAATTTATTACAAGTTGCAAGGAAGTTTAAAAAAAATTCTCAGCAAAGAAACTCAGAAGGAAAGCTTAGCTATTGACTTCAATAGTTCTTAAGCAAAATGTATAATAGGCTGCTCAAAAACAAATTTTAAAATAATTACTGGTATGTATCTATGAAAATTAACAAGGTAATACACAAAAACTTTCTTTCCCACTAGATTGAAAATTTGATATCTGTATTAAAAGCCCATAAGCATATATTTGGATTAAAAAAAAAACCATTTAAAGGCAACATTTACTGGTTTGGGCTTATATTTGGATTTAAACAAATGGGTTGGCAAACGCCCTAGCGAAATCAGGTGTTGATAGAGATATGTAAATGTTCATGGCATGGTGGCAACGAGATTTAGTGGCAACAGGGGATTTAGTATTCATTTCGGTTTGTTTTGTTCGGTTAGTCTCTGTTTTTTTCTTTTTCTTTCTTTGAAACTCGGAATCTTTTCAAGCCATGCGTCTAAAGAAGATATCCTCTGCTGCTGGATTTTATAACCAATCTCAGGTCCGAACCATACTAAAGAAGTCCACTCGCACAGTAACAGAACATGCTCTATGCTTTCATTTTCTTCTCAGCAAATAGGACATGGAGGAGAATCTCTAATCTTCCTTTTCCATAGATTTTCATTCGTTGCAATGTAATTACCACAACCTCGCCATACATAATTTCTAATCTTCCTTGAAACTGGAAAATTCCATATCATCTTCCACGCTCTTTCATCAACCACTTTTAAAGTAGATGCTCCCTTTCTTCCTTCCCCATTTCTTTATTTTTTTAATGGTAACCAGATTTAACTGAAAATGCTCCATCATTTGCTTCAGGCCACACAAGCCTATCCTCCTCACCATTCAAGCAAAACGGAGCATCAACAATTGCTTTTACTTGCTCACCAGGAGCAATATTTTCAATAGCTTTTATTGAACAATATTTTCAGTAATCTCTGGTTCAGTCATGAGCAGATATTTCTATTATGTTTGTTGTATTTTTCCCCAAGTCTTAAGTTGCACTGATGTATGACCTTCCCAAGATGCGATATTCTGTACATTGGCCTAGAAAAAAAAAAGTGCGAGGGAGAGAGATTGCTTGAGTTTGGAAGGCTTTTTTCTAAGTTGATATGTGAAGGTTTTGAGGTTCACGTGTGATTTGGTAGAAGATCACAGAAAGGAGGTATCAAGGAGTGTATTTTGACTACAAAATATCAGGAGTTCGTATTTCCATTTTAATCTAATTAATCGATCTATTCTCAAATTAGTTCGGTTGGTTAACAAAGATGATTTTAAAGAAATTTTCGATTTTTTGTTAATTCAGTTAATTACAAATTTATTGAAATTTTAACCTAATATATCAAAAGAAGTCCATAAAATAAAACTAAAAATATTTGAAATTTAAAAATAAATTTAATATTTGAAATTTAGATAATATTTTAAATTTAATGTTGTTAGAGTTTTTAACTTGTACTTTGGTATATAAATTTCTTTGGATGATATTGCTTAGTTTGTTTCAAATATGAAACATTAAAAATTAAAAATATAATTTAACTTAAAAATATATTTTTATTATTTTTTGTTAGTTTGATTAATTAACTGAATTGACTTAATTTAATTTGATTTAATTAATTTTGAATATGAAACATTAAAAATTAAAAATATAATTTAACTTAAAAATATATTTTTATTATTTTTTGTTAGTTTGGTTAATTAATCAAATTAATTTAATTCGATTTAATTAATTTTGAAATTAAAAAATTTCAATTCAATTAACAGAAAATAATTAATTAATTGATTAAATATGATTTTAATCAATTAAATTCAAAATTAACCAAATTGACCAAATTAATACCTTCACGTGAGAAAATCACTCAAATGAAAGTGACAATATTTTGACCGAATCCGGAATATGCCATGGGAGAGGTAAAGGGCAGATGGACGTTTATGACTGTGGCTGCTTGCGTGGGAGTTGAGAGCAGCATCTAGCAATTTAACAAGCCAGAAAGCATCGATTAGGAGTCGGCTCAACCGCTAAATTCATTCATTGAGACGTAAGCAGTCTTGGATTTGAATCCTATCCAAATAGATCTTTGGAACTTATTTAGAATCCTAGATCGCTCATGAGCCCAATTGTTTATAAAGAGACGAGTTGAGCTTAATTTTGATTCTTGAACTATTTTTTCCACGTTTAGTTTTAAAGATTATAAAGCGCTCATGAAATATTTCATTATATTTTGCGTTTATGTTCAAATAGTTTATTATTGGGTAAACCAAAAAAATATTGAGATTAAAATTAAAATAATTTATTTTTATCAAAGTAATAGAAAAAATGTATTATATGTTAAAGATATATCTATGCATTTTTTTCCAATCTCATACATCACAAGTCTGGGACCAATTTTGAGTTTTATCATATCAGTTTCTTGCTACAACCCAAAGAAAAATCCTATATTCAAACAAAGAGAACATTGTAGTTTCCACTTCCAATTCTCATTACATATATGAATTTCCTTGCGAAGTAGACTTCCAATTCTAGGGACTTCTCCGGGTCATTTGGGTTTGGTTTCTTTGTTCCCTTTTACCTGTTTTGGTCTTTCTGTTGGAAGGAAACAATAAGAAAAGAAAGACTTTTTTCTTCTTGCTTTCATTTCAGGGAAGACTGAAGCTTTCTTACCCTTGAGACATTTCCATGCAAGCACTTGCACATTTTGGTTGGTTCAACCAAAAAAGGAAAAGCAACTCTCATTCTGTGTTTTCCATGGATTTCTCACAATTATGGAATGAGAGTTTGGAAATGTGATTCCTTGGTTCAATTCAAATAATCTGACTTAGTGGACGAGTAAATAGGTATCCTTAATGGAGAGTTAATGGGCTTCGAGGACAAGCTTAATGGCCCGGTACATCATGGTAGTTGTGAGGTGAGCCCAATTTTGACAATTTAAAAAGCTTAAAGCTTTAACCATCAAATATATATTATAAAATTAGGTATTCTTAACTGGGATTATTATACATTGTCTCCCAAAAGAGAGTTATGGAAACTGCAGAATATTGAAGAAAGATCTTCAAGACAAAAATCAAGATTAAAATGGTTTCAAGAAGGCGACAGAAATACGAAATTCTTCCGTAATGTTGCTAACAGCATATGGAGGAAGAACTTCCTGGGTCATCTCTCTTTCAGGGTAAACAATTGCAGATTCATAAGGAAATTAAGAAAGGTGTTGAAAGTCATTTCAACGACTTGTATTCTGATTCGCTCAACTCATGTTTCTCATTCAATTCTTTTAATTTCAGTAAATTATCTCTTCAACGAGTTAATTTTCTTGAAGCCTTTTTCTTTGAAGATGAGATTTGGACCGCTATTGACAATTGTGATGGCGATAAAGCACCATGGTCTAATGGATTCAACTTCAACTTCCAACTTCAACTTCATTAAGAAGAAATTGCTTTTGTTCAAAACAGAGATTATTGAATTCATGAATGACTTTCACCGAAAGGGCATAATTCTTAAGTGGATTAATTGTTCCTTCATTACGCTCATTGCTAAAAAGCAATCGACTGAATCTCTTAATGATTTTACGTCTATTTCTCTTATTGGCAGCTTATATAAATTCCTTGCTAAGATACTGGCAAATCTATTAGGATTTGCTTTGAATCTCACATCGAAAGTATAAGAGAAGTCATAAGGACTCTTCCTTTATAAATGATGTGTCAGGTTTGGTTTGTAAAGTGTCCCAAAAAGTTGTAGACATCGATAGAATAGCTACGGTTTGAGCTATTAAAATGGTGTAGTTAGGCTTTGTGATCTTTGTTAGGAGTTTGCAAGTTTTCTCTTTAAAAAATGCATGGGTGGGTTTTGTTAGGAGTTTGTAATTTTTCTTTCTAAAAATTGCATGGTTGGGTTGGGTTTGTAAGGAGTTTGCAATTTTTCTCTTTTAAAAATTGTACGATTGTAATTGTTTGATTGATTGTTAAATTGGTTGGGTAGTTATAGGCCAAATTGGTTTGGCCAAACCACACTAAAAATTATTTTATTTGTTCTTGCTTTCTTTCTTTTTTGTGGGTATTTGGTTTGAAGAATATTTTTCCCAACAAGTGATATCGGAGTTGAAGGTTTGTGATCTTGCAAGAGAAGAAAAGCTATGAAGATGAAGATGAAGATGAATATGAAAAAGAAAGTTATGAAGATGAAGATGAAGACAAAAGCTATGTTTGAAGAAGGTGAAGATGAAGATGATGAGGATGATGATGATGATGTCGAGCAGTTTATAGAGTTTAGGGATTCAAGTCAAGGGAGGATTTATTGGGGTTTGCCTTGAATCCCACATCGAAAATATAGGAGAAGTTATAAGAACTCTTCCCTTATAAATTATGTGTCAGGCTTGGTTTGTAAAGTTTCCCAAATAATTGTAGACACCGATAGAATAGCTACAGTTTGGGCTATTAAAAGGGTGTAGTTGGGCTTTGGGATCTTTATTAGGAGTTTGCGACTTTTCTCTCTAAAAATTGCATGGGTAGGTTTTGTTAGGAGTTTGTAATTTTTTTCTCTAAAAATTGCATAGTTAGGTTGGGCTTATAAGGAGTTTGCAATTTTTCTCTTCTAAAAATTGCACGATTGTAATTGTTTGATTACTTGTTAAATTGGTTGAGTAGTTATAGGTCAAATTGGTTGGACCAAATCACATTAAAAATTATTGTGTTTGTTCTTACTTTTTTTCTTTTTTGTGAGTGTTTGGTTTGAGGTATATAATTCCCAACAAAATCGCCTTAAGCATGTTCTGGGATCCCTCATCCATTACACTCAATGTGCTTTCATAGAAGGAAGGCAAATCATCGATTGCTGTCTCATCACGAATGAAGTTATTGACAGCATGAGAAAATCTGAGAAAGAGAGTTTACTTATCAAGCTTGATTTTGAGAAGGCTTTTGATAAAGTCAATTGATCTATTCTTTCGGCAAAAAAAAAAATGGGTCTTTTCTCTTTCATGTCATGGAGCTCATGGGTTTTGGTTTGAAATGGATCAATTGGATTAAAAGTTGATGCACTTTAGCCTCTGAGTCAGTCCTTGTTAATGGCTCGCCTACTTCTCCTATCATAATGCAAAGGGCGTTGCGACCCTATTCGTTGGTAGCTGAATGTCTTAGCTTGCTTCTGAGAAAAGCCTTGAAATTGCGTATTTTCAATGGGTAATTTGCAAATCTCGCATCTCGAGTTTGTGGATGACATGATCATCTTTTGTGCTAATTTGGAAGAATCCCGAGATGTTTTCGCTTGTCTTCTGGTTTGAAAGTGAATTATTCGAAAACAGCCCTTTATGGAATCAATACAAACGATATCAACATTACTGATTGGGCTAACTCCATCCACTGCAAGAAAGGTTCCCTTCCCTGCTTGTATCTTGGACTTCCCTTGGGTGCAAATCCGAGGCTAAATTTTACTTGGCAGATAATTCCTTTAAGAGCAAGCTGAGTTTATATACATTTGTACAACCTTTTTACAAACGACCTATATCCCTTTTGTTCCATGTGAAAAATCAAAAATTTCAGTTTTAACATTTTAAGTTATTGTTATGAGGTAGGAATGTGATTCTCTATTATGGCTTTTCTTGATCATTTATATGTGATGCCTTTTAATTTATGCCAACTGTAGCACCTCTACCTGAGTTCTTGCGTTTTGCTTATGTCCTTTTGTTGATTTGCACCTGCAAAACTTCAAATATGGAAATTTAACCCTTTCAAGGATTTGAATGGCTCTTGGTTAAGGTTTGCATCTATTGACATTCATTACTCATTTATGCAATATTTTAATATTCATGTACCTACAGAAACACCTTTACTCATTTTATCTGCTTTTGTAATGCAACTTTTTTTTTTCTTATGTAACACAATTTGTAGTGGCAACCGATTTTAAACCATTGAGTGAAGTTTGAGTTGAGTCCG
Organism: Heritiera fomes; assembly: GCA_032173925.1. Lineage (NCBI taxonomy): Eukaryota > Viridiplantae > Streptophyta > Magnoliopsida > Malvales > Malvaceae > Heritiera > Heritiera fomes. The sequence goes on from JAPDPM010000012.1 coordinate 31,125,798, forward strand.
TGTTTTTTTTTCCTTCCTGCTTTTTCAACCTAAAACCAATACAATTGTGTCTAAATGAAGTAGAAGCATCGAAGTCGACTTAATTTGGGTTATTATACCTTTATTTGGACAAATTAAGGAATCATTTAGCATCATTTTCGTTTTCTGTTTTCTATTTTTGTTTATCGTTTTTTAGAAAATGACAACAGAAAACACGTTTCGTAATATGTTTCAATTTTTAAAAAATGAAAACAAAAACAAGAATTTTCAAAATTGTTGGAAACAGGAATTTTACATTTCCATTGTTTTAGAAATATGTTTTCATTTCTACTATTGTTTATAAATAAGTGAACAATATCTATATATTAATAGATTTTCATAATTAAAAATATAAAATAAAATTAATTAATTTTAAAAAATAAAAAATAATAATATTTAATATAAAATATTATTTAATTAAAAAAGTTTTAAATTAATGTACTTATTTTAATACAGAAAAGTTGAAAAATGTAAAAGGAAATTAAATATAAATAATATAAACTATAATATCATAATATTATTTAATTAAAACTTGTATAATAATTTATGAATATATTATAAATAATCATTTATTATAATTTTGATATGTTAATGTAACATCCCAAAAAGCTACTGTCTATCATGATACATATTCATAACTTATACTTAATTACTGGTTGGGCTGTCTGTCATGCTTAACAACTTTTACTACATTATTATGTAAATATAAATTTATAAAGTCTCTTCCTTGAGATGTATATACATTCCCTTCCTATTTAAAATAGTACTGTACAACTTTGCTGAATATATAAAAGAATATAACATACCTTCAATATCAAATCTCAGGAAGGTAAGTCTCTTAGCTAAATCAGTTATCTGTGGAGTGAAAAAAATTAAGGAGTGAGCGACAACGTGCTCAGTAAGGAAAGTGTATGTTGTTTTTCAAATATAAAACTATATTCTCAAAACCCCTTAATTATCCTAACGATCAAGCTCATTAGGAAATAATAAATATAGTTAACATTAAATAGGATTTAACAGATCCTTTCAGAAATCATTTAATTGAGACTAGGCAACAATTTAAATCATGCAAAGAATATATGTCATCCGCTTTTGGGGTGCACCCGTAGGCCATCGCCCCTCACGGCTATCTTATCTAGATGTATGGCCATAATCTGTAGGTGGTCCTCGGGTCTACTTGCCAAGTGACCTCGAGACCACTGAAGACTTGGCAGGTCCATCAGCCCTGTGACGCCCTAGGGTGCACTCGTTGGTCTATTTGACCCGAGCCATCGCCCTAGATGGGTCACGCAAAGTATATGAATGATAATGCATGAACTCATGGCCTAATGTCTCAAAATCAAGTTATCTTTATATATCATTTTCATAAAATGATTTGATTTCCAAAAAGGCTTATACAATCATAAAACAGCCCGTAACTTCAATATTTTCTGTGTGAGAAGGTACGGTTTAGACTGGCTCGCCCATGGCTAGTTCGCCCATGGTAAGCTTGCCAAAACTCAATTCGCCCAATGGTCAACTCGCCCATTGGCCAACTCGCCCCAAAAAGATTTTATATTTTTATTTTTGAAATATTTAAAATAATTCATTTTTATTTTATTTCGTTTAGGAAATTACACTTTAAAACCGTTCGCCAGGGTCAGTTCGCCCTTCACGGCTCGCCCCTGACTATCTCTATAAGACGGCGAATAAGTAATCGCCCGCCACTTAGCTTTTCAAAACAATAGTATGGCTGGCTAATAATCGTTCGCCCGCCTAGTATTTCAAACAAGGGTCGCCCGCCCATACAACATAAAAGTTATCTCAAATTTTAAAACAAAGATACTCACCCAGGTTCTCATAAAGGAGAGCTCGCCACTTGGCTAGCACGAATTTCAACTTAGAACAAAGCTACTCGCCTGCCCTAAGTAGCTCGTTCAACAAAGCAACATATGGCGACTTTGTAGCTCGCCAGGGTCAAAACATTTTATCAACCAATGCATGTCAGAAAAACAAAACAATTTCTAATATTTTTTTAACACTTTTACTCCACAGGACATGCATTTTCATCACATACTACTTCCTTACCTGATCTCACGAAGTTTTGCTTCGCCTTGCTTCCTGTTCGCCACTAGAAATTCCCAATTTCAGCTGCAAATATTTTATCAAACTATTAATATTTTTCTTAGATGTAAGAGTTCGCCCAAAATTACTCTATTCATTTATTTGAGAGCTCGCCCATGTATTAAGCTAGTGTCGGGCGACTTCACCCTCTTGAACAACACCTTGGTGAGTTCTCATTTCCCTACTCTCCCGGACAGTCATTTTGACTATCCACAACATTGGCGAACTCAGAAGACAATTTCTCAAACTCGCCCTATCCTTTGGGCGAGTACTCACTCATTTTTAACAAACAGTTTTCTTCTCGCCAACCTTGTTCCCTTACCCATTCTTGCTTATTTTTCCATCTAGTTTTCTTATTTATTCAACAGTATTTAACTACAACCAGTCTATATCTATGTTCATTATATTATAAACATAGAAGTATACCATCATTTATCAAGATAACCTTAGAAATATGGAAGCTCACCTCAACTGAGTTGCACTTCCTGGAGCAGAGTGCTTTTCTGCCTCACGTAGCTTTAATTTGCTTGTTCCTTAGCTCTTCAACGGTGAGGAAAAGGTTTAACTAATAGAAGGATAAAACTCTATGGCTATGAAAGGAACGGAACGGAAGAACAAGGTAATCTTTGTAGCAAACAGAATGGGCGAGTAACAATCTATGTCTTTTACTAGGTATTTCTCTTATATAGCCCCTCAAATCCACTTAGAACTTGCCACCTATTCTTATCCTATTTTTCTGTCATCATTGCACGTCTTCCATGCAATTAAAACCCAGAGAAATTGGTGACAAAAGGAACGGTGGTAAGCTTCCCGTTGCAGTCCATTTTCTTCCTCCCTTTTTGACTCAGTTTTTCTCTTCTCCTAGCCAACATTTCTTCCAACCGCCCACGTTGATTGGCTCTCCTTTCACTCTTTTCTCCATTCGTCTGACAGCCCATTTCTCCTCATTAATTGTTTTCATACATTAATAATTAATTAAATCCCATCTATTCTTTATACCCCATGCATACATTATAACATAAAATAAAAAGTGAAAATTCATATTCAATGATCCCTTAATTTCACTAAAAGGATTTTTTTCCACTATCGATTATGTACACATATGGGATACAGTATGATAAAATTTGGATCTTACAGTTAATAATTAATATTATTGCTAAGTACTATAATAAAATATATTTAATCATTGTTTTACTAAAAATATTATTATTTAATTTTTTAATTAAATTTAAAACATATCACTACTACTTTTAAATAATTTAATATTATTAAAAAATGAATACTTAACATTAATATTATTTAATATTATATACATAATATTATGTAATAAATATATTAGTATTTTTGTCTAATTTTTAAAATTTTATTTTGTGAATTGAATTATTATATCTGAATCAGTTTAAATATTTATTTGCAATATGTTACATTATTAACTAAACATGTTTTCTATTTTTAGAATCTAAAAACAAAACAAAACAAAAACAAAAACAAAATTTTCAACAAAAAAAAACAAAAAACTTAAAACTAAAAATGATCCCAAACGACGTTTTACTTTTTGAATCTTTCCAGCCTTTTCTCCTTATAGCAAGCCCAATTGTTTATCCACCGTAATTGGAGTATACAGTATTTAGTCGAAGCTCAAGGTTGGTTTTTAATTATTAACAGGATAAGGTTGTTTTATGATGTTATGTGACTTTGCAGTTGAAGATTGTAATGTCTAGGCAAGGAGCTATTTACATGGCTAAATTTTCATGAAGATTTTTTTGTTACTTGAAGTAAGAATCATATATGTTTTATTCATTAAAAACAACTGTGCATGATGAGTGGTGGAAATCCTAAAAGAAAGTTTAACTACAGTATTTGATATTAAGGATACAAGTATTCCTATATATGGTTAAAGCTTTGGTATACCTTCCTCACTAGCCTAGGTCCCATCCTTTTCAGCCATGGAAGCGAGAAGCATATGCCACCTTCTAATGCTATGGAAAAAGATTTTGATCCATTATTTACTAAGGAATTGTGGCCAAAGATTGAAGACCAAGGAATTAATTTAATTTGGAAACGTATTATAATTTTGATGATTGATGATTAGTTATTTTACTAAAATCTTGGCAACCCACATCTATATTTCATCATTTGGTTCACATTTCATTGAACTAAAATCAAGCTTTTCAATCAAGTTTGTACATGCCTTAATTGCATACTCTAAAATATCATCAAACACATCAAGATTCCCAGCAAATTTTAGGTTTGTACTTAAATTTTAATTATGATTGCTTACATTTACTTTGGTTAGAAGTTATTTAATAATTAAAATTTTGCTTTGGCAAATAAGTTTATTGTTATTGGATTTCTATAAATATGTATCTGTGTTTAAGGTTAGTTTGTTGTATAGAGAGTTGAAAGACACTTTAAGAGTGTGAAAACGAAATTTGTGGAGTTTTTTACATGAAAATTTTGTGTTTTTATGTTTGAATGTTTGCTTTTATTTGTTTGATTGTGTGTTTGTCCTAACATTACAGTGGTTATATTTGCTTCTTGTAGGATTATAATTCAAGTAACCAAATTTCCGCAACTCACTCTTAGTATCATATAAATTAAAGTCAATACCTCTTTTTTTACATTTCCAATAAATCTTTTCTCTACTTCAATGATTCTAACAAGTTGTTTACATCCTTTTTTTAGAATCGTACCTAACACCTGCAATCAACTATTAGAGAAACCTAGTAAAGAAATTTTCAGTTCAAGTAAATTATAAGTAGTAAATAAAGGCTAATAATGATCGATCGGCTATAAACAAAAATAACAATAATTATGAATTTCCAGTAGGTCTCCTTATGGAAGTTAAAAGCTAGAATCATGTTTACTCATTAAAACAAACACTAAAAAAACCTCAAATATGGATGGAATTTAGCAATGTTCATAAACAGTCAATTGAAAGCACCAAGGAAAAAAGTTTCCTAAAGATAAGCTAAATACTGCAACCACATGCTTAAATACTTCAACTGTGAAATCCCCAATTTCCATGTATTCCTCTATGTTTGTAAAGTAATTCAATCTAATATGATTAAATGAATATGAAGTTGATGTGTAATTGAGGTATGAATGATGTATGCATGATGTATGAAGTATGGAAGAAATAAGAAATGGAAAGTCAAATAGTTAAGGAAATTAAATTGATGTTATAAGAATAATTGAGGTATGAGCAAAGAATTAATATCAGAAAATTAAGTGTAAGTAAAGACAAGTGTTATATGGAAGAAAGAAGACCAATTAAGTGAATGGTCAAATAATGATGGTTAAAGGTTAAGATGAAATGATTTAATTGGATGATGATAAAATTTATATCAGATTTTAATTGGTGTAATGAGATGTGGCTGATGTGAGAATGAAGAAGAGAATTAAAAAAAAAGGGTCAAAGAGTCAAATGTCAATGGTCAAGGGAAAGCATGGCTGAGATGAGATGATATTGGATAGGGAAGCATTAAATGAGGCTGCATGAGTCACCACCTCCAGCCATCACCCCTACGGCAGCAAACCATCCCAGCCCTCTCTCTCGTTGCCTCTCGTTCATTCCAGAAATTCCTAAGTTTTCTTCCATAGTCACCTTGACAAACACCCTTGTTTAGTAACCAAATCGTTAAGTTTATTAGACGAAAAACGATCATAGTCACTAGACGAGGCTATATCTGAAGTTTGGTGGATTGATTCCAAGTATTGGAAGAGATCTCAAAGTTTGAGATTTTGATCTCTAGTGAAGGTAAGAGAAGAAGATGATTTGTTCAATTATGTTCGTGATATGGAGTTGTATGGAGTTGATATGATATGTGTATGTTGTTTAATTTAAGGTTTGATTTGGTATGGTGATTTCAGATTTGAAGGAGTAAAAGCTAGGGTTACGCTCCAAGTGATTTCGCGTTTCCGAAGGAATTAAGGTAAGGAATTTATGTAACGAACGTAAGGCGGCTATGTCCGCATGTTTATAATGTTTTTATGTGGTTTGGAAGAAGCACCAGTTGATTTTGTACAGGAAAAGATGCATTTTCAGACTTGTCTCCTAGTACCAATTAGGCTAAGGGCAGCCGACTGCCATAAAGGGAAGTCGACTGCCTAGAGACAACCAAAACGCCGTTTTCCGAAAACCGATGCAAACCAGTCGACTGCTATGTAAGCCAGTCGACTGCTATTTACCCAGAAGCATTCTGTTTGAAAACCAGTCGACTGCTATTTGCTAAAATGCATTCTGTTTGAAAACCAGTCGACTGCCCTTATATGTTTTCAAAGATGAAAATATCAGAATTTTAAATGAAAATAATTTCGATAAATGAAAGTATGAAGCAGCAGCCGACTGCCCTGTTAAGCCAGTCGACTGCCTTGTTTTAAAAAGAGGTTTTCAAACCTATTTTCAGAAAGTATGAAATGTCATGGCAAGAAGCTATATGGCATATGTTTTGAGATTATGCACTATCATGTTTATAGTAGGGGCTCTGATCAAGTCCTGAAATGATGTAATGTATGTTATGGGCTGAGGAACCATAAGTCAGGCCTCAGTCGCTACAGAAGGACACCTAACTAGTGTTAACTGTAGCCACCCGCAGTTGGCCAATCTGTTTATATTTCATGTTCGGCTAAGGGAGGATTCCTGGCCCTATGGGGTACGCCACATGATGATGATGATGATGATGCAGTGCATAACTCTACAAAAGTATGAATAGTTTTTATATTATCAAAAACTATATGTATATGCGATTTCAAGGAATAAAGAAATCGAAAGTACTTGGTTTACTTGTACAAGAAGTTTCAAAAGAAGTATAAGATGTTTTAAGAAAAGTATGTATGTATGTATGTAAATGATATTTCAAAGAAGTACTTGAAATAAGTTTTGAAGAAGTATACGAAACATGCTACGTTATAAAAGCATGTAAAGTATGTTTTAAAGTAAGTTATGAAGTATGATGTTTTAAAGCAAGTATAAGAAGAAGAAGTATGATGCATGTTTTATATGTTTTAAAGAAAGTATGTTTGCTTAAATCATTTGAAAGAAATATGCATGGTTGCAAACAATGCATGAAAGAGGTTTATGATGCATGCTTTATAATGCTTTACATGACATTATAGAGCCAAGTAGGAAAAATGCATATAGAGGCATAGCACGCTCTTTTACATATTTTTCTTACTGAGCGTAAACTCACCCTTTTACGAACATTTTTCATACAGACTATCTGAAGTAATCGCTCGCTCTCGATAGAAGAGCCTACGAGTGGATCTTGCAAGTTTACCTTCAAAAGACGCTTCCCAAGTAGTATAGAAGGTATACTTATGTAATTATGCAAAGTAAATTGTAATTCAGTTATGGTATAGTACAACTAACATTAATGTATATAAGATGTCGGGGATTTAAGTTAAGACGATGTATGAGATCCTGTGGAAACGGATGGTACATATATACATGTATCATTAGTCTGTTTTATTGAAATTAAATTATTCATATTGAGCTGTTAGATATTAAGCTTAAGAAAGAAAAGCATGATTGACATTGAGATTATGCACTATCATGTTTATAGTAGGGGCTCTGATCAAGTCCTGAAATGATGTAATGTATGTTATGGGTTGAGGAACCATAAGTCAGGCCTCAGTCGCTACAGAAGGACACCTGACTAGTGTTAACTGTAGCCACCCGCAGTTGGCCAATCTGTTTATATTTCATGTTCGGCTAAGGGAGGATTCCTGGCCCTATGGGGTACGCCACATGATGATGATGATGATGATGATGATGATGTTGCAGTGCATAACTCCACAAAAGGATGAATAGTTTTTATATTATCAAAAACTATATGTATATGCGATTTCAAAGAATAAAGAAATCGAAAGTACTTGGTTTACTTGTACAAGAAGTTTCAAAAGAAGTATAAGATGTTTTAAGAAAAGTATGTACGTATGTATGTAAATGATATTTCAAAGAAGTACTTGAAATAAGTTTTGAAGAAGTATACGAAACATGCTACGTTATAAAAGCATGTAAAGTATGTTTTAAAGTAAGTTATGAAGTATGATGTTTTAAAGCAAGTATAAGAAGAAGAAGTATGGTGCATGTTTTATATGTTTTAAAGAAAGTATGTTTGCTTAAACCATTTGAAAGAAATATGCATGGTTGCAAACAATGCATGAAATAGGTTTATGATGCATGCTTTATAATGCTTTACATGACATTATAGAGCCAAGTAGGAAAAATGCATATAGAGGCATAGCACGCTCTTTTACATATTTTTCTTACTGAGCGTAAACTCACCATTTTACGAACATTTTTCATACAGACTATCTGAAGTAATCCCTCGCCCTCGATAGAAGAGCCTACGAGTGGATCTTGCAAGTTTACCTTCAAAAGACGCTTCCCAAGTAGTATAGAAGGTATACTTATGTAATTATGCAAAGTAAATTGTAATTCAGTTATGGTACAGTACAACTAACATTAATGTATATAAGATGTCGGGGATTTAAGTTAAGACGATGTATGAGATCCTGTGGAAACGGATGGTACATATATACATGTATCATTAGTCTGTTTTATTGAAATTAAATTATTCATATTGAGCTGTTAGATATTAAGCTTAAGAAAGAAAAGCATGATTGACATTGACAAGCAAATCTAATCAAGTTAAGTGGAAATGGAAAGAGATGAATTGTAAATGTATGATGACGGGGACGTCACATCAACAATGATTCCTGACACTCAAGCGTTGTTTCTTCAAGCTTAATAGCAAGATTACTACAAGATCTGCTTTAAAAGCAACTCTGATAACAGCTACATTAGTAATGCACCAAATATTTTAATATAGTTTTTTCTGCATGTAATAATAGCAACAAGGTTAGGAACCAAAGAGTTTTAGGCACAAACACATTCTCTTGATAAATAAGGATATAAAGAGCAACAATGCATGTCCCCTTCATATAAAATATATACCTGAAGAAAAGACTCTAGTCAGGCACTCAAACGTTCAAAGATCACCTTGTCCTGTATAATAAAAAAAAATTGACACCTCCAGAAAATTAAGCAACTGGAAAAGCATTAGAATGAATGTAAATTGATTAATCTCACATATAAGCAATGCTTTAAATTCAGTTGTAAGAACAAATCTATTGATTGTTAATAAATTATTTCACTCTAATGTTCTTTTCCAAAAGAAAAGAAAAAGTTGTTGCATTTTAAGATTCGGATTGTTAACTTTCTTGGAATTTTGCTTTCTCATTTACAAACACCAAATAAATCTCACTCAAGTTTCATGGATTACAATTAGAAAAGAAACATCATACCACTACTTGTTAGGAAACGATGAAAGGATTTATTCTGTACTAAGTTCATAAGTTATATATTTCAAGGAAGGCACACAAAACTTGCTCCATCCTTCATTCCTTTCTTTTTTATTTCTTTTTTTTTTTTGCAAAAAGCTAAAGAAATAACCAACGAAACTACCAAGCTATTTAGTTTTTTTCTTCTTCTTTTAGTGTAACAGTTTGGTAATTTCTGATCTTTTCCTTGTGAAAAATATATGATTGGTTGTTAAAAAGGGAAACTCTAAGATTAAAAAGTGACGAAAGTACCTTGATTTAGATATGGAGTCAGAATACCTATTATGAAGCAATAACCTTTAATCTGCAAAAAATATAGATGCAAGCTTAAAGGAAAGTTGCCTTAAAAGGAAGTTAATTATAAGCATTTTATGTACTTTTAGATAAGCTTAAACCATACACACACACACACACACACATATATATATATATATATATATATTACTTACTGTATGAATATTGTGCTATGTTGTTCAAAAACTTCCTTTTGATATTCTTAATCATGGAAACAACTTGCTTCATATCTATCCTATCATTAGGTGATTCAGCTGAACAATCCAAAGCTAATCCCATAATGGATGATACACAATCTGCTTTAATAACAAAATGTTCATCATCTACGTGGAGTAAATTGGAATCCACTAAGCCAATTATTCCGTTAGATAGTGATCTTTTCATCCAATGCTTCAGACTTATTTCTCTAGCAAAAATTTCATCCGTGGGCTTCTTTCTTGTGAAAACTTCCATTAATAGAATACCATAGCTATATACATCACTTTTTACAGAAATAATTCCTGCTGATCCGTATTCTGTATTTTAAAAATCATTGAATAGTTAAAATGTTGTGCCACATTGACAATATTAATAATCATCAATAAAATGCTAAAGCCTACACTTGTCAAAATAAAAAAGAAAATAAAAAAAAATGAAAACATCACCTGGTGCCATATAGCCAATAGTGGCAAGTGTCATTGTTTGTTTGTTGGAATCTCCTTCTCCCAAAAGTTTAGCAAGTCCAAAATCTCCTACATGTGCAACCATGTCTTTATCCAGTAAGATATTACTTGGTTTTAAGTCACAATGGATTACAGGTTTTGGTTGTCCCAAATGAAGGTATTCTAAAGCTGATCCAACATCTATCATTATGTTGATTCTTTGTAGGATGTCCAAAAAATAACCAGAAGAATATAACCATTTGTTAAGGCTTCCATTAGGCATGAACTCAAGCACTAAGGCTTTGAAGTCAATAGTAGAACAATAAGTAATGACCTTGACAAGATTTCGATGAAGGATATTGCTCATCACTTCACATTCAATGTCAAAACTCCTAAGTGATTCATCTATTTGCAAATTGAAAACTTTTATTGCAACATTTGTCCCATCTGAAAGCATTCCTTTGTATACAGAGCCAAAACTTCCTGAGCCAAGCAAGTTGTTTTCATTAAATCCATCAGTCCCCTGCAATAATTGATGATACGTAATCTGTCTCCACTTTTGTCCTGGAGTAAAATCTTCTCCATTTGCCAAATTTGTACTTTCATGCTGCCTTTTTTTATACACAATTATGAAGGCTACAAGTATGATAATTGAAGCAAATGTTGGCAAAATGTATCTCAAATCATGCAGAAGAGGCTTGTCAGATTGATGAATGCCAATTTTGCATGGCTGGACTTGTAGTCTTGGTGGACCACAAAGTTCATAATTTTTCATGAATGATTTAGCTGTGAAGTTTACAAAAGGCCCTCCACTTGGGATTTCTCCTTCCAATCTATTTAAAGAAACATTAAAACGATTGAGATTGGAAAGTTTTTCCAAATATTGGGGAATAACACCAGAGAGATTATTGTTAGATAAGTCCAAACTTGTCAAACTAATTAAGTCACCCATCGATTTAGGAATAGGACCTTGCAATCTATTAGTAGAAAGATCCAAAACTCGTAGATCTTGGAGACTTCCAATTGTGAGAGGAATATCACTTGATAATAAATTCCTCGAGAAATTCAAATATATAATTACCTTTAAATTTCCAATGTCGAGTGGAAGTGAACCACTAAGATAGTTTGATGACAAGTCTACCTGTAAGATATCTTTGAGGCTCCAAAAACTTAAAGGTATTGTCGAATGCAATTTGTTAGAGGACAGATATAATATTCTTAGAGAAGTTAAATCACCCAAACACATTTGGTAAAGGTCCATGGAGCTCATTAGCACTTAACTGTAGTTGGTACAATGCTTTTAAACCACAAAGATCATGTGGGATGGAGCCATGTAACTTATTTCCATAAAGATCCAAAACTTGGAGATTTTTTAGCCTTCCTATTGTGGTTGGAATGGCTCTACTCAATTCATTGGAGGAAAGGTATATAGATATAGTGTTGATTAAGCTACCAATTTCCATGGGAATGCTTCCTCTAATTTTGCAACCTTCAAGATGTAAATATTGAAGTGAAGTTGAGAGATTTGAGATAGAGGTTGGAAGAATGCCATTCAATGGGTTAAATGATAGCTGTAAATTTCTTAGATGTCGACAAGTTGCCAATGAAGAGAAAAAGCTCCACTCACCGTTTGAAGTTTCTGTGGTTAAATTGTTGGACCAAAGGCGTAGCTCCTCAAGAAACCTTAAATTGCCAAATTTATTAGGAATAAGGCCAGAGAATGAGTTGTTCTGTAATTCAAGATGTCTGAGCTTAGAAACATTAAAAATAGAGTCAGGAATATTTCCGCTCAGTTTATTGCTCGGTAGGTAAAGTTCTTCAAGATTTGAAGCAGAGCTGATGTATGGTAATTTACCTGAAATAAAAAAAAAAAGTTGCATCATTCCTTTGAAAAAAAAATGACGGCATCATTCTATAAGAACAACCAATCTCACAACGTTCCAAACAAAGTCAGTAGCCAGTCAGAGTTTAGCTCATGTGAAAAGTTTGATAATCCTAGTGAAGGATATGGAAGGGAAGATGAACAATCATCTAGATTGAATGAAAGAGACAACAAAGAAGATTCAATTAATGATTCGAACGTTTAAGTGGTTGTTGAGTAAATGAGATTTGCAAGAGGCTCGAAAACAGAGCTGGTGTGCTTGAGGACGTGGGTTTGGTGGTGGACAATCATCTGACTTGCAATAAAGCCAATGTCAAGTCTGAAGGAACTTTAGCGTTTAATGCCGATACTAATATTTTAAACTTAGAGGTGCATAGAGAATTTACAGAGAACAGAGAAAATGTTGGTGGATCATGGTCTCCACAACAGTTGGTGATTGGATCTTGCATCTCTAGGCTGTTCTCTTTTTGGACTTTGTTTATTTGGGTTTGGGTTTCTTTTGGGGAGTTAGGTGTTTATTTATTTTTTATTTGGTGTATTTCCTTTTGAAGTTCTATGCGTTTTTTACAGAACTACGTCTGTTTTGAGAATGCTGGCTTTGATGCTAGCTTTTTTCATTGACCTATTAATAAAATTTGTTTGACTTAGCAAACAAGAAAAAACAAATCTATAAGAGATAAATTGGTTTGCTTCATTCTGTTTGACATGATTCTATTTTACAAGCTCTGGTGATTAATGTTTACATATACTAAGGGGCAGGTACGGAGAAGCAGGAGGCTTATTTTAGATATTCTCATGTTTGGATTTGAATCATTTTGAGTTCAAAATATATAAAAATATTTTAGATAAAAAGTGTTTCTTTAATTCATTCTATTAGTCCTTGTTTTTAGTTTTTATTTTTCAGGTTCAATGAATTCATCTTATTAGTCCTAGCATTTATTTTATTTATAATTTTAAGTACATATAAGAAATCAATCTCTTAAAAATCAACTATCCAATCAGTTGGAATTCAGTTCGAATTAATTCGCTTTTTTTACTAATATGAAATATTAAAATCTAATATGAATAATTATTCAATACACTGTCAATGGAGTTTTTTGACTCCACAAGCAGTGTATAACTTCTATACGCTGTCAGTCAACTATAGAATGATACTTCATAAGTCTTTAAAAATAAATATTAATAAAGTTTTAAAATTTATTTTTGCAGGCTTATGAACTTTTAAGCTTTGTTCATTAATGGTATATCATCATATGGTTGACTATTGGTGCATCATATATAAACTCTTATTTATTTATTATTTTTTAATATTTTTAAGTGATATATGTTATCATCTTAACCTTACTTCTATAGTAAAAAAACTTCACTGACGATATATTGGATATTAATCCTTAAAAGATTGCACATTAATCGAATTTTTTTTCTCAAAATCAAGTTGAATTGAACCTTTATAAACAGCAATGAAGCCGAAATCCACGGAGGGTCCAATTCAGAAATTGGCTTAAATATCCAATGCGCCTATGTCCATGCTAGGTTCAGCCGAATATCGTACATACATTTCTTAACCCTTTTAACAATATTTGTTCGTTTAACAATTTTATAATATATGCTAGGTTCGACTATTTTTTTGTGCGATCTAAAGTAAACTATTTTAAACACAAAAGCAAAGAAATGTTTGCATTGAGATTACCTGATAGACTATTAAATCCGAGACCAAGGCTTTTCAAAGAAGAAATGTTGAAGATGGAAGGTGGAATCACCCCATTTAGATGCATAAAATTAGCTCGTAATACCTCCAGAGAAATAAGATTTCCAATCTCCCACGGAATTTCACCTGCAAGAGAGCAACAACTTCGTATCATTAACTATCCACTTTCACTATATAGTTGAAATAAGTAAAGCTATTTTCAGTGACATTAATTAGCGAGTCCTAATTTTTTTGGTGATAGTCTTAGTTTGAACTATATAAATTCACCATATAGTTGTTAATTCTGATTAAAATAAAACTAAATGCTCATTTTAATATTTAATATTTACCAAAATCTTTATCTAATTAGGATTCAGTTTTTGAAGACGAATTTACTTACATTAATGAACTATATAAATTCACCATATAGTTGTTAATTCTGATTAAAATAAAACTAAATGCTCATTTTAAGATTTAATATTTACCAAAATCTTTATCTAATTAGGTTTCAGTTTTTGAAGACAAATTTACTTACATTAATGTAAAACTAATTTAGTTTGAATACTTCTATATCTTTTTATACAATTTACTTTTTAATCTATCTATTGAATTTTATATTCTATTCATGTAAATAATGCACGTGAAGTTTCAAGTTAGTTAAATATTCTAATTATTTTTCCTATAATGAGAAAATTTCACCCGTCAATATATGGAAAAAATGATATTTTCGATTGAAATAATATGAATATTTAACTCAAAACTTTACGTGCATAATAGGTACAAGTATATTGTTAAATTTAACTATTAGTTTGTAAAAATATTAATCTTACATAAAATTATAAAAAGTGTGTAAAATAATTTTTTTTTGTTTTTTTCAAATAGGGATTTAAGCTTTTCCATTTTATTTAGTTAAGATAAATTGATGAAAAAACTAGTGATTATCCTTAATAAGATTAACAGTTGTCGTTCAAGTATAGTCCGTAATGAATATAGATTTGTATCCATTAGTTCCATTTACCGTATTAATGAAAATTGACATTTTCCACCAATTTTCAAATTAATAAAATAAAATAATATTGCATTCCAATTTGAAAGAGATAAAAATTGAATCTTAAAATAAAAGGTTTGGTAAAATTTTTATAAAAAAAATTGCTTAAAAAATATTGGCAATTCTGGATCTTAAAGATTGAGAATAAAATTAATAATAATGGAAGGAATTCCTATCTCAAATTTTAAGCTTCAATCCGTTTGATAAAGAGAAAAAAATGAAAAAGGAAATAAAAATTCTAAATCCATCAGTCAAATAGGTTTAGACAAAAATATTCAATTCCTTAAATGGATTTGAGAAAAATTATAATGCCCGTTTAAAAAATAATCAGACCTTAACCCCAAAAATTATGGGTGACAGTCGCCTTATCATTTATTAATCTAGACGAATTTAGATAGATAGTGAGGCCAAACCAATACAACCAAATGAGTCATTAATACATTGTTTAAACTCGGCTCAAATCTGATCCTACCCTACCCTTACCCTTGATTAGATCAAAATATAACACATGTTATTATAAATCTCAACGATTAGATTTTAAAAAAATCATCTTTCCCATTTTTCATGTTCCTATCAGACTTAGATTATAAGTTCAAATAGAACATGTCTTGGTGCCTACAACAAAAATTAACTTTACTTGATAATTAAAGCAAAAAAGATAGTCCTGTACAAAAGAAAGTAATATTCTTGAATAATTAATTAAAAATTTAAAATTTCAGTTTATGTTAATATTTCAATACATGATTTAACTTTTATATAGAATAATGATTTATATTTTGAGTGCTTATTTTTATTCTACTTATTATTTGCTCTTTTTTAATTAAATATGATTTACTTTTTACTATTTTCTTTTATTCTCAGCACCTTTTGATGAAATAAAGGCGTGTAAAAACCAATAACTAAATAATTAAAAGGAGTCTTAATTATAGTGTTGTTGGAGTTTTGATTAAAGTAAAACTATTTTCAGTGGCATAAATGAGGGAGTTCTAATTTGAACTACATAAATTCACAACATTAAATCAAAAAATGATAAATTAAATATTTTGCTTTGAAAATTTTAGAACCATAACAAAATTTATTTTGAGCAGAGAAAATGATTAAATTAAGGCAAAAAAAAACTTACCTTCCACATAATTGTCGCCCATGTCCAGATATTTGAGCCTCGTTAAATTTCCAATAGTTTTTGGAATGTTGCCACTGAATCTATTTAAGTCCAATGTTAAATTTTGCAGACTTTTGCATTCGTCTATTCTTGATGGAATTTGACCAGAAAGCTCATTTGAAGACAAATAAAGTGCCTCGAGATTGGGAAGATGGCGACATATATCTTCAGGTAAACTACCAGATAGATGATTGGATCTAAGAGAAATCATGTGTAGGAAGGACATGTTATAAATTGTTGAAGGAATGGAGCCAGAAAGTTGGTTAGCTGCAAGACGAAGTATCTTTAGATTTTTAAGATTACTTATCTCATGTGGAATGTATCCATGAATGAGATTGTACCTCAAGTCCAAGATCTCCAAGTTGGACATGTTAGCAATTGATTGAGGGATTGTACCTGTCAAATTGTTAGTACGGAGACTCAAGTATAAAACTTTTTCTAATCTCTCAAACCATTTTGGAATTTCCCCAATAAGAAAATTAAAGCTCAATTCGATGAGTTTCAGACGATTCAGTTGCCCCAACTCTCTCGGTAAATTCCCATGAAAATTGTTGACACTTAAATCAAGAGAGCCTAGGAACGAGAGATTTCCTATGTGTGGAGGGATAGTTCCTGCAAGACCCATGTTGGAAAGATTTAAAGCTCTAACTCTCCTGTGCTTAGCAGTGCAGGAGACACCAATCCAGTTGCAGACAGGAAAAGTGGCGGTCCAGTTGTTGGCTAAGATGTTTTGAGGATCAATGATATGGCATTTAAATTCAAGAAGAGCTTGTTGGTCAGTGGTGAGGTTCCTCGTTTTCATGGCGTAGCTAACCATGAAACAGTGAATGAACAATAAAGCTGATGAAAGAAAAGGGAATTTTCTCATGTCCATGGCTGTGGGAAGGAATTGATGAAATTGCAAGATGATTAAAGAAGTCTGTCTGAATCATTACTTTAAATAGGATGCGATTCACAAACAAACTCGTCAACACGACTGAGACTATGAGAGGGCAGTCGTCGTATAGTCTTGGTCTTCACAACAAACAAATTAGCAGCTTTTGATTTGGGCCCTCCAATTTTCTTTTTGATCTACTTTTACAAGCATCACTGAAATTTCGCTTTTTCTTTTTCCTCTTTTGACTTGTCTACACGAGAGAAGCAGGTAGTTGCAAAATATACAGTAATCGTGGTTGTATCAATCTTTTAAATTCTTTTAATTATGGGATAAAATTTTCTCTTAAAAAACTACAAGAAGCAGTATCTATACCTTAAAAGATGTTTTATTATTAGGTGTGTGTGAATGGATTACAAAAGTTTGTCGCTCTATCACTTAAGTAAGCAACCCATTCTTTCTCCATTGACAAATTATAAAACTAGCAGGAAAGTCGGGTGAGTATTAAACTTTTGTTATTCATAAGTGATTATAATATTGATTAGTCAAATCATCAAAGCAATCGTGTTCCCATTGTTAGGATCAATCAAAGCAACCATTAGCGTTGCTTGGACATTCTCAGATTAATTTTGAGTTAAATTACATAATTAATCCATATATTTATAGTAAAATACAGACTTGATCTTTATAAATTCATTGGTATTAAGATCAGCATCTTCATTTAAAACTTTTAAAATTATCTAAAAATATCGTGTCTTGACAATTCGGTCGAATTAACAACCACATCAATTAACAGAAGGTAATACAGTGACTCAGCAAGAGACAGATCAGCCAACTTAATCTAGCTCAGCAAGACTCCAGCTCAGCAAGTGATAAGAATGATGAAGTTAGTTTTTAGTTAGATAACAGTTAGTTAGTTAAAAGTTAGTTAAGTCTCAATGTATAAAGCACCAGACAATTGTTAACTGTACTGCTTCTTCTTTTGTAATCTGTAACTTTTCTTTGAACATTCTTTTAATCAATGAAGTTCAGTTCTTCAAGATTCAACATGGTATCAGAAGTAAAATCCTTTTGAAATCTCCATTTCGAAGATTCATTTCTTGTTTTTTTTTTTCATCTTCACGAACAAGATGGTGGCACCTGTAAATGATGCTTCTAATCCATTTCATCTTCACGAAAGTGAAAATCCAAGCTTAGTTCTTGTTTCCCCTGTTTTGAATGGTTCAAATTACCATTCATGGTGTCGATCTATGAAAGTTGCCCTTCTTTCCAAGAACAAACTTAAGTTTGTCGATGGTAGCATTGAAGTTCCAGCCAAGACAGATCCAACATTCTCGGCATGGGAAAGATGCAACACAATGGTATTGTCTTGGATCATCCATTCTGTTTCACCTTCTATTGCTCAAAGCATAATCTGGCTTGACACAGCCAAGGATATTTGGAATGACCTTAAAGATCGATTTGCACAAGGAGATGCTTTCAGAATATTAGATCTTCAGGAAGAAATTTACTCATTTCATCAAGGATCTTTGAGTGTTACAGATTATTTCACACATTTAAAGATTCTTGGGATGAGTTCTTGAACTTGAGGGTAATACCTTCTTGTACTTGCAATCCACGATGCAAATGTGAGGCCTTGGTTCTTGCAAGAAAATATCAGCAGAATGATCAGGTTATCAGATTTTTGAAAGGATTAAATGAATCCTTTTCAACAGTACGATCTCAGATAATGTTGATGGAACCACTCCCTCCAATCAACAAGGTGTTTGCTTTGGTAGCTCAGCAAGAAAGACAGATCAGTTCCCAACTTTCATCAAGATCTGTTGAATCCAGTGCCTTTCAAGCTAGATCAGCCATGCCAAATAATCCACAAGCTGATGTGTTCAAGAAACAATACAAATACAATACAAAGAAACCAGTCTGTACCTATTGTGGATTTCAAGGTCACACCATCGACAAGTGCTATAAAAAGCACGGCTATCCCCCTGGATACAAGCCAAAACCGAAGTTTAACAGCAGTGTGAATCAAGCAGAGGGTTCTTTTCACTCCCATGAGGATTCTGATCTGTTAACTAAATCTGGATATGTTGATGAAGTTAGTCCAGTAGCTTTTACTAAAGACCAATATGATCAAATAATTGCAATGTTGAAGTCGAATGAGCTGGCATCTTCTTCAAGCAATCATGCCAAGACAGTCAATGCTACCTTCACTTCATTCCCAGAAAACCAAGGTATACATATAGCCCTTTGTAGCATTAGTACTAGTAATAATTTTCTTCCTAATACTGCTAATGATTTCTCACATAATTTCACTTGGATATTTGATAGTGGTGCTACAGACCACATAATTTGTTCATTGTCATTATTTGAGTCCTACAAAACCATCAATAATGCCTTAGTAAAATTACCAAATGGTAATCATGTTTCTGTAACACACCTTGGAACTGTCAGACTATCCTCTTCCTTACTGCTAACAGAAGTATTATTTGTTCCTGAATTTAGTTTCAATCTTATATCTGTTAGCAAACTAACCAAATCTATTGATTATGCTGTGATATTTCAAAAAGAATTCTGTATTGTACAGGACCTCAAATGCTGGAGGATGATTGGTTTGGGTAAGCAAGTGCATGGTCTTTACAAGTTAATTCAAACTCAACCTTGCACGCAGCATACTTCAACACCTGATGTTCAAAATTCCTTGTTACTTCCTGTTCAATGTAATTCTGTGACCAATACTATAGACATATGGCATTATCGCCTAGGACATGTTTCTTACCCTAGAATCAAACTACTTCAAGATCTGGATCCTTCAATTTCTGTAAAAGAAAATCTAATATGTGATACATGTCACTTTGCAAAACAAAAGAGAAATCCTTTTCCAATCAGTACCAGTATTAGCTGCAACTGTTTTGAACTAATGCATTTTGACATTTGGGGTCCTTATCACACACCTTGCATATATGGATATTCATATTTCTTAACTGCTGTAGATGACTATAGTAGGAATACTTGGACATTTCTCATGAAAACAAAATCTTCTGTCAGACCTCTCATTGAACAATTTTGTAACTTTGTTGAAACTCAATTCTCAACTAAAATAAAATGCATCAGAACAGATAATGGAGAAGAATTCAATATGAGATCATTCTATGCATCTAAAGGAATCATACATCAGACCTCATGTACACAGACTCCACAGCAAAATGGAATTGTTGAAAGAAAACATCAAACTCTTTTAAATGTAGCCAGAGCCTTAAGAATTCAAGCCTCACTACCAGAAGAATTTTGGTCAGATTGTATACTTTATGCCACTTATATTATCAATAGGGTACCATCTAATGTGATTAAAAATAAAACATCCTTTGAATTACTTTACAACACAAAACCAGATTTTTCATTGCTTAAGGTTTTTGGATGTCTTTGTTTTGCAACAACTCTATCTCATAATAGATTCAAATTTGATCATAGAGCCAGAAAGTGCATTTTTCTAGGATTTTCATCTGGAAAAAAGGGCTATAAGCTCTATGATCTACATTCCAGAGAAGTATTTGTTTCAAGGGATGTTACATTTTATGAACATGTCTTCCCATTTCAAACCACTACATATCATTCAAATCCCTCACATTCAGATACATTTGTCCTTCCTACACCTGTTATCGAATCCTTGCATCCTGATCCTTTACCAAGTTCGGTTCCCATTGGTACTTCAGATTCTGATTCTTCTCACAATGATCAATCCCCTCATAACTCATCATTACAGCATATCCCTCCAGCAAGGAAATCCACACGAACAAAAACTCAGCCAAGGTATTTGCAGAATTATCATTGTAATTTGACTTCTCATGCTTCCCAATCAAATCTCCATCCAGCACTTGGTTCTCAATGCAAAATTCAAGGTACTCCTCATTCTCTTTCTCAAGTAATATCATATAATAGATTATCTTCTAGTCATAAGGCCTTTACCATTCAAATATCTTCTGTCATTGAACCAAAAACTTACAACCAAGCTGTCAAGCATGATTGCTGGAGATCTGCTATGCAAAATGAGATTGATGCATTACAATTAAATGACACTTGGGATCTAGTAGAGCTTCCACCCAATAAACAATCAATAGGCTGGAAATGGGTGTACAAAATCAAGCACAAAGCAGATGGTTCTATTGAAAGATTCAAGGCTCGTTTGGTTGTAAAAGGGTATACACAACAGCATGGGGTTGACTACCTTGAAACATTCTCTCCAGTGGCTAAAATGACCACTATCAGAACATTGCTAGCAGTTGCAGCAGCCAAGAATTGGTATCTTCATCAATTAGATATCAATAATGCTTTCCTCCATGGTGATTTGACAGAGGAAGTATACATGGATCTTCCACCTAGCTTCTCTTCAACTTCACAGAATCAAGTTTGCAAACTCAAGAAATCACTTTATGGCCTTAAGCAAGCCAGTAGACAGTGGTATGCAAAATTATCAGATGCCTTATTTAAACAAGGGTTTTATCAGGCTCCAGCAGATCCTTCTTTGTTCTTGAAGTCCACTGGTTCTACATTCACAGCTTTGTTGATTTATGTTGATGATGTGATTATAGCAACTAATGATCCTACATCCATTTCTGCTATGAAGTTTTACTTAGATACAGCCTTCAAGATCAAAGACCTTGGCCCACTCAAGTTTTTCCTTGGACTTGAAGTTGCCAGAAATAGCAAAGGTATTAACCTCTGCCAAAGGAAATATACACTTGATCTTCTTCAAGATTTTGGATTTCTTGGATGTAAGCCTGCCAAGACTCCTATGGCATCTAACCAAAAGCATAATATTCATGCCGAAGCCCCATTGCTACCTGATTCAACCTATTATCGACAGCTAATTGGACGCCTTCTCTACCTCACTACTACTCGACCAGATATTACATTTGTTGTCCAACAGCTATCTCAATACTTAGATAAACCAACAGATCAGCATATTCAAGCAGCTCACAGGATTCTTCGATATTTAAAATCATCTCCAAGTCGAGGTCTATTCTATCCTGCTGATTCTGATCTTCATTTGAAGGCATTCTCAGACTCTGATTGGGCAGCTTGTCCAACTTCCAGGAAGTCCATCACTGGATTCTGTATCTTTCTTGGCTCAGCTTTAATTTCCTGGAAGTCCAAGAAACAAGCCACTGTCTCTAAATCATCCTCTGAAGCAGAATATCGAGCCATTGCCTCTGCCACCTGTGAAATTCAATGGCTACATTATCTCCTTCAAGATCTACAAGTGCCTCACCCCAGACCTGCAGCTCTGTTTTGTGACAATAAGCCTGCTATTCATATTGCTGAGAATCCAGTATTTCATGAACGTACCAGACATATCTAAATAGATTGCCATATTGTTCGACAAAAACTCAAAAATGGCCTCCTTCATTTGCTTCATGTCCCTTCCCCTGATCAACTTGCAGACTTATTTACTAAGCCTCAAACCTTTGCATCTTTAGCTCACTTTATCTCCAAACTGGGTCTACAAGACTTGTATGCTCCAGTTTGTGGGGGGCTAACAGAAGGTAATACAGTGACTCAGCAAGAGACAGATCAGCCAACTTAATCTAGCTCAGCAAGACTCCAGCTCAGCAAGTGATAAGAATGATGAAGTTAGTTTTTAGTTAGATAACAGTTAGTTAGTTAAAAGTTAGTTAAGTCTCAATGTATAAAGCACCAGACAATTGTTAACTGTACTGCTTCTTCTTTTGTAATCTGTAACTTTTCTTTGAACATTCTTTTAATCAATGAAGTTCAGTTCTTCAAGATTCAACATCAATAACAATATTAATAATAAGAAAGAAAAACTGAATCTGTCAACGCAATAGGACTAACAATTCCTAAAAACATATGCTGAATGATTATGTTTGGAACTTATGAAAGTTTTCATTATGGAGTTTGGTTCCATCAATTAGATTGTTGAAGAGCAAAATATTTGTTAAGACTATTGGTACCGTGTTTAATACATCTAGTTTTGTACAGTCTAGAGACAAAAATAATTACAATAATATTGACAAATGATTGGAAGAAATAGAAATAGGCTTTTTGTCCAAACATTTGGATATGGTTCGAATTCTGAAATCGTCATTGTTGGGAAGATTTTGCCGTTTATCACTCCAAATCCGAACATGATTAATCTCAAACTGTAAAATAGATGAGAATATTTGTGATTACACAAAAAAAAATAATTGTAGTGATATTTGGATGTGAACTAAGTTTGGGTGGTTCAAAGTCACAATCAATTAATATGAATTTCTCTCAAAAAGTGAAAGATGATCTGTTACCAAATTTTTGATGAGTGTACTGCAAGTATACGGACCGTAGCAAGTAATAAAGTGATGAGTACAAAATCGTTTTCACGAGGATTGAAATTGTGAGTTGTTTACTAAGTACTAAAATTTCACACCCTAATTTTATTCAAACGATTGAAAGAAATTTTAAATTAAAATACTAGTATTTCTGAAATAGAAGTAGCAGGAAAGTGAAAATAAAAAAAATCTTTATTTAAATCAAGACTTCTAAAATATTACAAAATAAAAATCGAAAGAAATTTAGATGAAAAACTTGAAAACTAAAATAAAGAGAATAAAACTAAACTACTATATATCCCTTAGTAGGATTGCATCCTCTTTTGTGGTGCTGAAGCTGGCTATTTATAGAGGCAATGGGGATGATGATTCGCTTAAAATCTTGGCTGATAAGGCTTGATCTTTATCTTCAAAGAAAATTTATCTTCTATCAGCTCTCTTGTTTATCCCTATCCTTAGCAAAAATTCCATCTTGATAATTTACCTTCATAAAAGATAAATGCAATATTTTATCTTTCTTGGTAGCAAGTAGATATATCCATGCATGAAGTTTTATCAACAAAGTCTTGTGTTTGAATGAAATTTGGAACTAAAGTCCTTCACATCTTTGACTTCCTTAGGAATTGGAGTTCCTACATCATTGAGGGAAATTTAATAAATAAATGAGGGATTTTAATCTAATAATAATAATAATAATTTAGAGATAAATTATATCATTAAATTCATGATAATTCTATAAATTATAGAATTATCACACCCCCAAACTTGAATATTTGCTTGTCCTTGAGCAAAATAAAATTCACAAAGAAATGTATCTAGAGGTCAAATACACTTGCAAGAATGATTTTCATTTAATTTCCCCAAAAATTTTGAAAACATTACAACTCCATGAAAATCCATAAACATTAGCTAAATATATATAAACTCATTCAAAAGAGAGTATCAATTCAATTGAATTTTTCCGTGTGTGTGTAAATGTTTCTTCATTTCAGTTCATGCAATTCGGATGAATTTATACAAATATGAACATAACAAAAGATCTCAAAGAATAGCTATCTTCCATAAGTTTGTTTTTCTCATCTTCTTTCCACTAATGTAGACACACATAGTCAAAGATCAATAAGAATTTATAAGCTTGTAATGTATGGCTAGGGTAATAGGTAGGAGAAATAGGATTTTTTAGGCTCAACCCCTAATCATGCGTTCTTTTTCTTGGACTTTTTAAGAGCTTTCAAATAATCCCCCAACTTGATTTCTTTTTTTTTTTTGAATTTCACCCTTTCTTCCATATATGCGTAGCTCTAAATATATCTTAACATAGTCCTCATGCATATAACGGGGTATGGGAAATTTTTTTTCTTTTTTTTAGGCTAGGCTAATTATTAATGTAGGTAAAACAAGAAAGAACTCAAATTGGGTGACTAAGGATAAAATATATCATGGTAGTCTTGAAAAGCTCAAACGGTCCAAAGATGGCCTGAATCACCTCTTTAGCTAAGTGTGTTCTAGGATTTCGCCTTGAGAGATGATAGAACAAATTCTAGACAAATAACAAACTTTAAAGACTATTGTTTATTCCTGTTCACATAAATCTTCTCTAAATATGCATGACTTCAATGATAAAAACATAGTGCATTCAATTTTTGGAAAAATCTCAATCAAAAAGATAATTCACTAAAGAATTCATTCACATACTTTGCACATACTCATGAATTTCGTTTTGCTATAACATTCTCAATCAATGGTTAAATATTAAGGAATTATCAAGCAAGCATATAATTACTTCAAGGTAAAAACCATTTTAAAGCACAGAATTTTTACAAAGATTTCAAAAGAAAAAGAAAAAAAATTTGCTCAATCTTTGAAAATAAAAAAAAAATTGCTCTTCCCCACAACTTGAAACATACATTGTCCTCAATGTGTAAGAAATTCAAGAATTCAAGAAAAGGATAAAGGAAACTCTCCTAATTTTTTCAATAAAGCTCAAACTGCAAAACTTGCCAAATTCCTTTGTTGCTCCCCCGAACTTAGACTCTGATACCTAAAAACTAAAGAAAAGAAATCAACTAATGAAATATCTAAACTAAGAAATAAGAGAAATAACTAAGAAAGCAATAAAATGTTGGGGTTGCCTCCTTAGAAGCGCTTGATTTATAGTTATCAACCTGACTATATCTGTCATTCTTAAAGGTGGTTCAAAAATTCTGAATATGGATGGATGCACATAATGCATCATTCTAGTAGGAGACTCGAGCAAATTCTTCGATTCACAGGACTTAGCTCCACAGTCTTCACTTTCTTCTAATATATAGCCCAAGTCATTAGCCTGTGGATAGCCTCGGATGGCAATGAAGGCTACCTCATAAAACTACTCATCAACTTTTGGAGTTAGGACTTCTATTTTGAGCTCATCTTCTTTCTCACTCTCACTATTCTCCATTTCAATTATTTCCACCACACATTTTTCTTCGATAAGCATCGATGGTAAAAGTTCTTCAACCTTGACTTTTTCTTCAATAATGAGCTCAAGTGTTTAGGCTTCTCAACCTCTTCAGTTACCACTTCATCAAGTGGTGTAAGTTCTTCAACACCTTCAATTACCATCTCTTGTGACGAAACTTGCAATGGAGCTTGATAAGCAAATTCAACGATGTCTAGTGGCTCCAAAAAAGGTGATGGCTGCCTCTCAATGATACTTGGAGAATGACTATCCCTAATTTCCATTACTTCAACCACACATTCTTCTTTAATAGGTTCTGGTGGTGTACGATCTTCAACATATACAGTCACCATCTCTTCAGCTGGTGGTTGTAATGGAACTTGATACTCTAAGTCAACTATGTTCGGTAGCTCCAAGGAAATTGATGGTTGACTTTTGTGATAACTCAAAGAATGGATCGGATGACTCTCCATACTTTGATTCTCAATGTTAACTGGGGTAACAAAATCCAAGCTTACGAGACAACTCTCTCTAACATGGTTCCCTTCACCTATCTTACAAGCAATAAAGGGACTTTGATAGACTTCTTCGAGCAAGGTGGCTACTTGAGAAGTAGAAGTCATAACAGGATCTATACTTTGACTGTTGACGACCTTCTCAGGCATAACTCTTCCATAGTACCACTGGTAGTCATTAGAAGCCATTACCTCGACCAAATCATATGCTTCCTCAACAGTCTTCTGCATAAGAGCTCCACCTGCCGCTGCATTGATCCATGCCTTTGAAGGATCACCCAAACCAATATAGAATACTTGGACTTGTAACGACAAGGGTAGTCCATGAGAAGAACACCTTCGAAGTAAGTCTTTAAATCTTTCCCATGCTTCACAAAAAGGCTTAAGATTATGTTGCATGAAGGACAAGATGTCATTCCTCTTCTTCACTATGAGTGCTGGTGAAAGGAATCTGGTAAGGAACTTACGGCCAAATCATCCCACGTAGTGATTAAGTGATGCGGAAGTACATTTAACCACCTTTCTGCCCGATCTTGAAGAGAGAAGTTGAACAATCTAAGTCGAATGGCATCATCAATAACGCCATCACATCTGCATAGGTCACTTATATCCAAGAACTTGACTATATGCCCGCATGGATCTTCATTGGGCAACCCTCCAAATTGAACCGACTTTTGGATCATCATGATGATCTTTGGATCTATTTGAAAATCAACTTCGATTTTCGGTAACTTAATGCTTGAATGGATTTCGAAAAACGAAGGGTTTGCATAGTCTCCCACAGATCTTGGCTCAACACGATAAGCCATAGTACCTCACAAGAAAAACAAAAGAAGGTATTAGTATCAAGGAAGGAGAAAAAGAAGAAGAAAAAAAATGTTTGAATTAAAACCAGGTATGCTTGGTATTAACATTAGCAAAACAAATCCTTTAATCCTCGGCAATGGCGCCAAAAACTTGTTACCGAATTTTCGATGAGTGTACTACAAGTATACGGACCGTAGCAAATAATAAAGTGATGAGTACAAGATTGTTCCCACGAGGATTGAAATTGTGAGTTGTTTATTAAGTACTAAAATTCCACACCCTAATTTTATTCAAACGATCGAAAGAAATTTTTAATCAAAATACTAGTATTTCTGAAATAGAAGTAGCAGGAAAGTGAAAAAAAAATCTTTATTTAAATCAAGACTTCTAAAATATTACAAAATAAAAATCGAAAGAAATTTAGATGAAAAACTTGAAAACTAAAATAAAAAGAATAAAACTAAACTACTCTATATCCCTTAGTAGGATTGCATTCTCTTTCGTGGTGCTGAAGCTGGCTATTTATAGAGGCAATGGGGATGATGATTCGCTCAAAATCTTGGCTGATAAGGCTTGATCTTTATCTTCAAAGAAAATTTATCTTCTATTAGCTCTCTTGTTTATCCCTATCCTTAGCAGAAAGGCCATCTTAATAATTTATCTTCATAAAAGATAAATGCAACAATCTATCTTTCTTGGCAGCAAGTAGATATATCCTTGCATGAAGCTTTATCAACAAAGTCTTGTGTTTGAATGGAATTTGGAACTAAAGTCCTTTACATCTTTGACTTCTTTATGAATTGAAGTTCCTACATCATTGAGGGAAATTTAATAAATAAATGAGAGATTTTAATCTAATAATAATAATTTAGAGATAAATTATATCATTAAATTCATGATAATTCTATAAATTATAGAATTATCCTTATCACTCAGACTTCACCTTCGATTCTTATGATGTTCAAGTTCTATGTTCCATCAATTTGATTTTTTTATGGTGTCATTGAATAATATAATTTTTGTCAGTGCGTTTCAATCTTTAATAAGTAATGTAGAAATTGATTATTGCTTGTTAAGATTGTTTTTAAGTTAAGTAAAACCAAAAAAATTGTGGATTTTACTCAAAGAAAACAAAATTTTTATAATATACTCACTTGAAAATAATTTATCAAAACTATATTTATTTATGCAAAAACTCATCAATTTTTTCAAGGTTGTGTTAGATACCGCAATACGTAACCATCCTAAAAAATAAAATAGAATTAAAACTCACTGACAAGGAGGAATACGTGAAGAGGACGCAAACATTTGTGGTGGGAAAGTTCACACTATACTCTGTTGCATATTCGTTCATTGATATTTATATATATATATTTATATATATATATATATATATTATATGGTACAACGTCTAGACTTAAAGTCTTTATCTAGCGTAGGTACCTATTGTCTATTTTATTTAGCATCGTCTTGGTCAGTTGGTCTTCACAACAAACAAATTATCAGCTTTTGATTTGGGCCCTCTAATTTTGTTTTGGCAAGTAAAGGCAATGATAAACTTTAGATTTAATTTTATTTAAGGAAAAGTGATAATAGTTAGGCAAAATCTTTATAGTTGTTTTTAATACTTTTAAAAGCATCCTAAAGCAAATTTCAGTTTTCCTTGTTCTTCTTTTGACTTGTCCGGTTGTCCAGACAAGAGAAGCAGTGCAAACTTGGTGCAAAATAAATAGTAACGTGGAAGAAAAAAAAAGACTTTTACCCAAAAAAGAAAAAAAAGCAGTTCTCATTCTGTCTTTTCCATAGACTTTGTCGCAATTATGAAATGAAAGTTTGGAAAAGTGATTCCCTGGTTCAATTCCCTTGACTTTGTCGCCAAGAGTAACGTAGGGGTAGGGGTTAGATAATGGGCTTCGTGGAGAAGCTTACTGGCCCAGTGCTTCATAGTAATTGTGAGATGAACTCAATTTTGACATTATCTATCTATATTAGACCTGGCAATGCCAGGTCTAATCTATACGTACTTTACTATATATAAAAAGAATCTATAAGAATTTTTTATTTGACATCTGTTTTATTTTTTTGGTTTTTATGGTTATAAAATTACCAAACTTATCCCTTAAAATTTAAAAGGTTTTGAATTTTTTTTGTTTTTTTGCTTTAAATCTTTTATATTTTTTATTTGTTCATTATTTTTTGAGAGATTTTATATTTTTCATTATTAAATATATATTTTGAATTAAAATAATATAATTTAAAATGAATTTTGATACATTTGACATTTTGGATTTTTTGTTTAATATTTTTCAATTTTTTTTTGTTTAATGAATTTTGAATCAAAATGGACTCTATAGGAAACAGTTAAAGCAGATTCTGGAGACAGCCCACGCGACTTTATGAGGTGAGAAATCGCAATAAGTGATGATCAGGTGCTAGATATCTAATACCCAATGAAAGAGTATGGTTTTGAAGAAAGTCGACATCTTTAAAACTCGGTATAATCCTGGAACTACCTTTCATGTAAAGTTGGATTTTGCAGAATGAATAAATCTTTTTTTTTTTTGCTCAATCAAAAGATCCGTTTTCATTGATAACTTTAAAATACAGTTGATAAAACGCTTTACCAAGGGGACCAAGAAAAAACCTTGAATAATCAGAAGCTAAACCACCTTAGGAGAAAAGCCACTGATTGAAACAATAAAACAGAGGAAGACTACAAGCAACTTGAGAGTAAACAGAACACGAGGTAAGAAGATAGTGAAAACACCAGAGAAAAGCATTGATTGTAAAATGTTAAGGCCGCTGCTTATGGAATTGATGAGTGAGATGCTGATATGCAGCAAAGCTGAAACACAACGGCAAAGTAGACACATCTCAAGCACTCCTCAAATCATTCATGCTGATGCATTTGGATGAAGCTCCCTACTAGGCATCAACAAAATCATATATGATAATCGGAGAATGAAGCAAAACAAATCCAGAAGGCTAAAACGTGAAATCAACTGCAAGAGAAGATATATCCAATTGATCAACACCATGCTTTAATCCAACAAATCCTGTCAACTCCAGCTTTGGCCAAAGAATCAGCCAATCCGTTAGCTTCCCTAAAGATTTTCTTCCATTTTATGTTACTCCTATCAAATAGCTTGTTAATCTCCATGAAAATTTTCCAAAGCTTCCAGGGCCTCTTTTCCTTATTTTTGCACCAATAAAGAGCAACCATTGGATCTGATTCATGATGAGATTATTAGATTCACAATTCCCAGAATTAACAAAGAGCTTTAAGGCCATCTTCCATGCACCACCCCAAATTACTTTGATAAAAGAAATTACTTCCCAAACCTCCACTATGTTTGGATAAATTGCACTATGTTTGGACAAACATTAGTAAAGGAAAGGAATGGAAAGGAAAGGAATATAAACTAAAGGAAAGGAGAGGAAAGGAAAGGGTACATGTACTCCTTGTTTGAATAGCTAAAATTAATAAAGGAAAGGAATCCTAGCAATCCTTGTTTGGTTAAACAATGGAAAGGAAAGGAAATGATTCATTGTAATGTTTTTTTTTCCAACTATAACCCTTTTTGTTTTAAATTTTATAAGATAATAAGGTTAAATTTGACTTTCTACATGTTAAAACTTTTTTCAAGTTTCCTTTCCTTCCCCTTTACCCCAAATTGGGGTTTTAAAAAAACTGAGTAACTCAAGGGAAAGCAAGGGGTGCTCACTCCCCCTCTCTTTTCTTTCCCTAACTAAAAAATCTTCCCAAACAAAGGAAAGGTTTACAACCTTCCTTTGTTTTACTTTACTTTCCTTTCCTTTTCCTTCCCCACCCTCAATCCAAACATAGGCTTGGTCCTTTAAGTCGCAAGGAGCAAACAGATTGCATAATCGAAATTAAATTGTCTCCATCTGCCTTTGATCAACACAATTCGTTTAGATCTAAAACTGTTTGCCAACACAAAGCAGCTTTTGTGCCAAATCACCAATAGACCACCAACACGACCTTCTGATGGAGAGAAGATCCAGTCGAAATCACCATTGTCCCACCAATCCATAACTTGAAAGTAAAAATCAGCTGAAGTTTAGTTTCCTGTAAAAGAACCATATTAACACCAACCGAGCAAATCATCCTTTATAAAATTCTCCCTTTTGCAAACTTGTTCATCCTCCTTATATTCCAACTTAGAATTCTCATTTTAAGATCTGCTATTAAGTTTTTTTTAATTTCTCAATAACTAATTCATCCTCACAGTCTGCAGACGGACCTAGAAGCTTCCTTATTTCCCAAATATCCTTTGCTTCTCTAGTGATCACCTTATATCTGTTTTTGAAGTCTCCATTTGATAACGACTCATTTGTAAAACTATCAGGTTGATCATGAGATACGGCTTGCTTCCTTTTGGAAGACTTACTCGCCTTTTTCTTATTCTCTTTCTGTTCCATTTTGGTCAGAATAGCTTCTTCAATTTCTTCAATGGTTCGAGTTTTCCTGCGGCGGATTGAAGAAGCTCTAAAATCCTTCAACTTTGGTTCTTCACGTGTTTCACTATTGGAACTGTCACAGGAATGATCAGTTCCGCCTTCAAAGACAGCCACTAGACTAAGATGGTAAGCCTTATAAAAGTTGTCCATTTCCTTAAAATGATTGGGAGACAAGGGGTTAAGGGAATTGTCAGGGATGATTTCATTCTCCTTGTCTTTATTGGAAACACTCAAGAAACTCTCTCGCACATTCAAGTCCGCCCCTAAGCTAGCTGAAGCACTATTTCCATATCTTTGAATGCTTGGAAAGAATCTGACACAGCTTCCTTCCCTATTGAGGTGCCATTATCACTGTTTGGAGGAAGCTCTGACTCATGGTTGACATCATCTTGAAAATTCTAGGAATCATCTACACTGGAGACTGACCATGAATGAATTTTGTTTACAACAGATTCCTTCTTGTTAGCACCACATTCACAGTTGAATAAGCACACCGAATCTGAACCGACTTCAATGACTGTGACTAGAAACAGTTTATTTCCACAATCAACAAAAATTACCTCATCAATCTTCTCCTAGTGATTTGTCATAACAAACATCGCATACCTGCTAAAATCTGTAAAATTGAGTGTTTTTCCATCTATTGAGACGAATTCACCAAAAACCTCTGCAATGTTTTTAAATGTATTGAAGCACCAGGCACCTTGGGACAAAATTGTGAGGGACCTGTGGGTACCCAAAGCAGATAATATGTTGTGAGTAAGGCTGGCTACTGGGGGTGGATCCTTGGCCCACAAAGAGTGCGTACGCCAAGTCTTTACATGATACCCTTTGGGCAAGTCATCCAGGTTGGCAGCGCACCCTTGCTTTACTAAAACAAGGCTATTATTGGCCACATATGAGACAAGATGTGATGGATTACACAACGACATGCCTCGTTTGGTAACAAGACAAAGTCGAAAGAAAGAAGCAAGCGGGGTTACTTGAACCATTACTGGTGCCAACTAGACTTTGGGAAAGCATTTCTCTTAATTTCATAACTAGCCTCCCAGAGTTGGTGATCTTGGGTCAATTTTGGTGGTGATTGATCATTTTTCGAAGTATGCCACATTCATCCTAGCTCAAAAGTATTGCACAGTAGAAGACACTGTCTGTCTTATCTTTAAGCATGTAGTTAAGTATTGGGGTATTCCATAGAACATTGTTAGTGACAGGGATCCGAGATTCACAGGGTCATTTTGGCAAGAGCTCTTCAACATATTGGTCCCAATTTAACATCTCATCTAGTTACCATCCTCAAACTGATGGGCAAAGAAAAAACTTCAACGGGTTGTTGAGGAATATCTAAGACATTTTGTGCAAGCTAATCAAAAGAATTGACCACCGCTATTGGATGTGGCCCAATTGTGCTTTAATTCTCAAAAAAGCTCAGCAACCAACAAGAGTCCCTTTGAAGTGGTCATGGGACAACAACCACGATTACCCCACACTTCTATTGAGTCGTACAACAGGAAGAACCCCTAAGCCTTTAACTTCACCAAAGAGTGGAAACATTGAGATTGCCCGAGCTTACTTGGAAAAGGTATCGAAGCATATGAAGAAGTGGGCAGACATAGGTCGAAGAGCACAACAATTTAATATTGGTGATTTAGCATTGGTGAGATTAGTTCCTAAGCATCTTAGATTCTTACAAAAGTGGGATCGTCGGTTGGTGGGCTAATATGAGGGTCTAGTGACAATTCTTGACAAGGTAGGACAATCCTCTTCTAAAATTGACCCTCCAAAATGGATGAAAGTATACCATGTGTTCCATGTAAGCAACCTAAAGCCATATCACCCAGATCCAACAAATCTAAGCAGAAGTAGATCAACTAGGGCTGCCATTAGCATGATGCCACCTCTAGAGTTTTGGGTTGAAGAAATCTTAGCAGATAGACAAACTGTGGTGTCAAGAACACCAATCTATGAGTATCTTGTAAAATAGGAGGGCCTATGACCAGAAAAAGTCAATTGGGAGAGAGAGGATGACCTTAGAGCTTTCAAGAGGAAGATTGAAGAATTTCAGGCAACCAAGTCGATGAAGGCATTGACAGACTGAGTGGGAGAGGATGTCATGAGCCAACCTTATATAGGGCCATGACCAGGTAGAGGTGACTAGGGAAAATAGAATCCAGGTGCTTAGGAAAATAGATTACATGTACTCGGGGAAAAGTGTTCCTATTTCAAACATCGTAATAGTTACTAGTAGCATTCTTGTAAAAACTCTTTTGCTACTATAGGAGGTGAACAGTCGACAGATGTTGGGTTGTCTCACTGGTTAAGGTATGTTCTAGCACACCTATCTAGGGCTACCCTCTGGCCCTGACGATGGTGTGGAAGACTCAACTTTCTTTGTAATCTTTGTAAATTCCTCATCATTAATAAAACAATTTTTTTCTTATGGGAACACCTGCGGTTATGTTGGTGTGCACCCTTTATACCCCGCTATATCGTCGTGTGCCTTATAGTGACTTGTTGCTTGCTTGTTACTTGTTCAGATCATTGATATATTTCGACTGACTTGTGTGGACGAGACCATCCAAGTGCCACACAGCCTATCGCTTTAGTGTAAAAAGCTTAGTCCGTGACACATCGAGTGTAGTGGATTTCAAAATGGTTAGCTAAACTTCAATTCAATCTATGCCTATTAGGTTGTTTATTTGAATTTTTACTAAAATATTTTAAAATAATTATGTTAAATATTTTTCTTTGGCTAAAACAATAAAAAGCTCTTAAACTTTATTATTGTATTTAAATAAGCTTTTATATTTTTATTGTATTTAGATAACTTTTTAACCTTTAATTTGAATTAAAATAAATCCTTAAATTTTAATTTGTATTCAGATAAGCTATTAACTTTTAATTTGTATCTAAATGAGCCCTTGATATAAATCAATCTCTTACAGAAGTGAGCAACTTATTTTTTCTATTGAGTTTAAAACACAACTTCTCAAAAAAAAAAAGGGTTAGGAATAATATATTATATATTATTTAATTATATATTTTTAAAAAATAGATTAATTTAATTGATTTAATTTGTAATTTTAGACAATGAATTAATTGAATAAACTGACTTGTAAAAATTAAATCAAATCCAAAGCAACTTAATCAAATCGACTTAACCAAATTTCGATTGGTTAAATTGATTGGAACAAACTTTTATTTCTATGTAATCTTTTATATGAAATAAGTGTTGTAATATATCTATTTGTGTGGACTAATTAAGTATAATTATTATCATATAATCTATTTAGTAGTATAATTTATGTATAGTGTGACCATAATTGTATATAATATATTTATATTATATACATGTATTTATCCTTAATGGGACGGATATAATACATGATCCAAAATATGGGAGGTCCCTACTGCTAGCACTAATATATAAATGGTGGCCCATTAACCATTTGTGTGTGTGTGAGAGTGAATAGCAGTAGCCTCTCCCTCACCTTCTCTCCCGATTCTCTTCTCCCTCACCATCGTGCTCCTCTGTCTTCTTCACAGGCTACCATGGCAGATCAAAATGGACACAGCCAGATGTGGGTGGACCTCCAACAGCATTCCTGCCCTCTGGCAGTGGAGATAATGGCGGTGAAATGGTGGGTATTTTGCTTAACACACCTAAGGTTAGTTCTCTCCTTTGTTTATTGTGTTAATGACTTAGTGAGTTCAATTTATTCCAACAATTGGCATCAAAGCCACTCACCCAAAGAGTCATTAACCATTTTTGGTTGAATGAGAGGAGCCATGAAAGCTTCTATTGAGTTTTTGGAATTTTTGGGTTTTCTGAAACCCATTCTAATTTTGGCCATTTTGAGCTGATTTAGGTTAGTTTTTGGTTAGATTCTTATTGTGGAGGGATTTAGGATGAAAAACCCTCAATTTTAGTGTTAAAATGAAGCCAAAATGGCCATTTTCTATTGAATCGAATTTGTAAACCCATTTCTGTGAAAGAGTAGAATAAACAGTAAAACAGGTGAGCATGATGATCGCCCGTGTTTATGAAGATGAAAATGGGCGAGTATGTTGATCGCCTAAATAGGCGAGAGACATGATAGGCAAGTATGTTGATCGCCCTAATAATGCTCGCCCAATAGGCGAGCAAGGGCAGTATATATGATCACCCCGAATAGGATGAGGTGATGATCGCCCAGATGGCGAGAATGGGCGATAGTTATGATCGCCATATAGATGAATAAACTGATCGCCCAATTAAGAAGGTCGCCCAAAAGGGTGATCGGCGAGTATAATTATCACCCAAAAGGGTGAGGCTTTGATCGCCAAATGGGCGACGTATGTGATCTCAAACTGATCGCCCAATATCAGAGGGTTGTGGTCGCCCATATGCGTAGTGCTGTGATCGCCCAATAGGCGAGAGAGAATTATGGGCGAGGAGGAGATCGCCCATATGCAGGCCATTCTATTATATGTTATATTGGGCCATTTTATTTAATTAGGCCATATGTTTTAGGCCAAAATAAATTGTGTAATATTATGGGCATTGTTTATTTAATTATTTATTAACCATTTGGTATTAAGTTAATTTTCGACAATAAAATTAATTGATTTTAAGGGCCATTTTGACTAATTAATTAATTATGAGCCATATAGTTAATTAATTTTTGGACAATTTTGGAATATATCCATGCTCATAAAATATCGGTAATTGGCTTAATTAAATAAGTTTAAATAAATTATTTGGGTATTTTGTTTGAGTCATTTTGGATTATGGTTTACTCATTCGTTAATAATTTATTTAAACAAATAAACTCTCTAAAATTGATATTGCCTTATTATTTGAATATTCACATTTATGTGAAATTAATTTAATTAATTGATATTTGATTTGAAATTACTACATATGCTTTCAGCAATTGCATATTTTAGATGTGGTCAATTTTAGTCAATTAATTATATGAAAATTCTTAAAATTATAAATCATTAATTGGAGTGACTAGTACTTGCCTGTCGCAGGAATAGTCATGAAGATTTTTGACGATTTATTCTGATAATTTTAAGGATATAATAATAAGGTAATGCATAGTGATAATTGCAGTTGCATAAATTTACTAAGGTCTTTAGAAGTGGCTAGTCTCTCCCTGTCGGATTGTTAGTTGCTTTTAGAGATGCTTGAGACTGAGAGGATTCTGGTTGGGATATGACACGGTCTTCCTACCCTGTTGGTGGGCGATCATTCAGGTTGTATTCAACTAGTTTTGTCTTATCCTCGGTAGTGTATTGTGGAATTTATCGAGTCATTCCACTAGGCTCCGTATTGTGCAACTATCACATATCGAATTTCTAGCAGGATCAAATTAGATAGATAGTATGAATTATTCTCTACGGTTAGAGACATATTAAACTAGGAAGTAGTCCCGAGAGTCAATCTATCTTTTATACCCAATAATATGAGCTCTTTGAGGACAAAATATTTGAAATTTAGGAACACTCAAGTAAGAATCCTCTGATTATAAGGACATGTCATTAATGAGCACATCAGAGAAAGTGTTCCAATTAATGAAAACCAAGAAATATTTATGGATGTCATTAGAAAATAGTTCGCATAAGATCGATAAAGGTTGCAATAGGAGTTTGATTACAAATATGGCAGATTCAGTACTACTTCCTTCTGGGATGGAGAATTGGAGATCTTCTAGTTTTACAGATCTCATTTAATGCAGAAGTAAGTATGGCATTTTAATATCAAAATTGATATTGTCATTCAAGAATGGGAGATCTTTCGGGTTAACAGATCTCATTTAGCCATAATGATGACATATGCCAAATATTACTGCCAAAAGGAAATATTATTAAGAGGTCTCAATAAAAGGTCAGTTTAGAAGAAGAAATTTGTCAAGTCTATTTCCCATTCTAGTTTCACCAACACCTCTAAATATCAATGTGTGCCACTTCTGTAATAATCCTGGGCACAAGTAGATTGCAAGAGTCCTCTATATTGAGATGTGCAAAAGGCATATTGTTAGCTTTTATTTTGAATCCAATCTAGAAGATATGCCCTCTAACTATTGGTGTTTGAATACCGATGCTATTATTGATAAAGCCATAAGCAACCGGAGATAGAATAAGGGAAAATTGTTGTGAATTGAGGTTATAGAGTTAGAATCCATATTGAAAATATAGCCAGATTGTTGTTACATTTTGAAGACAATTTTAGAACTACTGTCAGTTTATACTTTTCATTTCGATAACAGAAAAGTATTTCTAATTAGTAACAACATGTGTATTGATTCTGGCATTCTGCGTGATGGATTGTACACAGTAGATTAGTACCCCAATATTGAACAAATTTTCTTCAATAGTGAATGATGTGACTGTAGATTTTAATTATGAGAGGATAGATAAGAAATCTATTAAGTTGTGGCATGGGTTAGGGATATTTCGAGGCACATAAAGAGATTGTATTAAGGGATATCTTGCTGCTAATATTAAGGACATGATTAGTAGATATTGAAATAATTAGGAACTTATGTATACCGACATTTGT
The DNA here is from genome assembly GCA_032173925.1 of Heritiera fomes. NCBI lineage: Eukaryota > Viridiplantae > Streptophyta > Magnoliopsida > Malvales > Malvaceae > Heritiera > Heritiera fomes. Next base: position 31,163,968 of record JAPDPM010000012.1, read on the forward strand.
ATATCATTTTCACATATTGTATTTAGTGGATATAAGTGTTTCATCACTTTACTAACGACCATTTCGATGTAGGTCATATGGAGTAATAGATCTGATTTTATAGAGGCCTTAGGCATTCTGATTAATTCCGCTGCGCTGCTTAAGGCAATGATCAGACAGTAGTGATGAATATTATGTTCGGTATAATGAAGCTAGGCGAAATCATATACTGGTTTTCGGTTAAGTGCACTATAGGATTATATATTGACGCCTAGTGTACGGTACTTGGAATATTGAAACAGAATGAGATTACAGTTGTAGTCAATCGTACATTTTGATCTAGTACGATTTATGTTAATCACTCCAAATTTTTAAAATTCGGGTGGAATGAAATTAAAACTGCAATTCACATTCAAAGTTGATCTCCAAGCAAGACTAGTTCCTAAATGCATCCCAAGTTATAGTCAAACATTAAGCCAATTTTATGCCGCTTTCTGTGTTTAGGGTTATAAGGTAAGGCAAAAGAGCTATAACCCATAGTCAAGAAAACTTAACAAGAAAACTATCAGCGGCAAGTTTGTTGTCTATTATATCGACTAGAAAGATTCTAGATTTCATTTCTCGTTATGTAACAGTAGAATCATTGAGTCTGACAATGCAATCTATTTAGTAGATGACTTAAAGAGTGGGAGTTGTGAACTCCACAAAGTCATTATTAAGATACATTTTGTTGTGTCATTCTCATATATGCGTTATCTTTTGATGATGAAAAGCCACAAAGCAAAGGAATCAACGATTGATCCCAATACCATATTTTGAACCTGCACCTGACTTTACAGAGGAACATGAATGTAAGATTCATGTGTCTTCTGATTCTGATGTTTATCAGGAGACTATCCTGATTCGAACTCTTAGAGTTGAATATTAGTCACGCAGGATGAGTAAGCATCTATGTTGCACAAAGATGCATGGGATCTATTTCTGTTGTCACATTATTGTAGACCAAGTGAAACCCTAAAGATCAGGCTAAAAAAAAATTTTAGCTAAATTTTGCCAAGGCTTTAAATAAAGCAACCTAAAAGTTTGTAGTTCCTAAGGTGGAACATACAGTTTGCAAACTTAAGGAGTTCATTTGCGAACATTGAAAGGCATCAAGATTGTAATATGTAAAGTAATGAGATTATCACTTTGAGGAGAACATTGTCGCTTGATAATTAGATCCATTGCAAGGTCAGTGGGAGCAGTTATGTGTTATTTGTGCTCTAGATTGATGATGTCAAATAGCAGCCTATAGCACTGACCTATTGTATAAGACATTCCATGTCGTCATGTCACTTCAAGATGAAGAATCTAAGTGAGGCTCCATTTCATTTTAAGGATTGAGATTCTTCATGACATATCAATAGGCATACATTATTAGTCTCAAGAAAACCTACATTTGGGTATTAAGTAGGTTTATTGTATATTGTTCCTCCATTAAGGCGCCATTTATTGAAAAGTGACATATTGTGAAAATCTCAAAGTCCTCAAAGTAAAAAATAAAATAAAATAAAATAAAATAAAAGAGCTCATATCGGGTGTGATGTATGCCTTATTGTGGGTAATCTGTGTATGCTCAAGTTTAGACACATTTGGATATTGTGTATGTTATAGGTGTATTTTGGAGATACTTGAGCGATCCTGCAATAGAGAACTGGAAGCTGTAAAGAGAGTATTTTGATATTGATAAGTCTGACATTTTAGGTTCGGTCAGATATTCTGATGTTAATTTTGCGAGCTCTCTAGATATTGAAAGTTATTTTGGTTATATATTTGTGGATATAAAGGAGTTGTATTGTGGAAAGTGTCAAGCAAACACTTACAACATTCTTGATTGTGGAGGCTAAATATGTAGCATGTTGTAAAGCTACATGATGGGCCGTTTAGGCTGCAAAATTTCATCTCAGGGTTGGTTTTGTGTGGTTGCCATTTCGAAGTCCTGGAGATGTACTGTGGTAATGCTGCAACAAGTATTTTCTTTCTCAAAATCCTTGGAGTTCCTCACACTCCAAATATTTAGATATCATCATTCGGTTGGTTAGAGAGAAAATAATGGAATCCATTACTTAATTGGATTATAGAGCACATGTTTTAAAGAGCTCATTCTGTCTAACTAAAAGTTTGGCTGCTAAAGTGCTTTGACGACATAGCACTTTTATGAGGCATGTGGAGCCATTTGCTGTATTAAGTTAGTGGGAGCTCTGCAATAAAATCAGTTGCAACTGTGTGAATGGATTCCTATTTATCATATATGCATATTCTGTATGTGCGCATTCTGGTAAATATGACATTCTGTTAAAGGAGACATTCTGCATTGGTCTCATGAGCTTTTGTTGAAACATTGCATCATTCAGTTTGGATGCATGGACCTAATGGAAATGGATATTGATTTTGTTTTCATATCATTTCCATTTCACACTAATACTACTATTTTTGTTGCAGTCTTTATAAGTTTACTGTGACGTCCCCGTCACTTCATCTTATCACTTAACTTTTTCCTTCTTTATTTAGATTGTAGTTCATCCAGTGTCATTCTTCCTTTATTCTTAAGCTAATTATCTGATAGCTCATAAAATTTTATACCATTTCAATAAAACAGACTAATGATACATGTATATATGTATCATCCATTTCCACAGGATCTCATACATCGTCTTAACTTAAATCCCCGACATCTTATATACATTAATGTTAGTTGTACTGTACCATAACTGAATTACAATTTACTTTGCATCATTACATAAGTATACCTTCTATATTACTTGGGAAGCGTCTTTCGAAGGTAAACTTTCAAGATCCACTCGTAGACTCTTCTATCGAGAGCGAGGGGTTACTTCAGATAGTCTGTGTGAAAAATGTTCATAAAAGGGTGAGTTTACGCTCAGTAAGAAAAATATGTAAAAGAGCGTACTATGCCTCTATATGCATTTTTCCTACTTGGCTCTATAATGTCATGTAAAGCATTATAAAGCATGCATCATAAACATCTTTCATGCATTGTTTGCAACCATGCATATTTATTTCAAATGACATGGAAATCATACTTTGTATGCTTCTTTTAAAATATAGCATACATATAAAACATGCATCATACTTCTTCTTCTTATACTTTCTTTAACACATCATACTTCATAACTTACTTTAAAACATACTTTACATGCTTTTATAACATAGCATGTTTCATATACTTCTTCAAAACATATTTCAAGTACTTCTTTCAAATATCATTTACATACATACTTATCTTAAAACGTCTTATACTTTCCTGAAATCATACATCATATACTTCTTTTCAAACTTCTTGTACAAGTAAATCAAGTACTTTCGATTTCTTTATTCTTAGAAATCGTATATACATATAGTTTTGATAACATAAAACTATTTGTACTTTTGTGGAGTTATGCACTGCATCATCATCATCATCATCATCATTATCATGTGGCGTACCCCGTAGGGCCAGGAATCCTCCCTTAGCCGAACATGAAATATAAACAGATTGGCCAACTGCGGGTGGCTACAGTTAACACTAGTCAGGTGTCCTTCTGTAGCGACTGAGGCCTGACTTATGGTTCCTCAGCCCATAACATACATTACATCATTTCAGGACTTGATCAGAGCCCCTACTATAAACATGATAGTGCATAATCTCAAAACATATGTCATATGGCCTTTTTGCCATGACATTTCATACTTTCTTGAAATAGGTTTGAAAACCTCTTTTCAAAACAGGGCAGTCGACTGGCCTCATAGGGCAGTCGGCTGCTTCTTCATACTTTCATTTATCGAAATTATTTTCATTTAAAATTCCGATAATTTCATCTTTGAAAACATATAAGGGCAGTTGACTGGTCCATATAGCAGTCGACTGGTTTTCAAACAAAATGCTTCTTAAGAAATAGCAGTCGACTGGTCCATATAGCAGTCGACTGTTTTTAAAACAGAATGCTTCTTCAAAATTAGCAGTCGACTGGTCTAATAGGCAGTCGACTGGTTTTCAAACAGAATGCATTTTGGAAAATAGCAGTCGACTGTCCCATATAGCAGTCGACTGGTTTGAAACAGAATGCTTACTGGGTAAATAGCAGTCGACTGGCTTACATAGCAGTCGACTGGTTTGCATCGGTTTTCGGAAAACAACGTTTTGGTTGTCTCTAGGCAGTCGACTTCCCTTTATGGCAGTCGGCTGCCCCTAGCCTAATTGGTACTAGGAGACAAGTCCGAAAATGCATCTTTTCCTGTACAAAATCAACTAATACTTCTCTCCAAAACATGTAAAAACATCATAAATCATGCGGACATAGCCGCCTTACGTCCGTTACATAAATTCCTTACCTCGATTACTTCGAGAACATGAAATCACTTGGTTCACCAACCCTAATCCTTTTCTTCTTCAAATCTGAAATCATCAAATCAAAGCAAACCTTTAAGAATTTTCCATAAACATGTTATACTAATTCAGTACAACACCATACCATGAACATACTTGAACAAATCATCTTCTTCTCTTACCTTTTGCTAGTGGCCAAAATCTCAAACTTTGAGATCTCTTCCAATACTTGGAATCAATCCACCAAACTTCAGATATAGCCTCGTCTAGTGACTATGATCGTTTTTCGTCTAACAAACTTAACGATTTGGTTACTAAACAAGGGTGTTTGTCAAGGTAGCTATGGAAGAAAACTTAAGAATTTCTGGAATGAACGAGAGGCAACGAGAGAGAGGGCTGGGATGGTTTGCTGCCGTAGGGGTGATGGCTGTAGGTGGTGACTCATGCAGCCTCATTAATTGCTTCCCTATCCAATATCATCTCATCTCAGCCACTTACTCCTTGACTCCTTTTTGACCTATCTTTGACCATTAAATTCTCTTCTTCCTTTTCTCATATCAGCCACATCTCATTACACCAATCAAAATCTGATTTTGTTTCTTGTCTCATACTCTTAATATTTTTCTGATATCAACATTAAATCATTTGACTAATTGACATTCACTTTCTTATTTCTTCCATACATCACGCATACATCACTCATACATTAAACTTCATATTCGTTAAATTATGAAAATCTGATATTAATTCTTTGCTCATACCTCCATTATTCTTATAACATCAATTTAATTTCCTTGACTATTTAATCTTTCATCTCATTACTTCTTCCATGTTCCATACATCCTTCATACTTCATAATTCTCATATCTACTTACTTCATTTAAGCTAACATACTTTATAATTATGGAGGATTTTCCTGAAATTGGGGATTTCACATTTACGCATTTGTACCTTGTCGGTATGATGCATTTTGAAGCTTATAAAAAGCTTCTTGTTGTTAAAGTATGTATGAGTCTACACATTTGTACCATTTCGGTACAATGTATTTAGAGGGCTTACGAATACATATTGATATTATATGATATTTTGTTAATTAACTTAATTGTCCAAGTGGGAGAATGTTGTAATATCTCTATTTGTGTGAACTAATTAAGTATAATTATTATCATATAATCTATTTAGTAGTATAATTTATGTATAGTGTGACCATAATTTTATATAATATATTTATATTATATACATATATTTATCCTTAATGGGACGGATATAATACATGATCCAAAATATGGGAGGTCTCTATTGCTAGCACTAATATATAAATGGTGACCCATTAACCATTTGTGTGTGTGTGAGAGTGAATAGCAGTAGCCTCTCCCTCACCTTCTCTCCCGATTCTCTTCTCCCTCACCATCGTGCTCCTCTGTCTTCTTCACAGGCTACCATGGCAGATCAAAATGGACACAGCCAGATGTGGGTGGACCTCCAACGGCATTCCTGCCCTCTGGCAGTGGAGATAATGGCGGTGAAATGGTGGGTATTTTGCTTAACCCACCTAAGGTTAGTTCTCTCCTTTGTTTATTGTGTTAATGACTTGGTGAGTTCAATTTATTCCAACAATAAGGATTTATTCAAGTACAAATTAAAATATAGGCTTATGTGAGTAGAATAACAATATAGGGGATTATTTAAAAAAAGTGAAACAATTCAAAGGCTTTTTTTTAATTTTTTATCCTTTTCAATATGTTTTATTTAAAAATAACTATAAACTAATTATTTAATCATAAGAATATATTTGTGGATCAATTTTGGATTCTGATTTGAAAACTTAGATCCAAAATCCAAGATGGACAAACCTGACTAGTAGTTTGACCCGTGAATAGATGTGTTGGTTTGATTTAATTTTTTTTTTTGAAACGTTAAAACAAAATCATAAACAATTGATTTCAATTTGATGCGACAAATTTAAAGTAAACACCCTTTAATTGTTTGTTCTCGATTAACCTTTTATGGATTAGTTTTTGCCCGTGCGCATTTAAATTTTGTATGATAAAATTATAAAAATATCCATAAAGTATTAATTGAATGAATAGTATTTTTGTAGTTTTATTTAGTGCAATTAACTCTTTTTAAAATCATAATTTAATATCAGTATGCAAATTCAAAAAAAATGTTAAGTGAAAAAGTTGAAACAGAGAAAGAAAAATGGTTGGAGTTTATTCAAAAATTTAAAATAAAAAGTTAAAAAACAAATTACATATTTAACACATATAACATAATACTCTATAAAATAAATATAAATATTTTATGTACAGTAAAAAAGTATGTAGAAATATTTAAGGCTTTTATTAAGAGTTTGTAAAGTAAAAATTTAATTTGCCACACAGGTAAGCACTAACACTTATTTTGCCTTTGTAAATATGTATCATGAAAAAAAAAAACCGAAAGAGTAGTGATTAATTTATGCTAATGCAGGCAGTAGCTTATTTAAAATTAGTCAAATTTTATTTTAATAATTAAATTTGATTTGAATGGATTTGAGTTGTTTTAATTGATGTGAATATTAATATTGGAAAAACCATTTTTGGCTTGTTACAACATTTTCAACCGAATTTTAATTTTTAAGGGTTTAGTTTAGTGTTTAGGGTTTAAGAATTTATTTCAGATTAATTTGATTTGGTTTCAATTACACTTTAATATGATTTGATTTCAAGAAAGAAAAATTAAAATTAAAAACAATTTTTTTATTTCGTTTGAATTTACTTTAAAGTCAAAATAAATTGCGCCTTGTTTTCTTTATCCATTCTTTCGACAAAGAGTAATTCAAATATCAAATCTAAACATTCTAAAAAAACATGAAGTTTTATTATTAGATATATATATATATATATATATATAAATTTCAATTATTTAAATACCAGTAAAAGATACACTATTTTTATGATAAAACAATATACATCTTGGCCTACTAAATCTACTTTCATAAGAAACCAAAAAAAGAAAAAGGGAAAAGAAAGCAGTTGATTTATACATGCAAGTAGCCAAGAAGTCTGCAGCCTGGTTTCCTTTCCCCTGCATTAAAGCAGCATGAACAAAAGCAAGATTAGAGCAAATAGTTAGACAATTTTCTCTAATAGCCCTCAAATCAATTCTCGGTTCAGCTTAATATAACCATCCAGGGGTTCCAATGTTTAAGTTTAATTTGACATTGCTGTTGCATTTGAAAATAATTCAGTTTAAAAAAATTATGTTTTTTAAAATATACGATGAGGAATAACAACAGAATCACTAGCTCCTTGCAGTACCAACAACTTCAATCAAAACTTGACCTTGGGTAGGAAAATTAATCAAGATTGCAATATTATTAGAAAATATAGTTGCTAAAATGTACCTTTGGCATAGCTGCAGGTTGAACCTTGTTAAGAACATTGCAAAGGATTTTGCCACTTCACAATCCAAGCTTGAATTCTCCTCGGAAGGCTCAGCCTGTATCTTTCCCTATTGCCTAGCTAGGTATCTTTCCCTCTGTTCTTTCTATGAAGCAAAATCAGAACAAGATTGAATGTTGGAGAAAGAGAGAGTCAGAGAGAGATGGTAGAGGCTAGATTTTCAAGGATTTGGGGTTATGGGGAGAGAGACAGAGAGAAACAAATAGTAGATGCTTTTGTAAACTCCATAAAAGTTATAGGTATGGTAAATACAACCAACTCCTGCTGAGTAAAACAAAATTAGAACTACCTTTAAGGCATCGGTCTTGCCTTTTAGTAACCTGACTTTTTTGCAATACAGCTGTTTAAAGTATCCCTCGTTAAGTTCATTAGGGTTCTTCCCATCATCAATCAAACCACACCAAAAGGAGCAAATTACTACGAGGACCTAAAGAAAACAAACTAATATCTTAAATACTTAAAAACAAATTATAATATAACTAATTAATTAATTAATTCCACAGCAAGTAGTGATGATAGATCATACTTGGGAGACAGATAAGAAACAAATGTAATTAATCTAATAAGTATATAATTACACCCAGATATTGGCAGTACTATTAATTTAGAGTTGAACAAGTTAGTTTGTATATGCTAAATTAAATCAACATGCCAAATTATTTGAAGAAATCATCAGCTCATGATACAAATACTAATTCATGAAATCTAAATCCTAAACCCCTATATGTATAGAGAGATGGAGCAAGGATTGGTCAAATCATGAAGTTGAAGTTGATGCATGCATGAGTAATATCATAACTAATATTGAAATCCTAAAAGTTTTAATTTTAAATATGTCTATTATTACCCTAACTAATAGCTCAAATGTTGGTTCAAAGAATATGTGATGCAGCGCATAAATCAAGAGGATTAAAAACTTATTTTAGGCGAAAATATAAACCTTGATTGATTGGGTTTAATGCTGGGAATAATTTGATTTTGAGAATAAGTTAGTATTTAATATCTTTATTATAGTTTCCTATTTTACCAATGTAATAAGCCTATAAATTGGCTATTGTCTTTCAATAAAGGACAGACTATTCTGATTTTGATATTGATAAAACTTCTTTCTCTTAATCCTCTTCTCATCCTTTCTCTCTCATTTTCTTCAATCTACCCATCCTAACTTTCTTCTCCTACTTGTTTTCATCTCTTCATCTCATATTCTACATCAAGTGGTATCAGAGTCATTAACGCTTCCTTTGACAAAAAAAAAACCCACGCTTCCCATACCGTCCTGCTACTCAACAACGAATAGCTTCTACTGTTTAGTCTTTTGACGACGAGCTGCAGCTGGAGGCTCGCCAAGGAATTGCATCCTTCGTGCTTGGTTGGTAATATTTCTGACCCTTTGAATATACGGTTGATTAATAAATTTAGCGAGGCTTACTACCACATATTGCACTTGGATCTGATTATTTAAACCTTTTGTTTGACTTCCTTTATTTGAACCTATACATTGTTTGAGTTTGCCAACCAGAAAGTGTGTCTTAGTTATCATTTGTGAGGTTTCTTTTTCAACCATTCAACTAAAAAAAAAATTTTTTAACCCACCCTCATTGCATGATTATTAACTAGGTAATTTTTTCCTATTTTGTTGTTGGCAAAAATTTTAATTTTTATTGCTTAAGGTTGTTTTAGTTTTTTCTCGGCATCATTATCATTATCTTATCCTCCACATCATGACTGTGAAAGAACTTGAAACTGCCTTCACAAAACTTGAGCAAAGACAAAGTCAAACTGAAGAGAGAGTGAACAAAACCGAGGGAAGGGTTAGTTACCTAGAAACCCGACTTGACCAACTTTTCACTACTGTTGAACAATTTGCCAAATCAGTTAACCTCCTTCGAGATGACTTTTATGCAACCCGTAAGAATCCTGAAAAGCGAGTAGAAGGGGAAATCAGTAGTGAACCAAACAATGGTCAAAGTTCTGTTATGACTCTCGGTCTTAGAAACAATAGGAATACCCAAGCTGGTTTGTTGCCTACACCACCTAGGACATATCCTACAGCCAATCACCCTCCTATTGTCGATGAGGAAGTTTTTTCTGAGGAAGAGTATTTAGAGCATCCTCCACGTGTTAGACATGCCCAAAGAGCCAAAGGGAGCTATCATAAGCCAAATCCTCAATATCCCTTGGATCGCCCTAGGTATTGTGATAATGATGAGCTTGATATGTCTAGGAAGGTTAAGGTAGATGCCCCTGAGTTTGATGGTAGATTAGATCCCGGTGTTTTTATGGATTGGTTGTACAATATGGAAGATTATTTTGAGTGGTACCAAATGAATGATGCTCAACGCATTCGTTTCACCAAAATGAAGTTGGTAGGATCTGCCAAGCGTTATTGGCAAAATGTTCAACGCAACAATGATCGTCTCGGGCGTCCCCCTATTCTTCTTTGGGCCGAGATGCGAGAACAATTAAAAGAAAAGTATTTGCCACCTTACTATAGGGATCAATTGTTAGACCAACTACTAAACCATAGGCAAGGAACCTCTCATGTCGATCAATACATTGCCAAATTTGAGGAGTTGTTATTGAGGAGTGACATCAACGAAGAACCCAGGCTCACAGTCTCTAGGTTTGTTAATGGGTTAAGAGCTGATATTAAGAGGAGGTCATTGTGCAATCACCCGATTCCTTAGAGGATGCATATCATAAGGCTTTGGAATTTGAAAAGTACCTCCAATATCCTCCACCTAGGCGTACTCTTGTTCCTTCTCATATTTCTAGGGTTAATACTGAAACCCAACCTAGCCCTCTTAGGACCAACACAGTTTCAAACTCTGTTGCCTCTACTCATAACAAGGGCAAAGAGACTACCACCTCAAGTGTTTCTCGTCCCCTAATAAAGTGCCATCACTGTCATACTGAAGGACATATAGCTTCTCGATGCCCACATCGAACTTTAGCCTTAGAGCATGTTAACGAGACTACACTTGAGGATGATACTGACATTATTGCTATCACCCCTATGGTGAATCCTGATTGTGATGATGACTCATTTGAGGCCTTTGTAGATGATTCTTTTGTAGACCCTAGTCACCTCTCTGTTGTAATGAGATGCATCTTGTCCACACTTGCCTCACCTGATGCTTGGAAGCGCACTAGTATCTTTCATACCTATGTTCCTCTAAAGGACAAAGCCTGCAAGATTGTCATTGATGGCGGTAGCACCATGAATGTGATTTCCAGCACTGCCCTTACAAGGTTCAACCTTAAGCCCGAACCTCATCCCAATCCTTTTAGAGTTGCTTGGGTAGATAAAACTTCCCTACCCATCAAAGAACGCTATCTAGTACCTCTTAGGATGGGACCCTACTTTGAGGAACTCTATTGTGATGTCTTACCTATGGATGTTGCACACGTCTTACTCGGTCGCCCTTGGTTATATGATCACAATGTTAAGCATTTTGGCCGAGACAACACCTACACCTTCACCCATGGTAAGAAGACCATTTTGCTACAACCTGCCCAACCTACCTCAAAAAAAAAGTTTGTGTCTTCCACTCTCCCTGACACTAGCAAAAATAGACTTCAGATTTTGTCCTGTAAGCAATTTGAGAATATAGGAACTGAGACTGGTCTAGTTTTCGCTCTTGTCAATAAGGATAGCTTCCGCTTTCCCTTAGATACCAACATAGACCATATCTCTAGTGTCTCTCCACTTTTAGATGAGTTTAAGGACGTCATGCCTGATGAACTCCCAAATGAGTTACCACCGATGAGAGATATCCAACACGTCATTGACCTAGTCCCAGGTTCCCAATTGCCTAATCTCCCACATTATAGAATGAATCCAACCGAGCGAGCTAAATTGAATAAGCAAATAGATGGTCTTTTACAAAAGGGATTTATTCGTAATAGTCTTAGTCCATGTGCAGTTCCTGTTTTATTAACCCCAAAAGAGGATGGATCATGGCGGATGTGTGTGGATAGTAGAGCCATTAACAAGATCACTGTTAAATACAGGTTTCCTATCCCTAGGTTAGAAGACATGTTGGATGAATTAGCTGGTGCTCAAGTGTTTTCAAAGATAGATCTACGAAGTGGATATCACCAGATTAGGATTCGGCCTGGAGATGAGTGGAAAACTGCCTTCAAAACTCAAGATGGGTTGTATGAGTGGTTAGTAATGCCATTTGGTTTGTCTAATGCACCGAGCACCTTTATGAGAGTCATGACCCATGTTCTCCGCCCCTTCATTGGTAAGTTCCTTGTTGTCTACTTTGATGACATATTGATTTACAGTAAGTCTAAGGAACAACACCTAGACCATCTTCGTCAAGTCCTGTCAGCGCTTAGAAAGGCAAAGTTGTATGCCAATATTAAAAAGTGTGCCTTTTTGCAAAGCCAGGTACTATTTTTAGGGTACATTGTGTCTTCCCAAAGAATTTCTGCTGACCCTGATAAGGTTAAATCTATTAGAGAATGGCCTAAGCCTAGGACTTTAACAGAAGCTCGTAGTTTTCATGGTTTAGCCTCCTTCTATAGACGATTCATTCGAGGGTTTAGCACCATCACTGCTCCTATCACTAAGTGCATGAAGAAAGGAGAGTTTAAATGGACCCTTGATGCTCATAAGGCATTCCTTGAAATTAAGGAAAGGATGACCACTGCCCCGCTTTTGAGACACCCTGATCTATCCAAAGTATTTGAAGTTGCTTGTGATGCATCCGGTGTAGGTATAGGTGGGATTCTTAGCCAAGATGGCCACCCTGTTGCTTATTTCAGTGAGAAACTTAACGAAGCCAAGCAGAAGTACTCCACCTATGACAAAGAATTTTATGCAATGGTCCAGTCCCTTCGTCACTGGCGGTATTACTTGTTGCCAAAAGAATTTGTTCTTTACTCTGACCACCAAGCCCTTCGCTACCTAAGCTCCCAACGAAAATTGAGTGATAGACATGCTAAATGGGTTGAGTTTCTTCAAGATTTTACCTTTGTACTTAAGCACTGTGCTGGAACTGACAATAAGGCTGCTGATTGTAACATCCCGTTACCACATTTTTCACGTATTTTCATACAACTTTACCGGTTGGGCTGTCTGCGATGCCATTAACATTCAACAGTAACAATGACAAATGATAAACATTTATCTATTTATTATGGAATATGAAATTTCTTTTTCATTATTCCTTACATCTGACATCCCCTATAATCTTTTATTTCATTAAGGTAGTACTGTATACATATGTCTGAAATGTAAAAGAGAAAAGACTGTACCTGTCACGTTTAATGTGCCATGCCTTAGTGCTTTAAGCATAGCTATACTCATCTGAGAGCTAATTCTCTCAACTCCGCGTACTTCTTATCTGTGGAGTTAAAACAAAAGGGTGAGCGATTCATACGCTCAGTAAAGGAAACATATGCTGCTTTAAATAAAGCAAAACTATATATCACTATTCATTTGTTCTTTTCTTAACAATAACCCAGTAGAAAAGAAAATGGATATATAGTAAACAACTTTCTTAAAACACCATTCAAAACACCGACTAACAGTTTACTTTAAAATGTAGTAAACACTATCGAGGATTTCAATAATCCTCATAGTAAATAGAAACTGATAAGTTGAGACTAGGCAACAAATAAATCATGCTATCATCGTTTCTCCCTCCACCTTGGGAGAAAGAAACCTGCCGCTTTTGGGGTGCACCCGTAGGCCATCGCCCCTCACGGCTATCTCAGATCTATGGCCATAATCTAAAGGGGTCCTCGGGTCCACTTGCCAAGTGACCTCGAGACCGCTGATGACTTGGCAGGTCCATCAGCCCTGTGACGCCCTGAGGTGCACTCATTGGTCCATTGACCGAGCCACCGCCCCAGGTAGGTCACGCACTAGCAACGCATGAACTCAGGGCCTAAAGTCTCAAAATCAACTTTTATATCTCATATATCATTTCCACAAAATGATTTGATTTCTTATAAAACAATAAAACACCAAAACAGCCCATAATCTCAAGTTTTAAAACCTGCTCGCCCATGGTCAGCTCGCCCGATATGGCTTGCCCATGGAAGCAGCTCGCAGTGGCGGAGAACATGTGTTCGCCCGCCCTCTTTGCTTTTAAAATCTGAAGCAAAACTGGCTTGCCCTCTGTGGCTCGCCCAGAAATCAACTCGATAAGACGGTGAATTAGTATTCGCCCGCCACTTAGCTTTTCAAAACAGAAATCTCGTTGATATCAGTTCGCCCGCCTTCAGTTTAAAACAAGGGCCGCCCGCCCAACATCTTAAAAAAAAAGGGTTCGCCCGACTACGGCTTTACCCGGATTTCTCTTTAAAACAAGGGCACTCGCCCAGTTCTCATAAAAGAGAGCTCGTCATTTGGCTTAACTTATAGCTTTCTATTAAGAAAGTTCGCCCGCCCTTTATAAATAAAAATGAGTTTAAAACGTATAAAAGGGATTGGTTCGCCCGCCAATACCAATTCACCCAACATAAATCACAAAGGGCTTTCCCAACATAAAACATACAAAGCGCTCGCCCGCCCTGTATCATTTCACCCAACAAAACAGCAAAAGGCGGCTATCAGCTCGCCCGCGATCAAACAATTATCAATTAACTTCTTAAAATCATGCATGTCAGAAAACAAAACATTTAACTTAATGTTTTCATAAAATTTACTCCACAGGACATGCATCACTTCACACACACTTCCCTTACCTTGTTCAACGAAGTCTTGCTTCGCCCGGCACTCTGTTCGCCCATAGCTATTCCCAATTATCGGCTGCAAATTATATATAAATTTCATTAATATTTTCTTTATATATCACTTGGCGAGAATAAATCAAATAACTACTCGCCCAATCAGATTCCCAATTAGTTCGCCCGCCATTACTCACGAAGCCTTCATTGGCTAACTGTGGAAGTTCACCCACAATCCTTCTCACCCAATGCCTTCGCATTAGAGCTCGCCCGTCATTCACTTCACTAGAATTGGGCGTTCTCGCCCACAAAATTACCTTGGCGAGTACTTAATATCTATTCGCATCATTGGCGATTACTATTTTCAACTTGGGCGATCACTGTAGTCGCCCTTGTCGTCACCTATTCCATAATTTTTCCTTGTTTTCCAATTTTCCAAGGATCTAACTAAAACAAAGACTGTATCTATGTTTATTACTGCATAAATCATAGAAATCTATCAGTGAACATCAAGAACACCTCAGAAAATATGAAACTCACCTCAACCAACCGCACTTCCAAAACACGTTGTTTTTCTGTCTCATGTTGGCCTCTATTTGCTTATTCCTTCAGCTCACCAGGCTAAGAAAGAAAGGTTTTATAAGCATGTTTACTGGTTTAGCCAACTGAAGAGTGAAACTCAGTAGATCAAACATGGCAGAGAAATGGAAGAAACAGAGAAATGCCTCTCGTGAAGAAACTGAAATTGGCTAACTCGTTTTTCATCAATTGTCTCTGCTTATATAAACATTCTCAGCCAATCAATAGCCACCGCCTGGCCCTTATCCTGTTTCCTTCATCATTGTTCACGTCCTTCATGCCTTTAATGCATGAAGAAAACTGAAGCACAAAGTGGCGTGGAAGTCTCCCTTTCACACGGCTTTTTCTTCTACTGCAGCCTTTGTTTACTTCCTCAACCAATCAGGTAAATTCCTTACTGACTTCAACCTCTTCACCATTAATTGTCTTCAACCGTATCACTTGCAAGTCAATTTTGGCTGTTAGGTTGAATTCTGTTTTCATTTTCCCATCTATCTGAACGACCACTTTACTCGCCAAATGCATTGGCGTTTCCAAGTCCTCGCCACAAGCGGCCGTCACTTATCCACGAAGTTGGCGAACTAAACTACTCGCCAAACAAATAAGGAAAACAATCGACTCGCCACACTAAATCAGTTCGCCAGCCATGGGGCTACTCCTTGTCCTCTGTGTGGCGATCACAAGTTCTCGCCCTTTTCGGGCCATCACCTGGCATGGCTCAACTCGCCAACCATGCCCTGATTCATCTCACAAGTTGGCGAACACGCCTGTGCGACCACACTCTCGTCCAACTCGCCATCAGCATTGATGATCACACATACTCTACTCGCCAATCGGCGAGCCGTTTCTTTATGGTACGCGCCCGCCGAAGGAGCTTTCATCTTTTTGGAAATTAACATTCATTATTTATTTAATTTCCATTATCAATTTTATGAATTTAGACTCTACAGTAGTGTAAAAATCGGATCTTACACTGATGCTCTTAGTCGAATTTCTCTCGTTCTCCATTCTATGACTACTCATGTCACTGGCTTTGAGCGTCTTCGGGATGAATTCTTACCATGTCCTGATTTCAACCTTATTTATAAAGACCTATTAGAAACCCCTAGTCGAGAACATGTTGGTTTTCTCATTCGAGATGGCTATCTTTTTCAAGGTACTAAACTGTGTATTCCACGAACTTCTCTTCGAGACTTTTTAGTGTGGGAATTACATGCAGGGGGGCTAGCTGGACATTTTGGTAGGGATAAAACCATTACTTTGGTAGAGGATCGTTTTTACTGGCCTTCTTTGAAGAAGGATGTTGCCCGAATAGTTTCCCAGTGTCGCACCTGTCAATTAGGAAAGGCAAAGAAGCAAAACACTGGATTGTACACTCCACTCCCTGTCCCACATACTCCTTGGTGTGACCTTAGTATGGATTTTGTCCTAGGGTTACCAAAGACTGTTAGCAAACATGATTCCATCTTTGTGGTGGTTGATCGATTTTCTAAGATGGCCCATTTTATCCCATGTTCTAGGACCACAGATGTGTCACATGTTGTTAAGATGTTCTTTAAAGAGATTGTGAGATTACATGGCTTACCTTCAACCATAGTGTCTGATCGGGATGTCAAGTTTGTTAGTTATTTTTGGAAGACACTTTGGAAATTGTTTGGCACCACACTGAAGTTCTCTTCTGCTTTTCACCCACAGACCGATGGTCAAACAGAGGTCGTTAACCGTAGTTTAGGTGATTTACTTCGCTGTCTAGTTGGGGAAAAACCTGATACTTGGGATATCATCTTACCCATTGCTGAATTTGCTTATAACAACTCTGTCAATCGTTCCACGAGTAAAAGCCCTTTTGAGATTGTTTATGGTCTTTCCCCAAAACAACCTATTGACCTCATTCCTTTGCCCATAGATTATCGCCCTTCTGACTCCGCCCAAGCCTTTGCTGACCATATCCACAATTTACATGCTGAGATTAGGCGAAAAATTGCTTTAAGTAATGAAAATTATAAACTTTCTGCTGATGCACATCGTAGGCATAAGGAATTCCATGTTGGTGATTATGTCATGGCTCGCATTACTCTTGAGCGTTACCCAAAGAATTCTGTAAAAAAACTTCATGCCCGCTCTATGGGCCCTTTTGCCATTACTCATCGGATTGGATCCAATGCATATGTGCTTGATTTGCCTCCTAATTTATCTATCAATCCAATATTTAATGTGGCAGATTTATTTGCTTATAGAGGCACCTTCGAGCCTCCAGTTTTGCCTTCCTCTATGTCTACAGGTCCATCTTCCGTTGTTGCACCAAGTCTTCCTACAGCCTCTTTTGGCCCTACCGATATAATTGTTGATGTTTTGGATGACGAACATGTGACTTCTTCCACTGGAGGAGTTCATCGGTTCTTAGTACGTTGGAAGGATCGTCCATCCACTGATGATACTTGGATCACCGAAGATGAGTTTCGCCAACTTGATCCTGACCTGTTGGAGTCCTATTTGCAGCATAACTCGACGGAGCTGAGTTCTTTTCACCCCGGGGAAAATGATGCAGCGCATAAATCAAGGAGATTAAAAACTTATTTTAGGCGAAAATATAAACCTTGATTGATTGGGTTTAATGCTGGGAATAATTTGATTTTGAGAATAAGTTAGTATTTAATGTCTTTATTATAGTTTCCTATTTTACCAATGTAATAAGCCTATAAATTGGCTATTGTCTTTCAATAAAGGACAGACTATTCTGATTTTGATATTGATAAAACTTCTTTCTCTTAATCCTCTTCTCATCCTTTCTCTCTCATTTTCTTCAATCTACCCATCCTAACTTTCTTCTCCTACTTGTTTTCATCTCTTCATCTCGTATTCTACATCAATATGTCATATGCACGCACGCACACACACCTTCTATTACCAACTTGTTTGGCTAGTATTGACTATATATGCTGTACAATATTTATGTTCTGGGAGTTCCATGAATATCATGAATCAGTCCAAGAATGGTTAACAAGATTGCTTTGTAATAGCTTAATAAGTCCAGTTCAAAAGCGTTGATTAATTAATCATCCGTTTAACTACTGTTTCAAGATTGAACTTCTCTACTTCAACTTACTCGGCAACCAATCAAATGGTCAACAATCAGAACAGAACAAATCAAATCAACACTTGCTATAATGAAGGATGACATTGCTGTGCTCTTTCTAAATCAGATATGACTAAAGGCTCATAACTAGTGAACATGTATGGAATGCTATGCTTCATTGCCCTTCACTGGACAAGACTAAAGTTGTCTCTTGGTCTCAATAAACATGATATATTGATGTATAGCAGTTTCAAAGGTTTCTCAAATGTGCTAATTTCAACCACAATAATAATCGCAATTGCTGTAATGACTAATGATCCAATAAAACTACTAAACTTTCTCAATGTCCAAAATATCTTAAACAGAAAGTATTCTTTATCTTATAAATTTTCAACTTTAATCTCATTTTTTCTAAAATCAAGTTCAAATGTTAAGCCAAATTTATACCAGAATGAAATTAGTCTCCACGACACAACCTCAAATAAATAGGAAAAAAAAGAACAATAGTATTAATTTCTAAACATACTTGAAGCTGCAAGAACAATGTCTTCCACAAGAATTAGCCCACCAAGCCCCAACCACTCCAGCAGAAAAGCACTCAGCAACTAGAAAATATGAAACCGACCTCACCCCAAAAGGCAGTGCAATTGAAATCTGGAATCAATCTTAGCCCTAGCTTTGATTCGCAGTGTTGCTGGAAAGCAATTTCAAATGTGGAAAATGATTTGGGGGCTTTCAGCGATGATCAGCAGTGGTGCAGCAGGAAGAGCAAAGCATGGGGGTTTGGTCAAAAAGGAAGATAAATAAGCTCATGGCCTTTAACACGACGTAGTGCCACATGTTTTCCCATTCTTCACCTTTTATGCATTCTCAAAGAAGTGTGCAAGCTCCTGGCCTTGCCACAATTGCCCTTTTCTCACCCGCTGAACACCCAAATTTTTCATCAGGAAACGTGTTATACAGGAAAAAAAAAGAGATCTTTTAAGCATATCAAGCAGTACCACTCAACACTATCATAAATAGTGACTCAACTATTATGGGAATATAAACAACATTCAGCCTATGATTTTTGGAAGACCCTTTTATAGGGGAAAAAGACAACAACCAAAATTACACCATATAGAGAACAAATCATAGCAAACAAAGATCACTTCACCTTTTCCAAGATCTTCTATATCAAATACATTGTAAAGATTTTGCAATTCAACATCCCATGTTGCAAAGGGTTGAATTTGCTGCATTGCAAGTGTTTATCTATAGTGAGCAACACAATGAATACTTTAGAAGGGAGAGTAAAGCAGTCAAGAGTAAAAAGTGCAGTGAAAATTACAGTGAAGTGGGATAAATGATGCATCAAGAGTTGATGCTGGGGCACTGATGGTTCTTCAAAGTGCCATGTCAAGAGAGTCTATTCCCATTTCTAATCCACAACAAGAAACCACTTATTGAACTGGATTGAACTGAACATAAGGAGGGTTATTTGCCATTTCTAATGACATCCCTACTATTGAAAAATCAGTCGTACTCGCACAAGAGGGAAACACCTGTTGAGAACAAATAATTCTAGCATTGGCAACTAAAAAAATTAACAAGTAATTAAAAAAGAAAAATCATTACATACAATATATCTGATTTATTTTCTAGATTTTGCCTACCTCTTTGGCAAAGGATTGTCAATGATGAATGCAAGCCTTGGATTTACAGTAGCTAGTTTCATGGATAGGAACTGTAGATTATGAGCACAGAGGACACAATTAAGATAGAGGATGGACATAAATAATATATTAAGAAAGGGGAATGTAATTTTGATAGTCACATTTTAGCATTCTCAATTTTATTAGGCCATGTCACTTTCTAGTTTTATGTAAAAATTGGTTACCTATGTGAGAAGTTGAAAAGCTGAAGTATGTGGATACTGAAAAATATTTTTCAAGTAACCTATAATCGTAAGTAACAGATCGTCACGTAAAACTAAGAAGTGACGTGATCTAATAAAATGAAGAGTGTTGACTTTCACTTTTATTGAGTCACGTCACTTCTTAATTTTACATGAAAACTGATTATCCACAATTATAAGTCACTTGAAAAGTACTTTTAGTATCCAAATACTTTAGCCTTTTACTTTTCACATGGATAACCCATTTTCACGTAAAACTAGAAAATGATGTGACCCAATAAGAGTGAAAGTGTTAAAAGCAACTGTCAAAAGTGACTGTCTTTAGCATTTCCCTTAATAAAATGATAATTTTATAAGTTTTTTACCTCCACTTGTAGATACTTCATTCTTTCACTGATTTTTCCCTCCTGACCTACATAATGACAACATGAATCAAACAAATTAAGCATTATTCTCTAATGCAAGAGACATGGTGATAAATTAGAACACACTTTGATCACAACCAAAAAAAATACCCAAGAATGAAAAACATACAAATTCAAACAAATCAATCATCACATTTGAATGTTTTGAATTTGGTAAGAGTTCAGATCCCAACCAATCCTAAATAGGACAAGGACCTTCTTTCTGGTAAGTTCTGTATTCAGACCCTCAGCGTTATATGCTGGGGCATCTCCTCTAGTAAGTTAGTTCATTTACCAAGTCATGCGACAATAAGATAGATGCTTAATTTCTGGTAAATAGAACTAGTGATGTAGTTTTCATCCACATAACTATAGGTCAAATTATTGCTCCCTCATGGGAGAGGAAATGTATCATTTCCACATAAATCAAAATTTAAACAACTATTACTATAAGTCAGAGAATTAAAAGGGTACAAGTGAAACTTACTGGTTTACCTTTCTTCAGCAAAGCAATAAGAGTACCGAATGGTGGTTTTTCTCGAAACTAAGAAGCATATACTCATTTTATGTAAATATTTAACCATGAAACTATCATAATACTTCGAATGAAAGTAGAAAGAAATACAATAACAGTAATGAAACCTTTTGTGCCATATATTGGGTCTAAAACCCAAACATAATCTGCAGATTTCTCATTACATCTCCAGCCTTTTTCCTGTCCATAACTACAATTATAATTCTGATGATTCTCAGCAACATAAAGTGAAAAAAAAAAAAACTTTATGACTCCAAACAGAATCTAAGATTGAAACGATAATACAAGACCTAAACGATAACAATGAGCAGACCTCGACGATCGTTTAGGAGAGAAGAAACGCAGGCCTTGACGTTGGTCGTTTGGGAAAGAAGAAGCACTCTAAAAGGTGCTGATATTTGGGGAATTTGTAAGAGAAGAGTGAAGGAGATGCTGATATTTGAGAGAGAAGTCTGAAAGACAAGTCTAATGGAGATCGTGGATTTGAGAGAGAGACAAAATATTAAATATACTACAGAATTCTCTTTTTACACCACACCAAAAAAAAACTAAATCTACCCTAATATATTTTCGATTTTAACCCCAAAAAATTTAATCCCAAATCAACTTTCCTATCGCCAAAAATGCTGAAAACGCACATAAATCTTTCAACCTCTCTTTCATCTTCATCTTTATCATTAGTTTTTCGACCTCTTTTTCATCTCTATCTTCATCGTCGTGGGTCAATCTCTTTTTCATCTCTTTTCATTTCAAATAAGGGTTTTTTTGGCTCAAAGAGGGGTTTGAGGTTGGTGGTGACCCATCGATTGCTGTAGCCTCGCAGCCATGGCTGCGGCGGTCTTGTGCAAGGGGCCATGTGCAAGACCCACTCTTGTTTCGGGCTCCTTGCTCAAGAGTGGATCTTGCGAATGGCTCCTTAGGCGAGACCGTGCGCCGTCATGGCCACGATGTGATAATGGTTAGTGGGTCAATAGAAACCGATGGGTCGCCAAAAGAGAGAGAAAAACATGAGGTAGATTTATGGAATTTTCTTGTCATTTTATAATAGAGTTTTTTTTTTGTCTTCTACAAAGTTAAAGCACGAAAAAATAAAAAAAATTTATATATATATATATATGATGTATTGATAATATATAATTTTTATATATTATCAATGTATCAAAGGTTGACACTTTATCAATAAATTTTTATGGGTAAATTAAAAAAAATTTATTTATATTTGCATATAAAGACCTACTGATGAGGTGTTAACTTCTGATGTATTGACAATGTATAAAAATTATACACTATCAGTACATCATATATAAATTCAAAAAAAAATACAGTAAATTTAAAATTTCTCTTGAGAGAATAAAGTGAAACTTAGCTACTTTTAAAATGGAAAACACGCCAAAATGATTTTTAAAAAATAACAATGTTCTTCTTAACAAAAGCCGTGAAAATTTGAATGTGAAATTCCTTTTTTTAATTTGCTATAATAGATAATATAGCGGCACTTTATTGAAAATTGTGTTAAATTTTTAAATGAAAACATCACTAATTTCCAAACTTAGCGGTGTTTGTGCCAAAATTGCCAGCAAGATTAAAAAATGAAAATGAAAATGAAAATATTTTTTTATGAAATGCCGTTAAGTAATTGTCTCTAAATATTGAAATTCTTGTATTTTAGGAATGAGCTAACCAGAAATGAAAGAACTAGAAATGATTAAAATAAAATCGACTCTCCATACTAAAATAAACTTCAGATGAATTTGAAGCCTGGACAAGATGCACATTTAGCATAATCATTTATAGAATATGAATCAATAAAACTATGGATTCTCGCTAAATTATTTCACTCTAATTGAGATTGAAAGAAATTTACTTTCCCATTTACAAACACTAAATAAATCTTTCACTCAAGCTCTATGAATTGCATTTAGAGAAGATACAGTGAAACAACAAACTACTAGTTTTGAATCTTCTGAAGGAATTGTTCCATATTAAGTACATAAGTTAAATCTTTCAAGAAAATTATATAAAACTCTAATTAAAAATAAAAGAAAAGTATATAAAGGTTCTCTCCCTTACATTCCTTTCCTTTTTTTCGCTGTAATTAGCTAGAAATAACCATTAACGGTTGTTTTTTCTTTGAGTGCAACCTTGATAATTTCTAATTTTTTTTCTTTGTGAAAAATGTTTGATTAATTGTCCAAAAAGAGAAAATTAATGACTAAAAAGTGACGAAGGTACCTTGATTTATATATGGAGCCAAAATACGTATTATGATAGCACTTGACTTTAATCTGCAAGAAAATATACATAAAAGCTTAAAGGAAAGCTGTCTTAAAATGAAGTTATCATAAGCTATGTACTTTTAAATAAACTTAAACTATATATGTGTGTGTGTCAGAAATAAACAATTGTATTACTTACTAGGAATCTTGTGCTATGTTGTTCAGAAACTTCCTTTTGATATTCTTAAGTATGGAAACAATGTGCTTCATATCTATCCTATCATCGGGTGATTCAGCTGAACAATCCAAAGCCAATTCCATAATGGATGATACACAATTTGCTTTAATAACAAAATGTTCATCATCTTCATGCACTAAATCAGGATCCACTACATTTATTATTCCATTGGATAGTGATCTTTCCATCCAACACTTCATACTCATTTTTTCGACAAAAATTTCATTTGTGGGCTTCTTTCTTGTGAAAATTTCCATTAATAGAATACCATAACTATAGACATCGCTTTTTACAGAAATAATTCCTGCTGATCCATATTCTGTATTTTAAATATAATTAAATAATTAAAATAGTGTTATGATATGAGGGAAAAATTAATCATAAGTAAAATGCTAATGCCTATGCTTGTTGAAATAGAAAATAAAGAAATAAGTGAAAACATCACCTGGTGCCATATAGCCAAAAGTGGCAAGTGTCATTGTTTGTTTGAGGGAATCTTCTTCTCCCAAAAATTTAGAAAGTCCAAAATCTCCCACATGTGCAACCATGTCCTTATCTAGTAAGATATTACTTGGTTTTAAGTCACAATGAATTATAGATTTTGGATGTCCCAAATGAAGGTATTCTAAAGCCAATGCAACATCTGTTATTATGTTGATTCTTTGTAGGATATCCAGGAAATAATCGCAAGAATATAACCATTTTTCAAGGCTTCCATTAGGCATGAACTCAAGAACTAAAGCTTTGAAGTCAATAGTAGAACAACAAGTAATGACCTTGACAAGATTGTAATGAAGGATATTGCTCATCACTTCACATTCAACATCAAAACTCCTAAATGATTCATCTGTTTGCAAATTGAAAACTTTTATTGCAACATGTGTTCCATCTGAAAGTAATCCCTTGTAAACAGAGCCAAAACTTCCTGAACCAACCAAGTTGTTTTCATTAAATCCATTAGTCCCTTCAAATAGTTGATGATACGTAATCTGTCTCCACTTTTTTCCTAAAATAAAATCTTCTCCAATTGCCAAATTTGTACTCTTGTGTTGCCCTTTTCCATACACAATTATGAAGGCTACAACTATGATAATTAAAGCAAATGTTGGCAAAACATATCTCAAAGCATGCAGAAGAGGCTTATTAGATTGATGATTGCAAGGCCAAACCTGTAGTCTTGGTGGACCACAGAGCGCATGATTTTTCATGAATGATTTAGCCGTGAAGTTTACAAAAGGCCCTCCACTTGGGATTTCTCCTTCTAATCTATTGAAAGAAACATCAAAACTATTGAGATTGGAAAGTTTTTCCAAAGATTTGGGAATGACACCAGAAAAATTGTTGTTAGATAAATCCAAACTTGTCAAACTAATCAAGTCACCCATCGTTTTAGGAATAAGACCTTGCAATCTATTACTAGAAAGATCCAAAACTTGTAGATCATTAAGACTTGCAATTGCGAGTGGAATATCATTGGATAATAAATTTCTCGACAAATTCAAATGTATAAGTACCTTCAAATTTCCAATATCAAGTGGAAGTGAACCACAAAGATAATTTGATGACAAGTCTACTTTTAAGATATCTTTAAGACTCCAAAAACTTAAAGGTATTTTCAAATCCAATTTGTTGGAAGACAAGTTTAGATCTCTAAGAGAAATCAAATCAGACAAACAAGTTGGTAAAGGTCCATCCAGCTCATTAGCACCTAACGATAATTGGTACAATGCCTTTAAACCACAAATATCATGTGGAATGGAACCTTGTAACTTATTTCCATAAAGATCCAAACATTGGAGATTTTTTAGCCTTCCTATTGTTGCTGGAATGGATCCACTTAATTCATTGGAGGAAAGATATATAGCTATAGCGTTGTTTAAGCTACCAATTTGCGAGGGAATGTTACCTTTAATATTGCAACCACTAAGAGCTAAATACTGAAGTGAAGTTGAGAGATTTGAGATGGACATTGGGAGAATGCTGTTCAATGGGTTGGCTGATAGCTCTAAACGTCTTAGATGTCGACAAAGTGCCAAGGAAGAGAAAAAGCTCCACTCACCATTTGAAGTTTCAATGGTCAAATTGTTAGACCAAAGGCGTAGCTCCTCAAGGAACCTTAGATTGCCAAATTTATTTGGAATAAGGCCAGAGAATAAATTTTTATCCAAATTGAGATATATAAGCTTAGAAGCATTAAAGATCGAGTCAGGAATATTTCCACTCAATTTATTCCCCCATAGGTGAAGTCCTTCAAGACTTGAAGCAGAGCCGATGTACGGTAATTTACCTGAAATAGAAAAGAAAAAAAAAAGCATTTAAGTTTGCATCATTCCATTGGCCAACAAAGGGTCGCATCATTCTATAAGAGACAAATTGGTTTGTGTTGAAGTTGAGGATGGATTTTAGGGTGGATGGCGGCAAAGTTTCTCTAAGGATTCATTTCTTGGCTTTTGTTCGAGGATTCGAGTGCTATTTATAGGCCGATGAGGGCATTAGGATGACATGGATGGGGTGATTCAGACTCGTCTAATCGCAGCCCAATAAGATTGGTTCGAGCTTGCCAACCTGTGATATAAGTTGGCAAGACGGCTGAGGTTAAGTTTCCCGCCAAAAGCTCCCTAATGTGTGTTGAATATCGAGGTAATGATAAGATAGGCCTAGTCAGTGTATTAGGTGCCGGCTCAAACATCTCACAACGTATTTGGGTCAGTGTATCAGGCGCTGACCCTAGAACCTTTGTCCGAGGTTAACATAGAATTACGATAGCTAAGACCACGTCACCTTCTGATAGGTCTTCTCAAGTCAGACCGGGGTGAAAGATTGAATTACCCTTGATGACAAATTACCCATCATCAGTTTGTTTTGTTATATTACACATACTAAGAGGGGAGGTGAGGAGAAGCGTGAAGCCTTTAAACCATTATAAATCTGAACCAACTTCAATTTTTTCTGGTTAGATGGACCTAAAAAATATAACTATTAAATTGTTTATTTTAGTTTGAATTTTTTTGATTTTAGATATTTTCATGTTTGGATTCGAATTATTTTGAGGTCAAAATATTTCAGTTTTTTTTTATATTTTAGATATTTTCATGTTTGAATTTGAATTATTTTGAATAAAAAATGTTTCTTTAATTCATTTTATCAATCCTTGTTTTCAGTTTTTATTTTTCAGGCACATTGAATTCATCTTATTAATCCTTGTATTTATTTTGTTTATAATTTTAAGTAATATATGCAAATTAATCTTTTAAAAATAAAAAATCTCTATTTTAAAAATCAACCATCCAAAGTGTAGGAATCCAGTTAGAATTAATTCGTTTTTGATGACTATTTGAAAATATTAAAATACAGCTCATTAATCGATTTTTTTTTCTCGGAATTGAGTTGAATTAAACCTTTATAAACAAGCAAGGAAGCTGAAATCCACGGACTTAAGACCGAAATCCCTAATAAAGACATCAAGGTGGTTGGATCCAATTCTGAAATTGGCTCAAATATCCAATGCTCGAATATCCTATATAGATTTCTCAACCCTTTTAGCAATACTTTTTTCGTTTGACATTTTATTAAATTTTTGATTGTTTGTTTTATAATCCTAAAGTAGACTATATTTTTTGCGTGAACTAAAGTAAACTATTTTAAATACTAAAGCAAAAAATTGTTTGTGATGAAATTACCAGTTAGACTATTTTCGTAGAGACTAATTTGTTTCAAAGAAGAAATGTTGAAGATGGAAGGTGGAATCAGCCCATTTAGATGCATAGATTGTGCCCCTAATATCTCTAATGAAATAAGATTTCCAATCTCCCATGGAATTTCACCTGCAAGAGAGAAACAACCTTGTATCATTCTCTTTACTTTCTCAACGTTGCAATAATATTGAGTTATTAACTTTCAATCAAAATTAATTGCACGAAAAAATCGTAATTTCTTCAATGTTTAAAATATGAAAAAATAATTGCTTTTTTAAATACCAAAATTTTGATTAAAAAAAAGGAAACAGTAGAAGATAACCAAAATGTGAAAAAGGCTATTTTTTTTGTCATTCTGTTCAAAATTTTGTTAAAAATAAATAAATATATTAACAAGAATAAATAATCAACCGTAGAAGTTTTACCTTCTATATCAGTATAACCAAGATATATCTCCTTGAGTTTGGTTAAATTTCCGATACTTCTAGGAATGAGTCCACCAAACTGATTATAAGATAATGATAAATTTTGAAGGTTGCTACAGTCACCAATATTTGAGGGAATATGGCCAGAAAATTCATTGTAAGATATAATAAGCACCTCAAGTTTGAGAAGATGGGAACACATATTTTCTGAAAGGTTGCCAGACAAACTGTTGTTGGTGAGATTAATTTCTTTCAAAGAAGAAATGTTAAA
The DNA here is from genome assembly GCA_032173925.1 of Heritiera fomes. Taxonomy (NCBI): domain Eukaryota; kingdom Viridiplantae; phylum Streptophyta; class Magnoliopsida; order Malvales; family Malvaceae; genus Heritiera; species Heritiera fomes. The sequence goes on from JAPDPM010000012.1 coordinate 31,191,782, forward strand.
GATGGAAGCCGGGATTGGGCCAACAAGCCTTATAGATGAAGCACCAAGAATTTCCAGGCTCTGAAGATTTCCAATTTCTTGAGGGATCTCACCTGTAAACATAAGGAAAAACAAGATTTTTGCTCGACATTATGATACATAATGAAATTATTTGAATAATTTTTTTATGAGATTTATGGATAAAATTAGTCAATTAAAATAGCAATAAGAATAAATAATCAACCGTAGAAGTTTTACCTTCTATATCAGTATAACCAAGATATATCTCCTTGAGTTTGGTTAAATTTCCAATACTTCTTGGAATGAGTCCACCAAACTGATTATAAGATAATGATAAATTTTGAAGGTTGCTACAGTCACCAATATTTGAGGGAATATGGCCAGAAAATTCATTGTGAGATATATGAAGCACCTCAAGTTTGAGAAGTTGGGAACACATATTTTCTGGAAGGTTGCCAGACAAACTGTTGTTATAGAGATAAATTTCTTTCAAAGAAGATATGTTAAAGATGGAAGCTGGGATTGGGTCAACAAGCCTCGTATTTGAGGCATCAAATACTTCCAAACTCTGAAGATTTCCAATTTCTTGAGGGATTTCACCTGTAAACATAAAAAAAAAAAAAAAATAGCTTTTTGCTCGACAATACGATTCATAATGAAATTATTCAATTCGCTTCAAATTTTTAGATTTATAGATTAAATTATCTTTTATATATATATATATATATATATATATATATATATATATTTATATGCCAAAACATTTTACTACAAGTAAAACATCTTATGTAGATAATCTAAATACTTGACACGTGTAATATATTCAAATAAAAAAATAATTATATCTTTTCAAATTTCAAAAAGACATGATTCTCTCTTTATAAATATGTTAAGGATACAAAAAAAATCAATTATCTTTTTAAATTTGGGGCATCAAATACTTCCAAACTCTGAAGATTTCCAATTTCTTGAGGGATCTCACCTGTAAACATAAGGAAAAACAAGATTTTTGCTCGACATTATGATACATAATGAAATTATTTGAATAATTTTTTTATGAGATTTATGGATAAAATTAGTCAATTAAAATAGCAATAAGAATAAATAATCAACCGTAGAAGTTTTACCTTCTATATCAGTATAACCAAGATATATCTCCTTGAGTTTGGTTAAATTTCCGATACTTCTAGGAATGAGTCCACCAAACTGATTATAAGATAATGATAAATTTTGAAGGTTGCTACAGTCACCAATATTTGAGGGAATATGGCCAGAAAATTCATTGTAGGATATTTGAAGCACCTCAAGTTTGAGAAGATGGGAACACATATTTTCTGGAAGGTTGCCAGACAAACTGTTGTTATAGAGATAAATTTCTTTCAAAGAAGAAATGTTAAAGATGGAAGCTGGGATTGGGTCAACAAGCCTCATATTTGAGGCATCAAATACTTCCAAACTCTGAAGATTTCCAATTTCTTGAGGGATTTCACCTGTAAACATAAAAAAAAAAAAAAAATTAGCTTTTTGCTCGACAATACGATTCATAATGAAATTATTTGCTCAAATTTTTAGATTTATAGATTAGATTATTTAATTAAATTCTCATTCCAACTTTATCTTATTAGCATAAAATTTTATATTGGTCCAGCAACCTTGTTTCTGGACAACTCTATCTTATTTTTGTGAGTTTGAAACTAAAATCAGAACTTTTTATACACGACACGAGTAAGATGAAGGCAAAATCATACCCATTAAATAAGGACAAAGGTCACATTTAATGCCTAAAGTATTTTATTATCTTACTTTTGTAGTTTTGTTATTGCTATTTTTATTGGCTGTTATTGTTAGCTCAGTCAGAAAAAGTTGCCACCTGATGATGGTATAATTATAGGATTTATATATGATACACTGATAGTGTGTAGTTTGATACACTGTTAATATATCAGAGATTGATACCTCATCAATAGACCCTTATGAGCAAATTAAAAAAATTTATTTATATTTACTTTTAAGGGCTTGGCATATTTTTTAATTTATCAATTAATGAGGTGTCAATCTCTGATGCATTGACAATGTATAGAAACTATACACTGTCAGTGCATCATATACAAACTCATAATGATATAAAGTAAGAACTTCAAAAAGTTGTTTTTTTCTCTATTGAGTCTAATATTTTGGGTGTAATTTAAATAGTCCTAAATGAGATTAAAATAAAATTAAATGCTTATTTTAGAATCTAATATTTGCCAAATTATTTATCTTAGGATTTGGTTTTTATTTCCTTCAGGGATTTTAGCTTTTTTGTTTTTTTCAGTTAGGATAAATTGATGAAAGAAAAACTAATATTCCAACAATTTTTAAATGAATAAAATAAAAAAATATTGCATTTCAATTTGAAAGAAATAAAAATTGACTTTTTTTATAAAATATTGGTAACTTTTGTTTATTAAAAAAAGGTAACGTTAGATCCTAAAGAAAGTGTAAAAATTAATAACGATGCAAGAAATTTTTATCACAAATTTGACTTTCAGTTAGATAAGAAAAAAGAAATGAAAAAGAAAATTAAAAGCAAATCTATTAATGAGTTTAGCAAAAATATGATATCTATTTAAAAAAATAGACCGACTCTTGAATCCAATATTCAAAGTCAAAGCCTGACCTGCTTGACTGAATTTATATAATATATATTTTTAAATTCATATGTACTATAATTTAAATTATTATATAGAAGATAAATATATAATGTTATAACACAAATATTAAAAAAATATGCTAAATATTAAATAAAAAAGTATTAAAGTTTAAACTTTAATAAAACAATTAACAAAAATACTTATGACCAAATAAAAAAAGATTATTATCCTATCCACTGCCAGTGGAATTTTTTAACTCACAAGCAAGATTAAGATGATGACATGTGTTTTTTAAAAATTTTAAGAAAATAAAAAAATAAACAAAATGGGACATGTGTCATCATCCTAATCCTGCTTGTGGAGTTAAAAAACTCCACAGGCAATGGATAGGATAATCCATAAAAAAAATCATGTTTCTATTCTTCTAGAAAAAAAATTATTGGAGCAAGCTTGAGCTTAGCTTTTATTAATATGGTCAGATTTGGATAGACACTAATATTAAAAAAAGCCCTCAAACCATTCAACCTTTTTTTTTTTAAATAAGCTCCTATATTACTATTGTATTCATATAAATTCTTATATTTTGAATTGTAATTAAATAAATCCTTATTTCAAGTAAAAAATTACATACGAATAAAAGTTGATACAAACCAACTTAATTAATCGAAATTATGTTAATTCGGTTTAGTTAAGTCACTTTTGGATTTAAGTTAATTTTTATAAGTCGATTTATTCAATTAAGACAATATCTAAAATTACATATAAAATCGATTGAATAAATTGACTTTTTTTAGATATATAATATAAATAATTAATTATTATATAATATATTCTATTTACCTGATCATTTTTATGTAAGAAGTTAGGTTTTAAACTCAACTGAAAAATCGATTACTCAACCCTATAAAAGATTTATTTATGTTAAGGGCTCAATTAATTACAAATTAAAGGTTACTGATTTATGTGAGTACAAATTAAAGTTAAGGGCTTATTTGAGTTCAAATTAAAGATTAAAGACTCACCTAGATACAATAAAAGTATAAGGCTTATTTAAATAAAGTAATAAAGTTTAAGGGTTTTTTTATTATTTTAACCTTTGGATTATGCTGATCTTAAACAATCATATGATTCATTAATATATTGTCTAGATTTGGCCCAAATTCAGTTTGACTCAGCTTAGCCAATGATTAGCTTTAAATATAACCTATGTTGTTATAAATTTACTTGTGCGCAAGAGATGCCTTTAGGTTTATAAAGTTGCTTATCCCATTTGTAATATTTCCGTTGAATCCCACCATAATTGAAAGAATCATATTAGGCTTTACTTGATTATTAAAGCAAGAAGTTTAGTTTACGAATTTCTTATGGGAAGCATCAGATTTGCAGAAAAAGATGGCTAAGGTGAATGGACCAAGGTGTGCCAGCCAAAGAAATATCGTGGCCTTGGGAGACAGAGTTTGCAAATAAAGAAAAATATACCCCATAGCAAGATTCTTTATGGAGGAAAATGGCTATCGAGAAATATGGAGAGGATTCTCAGAGTTGGTTGCCATCTGATAAGAAAGTGAAGAAAATGTCGATCGTTTGGCGTGTTATGGTGTGTTTAGCAAAAGAACAACGGGTATGCAGGTTCATTGGGGATAAAAGCTGTAGATGGATGGATGGATTGTTGGTTGTTCTGGCTGGATCGATGGTGCGGTGAGAATTCTTTCAGAGCGATGTAATATTCTGTGAATAATGAATTTTATCATTTGGGCTTCTGATAAAATGGCTAAGGTAATAAAATTATTTGGAAGATCATTATTTGAATGGGAGTGTGACATGCCTTTGGAGATGATCAGGAAATTGGACTTTATTTAGTTGGTTCCTGATAAAGGTGATAAAATTATTTGGGACCATGATGTTCATTGGAAGTTTTCTGTCAAGAAGATCCCTTGGTTAATTTCTTTTCCAATTCTGATAGTGGTTTTTGAATTTTACAAATTTTGAGCATTTAAAATACCTCCAAAGGTGCAAAGGTTTTTATGGTTAGTGGTGCTTGATAGATTACCAACTAAAGCATTAGACAAGCAGGGGAGTACAATTACCACAATTGCAGAGTTTTTGTCCACGATGCAACAGAGAAGTGGAAACTTCTGATCACATGTTATTTAAATGTTCGCGGATTAATTCATTTCGGTGCAGATTTCTTAACTGGTGGTAGATCAAATGGTGTTAACCACTTGGTGGTTATCTACAGTTTCTACGGCTTTGCGGTCCGTTTAGCTTGCAAGGAACGATTCGATATTTTATCAGAAAGTGCGGAAGATGGACAAGGTGGTGTTCTTCGTTAAACTAAGATCCTTGCAGTGGATTGAAGCTTTGGGCCAGGAACGTTCTTTGGTGTAGTGGACTAATCCATTAGAAGGTGTGCATTTTATGACCCGAAAACTTAAAAGAAAAAGTGCGGAATGGTCACCTCCTCCAAATGGTTGGGTGAAATTTAATGTTGACGGGGCAGCAACAGGGAATCCTGGGGGAGTTGTTCACTCATTAACGTTTTACTTCAGTAATAAAATGGCCCAATTTATCAAAAAAAAAAAGTAATATTCTTCAACAGTGATTAATTTTTTGTTTTGCCGATTTCTAGAATAATTAATTAAAAATTATAATTGTATTTTATATTAATATTTTAATACATGATTTAACTTTTGTATAGAATAAAATTTATGTTTTGAATGCTTGTTTTTATTTTACTTATTTTCTCTTTTTTAATTATATATGATTTACTTTTTACTATTTCTTTTATTTCTAAAAAGCATGTAAAAAAACCATTAACTATATAAATTCACTCTATATAAACCAAAAGAAAATAAAAAGTAAAGCTATTTTCAGTAACATTAATTAGCGAGTTATTTTCAGTAACATTAATTAGCGAGTCTTAGTTTAAAGTATATAAATTCACTAAATAGTTTTTAATTCTGATTAAAATAAAACTAAATGCTCATTTTAAGATTTAATATTTACCAAAAATTTTATCTAATTAGGATTCAGTTTTTGAAGACAAATTTACTTACATTTTCATGAATCAAAAGAAAATTGACATTTTCCACCAATTTTCAAATTAATAAAATAATATTGCATTCCAATTTGAAAGAGATAAAAATTGAATCTTAAAATAAAAGGTTTGGTAAAATTTTTATAAAAAAAAATGGTTCAAAAAAAATGGGTAATTTTGGATCTTAAAGAATGAGTATAAAATTAATAATAATGCAAGGAATTCCTATCTCAAATTTTACGCTTCAATCTGTTGGTAAAGAGAAAAAAATGAAAAAGGAAATAAAAATTCTAAATCCATCGGTCAAATAGGTTTAGACCAAAATATTCAATTCGTTAAATGGATTTGAGAAAAAATATAATGCCCGTTTAAAAAATAATTAGACCTTAACCCCAAAAATTATGGGTGAAAGTGACCTTACCATTTATTAATCTAGACGAATTTAGATAGAAAGTGAGGGCAGACCAGTACAACCAAATGAGTCATTAATACATTGTCTAAATTTGGCTCAAATCTGATCCTACCCTACCCCTGCCCTTGATTAGATCAAAATATAACACATGTTATTATAAATCTCAATGATTAGATTTAACACAATTAGGAATCTTTCCATTGAATCCCATTGCAATCGAAACAATCAAGTCTGATCTTAAGCTTTGCTTGCAAAAAAGTTAGTCCTGTACAAAAGTAAGTAATATTCTTGAATGATTAATTTTTTTTGTTAGGCCGAATTATTGAATAATTAATTAAAAATTTTAAAATTTTAGTTTATGTTAATATTTTAATTCATGATTTAACTTTTATATAGAATAATGATTTATATTTTGAGTGCTTATTTTTATTCTACTTATTATTTGCTATTTTTAAATTAAATATGATTTACTTTTTTACTATTTTCTTTTATTCTTAGCACCTTTTGATGAAATAAAGGCATGTAAGAACCAATCACTAAATAATTAAAAGGAGTCTTAATTACAGTATTGTTGGAGTTTTGATTAAAGTAAATCTAATTTCAGTGGCATAAATTAGGGAGTTTTAAATTGAACTACATAAATTCACTATATTAGATCAACAAAATGATAAATTAAATATTTTGCTTTGAAAATTTAAAGAACCAAAACAAAATTTACTTTGAGCAGAGAAAATGATTAAATTAAGACGAAAAAACTTACCTTCCAAATAATTGATCTCCATGTTCAGAAGTTTGAGCCTCGTTAAATTTCCAATAGTTTTTGGAATGTTGCCACTGAATCCATTTGAGCCCAATGTTAAATTTTGAAGACTTTTGCATTCGTCTATTCTTGATGGAATTTGACCAGAAAGCTCATTTGAATACAAATAAAGTGCCTCAAGATTGGGAAGATGGCGACATATATCTTCAGGTAAACTACCAGATAGATGATTAGATGTTAGAGAAATCATGTTTAGGGAGGAAATGTTATAAATTGTTGAAGGAATAGAGCCAGAAAGTTGGTTAACTGCAAGACGAAGTATCTTTAGATTTTGAAGATTACTTATCTCATGTGGAATGTGTCCATGAATGAGATTGTACCTCAAGTCCAAGATCTCCAAGTTGGACATGTTAGCAATTGATTGAGGGATTATACCTGTCAAATTGTTACTACGGAGACTCAAGTATAAAACTTTATCTAATCTCTCAAACCAGTTCGGAACTTCCCCACTAAGGAAATTAGAGCTTAATTCGATGAATTTCAAATGATTCAGTTGCCCCAACTCTCTTGGTAGATTCCCATGAAAATCGTTGGCACTCAAATCAAGAGAGCCTAGGAACGAGAGACTTCCTATATGTGGAGAGATAGTTCCTGTAAGACCCATGTTGGAAAGATTTAAAGCTTTAACTCTTCTGTGCTTGGCAGTGCAGGAGACACCAACCCAGTTGCAGACAGGAAAAGTCGCGGTCCAGTTGTTGGCTAAGATGTTTTGGGGATCAATGATTTGGTGTTTGAAATCAAGAAGAGCTTGTTGGTCAGTGGTGAGGTTCCTCATATTCATGGCGTAGCTAACCATGAAACAGTAAATGAACAACAAAACTGATGAAAGAAAAGGGAATTTTCTCATGTCCATGTCTGTGGGAAGGAATTGATGAAATTGCAAGATGATTAAAGAAGTCTGTCTGAATCATTGCTTTAAATAGGATGCGATTCGCAAACAAACTCGTCAACACGACTGAGACATGAGAGGGCAATCGTATTATAGTCTTGGTCTTCACAACAAACAAATTAGCAGCTTTTAATTTGGGCCCTCCAATTTCATTTTGATCTACTTTTACAAACGTCACTGAAATTTCTCTTTTTCTTTTTCTTCCTTTGACTTGTCTACACGAGAGAAGCAGTGCAAGGTAGTTGCAAAATATATAGTAATGGTGGTTGTATCAATCTTTTAAACTCTTTTAATTATGGGATAAAATTTTCTCTTAAAAAACCACAATAAGCAGTATCTATACCTTGAAAGATGTTTTATTATTAGGTGTGTGAACGAATTACAAAAGTTTGTCGCCCTACCACTTGAGTAAGCAACCCATTCTTTATCCATTGACAAATTATAAAGCTAGCGGGAAAGTCGGGTGAGTCTTGAACTTTTGCTATTCATAAGTGATTATAATATTGATTAATCAAATCATCAAAGCGATCGTGTTGCCATTTTCAGGATCAATCAAAGCAACCATTAACGTTATTTGGATTTTCTCACATTAATTTTTTAGTTAAATTACAAAATTAATCCATATATTTATACTAAAATAGAGACTTGATCTTTATAAATACATTGGCATTAAAATCAGCATCTTCATTTAAAATTTTTAAAATTATCTAAAAATATCATGTCTTGATAATTCGTCAGAACAACCACATCAATAACAATATTAACAATAAGAAAGAAAAACTGAATCTGTCAACACAATAGGACTAACAATTCCTAAAAACATATGAACGTGATTGATGAAAAAGATTGTATATGCTGAATGATTATGTTTGGAACCTATGAAAATTTTCATGATGGAGTTTGGTTCCAACAATTAGATTGTTGAAGAGCAAAATATTTGTTGAGACTATAAGTACCGTGTTTGATACATCCAGTTTTGTACAAACTAGAGACTAAAATAATTACAATAATATCAACAAATGGTTGGAAGAAATAGAAGTGGGCTTTTTGTCCAAGTATTTGGATATGGTTTGAATTTTGAAGTCATTATTATTGAGAGAGCTTTATTGTTTATCACTTTTAATTCGAACAAGAATAATCTCAAACCGTAGAATGGATAAAAATATCTATGATTACACCAATAAAGATAATTACAATGATATTTGGATATGAACTAAGTTTGGGTGTCACAGCCCGTGACCCTATTTTTTTCATCTTATTCTATACATCTCATTTGGTTGGGCTGTCTGCGATACTTTACTTTTCTCTTATATATAACCAATTTCATATAAAATAATATTATGAATTACATCCCCTATCTTACTTCATAAGGAAGCAGTACTGTGAATATGTCTAAATACAGAAAACAAATTATCGTACCTTTTATAATAAATCAAGCTGTCACATTATCCCCGAATGCACAGCCGAAATCTTTTAGATGTCAGACTCTCAGTCCTCGAAAATCTGAAATGTTAAAATTAAGGGGTGAACAAACCACGACTCAATAAGAGAATTATATGCATATTTGATATTCAGCTTCCTATATGCTGAAAATCTTTTTCATTTTTCTTATAGGGGCTCTAGGCTCGCATGTAGGAAAGATACTATAGTCGGCTAGGGATCCGGATGGAGTAAAGCAAGTATTTTGAAATACCTGTCTTGTCCCGGAACCTAGAAGCAACTGTAGAGAGTAATAAATTTCATTTCATTTGAAATTTAAATCCTTTTTCTTTTTATTCCATATCATTTTCATATTCTTTTCAAAATAATGCTTTTATGAAATAAAGCATTTAAATAAAGTAACTAATATTCATATATTCTTTTAAAAGAATATTAGTTAAATCATTATCATTTAAATCATATTGCATGTAAACAATAGATAGCATCAATATAATAAAATCATTTCATTTAAAATCATTATGTACTGTTATTCACAGTAAACCTTTTCTTTCTTTTCACTTCATTCAAATCGATATTTAAACAATTCAATAATCAATCGATGGAGACAATCAGCATTCAATAGAATCATGCACTTTCACTATCATTATTCCTGAAGGAACAATCACTGTCACTATCCCCGAAGGGACGATCACTATAACGAATGGCCATCGTCAACACTAACAGTTCGCACTAATCAGGTGCTCACTGCGTAAACCTGTGGGTTTTGACCATAATTCCCATAGTCATATACAATATAATAAACCTGCAGACTGATTAGGTCTCGCAGTCATATAACACTATGCATGATCATTAACGAACGATTGTCTCAAAACATTTTCATAATTCATTCATTTAACACTAGAAATCAATTTCAAATAGCGATTAACAGTAGAAATCATTTTCAATTAAATCATTTCATGTAATTCCTTTCATGTAATTCTTTTCATTCAATTTAATTCATATAAATCCTTTCTTGAGATTCATTTTATGTAAATCAATGCACATAAACCACTTCATGTAAATTAAGTCATATAATTCATCTCATGTAAATCATTTCATGAAATTCAATTCATGTAAAATAATCATGTAATTTACATATTATGATAATTTTCGATGATTTCATTATCACCGATATCGAAAACATGAATATTTTAAAAATGGAATACTATATATTCATGTTTTATGAAAATAATCAATTTCTTGGTTTTCGTGATTGAAAATCGTTTCTCATGAAATAAAATCATTTATTATGATTTTATGTAATTTTTTAAAAATTTTCGGCAACATAACGACTGTCGATTGACTAGCCTTCATGCACAAAAACGACAGTTTAAATATTGCAGCCAGCCAATATCCACAATTTTTCAGCCGATGAATCATCACAACATTTTCATAAAATAATTCATAATTAAAAACATGCAGATTGAATATCCTTACAGTGCTGCACATGCATCCCTTATCTATCTCGGGTTGGCGACTTCCACGTTATCGGTCGCGCCCGTACTCCATCTCTTTCGATTCCTCATCTCGGTCGCCGAGTATAATTTCTGAAAATTAAAATTCTAAATTTTAGAATTTTCATAATTAATTTATTAAATTTTTACTCGAAATCATTTTTCGGAATTCTTACCGAATTTCCGTAATTTTCGAGTTGCCGAATTCCCGAAATTCTCCTTTGTCCTCTTTTTCTTCCTTTCTCTCTTTTCTTTTTTTTTTCTTTCTTTTTCTTTTCTTTCTATTTCTTTTCTTTTTCTTTTCCTTTTTTCCTCTTCTTTTCCAGTCAGACTGGTTCAGACAGGTCTGCCTTCTTCCTCATCGGTTCCTCGTCGGCGGCCGGTTCTCCGGTGGTTCAGGCGCCCTTCAGCTGGCCGACTGCACGGCGAAGCTACCGGTGCCCTGCGTTTGCCCTGGATCAACGGCACGGCGACGGATCGAGTCGATTTTCCTTCGATTTCTTCCGCCTCTTTGCCGGCCCTCCTCCGCCGTTCACCGTGCCTCGAGTGGCATCCATCCTCTTCCTCTCCCTCCAGTGGTGCTTCGATGGCAGTGGCAGTGGCCAAATCGGCCGGCACCGCCACTTTCCATTTTTCCTTTTCTTCCTCGGTTCTGTCGGTTCTCGCTTCGGTCCTCCGTTCTTCTTCTCTTCTCCTTTTCCTCTACGCCGGCTTCCTCTCCTCGACTCGCTGGCGGCGTCGCTGCCTCTTCCTCCTCCCGGCGTCGCCGGCTTCTCCCTGGGTTTTTCCTCACCTCCTGGTTCGACAGAAACGGGATCCCATTTCCCGTTTCTGTTTCCAATTTCCTTTTTTATTTTATCCTCTTTTCTATTTTTATCTATATTATAATATATATTATATTTATATAATATATATATATATAGATATAATATAACAATATATATACACTTTATATTTATGTTATACATTTTAAATATAATAATATTAATTTATATATAGTATTGTACTATATATAATATATATAAAGAGATACATATATATATATATATTTATGTTATGTATTACAAAATGTATATCTAGTATATATATATATGTATATTTATATACTTAAAAATTTTAATAACCTTTACACATATTTATATATTGTATTTACAATATATAATTATACAACTTTTAATGTAAAATTTATATTTTACATTCTCATATATGTATACATATTTTTTATATACATAAAACATTATAATTGTATACATATGTATTGTTTAACTTTATGAATTAGTATATATATTCATATATACTAACGTATATAAATACATACTATATAGCATTTACATACATATGTATTTGTATAAAAACATGTGTAAATATATTTATATAATCTAATTATATAAATATATTTTTATACGCATTCTTATTTTATTTAGATTTTAACTTAACCAAATAATATTTGCTTCTCTTCGTTATTTTCCATACTTCATTCTTATTTCAAAATTTAATTGTCTTTCACTAAATTTCCAATTTTTATCACTTCCTTAATTTCAGGAATTTCAACGATATTCCTATTTCGTAAATAAATTTTATTTATTTACTTTAATTTATTTATTTCCTCTTATCTATTTTCTTTAATATTAATTTTCAAAAATATAAAATTTACGGTTATCACATTCTCCCCACCTTAAGAAATTCGGTCCTCCGAATTTAACTTAATTCATAAGGTGGCAGCATCCTGTATACTTATAGTTCTTGTCCTCTACATCATCTTTCAAATTATACTGCCAATATACTTTCAGCATCAAGATTCCTTTTATACCAGTATATATTGTCATTCATCATATACTTATACTCCCTTAAATTTCTTATCAATTGGGAGTTATCAATTTCCACTCCTTTTCATATCACATATGATTCAAATTGTTTATCATCTGTTTTCTCAATTAGTGCCAAGTCGATATAGTTTGGTAACTATCATTTAAACAAATAAATCAATTGTATGTAATTGTCCAGTAGCTTTCACATCTCATTCATCCGCTCTCTCAACATGTCCTCGAGCGTTTCCATACTATGCTCACATATTTACATCATGTGCGGAGCGGTGTTGTCTATAGATTTGGAATCTCAGAGCCTTTTGCTATTTCCCATAAACATATAGCTACTCAGAGATTCCCATTACATGTAATGCTCACTGGAACTTCACATACATTCCATCATTTCATAAACATATTTTGACTATGGTACTAAAGAATCTAAGAGTTTGATAATGGGGAAGTGATTTCATTAGACTCAGTAAATAATCACTTCCATATTATCATATCTTTTTTTTCTTCATTATTATCCTCACTACTCTTTTCATATTTATTTCATCAAATGCTACAACTCATTTGCAGACTTTACTATTTACCATCTTTTACCATAATTGAATCAGGAGGAAATCATTTTCTCTTCATATCGTCTTTTCCATGTAATCTCATCATCACATCTATACTCTATATCACTTAGGTTTTAGAATATACTTGAGATTATAGTCTTTTGATAATTTAGATTCCATAATGACATAATCAAATTATAATTCAATCATCTCATTGTTTAAATTCATCATGGAATCTATAGTTATCAATTTAATCACCTTATTATCCATATAAATCCACTATTTTCATCCTTTCGATGTGGTATATATATATATATATATATATATATATATATATATCCTTTTTCCATTTATATAACTGGCAGTAAAATGTAAATTATTTCTTTACTCCTTAGAGTATAGTTACTTTTCCTCCATCGAGTTTTGGCTCAATCTTACATCTAGCCATAATCATGTGAATCACTTTTAATTTTAAATTCGGAAACTACCTCATATTCGTGTTCCTTCTTCATCATGTACTTATCCTCTTATTTCATACTCATCCTTTCCTCAGTAGTAAAATATTCCACTATTTAACTCTTTTAACCTTTTACATATCATCTTTACATTTATTCATTTACTGACTTTAACCTTTTACATTATTAATCACATTTGTAGAGCAGCTAACCCATAACTCTCCTATAGACTGGTAATAGTATTTAGCTAGACCCAGTTCATTCTGTATCCCAATCATTATCTCTTCATCCTAGACAGATCCACATCGATCTGTCATTCGAGATCATATATCTTAGAAAAAGATACTGTCTAGCTAAATCTTCTATTTGCCATACTTAACATATAATTCACTGTCTTTAAGAGTCTGCGGGGTTATACCACTATGCTGCTCATTTTCAATTTGTGCCTTAGACCGTATGGTATATCCTTACTTTATCTTTATATGTTTCTCTTATTCATTAGTCTTATGTACCTCACAAGGTATTTCATTAATCTTGTAAACCTCAATATGAACTCGTAAAATTTCATCGAGTTCTAATCATTATCATCTTATGACCATCAGTCTTCAACTTTTCATCTAGTGATGCCTTGTACAGAGATTGGTCTTATAAGCTCCTTATACATCTCCGAATAAGTCAAATAAGACATCACTTTCATAGAAATGATTATTTGTTCTTCATAAGAACTTTATTTCATAATAGGAATTTAATCCACCATTTAATTCATCCTCAAATCATATCATCTATATTTCCATCCTTTACATCAATACATGTGAATTTCATTATCCACAAAATTTTCCAGAATTATTTTCCTTAGCTTTTCGGATTCTCTTTATATGTTTTCGATATAAGCTTAGAATTAGATTTCATATAATCAATCGAGTCAATGTTAGCTGTCTCCAATCCATATAACTCTGAAATTTTATCGGGAATCTCATCCGATGCTTCCTTTAATCACACCTCTCTTATCATTTTGGACATTTCATCTCTTTGTCCTATCATTTCACTATATAACCTCAAGGCAAGAAACATTTAACATTAATTTCATTAACACCTTTCACAGCTAACCGATTTATTATTACTTTAATTTACCTTTACAATCATTTTCATTTAATAATTCAGGTTAGCTGTTGTCTTCCTTTACTGTTCTTATGCATATTCTCCAATTTTATATCACTTCATACAGTATATCATTCTATAAAACATATTTCAAAATATTCTGGTTCTATAAATATCTGTTTGATACCTCAAAAACAGTACTGATACAGATTCTGGTTCTATAAATTCCCGAAATTCTCTTTTTTCCTCTTTTTATTCCTTTTTCTCTTTTCTTTTTCTTTCTTTCTTTTTCTTTTCTTTCTCTTTCTTTTCTTTTTCTTTTTCTTTTCCTTTTTTCCTCTTCTTTTCCGGTCGGACCGGTTCAGACCGGTCTGCCTCCTTCCTCGCAAGTTCCTCGCCGGCAGTCAGTTATCCGGCGGTTCAGGCGCCCTTCAACTGGCCGACGACACGGTGAAGCTACCGGTGCCCTTCGTTTGCCCTGGATCGGTGGCACGGTGACGGATCGAGTCGATTTTCCTTCGGTTTCTTCTGCCTCTTTGCCGGCCCTCCTCTGCCGTTCACGGCACCTCAGGTGGCCTCCATCCTCTTCCTCTCCCTCCGGCGGTGCTTCGATGGTAGTGGCAGTGGCAGTGGCCAAATCGGCCGGCACCGCCACTTTCCATTTTTCCTTTTCTTCCTCGGTTCCGCCGGTTCTCGCTTCGGTTCTCTGTTCTTCTTCTCTTTTCCTTTTCCTTTTCCGGCGTAGGCATCGACGTCGGCTTCCTCTCCTCGGCTCGTTGGCGGCGTCGTTGCCTCTTCCTCCTCCCGGCGTCGCCGGCTTCTCCCTGGGTTTTTCCTCACCTCCTGGTTTGACAGAAACGGGATCCCATTTCCCGTTTCTATTTCCAATTTCTTTTTTTATTTTATCCTCTTTTCTATTTTTATCTATATTATAATATATATTATATTTATATAATATATATAATATAATATAATATAATATAATATAATATAACAATATATATACTTTATATTTATGTTATACATTTTATATATAATAATATTAATTTATATATAGTATTGTACTATATATATAATATATATATATATATATATATATATATATAAAGAGATACATATATATATATATATATATATATTTATGTTATGTATTACAAAATGTATATCTAGTGTGTGTGTATATATATATATATATATATATATATATATATGTATATATATATATATAAATATATATACTTAAAAAATTTAATAACCTTTACACATATTTATATATTGTATTTACAATATATAATTATACAACTTTTAATGTAAAATTTATATTTTACATTCTCATATATGTATATATATTTTATATATACATAAAACATTATAATTGTATACATATGTATTATTTAACTTTATGAATTAGTATATATATTCATATATACTAACGTATATAAATACATACTATATAGTATTTACATACATATGTATTTGTATAAAAACATGTGTAAATATATTTATATAATCTAATTATATAAATATATTTTTATACGCATTCTTATTTTATTTGGATTTTAACTTAACCAAATAATATTTGCTTCTCTTCATTATTTTTCATACTTCATTCTTATTTCAAAATTTAAATGTCTTTCACTAAATTTCCAATTTTTATCACTTCCTTAATTTCAGGAATTTCAACGATATTCCCATCTCGTAAATAAATTTTATTTATTTACTTTAATTTATTTATTTCCTCTTATCTATTTTCTTTAATATTAATTTTTAAAAATAGAAAATTTGCTGTTATCACATTTGATGGTTCAAAGTCACAATCAATTAATATGAATTTCTCTCAAAAAGTGAAAGATGATCACTTGGACTTCACCTTAGATTCTTATGATGTCCAAGCTCTATGTTCAATCAATTTGATTATTTTTTTTGGTGTCAGTGAACAATATAATTTTTTTCGCTGTCAGTGAACAATATTTTTTTTTTCAGTGCATTTCAATCTCTAATAAGTAATGTAGAAATTGATTATTACTTGTTAAGATTTTTTTTAAGTAAAACAAAAAAAATTGTGGATTTTACTCAAAGAAAACAAAATTTTTATATTTATTTATGCAAAAACTCATCAATTTTTTCAAGGTTGTGTTAGATACCGCAATACGTGACCACCCTAAAAATTGTTTGGTTGGGTTTCCTTCTCCTGTGGAGCCCACTCAATAATTCATTAAGGGCTTTATAGTCCTTGCACATGGGTTATGTTTTTAAGGGTTTTTAACCCCTTCATGAAGTTGGTGGTAAGACACTTTTGGGAGAAAAAAGTGAGTAGCCAAAAAGAGAGAAAAAGAAAAAGAAAAAGGAAAGTTTGTGGAAGCTGAAAAGTTTGATAGAGTTGATCGAGGTCCAGTTGTTGTTCGATTGAGCTGAAATTTTTTCAACACGTTAATGACATTGAGTTCTTCATGTTGAACGGTGGAGATCGGGTTTCGAGCTTCCTATCTACAGTTTTGTAGAGAGTGTTGTTTTGTCATCTTTTTGGTGAGATCTCTCTTATTTTTCTTTTCTCTTGTAAGATTGTTAACCAAGAATTATTGTTCTTGAGATATTGTGCTCGTATACCTCTAGTTTTAGCTAGAGAGAACTTTGTATTCTCATTGTTGTTGATAGTGGAGACTGTTTTGGTGCCTTTAGAGCCGTGGTTTTTACTCCTCACCTTGAGGAGGTTTTCCACGTTAAATCGCTTGTGTCCTTGTGCTTGTGATTGTGGTTTTAGTGATTTATTTGTCTCTTGATATTATTTGGGATTGCTCTATTTGATAATTTCCTACTAGATTCACACAAGAGAGAGATAATTTGATTTTTCGCTGCATTACGTATCTGTCAGATAATTGTTTTACCGTGTTTTATCCCATCAAAAATAAAATAAAATTAAAACTCACTGACAAGGAGAATATACGAAGAGAAAGAAAACATTTGTGGTGGGAAAGTTCACACTATACTCTGTTGCATATTCGTTCATTGATATATATATAAATATTATGTATGGTACAATGTCTAGACTTAAAGTCTTTATCTAGCCAAGGTACGTATTGTCTATTTTATTTAACATAGTCTTGGTCTTCACAACAAACAAATTATCCGCTTTTGATTTGGGCCCTCTAATTTTGTTTTTCCAAGTAACGGCGATGTCGAACTTTAGATTTAATTTTATTTAAGGAAAAGTGATAATAGCTAGGCAAAATCTTTGTAGTTGTTTATAATACTTTTAAAAGCATCCTAAAGCAAATTTCTCTTTTCCTTGTTCTTCTTTTGACTTGTGCGGTTGTCCACACAACAGAAGCAGTGCAAACTTGGTGCAAAATAAATAGTAACGTAGAAGAAAAAGAGACTTTTACCGGGTCATTTGGGTTGGTTTCTTTGTTCTTACTTCTTTTTCACCTGTTTTTGTCTTTCTGTTGGAAGGAAACAGTAAGAAAAGAAAGACCTTTCTCTTCTTGCTTTCATTTCAGGGAAGACAGAAGATTCTTCGCCCTTGAGATGTTTCCATGCAAGCATTTGCACATTTTGATCGGTTCAACCCAAAAAGAAAAAAAGCAACTCTCATTCTGTCTTTTCCATAGACTTCGTCGCAATTATGAAATGAAAGTTTGGAAAAGTGATTCCCTGGGTCAATTCCCTTGACTTTGTCGCCAAGACCCAAGAGTAATGGTAGGGGTAGGGGTGAGGTGATGGGCTTCGTGGAGAAGCTTACTGGCCCAGTGCTTTATGGTAATTGTGAGATGAGCCCAATTTTGACAATATCTATCTATCTTTACCGTATATAAAAAGAATCCTTAAGAATTCTCCACTTGACACCTGCTTCATATTTTGGATTTTATGGTTATAAAACTACTAAACTTATCCCTTAAAATTTAAAAGGGTTTGAATTTTTTTTTGCATTAAATCTTTTATATTTTTATTTTTTCATTATTTTTTGAGAGATTTTATATTTTGAATTAAAATAATATAATTTAATATGAGTTTTGATAAACTTGACATTTTGGGTTTTTTTTAATATTTTTCAAATTGTCAAGTTGCCCCTTAAAGATTAAAATATTTTGAGAATATTTTTATCCTTTTCTTCAGGCCTTATTTATTTTATTTATTTTTATTTTCAGATTGTTTAAAATTAAAAATAATATAATTTAGAATGATTTTTAAGAAAAAAAATCAAACAAGAATTCAATAAGACGACTTTGTTTGGTTATTTTTCATGTTCTAAAAATTATCAAATTGTCTCTTAAGAATTAAGAGGTTTAGAGGATGTTTTTGCATTTTGCTTCATATCTCTTCTAACTTTTTTTAAAATTATTTTTATTTTTTCAAATATTTTAAATTTAAAATAATATATATTTAGATAATTTTTAAGAGACTTGGCACTTTAGTTTTTTATTTAATTTTTTTCAAGTTATCACTTAAACATTATCGAGGACATTTTTGTTCTTTGATTTGGACCATTTCTATTGTTTTTATTTTAAAATATTTTAAATAAAAGTAATAAATTTAGAATGATTTTTTAAGAAAAATATTCAAATGTATATATAGTCAATGAATTTGATTTTTAATTAATTTGAGGAAAAATATTATAATATATATACACTTAATAATAAAATTGAAAACTACACCTTTTTATTTAGAAAAACTATCCTTTCAAGATAATGTTTGCCTTTTATGGGTTGGATCAATAACTGATTTTTTTTTCCTGGGGTTTTGTGGAAACATGGGTTGAAAATTTGTTTGATAGATTTTTGTTTGGTAGAAATAAATAAGCCAAATTTTTGTTTTAATAAATTGAAATTACTCCATAAGGGTCCTTGAGTGTCACACTTATGTTGAGCACACTTTCACTATAAGTAAACAAGTCCAATAAAAAAAAGCTCATTTAATTTTATTCCATGTTTTACAAACATGATCACTTTATATATTTATATATATAATATTATATATATATATATATATATATATAGTGCTTTTTATGTTAACAGGTAAAACAGATAGATTTAATAATAAAATGATTATTTGAAAAATTGATGAAAAACTTTATTTTGGAATTTCTTATAATAAATGTTAAAATATTTTTAAGTTGAAGAATTAAAATGTAAGGAAATTCTCACAACTTATTCCAATAAAAAAATAATTTCAAATGGTCATAAAAATAAATTTCATTATTATTATTATCAAAATTAAGAAAATTTTTTAATTTGTTACATAAATGAAATATTAATAAAAATAACAATAGAAATATAATGTAATAATATTTTTTAAATAATTACAAGCTATATAATTCTAAAGGGAATTAATATAACTTCAAGATAATATAGATATTTTGTAAATCAATTTATTTTTTATCAAAAAAATTTAAACCCAAATACATGGTGCGGGAGGTTATTTACTTGTACAAATAAAAATTCGTAAATTTTCCCGCTCCAACATTGAGACACGTCTTTTTTTCATTTTGTCGCCCTTTTGCCCTTCAACTGTTCGTTCTCTTTTTATTTGTTTTTGTTTGAATGAAGAATATCACCAAAGCTACTTTCGGCATCCAATCTATCATGCAAATGTAGGGCTCAATTTTGAAGCGTAGGCAACATAGTTGCCTTTGGTGTCCAAATTCCAATCTATCCTGCAAATATGGGGCCTAGCTTTGAAACGAAGGCAAAAAGCCTAAAGAAAACCACTCGACGAAAAAACAAATGAAAAGCTAAAGTTAAAGCATTGAGCCGCATCATTTTTTTCATTTTGCCGCCTTCTGCCCTTCAGTTTGTTTGCCCTTTTTTCGTTTGTTTTTGTCTGAATGAGGACTTTCACCAGAGTTACTTTATGTGTCCAATCCATCTTGCAAATGTGAGGCCCAGCTTTGAAATGAAGGCAACAAAGTTGCTTTTGGTGACCAATCCATCCTCGAATTTGGGGCCCAACTTTGAAACGATGGCAAAAAGCCGAAAGAAACCATTCAGACAAAACAAAAAGAAAGTGAAATGAAATTTAAAGTTAGATGAAAATGATCATTAAAAACTAGTTTTTATATTTTTTGAAAATTTAAAGTTAGATGAAAACCACCCACCAAAGCCCCTGCCATTCTTTTTTTGTTTGAAGATAAAAAAGAAGTGATTGCGAACAACGAGATTTCATTTACAGTAGTGAAGGTCTCTATAATGTGTTTTAGTCTAAGACTTAAAAAGGCAATGGGAATTCATTCACCGATAAAGAATACTGCCAAGAACGTTACAATGACAATGACTTTTAACTACTATACTATAAATTACTGCACGTAGATTGATGGATTACGCTAAATTTCCACGAAATTGTAATGGGAATTCGTTGACCGATAAGAATAATGCAGCCAACAATAGAACAATGATCGATAACAACCCCTATAAGATCAAGACATAAAGTCGCAGATTGATTGAATATACAGATACACTACATTCCAATGAAATATATGTCATGCATGACGACCTATCAAACTTCGCTATTCCAAATGTTAAAGCAATTTATCCCATTAAGCAAATACAAATAT
This sequence comes from Heritiera fomes, assembly GCA_032173925.1. Classification (NCBI taxonomy): domain Eukaryota; kingdom Viridiplantae; phylum Streptophyta; class Magnoliopsida; order Malvales; family Malvaceae; genus Heritiera; species Heritiera fomes. The sequence continues at coordinate 31,212,971 of JAPDPM010000012.1, forward strand.
ATTTTTTTTATTTTTTTAATAATTGAAAGGACATATGTCATTATTTTAATATCGTTTGTGGAGTCAAAAAACTTTACTAACGGTGTATAGAATAATTTATATATATATGAATCTATTTATACATGTATAAAACTAATTTAGTTTTACATATATTTTTATTTTTTATATGATTTATATTTTTTAATCTTAAAGTTAAAATTTATATTCTATTCACTTAAACCAAACACGTCAAGTTTCAAGTTAATTGAATATATCTAATTATTTGTTTCATAATAATAAAATTTTTACAGTTAATATATATTAAAAAAAGTAATATTTTCTATTAAAACAATAAAAATATCGAATTAACTAAAAATTTTGTATATAATAAATACAAGTAGGTTATTAAATCCAACGATTTATTTATGAAAATATTAATCTCATATAAAATTATAAAAAATGTGTAAAACAATTATCATTTATGAAAATATTAATCTTACATAAAATTATAAATATTGTGTAAAACAATTTATTTTATACATGCGCAAGTGAACTTTTCATCTATAAATATTGTAGAAACAAAGAACCTTTCAAATTGCTATTAAAAGAGAAGGAAGAAAATAAAAGTTGCCACCACATTCACCCAACTATTAGGTAAAAAGATCACAATGACAAAAGTCAGAGAAGTTCATTCTATTTTACATATATATATATATATATATATATATATATATATAAATATATATATATATATATATATTTGTGTAAATCACATAAGAAAAAACACATCAAAACTTCAAATAGGGACACAAAATTCCAGAATCGACTCAAAATTTTGGAATTGGAGAAGCAGCACAGCATAAACTTTGTCTTACATAATCAAGGCAAACCAGAAAATTAATTAAAAAAAATCAGCTTCTCAAATTCTCAACAATCTCAGAGAGTGCTGAGTTCGTTCCGAAGGCTGATGAAATTACTCCCACTGCAATGACTAAAATACAAAGTGTAGCCTATAAAAATGAAAAAGCAATATTATGAGAAAAGGCTGAAAGAAAAGCATTTTGAATGATAAGTTTTAGATGCGGGCTCTAAAAGAACTATTCATCGATTCAGTTTCTTGTATATATAAAATCTTTAACTCGAAAATTATATTATAAAATAAAATTGGGTATTCTTGAAAATTTTTGATAAACATGAAGATATTCTTAAATTCAAAGATCGTTTTCTTTTTAAATATTTTTCTACAAAAAATAAAAAAATGTAAAAGTAACAAACTTTATATCATGTAACTTAATCCCCTCTTTCTTATACTTAGACCATAGGTTGGCCTATTTGTCAAATTCATTGATCTAGCTCAATCTAAGTTAAGCTTTTGGATAGAATTTTTCAAACCAAAGTTCAAAATTATTTTTTATTGATAAAATTCTATTTTATTTAAATTTAATTCTTAAATTATTAGAATAAAGATATAAAATATTTTTTAATTTTGTAGTAAATTTTTAATAACAAGAACCTAAACTTGGACAAGCTTAGCTCTGTTTGGTAGGGCAAAAAAAAATATAAAGATAGAAAAATGAAACGCAAAAAAAATGAAAAGATGAAAAATATTTTTTTTCATTGGTGTACTTGGTAGGAAGATACAAAAGTAAGTAAATAGAAAATGTTGTTTTTCCTTTCCTTACTTAGTAAAGTTAAAAATGAAAAGAAAAAAAATTATATTTTATTTTTATACCATTAATTAATTATAATAACAAAATAAAATATAAAAATAATTTTATAAATATATATACTTGATTCATATCAATCTCATTTTCTTTGCACTAATTTTTTCCATCGCAATAACTTCGGGGCATTGAAAAAGCTCGAGCTTTGTGTCTAGAACCAAATGTTTATTTGCTGAGGACCTAGCCATTTTTACAAAGCTTAAGGCCAGTTTATAGAGTTATTGGGCCAGACCAGGTAGTATAAAATTGTTTTTTAATTATTATTTAAATTTTAATATATTATAGCTAAGGAGTTTGAACTGAACATATTCAACTTTTGTTAATTCTTCTAATTGAGTTAAATGTTGTTAATTCTAAGGGAGATTGACTTGCTATTCATTATATAAACTAGATGTGACCCTGGCTTCGCTCATGAACTTTTTTAAATATTTATAATTTATTTAATTAAATAATAAAAGGAATTTAAAATTAAATAATATTACAAAATAATTGTAATAAAAATATATTTTAATATAAATATAATATTATTTTATTAATTGTAAAAATAAAATATGTTAAAAGTATAATTTACATAATATAAACACAACTGTAAATATAAATATGCACCAAGTTAAAGATTTACGCTTCGTTTGGAAATTCTATAATTTAGATGTAACTTATTTAATAATTAAGATAATTTAAAGTTTTAGTTTTTTTTTTATTTCAGTAATATTATGATATGTTTTCCGACTTCAAAAAAAATAATTTCAATATCTTAAAAATTAGACATAAAAAAATTCATTACATTTGTCAACCCATTTTATAAAATCAATACATACATACATACTCAATATATACATACATACATACATATATATATATATATATATATATATATATAAAACTTAACTAATAAAAAAATTAAGGCTGAATGCTCAAATAAAGATTTAACGTTTTCGGAAATATTCAATTCAGGATCTAAACTTTTATTTTGCTCAATTCAAGATAAAACGTTTTCGATTTTGCTCCAATAAGTATCTTTTAACGCTCGTGAGTTACACGCGCCGTTAAAATAATAACAGCGTTTATAAAAGACACGTGACAGCGTGTGATTAGGCCACGTGGCAGAAGTGGACACGTGGCAGCATAAGAGTGGGACACGTGGCAGTGACATATAATTAATTTTCTTTTAATAGGTAAAATACATGAACACGTGGCAACGTATTAGTCTGATACGTGGCAATGTTGACACGTGGCAGCGTATGAGTGGGACACGTGGCAGTGACTTATAATCATTAGTGGGACACGTGCCAAAGTTTAGATCCTGAATTGAATATTTCCGAAAACGTTAGATTTTTATTTGAGCATTCAGCCAAATTTTTTGGTTATAAATATTAATAAAAAATTTAAAATTTAAATATTATTTATAATATTATAATTAATAGTTAATTTTGTTAGTTGATTTTTTAACAAAAAATAACTTTTAAAAATTTATATTACATTTTCAAAAACAAATATTTTGTTAAAAAATAAATTTTTATAAAAAATATTTCTGTACTTTTTTCACTTTGTTTTTCTTTTGGCTGAATGCTCAAATAAGGATCTAACGTTTTCGGAAATATTCAATTCAGGATCTAAACTTTTATTTTGCTCAATTCAGGATAAAACGTTTTCGATTTTGCTCAAATAAGGATTTTTTAATGCGCGTGAGTTACACGTGCCGTTAAAATAATAACGCGTTTATAAAAGACACGTGGCAGCGTGTGATTGGGTCACGCGGTAGAAGTGGACACGTGGCAGCATAAGAGTGAGACACGTAGCAGTGACATATAATTAATTTTCTTTTAATAGGTAAAATACATGGACACGTGGCAGCGTATTAGTCTGACACGTGGCAAGGTTGACACGTAGAAGCGTGTGAGTGGGACACGTGGCAAAGTTTAGATCTTAAATTAAACATTTCCGAAAACATTAGATCTTTATTTGAGCATTCAGCAAAATTTTTTTGTTATAAATATTAATAAAAAATTAAAAATTTAAATATTATTTATAATATTATAATTAATAGTTAATTTTGTTAGTTGATTTTTTAACAAAAAATAACTCTTAAAAATTTATATTACATTTTCAAAAAAAATATTTTGTTAAAAAATAAATTTTTATAAAAAATATTTCTGTACCTTTTTCACTTTGTTTTTCTTTTCACTCCTTTTTGTTTTTATTTCTTTTATATGATTTAAATTTAAAATAATTTTTTATTATAAATTAAATATATTTATTTTTAGAAAATTGAGTTTTTCTAGGAAATACGTTTATTTTTTAATTACATTAATTTTTCTAAAAAGACAATTCTTACATATTTTTCTTTATTTTTATAGTTTCTTTATCTTCTTTCTTTTTTTGTCAATTAGAAGAAAATATAGAAAACAAAAAAAGAAGAAAAATACAAATTAAATTTAGTAATTTAAAATTTATTCTTTAAAAAATATATAATTTCTAATAATTTTATGGCTAATAGTTTTTTTTCCTTTTTTTATGGTAAAAACAAAAAAAATTAAGAAAGAAAAAAAATAATTATACTAGTTAAAAAAAATTTTATAATAATTTTTATGTTTGATAATTTATTTTCTAAAACAAAATTTAAAAATTTTAATTATTTCAAAAAAAAATTTTAAAATTTATTCAAGAAAATATTATTTTATCAAAATATATAGTTTTTCTTGAATAAAAAAAAGAAAGAAAAAAAATAAAAAATACGTGGACACGTGGCAGCGTATTAGTGTGACATATGGCAGGAGTGGACACGTGGCAACGTGTGAGTGAGACACGTGGCAGAAGAAAAATACAAATTAAATTTAGTAATTTAAAATTTTATTCTTTAAAAAATATATAATTTCTAATAATTTTATGGCTAATAGTTTTTTTCTTTTTTTTTATGGTAAAAATGAAAAAAAATAATAATTATACTATTTAAAAAAAATTTATAATAATTTTTATGTTTGAGAATGTATTTTCTAAAACAACATTTAAAATTTTTAATTATTTCAAAAAATAATTTTAAAAAATTTATTCAAGAAAATATTATTTTATCAAAATATATAGTTTTTCTTGAATAAAAAAAAGAAAGAAAAAAAAGTAAAAAAATTTTTTGCGTGGACACGTGACAACCTATGAGTGGGACACGTGGCAGTGATTTTATAATTATTTTCTTTTAATTGATAAAAATACGTGGACACGTGGCTGCTTGTGAGTGTGACATGTGGCAGCGTGTGAGTGCGACACGTGGCAATAATTATCCTTTCATCATCACCCACTCTTTTTAACGGCGCGTGTAACTCACACGCGTTAAAAAGTCCTTATTTGAGCAAAATCGAAAACCTTTTATCTTGAATTGAGCAAAATAAAAGTTTAGATCATGAATTGAACCGAAAACGTTAGATCCTTATTTGAGCATTCAGCCAATTAAGTTTTACCAAAAAAACTCTACAAATCTATACATAAAATTTCTCACTCAAACCCCTAACACTAAATTGCAATTTTTGAAGTACTTATTCATCTCACACTTTTCACCTATTTTAAAAATAAATAATTCAAATTTCAAAGTAAAATACATGCTTGATAGGATTCATTTTGTTTTTCATAAAAATATAATTTCTATTAAAATTGTTTAAAAATAAAAGCCAAAAAACAAAAAGAACAAATACATGAAAATTCATGCAAAAAATTTAAAATTATTTTTATTCCTACAAAAAGATCCAAAATATTTTGATCCAATAAATTAGTTTTTACTGTCCAAAATAATTGAAATATGATTATTTATGCTCGAAAGAATCAAGTGTTGTCATTACATTTATTTGCATACAACCGTCATTTAATGTTAGATTCTATTAAATGATACCCCTCACTCTTACATAAAAAAATTGCAAAACTAAGGAGCATGAAAATTAATGGAAGTTATCTTTTATGGATGCAATCTAATTATTAATTGGTTTTGAATTGTATTTAATCCAATATTTTTCATTAAAAAAAAACAACTCCACAAAAAATACAGGTTTTTTGGCATGAAGTTTGGGCATGTCTTTTTCCAAATGTCCCGATTTCTTTTTCTCTTCTTATTAATTACGTTGACGTGAAGTGGTGGTTGTTATTGGCTTAACAAAAAGAAAACCTCTGCAGAGAATTGTTTTGGGCTTTGAAACATATCAAAATGCAACAAAGATGGGGTTTAACAGGCTTAAGTTCAAATAAAAGTTCACTTAAAAACTCCCAAGTGGTGAGATCCACTTAAAAAGAAAGTTCAAGTGTCATTTTTAGACATCCTTGAACTCCTCTCATAATAGAGTTAGTTATACAATAAACCAATATTTGTTCAGTTGAGTAAAAAAAATTCAGTGTTTCTTAAGTAAGATTTTAAACTTGAGTCCTCTAAATGGAAAAAATAGTTTTGAGAGAGTTTCTCCTATATCGGTCCGATCGTAATTCAACTTCAAATTAATCAGAACCTAAAGTGATATTTGAATATCAAGAGGTTTGACAAAAAAAAATTGGGCGAAGCAGCAAATAATTAAAAGGATAGGTGTTTATTGTATATTATATGAGAATTCTTTTTATAATAGGTTATAGATTATTTGAATTAGATATAAATTTATTAAAACTAAAGTACTTTGAATTTTAAAATTTTGCTATTTTTCATATTAAAATATAATTAACATTTTTGAATTTTTTTTCTTCACTTAATAGGAAGATTATTTTTTGTTTGGATTTGATGCTTTTGTTTATCGATAGCTTGATAATTATTTTTTATAATTTAATTGGTATTTGAAATACGAATGCAATGTTTTTCTAACAATATATTTTATGAGGAGCTACAATTATATTAAATATTGTATTTATTGAATTTATAATCATATAAAAACCCCTTAGTGCAAGTAATTAAATTAGTGTTGATATATAATGTGCTCATGTATAGTTTTTATATATTGTTAATGTATTAAAGGTTGATACCTTATCACTATGCAAACTAAAAAAATGTCAAATCATTAAAAATAAATACAAATAATTTTTTTTAAATTTTCTTATAAGTCAACGTCTTTTGTATTGACAGTACCTCATATATAAATCTATTAAATTAATAAATAACTATATTAAATAACTAAATTAAGTTTGCATAAACATTCAGGAATATTGGCTATATATTTTTATATAGTTATAAATAATTATTTAGATAATTTTGTTTCCACTTATATGAAATTCTGCCTCCATCCTTTTACTATCAAAGTGAAGTTATAATTATTTAAATATATAAAATAAAAAATATATTTCAGGCATAATTTAAAAATGAAAAATGTATATATAAAAAGAAATAAATTTAAACTATATTTAAAAAAATTAATTTATATTTTATTGTTAGATTTTAAGTTTTTAAATTTCATTTAAAAAATAAAAATTGTATATGATTCTTTCTCGGTATATTTTTCTTTCTTTCCATTAATTTTTATGCTTTGAACTGTTTGCTATGAACTGCATTGGATACTTGCCAATTGCCATGATAATCATCAATATGCATCTGATTGGAATCTCTTTGGACAAGTAGAAATTTTGAGAGTTGGCTTGAATTTTAGTTTTGAAATCAAATAGAGAATTGCATTTGAATGTTCTTTTATGTTTTTAAACAGGAGAAATTAGTGATTTTGAAAGTTGGGTTTGTGATTGTTTTGTTCCTGAAATTAGATGGAGAACTTTATTGCAATGGTGCTTCAAATGAAACTATGTAATTTGAACTTTGCAATTATGAAAAAAAAAGTTATTGGTGAAAATCTCTTTCTCCCTCTCTCTCTCTATATACATATAATATGTTGGTATTGTTCTTAGTTCTTGCATTGGACAAATTAAGCTTCTCTACTGTGTTACATTAAGCATTTCAATCACATTGCACCAACCCCATTCCTTAAAAATATTTAATTTTCTTTCCAACGTCGATTTGCTCATTTGTTCCAAAGCTTGAAGAGCTGCAAGGAAAATTCGCTTTAATGGGTTGAAGCCAAGTTTCTTCATTTCTTCCACAGTCCTTTTGAACTTCTCATGGCTTGTAGCAAAGACCCTTGGGTAGTCAACAAGTTTACTCAAAATATTTGATTCAAGTCCGCCTCTAAGCCAGCTGAAGCACTACTTTCCATGTCTTTGCATGCTTGAAAAGAATCTGACACAGCTTCCTTCCCCATTAAAGCGTCATTATCACTGTTTGGAGGAAGCTCTAGCTCGTGGTTGACATCATCTTGAAAATTCTGGGAATCATCTACACTGGAGACTGACCATGAATGAATTTTGTTTACAACAGATTCCTTCTTGTTAGCACCACATCCACAGTTGAATAAGCACACCGAATCTGAACCGACTTCAATGACTGTGACTGAAAACAGTTTATTTCCGAAATCAACAAAAATTACCTCATTAATCTTCTCCAGGTGATTTGTCATAACAAACATCGCATCCTTGCTACAATCTTTAAAATTGAGCGTTTTTCCATCCACTGAGACGAATTCGCCGAAAACCTCTGCAACGTTTTTAAATGTATTGAAGCACCAGGCGTGCAGAGGAACCCCAAAGCAAGTAATCCATGTTGCTCTTTGTTTGAAGTCACAGTTTGAAGTCCAAGGTTCAACATCGGTGAACCATTCCTTAAGCCATTTCCATCCATCACGTTGCATTGTATCCCTTGTGCCTTCTTCATCGAATTCTATTAAAAATTGTTTACCTGAAATCTTTTTAACATGAACATCGGAAACAGCACATTTTCCTGTAGAGTGATGGTTTCGTAGAAGCATCTTGCTGTTCCATCAGCACATTTTTCAAGCTTGTGCATAGCCTCCACATCCACCTCTGCTTTGCTTGAAGCCATTCTATCCTGAAACTGATTTCTCCTCTCCAGGTTTTGATCTTCAGAAGAGCATTCGTCTGGAGAAGATTTCCGACCTTCCATCATCAGAGCCTTTCTATATGACAATCTAGAGTAGCTTGATTCACCAACCTCACCTAACTTGCTCATAGGAATCCCAGTAACCTTTTACCGAGAGATCAAATCATTCTCATTGTCCTTGAAATTACTTCTTGTAGCAGCTTTTTGTTTTGCAATCGGATTCACCTTCTTTCAATATGTAGATCGAGCATTAAATTTTGCTAGATTAACTTCTATTCTGTGATCCAGAAGCCAAGCAGCATTTAACCTTCCGACTGCTCTTTTGGCTTCAAAAAGAGATGAGAAGCGAACAAAGCCGAATTTTCTTCTTCTATCATTTCTCTTTCTGGGAATGAAAACATCTACGACCTTGCCATGGTTTTGGAAGATCCGCAGAAGCCACCGCCAGTGAACCTTTGGCGGGATGTTGCAAACATAAATAGAGAAAACGCCCATTATTACAGAGAACAGATGTTGTTGATGCTCTTTTCCCAAAAGCTTCATTTGATAGAACAAAACTTGAGGTTGTTGTTATTGAGAAGTAATTCAACCAATTTCTTCATATCCAAACGGCCAGAATGAATAAATCATATTGATTCGAAGACTGAAACTTTAACATTAAAGACAGTAAATTAATGGCAGAAGAGAGAGAAAAAAGGAAACACACCTTGGAAGTTGGAACGAAATCTAAATTGAACAATCCAACACAGTGGTTATCACTCCTTGCTTTATCATGTGAATCAGATTTCAGACTGTGAATGCTTTCGGTATGGGCCATTTTTCTTCAATACTGACCTGGGTTTTAAGTCCTATGAGCTTGAGCATATATTGCTTTGGCTTCCATGAAAGGGTTTATGGTTTGTGGTTCGACTAGATTGTACCCTTCGTGTTTGACAAATCTCCACTTTTCTCGGCTAGTACTCCTCTCGCTCTCAAAGCGTGCTACGGTGCTATTTACTACTGTTTACTCACACTCAAGTCTCATCTCTTATTTTTCTTTTTCTTTTTTGGGTTAATTTATTGGATGGAAGTTGACTACTTGGTTTAAAATTGAAAATTAAAATTAAAGTATAAATTTGGTTTAAAATTGCTCATGCATCGGGTCTGGTGGATTTCAAAATGGTTAGCTAAACTTCAACTCAATATATCCCCATTAGGTTGTTTATTTGAATTTTTATTAAAATATTTTAAAATAATTATGCTAAATATTTTAATACTTTTGCCTAAAATAATAACAAGCTCTTAAACTTTATTATTATATTTAAATAAGCTTTTATATTTTTATTGTATTTAGATAGTTTTATTGAATTTTTATTGAACTAAAATAAGTCTTTAAATTTTAATTTATATTCAAATAAGCTATTAACTTTTAAATGTATCTAAATGAGCTTTTAATCGTTTTCTGTTTTTTGTTTTTTGTTTCTTGTTTTTGAAAATTTTGTTTTTATTTTATTTTCAAATTCTGAAAATAGAAAACATATTTGGTTAACATTGTTACATATTGAAAACAAATATTTAATCTAATACATATATAATAATTCAATTCACAAAATAAAATTTGAAAAATTAAATTAAAAAATAATATATTTATTAAACAATAATATGTACATAATATTAAATAATGTTATTTTATACTATTTAATACTAATATTAAATATTTTCATTTAATAATATAAGAATTTAATAGAATTTTAAATAATTATAATTAAATATAATATTAAATAAAATAATTCAAGTAAAAATATTAAATAATTTTTTAATATTACCTTTTTATTAGATAATAATTCAGATTAGTAAAATTCTAAATTTATATATTAAATAATAATATGAAATAATAATTATAAATTATATTAATAATATTATTTAATTTAATTGTAATAATATTAAATTATTAAATAAAATATTTAACTAATTAATTTATAATAAATTATATCTTTATTAAAATATATTATATTTAATATAAATAATATTATTTAGTGTTAAGTATTTACTTATTTAATAATATTAAATTATTTAATAGTAGTAGTGATATATTTTAAATTTAATCGAAAGTATATAACATTAAATAATAATATTGTTTAGTAAAATAATAATTAATTATATTAGATAATAGTACTTAGCAATAACATTAAATATTAGCATATCAAAATTATAATAAATGATATTATTTAAAATATTTAATATATTAAACAACATATTATATAAATTTAAATTAAATAATATTATAATATTATAGTTCAATATAATTTATATTTAATTGTTTTTTATGTTTTCAACTTTTCTATATTAAAATAATTATATATTAATTTTAAAATATTTATTTTTTGAATTAACTAATATTTTATATTAAAATTTTATATTAATTTATTTTAAAAATTAATTAATTTTATTTTATATTTTTATTATGAAAAATATTAATATTATATTAATATATAAAATCTATTCAGTTACTTATGAACAGTACCAGAAATAAAAACATGTTTCAGAAAATAATGAAAATAAAAAATTATTGTTTCCAATAATTTTGAAAATTTTTATTTTCGTTTTCGTTTTCTAAAAATAGAAACATGTTGCAAAACATATTTTCTGTTATTGTTTCCAAAAAAACTAAAAACAAAAACAAAAAGTAGAAAACAAAAAAGATGCCAAACGACCTCTAATTTTTTCTATTGAGTTTAAAACCCAACTTCTCAAAAAATATCGGTTAGATATAATATATTATTTAATTATTTATATTATATATTTTAAAAAATTGATTAATTTAATTGATTTAATTCGTAATTTTAGACAATGAATTAATCGAATAAATTGACTGTAAAAATTAATTGAAATCCAAAGCAACTTAATCAAATCAAATTAACCAAATTTCGATTGGTCGATTGGAATAAATTTTTATTCTTCTATAATCTTTTATTTGAAATAAAGATTTATTCGAGTACAAATTAAAATATAGGCTTATTTGAGTAGAATAATAATATAGAGGATTATTTTTAAAAAGGTGAAATAATTCAAAGGCTTTTATTATTATTATTTTATCCTTTTAAATATGTTTTATTTAAAAATAAATATAAACTAATTATTTAGTCATAAGAATATGTTTATGGGTCAATTTTGGATTCTGATTTGAAGATTTAGGTCCAAAATCCAACATGGATCAAACCTGACTAGTTGTTTGACCCGTGAATAGATGTGTTGGTTTGATTTAATTTTTTTTTGAAACGTTAAAACAAAATCATAAACAATTGATTTCAATTTGATGCAACAAATTAAAGAAAACACCCTTTAATTGTTTGTTCTTGATTAACCTTTTATGGATTAGTTTTTTTCCGTGCGCATTTAAATTTTGTATGATAAAATTATAAAAAATCCATAAAGTATTAATTTAGTGAATAGTATTTTTGTAGTTTTATTTAGTGCAATTAGCAACATAACTCTTTTTAAAATCATAATTTAATATCAGTATGCAAATTCAAAAAATATGTTAAGTGAAAAAAATTGAAACCGAGAAAGAAAAATGGTTGGAGTTTATTCAAAAATTCAAAATTAAAAGTTAAATTACAAATCATATATTTAATACATATAACATAATACTTTATATTTATGTAAAATAAATATAAATATTTTATGTACAGTAAAAAAGTACGTAGAAATATATAAGGCTTTTATCAGGAGTTTGTAAAGTGAAAATTTTAGTTTGCCACGAAGGTAAGCACTAATACTTACTTTGCCTTTGTAAATAGGTATCATGAAAAGCAAAAAAAAAAAAAAAACGAAAGAGTAGTGATTAATTTATGCTAATATAGCGGTAGCTTATTTAAAATTTGTCAATGTTAATTTAATAATAAAATCTGATTTGAATGGATTTGAGTTGTTTTAATTGATTTGAATATTAATATTGGAAAAATCATTTTTGGCTTGTTAGAACATTTTCAACCAAATTTTAATTTTTAAGGGTTTAGGTTTAGCCTTTAGGGTTTAAGAATTTATTTCAGATTAATTTGATTTGGTTTCAGTTGCACTTGAATTTGATTTGATTTCCAGAAAGAAAAATTAAAATAAAAATAATTTTTTATTTCATTTGAGTTTACTTTAAAGTCAAAATAAATTGCGCCTTGTTTACTTTATCCATTCTTTCGACAAGTAATTCAAATATCAAATCTAAACCTTCCAAAAAAACATATAGTTTTATTATTAGATATAATATATAAAATTTCAAGTATTTAAATACCAGTAAAAGATACAGTACTTTTATGATAAAACAATATACATCTTGGCCTACTAAATCTACTTTCATAAGAAACAAAAAGAAAAGAAAAGAAAGCAGTTGATTTATACATGCAAGTAGCCAAGAAGTCTGCAGTCTGGTTTCCTTTCCTGTACATTAAAACAGCATGAACAAAAGCAAGATTAGAGCAAATAGTTAGGCAGTCCTCGAGAAGCGTCTGCTTAGGAGCTTGAGAACTGACTAGCCTTGGCAACTAGAAGACCCATTCTCTAATAGCCCTCAGTTCAATTCTAGGTTCAGCTTAATAATAACCATCCAGGGGTTCCAATGTTAAAGTTTAATTTGACATTACTGTTGCATTCCAAATAATTCAGTTTGAAAAAATTGCGTTTTTTAAAAATACGATGAGCTAACAATCAAAAAAATTTGAACATATAAACTTGAAACTACCCTCTCTTTGGGAGAATTATGATGATTGATGATTATCTTGTGCTATTAGTAAAATATTGGCAACCCACATCTAGGCTTCTGTCATTTGATTCACATTTCATTGTATATGCCTTAATTGCATAATTTAAAATGACATCAAACACATCAACATTCCGAGCAAGTGTAAGGTTCTTTTTACTTAAATTTTAATTATGATCGGTTAGAATTACTTGGTTAGAATTTAGAAAGTTGTTGCATAATTATTTTACCTTAATAATTAAATAAGTTTAGTGTTATTGGATTGCTACAAATATGTATTTATGTTTAAGGTTAGCCTGTTGTTTGGAGAGTTAAAAGATAGTTTTAGAGTGTAAGAGAGTTATTGGACGTAATGAATTTTGCAACAACTGACTAGCCTTGGCAACTAGAAGGCCCATTCTCTAAATACGAGATTGTAAGGGAGGGATTATTAAGAATTTGTAATTATAATTTTAAAGTTCTTAATGAAAGTTGTAGAGTTTTTAACAAGAAATATTTTTTTTGTTTGAATGTTTGCTTTAGCTTGTTTGATTGTGTGTTTGTCCTAACAACATAGTGGTTATATTTGCTACTTGTAACCTGTAGGATTATAATTCAAATATCCAAATGAAGCCAAATGCCTATTTTTGTACATTTACAATTAATCTTTCTATTGCTTAAATGATTCTTATAAGTTGTTTAGAATGAACTTTTAGCAGCGGATTATTGATGATAAAATTATTCCATCATTAAAAAGGAGCATTATTGACGGATTATCGAAAATTTTCGATGAATTTGGGTAAAATTTTTCACATTAGTTATGGTATTTAGTGATGAAATTCTATCACTAATGTAAATAATTGAGGAAATAAATTTCATTTTAAAATTTGTTGCTAAATAAGGGTATCAATGTGTATTCCTCCTCTAGTGCCAAAAGCAATGGATTATTTATCGCTAAATGTAGCAATTAAATTTTTCGTAAGTAATTCCGTCACCAAAGTATTAGACTTTTTAAGAAAGAAATATGTTTTAATAATTAAATTTTTTATAAATAATTTTGTTGCTAAGACCTTTAGCTATAGTTTAATGACGAAATTTTTCGTATGTTATTCAAACAATATAATCCCTTCTAAAAAATAATTTAATACCAATGGGCGAACTCAAAATAAAAAGTTAACAGAAAAGGTTGATATCATGGAAAAAATATAGTTGAAGTTTATTCAAAAATTTAAAGTAGAAAAAATCAAATTACAAACCATAAATTTAATATCACCCGCAATCAACTAGTAGAAAAACCTTGTAAACAGAAATTCAGGCAAATTATATACGATAAATAGTGGCTAATGATGGTTGATTGGCTACAACTAGATATAATACAAAAGGATTTCAACTGAGAGCGACACACTTTCTATCCTTTACCACAAACAGCGACAATTTGTTGAGGGACTTACAACAATATAAAGATACTCTTCACTGGAGCAGCTCGAAAGATACTCTTCCGAAGATGTTTGGTACTTGGACAAAGCAGAAACAAGCAATGATAGCTGGAGCAAAAATGAGAGTTCCGAGTTCAAGGTGAGGAAGGTAGAAAAAGGTTAACAATGGAAGTCTGAAAGTTTAGAAAAGTTTACAAGCTCGTGGAGAGGAAAGCAGAGTGTGTTATGTGAGGGTTCAAAGGTTGAAAACCCTTTTCATTTCCTCGTTGGCTCCTTTTATAACTGCATGGGATCACGTGTCAGCTTTACATAGCAAAGCGAACATTCTTGATTTGATAGTATTCAGATCCCTCAACATGGCAGGTGGCCAAGTGTTCCTGTGCACTAAGTTTGTCTACGAGAAAGCTAAGCATTTTTTGGATAAGTTAAGCTTTCTTGGTGTATAAGGGCTGCTTGCCGGATGCTGGGATTTTTCATTGTCTGAGGCCTGTTCATCCAATGCTGGGCTTTCTTCGATGTAAGGCCAGCACAGCATATTGGGCATGTCGATGCCTATTCACTCAAACTGGACTGGAATATTTTGGGCTTCACGGATAGGTCCTAACAAAAGTAAATTAGTTTACACCCGTCCTCATGCCTGTACACAATGGTTAAAAGATTCAGTAATCACCTTCTGATTACGCTTTGACAAGCCTGGGAAGCTCGTGCATTTGGCAGGAAAGCGTGGCAGATAGTATTTACTTCATTTAATGGTATCAACTTAAGATAAATATAATCCCTCATCTATCATACAAAACGATACAATGTCAAGGGAGGCAATTAAAGTTCTACTTCAAAAAAAAAAAGCTGTTGCTCAAACGCTGCAATTAATAGCATCACTAGCTCAACTAATTAAAAAAGTATTGGAATGCAGATAGAATTGAGCAACCTCGTCAGGAATAACAACAGAATCAGTAGCACCTTATACTACCCGCAATTTCAATCAGAACTGGACCTTGGGTAGGAAAATTAATCAAGAAAATGCAATACTATTAGAAAATATAGTTGCTAAAACGTACCTTTGGCACAGCTCCAGGTTGAACCTTGTTAATAAGAACATTGCAAAGGATTTTGCTACTTTACAATCCAAACCTGAATTCTCCTTGGAAGGCTCAGCCTGTATATTTCCCTACTGCCTAGCTAGGTATCTTTCCCTCTGTTCTTTCTACGAAGCAAAATCAGAACAAGGTTGAATGTTGAAGAGAGAGAGAGAGTCAGAGAGAGATTGGAGAGGCTAGGTTTTTGGGGAATATGGTTATGGGAACAGAGACAAAGAAAAGCAAAGAGGAAGATGAGTTTGTAATCTACAAAAGTTGCAGGTATAGCAAATTACAACCCACTCCTGCTGAGTAAAACGAAGTTAGAATAAAACATCCTATACGAGGAATCAAGTATCAAGAACTACCTTGAAAGGCATCAGTCTTGCCTTTTAGTAACCTCATTTTTTTTTTTTGCAATATAGCTGTTTAAATCATCCCTCGTAAATTCATCAGGGTTCTTCCTATCATCAATCAAACTACACCAAAAAGGAACAAATTACTACTAGGACCTAAAGAAAACAAACTAATATCGTAAATACTTAAAAACAAATTATAATATAGCTAATTAATTAATTCCACAGCAAGTAGTGGTGATAGATCATGCCTGGGAGACAAAAAAGAAACATATGTAATTACTCTTATAAGTATATAATTACACCCGGATATTGGCAATATTGTTAATTTAGAGATCGTTTGGTATTGCTTTTATTTCTTGTTTTCTGTTTTTGTTTTCAATTTTTTTGGAAACAGCAGCATAAAACATGTTTGGCAACATGTTTCTGTTTTCAAAAAACAAAAACAAAAACAAGAATTTCCAAAATTATTGGAAACAAGAATTTGTTGTTTTCATTGTCTTCAAAAATATGTTTTCATTTATGGTACAGTTAGTACTGTTTATAAGTAAACAGTATTTATATATTAATATAATATTAATATTTTCATAATAAAAAATATAAAATAAAATTAAAATTTTTAAAATAAAATAATATTAAATTTTGATATAAAATATTATTTAATTAAAATATAAAATATTTTAAAATTAATATATTTATTTAATACAGAAAAGTTGAAAATATAAAAATCAATTAAATATAAATTATATTAAACTATAATATTATAATATTATTTAATTTAAATTTGTATAATAATTTATTGCATATATTATATATTTTAAATAATATCATTTATTATAATTGTGATATGTTAATAATTAATATTATTGCTAAGTACTATTATCTAATATAAATAATTATTATTTTACTAAAGATATTATTATTTAATATTATATTCTTTAAATTAAGTTTAAAATATATCATTAATACTATCAAATAATTTAATATTATTAAATAAGTTAATACCTAACATTAAATAATATTATTTATATTAAATAACATATATTTTAATAACTATATACTTTATTATAAATTAATTAGTTAAATATATTATTTAATATTATTACAATAAAATAAAATAATATTATTAACAAAATTTATAATTATTAATTCATATTATTATTTAATATATAAATTTAGAATTTTAATAATCTAAATTATTATCTAATAAAAATTAATATTATAAAATTATTTAATATTATTTGAATTGAATTATTTTATTTACTATTATATTTAATTATAATATTATTTAAATTATATTAAATTTTAATAAGATTAAATTAAAATATTTAATATTAGTATTAAATAGTATAAAATAATATTATTTAATATTTATGTAAATAATATTATTTAATAAATATATTATTTTTGTTTTTTTTTTAAAATTATATTTTGTGAATTGAATTACTATATTTAAATCAATTTAAATATTTATTTTCAATACATAACAATACTAATCAAATATGTTTCTGTTTTTAGAATTTGAAAACAAAGCAGAACAAAACAAAAACAAAATTTTCAAAAACAGGTAGAAAACAAATTAGTTTGTATATACTAAATTAAATCAACATGCCAAATTACTTTGACAAAATCATCAGCTCATGATACAAATACTAATTCATGAAATCTAAATCCTAAACCCTACATATATAGAGATGGAGCAAGGATTGATCAAATCAGTAAGTTTAAGTTGATGCATGCCTGAGTAATATCATAACTAATATTGAAATCCTAAAAGTTTTAATTTTCAATATATGTCTACTATTATCCTAATTAACAGCTCAAATATTGGTTCAAAGAACATGTCATACACACACCACACACACCTTCTATCATCAACTTGTTTGGCTAGTATTGACTATATATGCTGTGAAATATTTATGTTCTGGGAGTTCCGTGAATATCATCAATCAGTCAAACAATAGTTAACAAGATTGCTTTGTTAATAGCTTAATGAGTCCAGTTTTAAAGCTTTGATTAATTAATCATCTGTTTTACTGTTGTTTCAAGATTGAACTTCTCTACTTCAACTTACTCAGCAACCACTCAAATAGTCAAGAATCAGAACACAGCAAAACAAATTAATACTAGCTATAATGAAGGATGACATTGATGTGCTCTTTCTAAATATGTCTATTATTATCCTAATTAACAGCTCAAATATTGGTTCAAAGAATATGTCATACACACACCCACACACACCTTATCATCAACTTGTTTGGCTAGTATTGACTATATATGCTGTGAAATATTTATGTTCTGGGAGTTCCGTGAATATCATCAATCAGTCAAACAATAGTTAACAAGATTGCTTTGTTAATAGCTTAATGAGTCCAGTTTTAAAGCTTTGATTAATTAATCATCTGTTTTACTGTTGTTTCAAGATTGCCCTTCTCTACTTCAACTTACTCAGCAACCACTCAAATAGTCAAGAATCAGAACACAGCAAAACAAATTAGTACTAGCTATAATGAAGGATGACATTGATGTGCTCTTTCTAAATCAGACATGACTAAAGGCTTATAAATAGTGAACATGTATGGAATGCTGTGCTTCATTGCCCTTCACTGGACAAGACTAAAGTTGTCTCTTGGTCTCAATAAACATGATATATTGACATATAGTAGTTTCAAAGGTTTCTCAAATGTGCTAATTTCGACCACAATAATATCCGCAATTGCTGTAATAACTAATGATCCAATAAAACTACTAAACTTAACTTCTCAAATGTGCCAATTTCGACCACAATAATATCCGCAATTACTGTAATAACTAATGATCCAAAAAAACTACTAAACTTAACTTTCTCTATGTCCGAAATTTCTTAAACAGAAAGTATTCTTTCTCCTATAAATTTTCAACTTTAATCTCATTTTTCCTAAAATACCAAGTTCCAAAGTTAAGCCAAATTTATACCAAAATGAAATTAGTCTCCACAACACAAACCCAGATAGACAGGAAAAAAAAAAGAACAATACTATTAATTTCTTAACATACTTGAAGCAGCAAGAACAATGTCTTCCACAAGAATAAGCCCACCAAGCCCCAACCACGCTAGCAGAAAAGCATCCAGCAGTTGGAAAATATGAACTGACCTTACCCCAACAGGCAGTACAATTGAAATCTGGATTCAATCTTAGCCCTAGCTCCAACCGGCAGTGCTGCTGAGGATCGATGATGATCAAAGCAATTTCAAATGTGGAAAATGATTTGGGGGCTTTCGGCAATGATCGACAGTGGCACAGCAGGAGGAGCAAAGCATGGGGGTTGGGGATTTGGGGAAAAAGTAGAGAAATAAGCTCGTGGCCTTTAACACGATGTAGTGCCACACTTTTCTCCCATTCTTCACCTCTTATGCAATCTCTACAAAGTGGGCAAGCTCCTTGCCTTGCTACAATTGCCCTTTTCTCACCTGCAGAACAGCCAACTTTTTCATCAGGAAATGTGTTATACAGGAAAAAAAAAAGGATCTTGCAAGCATATCAAGCAATACCACTCAACACTATTGTAAATAGTGACCCAACTATTATGGGAATATAAACCACGTTTAGTCTTGGATTTCTGGAAAACCTTTTTATGGGGGGAAAAAGACAACAACCAAAATTACGCCATATAGATAACAAATCATAGCAAATAAAGATCACTTCACCTTTTCCAAGATCTTCTATATCAAATACATTGTAAAGATTTTGCAATTCAACATCCCATGTTGTAGAGGGTTGAATTTGATGTATTGCAAGTGTTGATCTATAATGAGCAACACAATGAATACTTTAGAAGAGAGAGAGTAAAGCAGACAACAGTAAAAAGTGCAATGAAAATTACAGTGAAGCGGGATGAATGATGCATCAAGAATTGATACTAGGGCACTAATGGTTCTTCAAAGTGCCATGTCAGGAGAGTTTATTCCCATTTCTAATCCACAACAAAAAAACAACTTATTGAACTGGATTGAATTGAAGATAAGGAGGGTTATTGCAATTTCTGATGACATCCCAACTGTTGAAAAATCAGTCGTACAGCACCAGAGGGAAACACCTGTCGAGAACAAACAGATATTCCAGCATTAGCAACTGAAAAATCAAAAGTAACTGAAAAAAAGTCAATACATACAAAACACCTGTTGAGAACAAACAACTATAGCATTAGCAACTAAAAATTAACAAGTAATTAAAAATGAAAAATCATTACATAAAATATATCTGATTTATTATCTAGATTTTGCCTTCCTCTTTGGCAAAAGGATTGTCAATGTCGAATTCAAGCCTTGGATTTACCGTAACTAGTTTCATAGATAGGACTGCAGATTATGAGCATAGAGGAAACGATTAAGATAGAGCATGGACATGGTATATTAAGAAATGATGATTTTATAGGTTTTTTATCTCTACTTGCAGATACTTCATTCTTTCACGGATTTTTTTCCTTCTAACCTACATAATGAAAACATGAATCAAACAAATTAAGCATTATTCTCTAATGAAACAAACCCGGTGATAAATCAAAACACAATTTGATCACAACCTCAAAAATACCCAAGAATGAAAAATATACAAATTCAAACAAATCAATCATCACGTTTGAATCTTTTGAACTTTGTAAGGGTTCAGATCCCAACCAATCCTAAATAATACAGGGCCCTTCTTTCTGGTAAGTTCTGTATTCAGACCCCAGCGTTATATGGTGGGGTCTATCTTCTAGTAACTTAATAGTAGATCATTTACCAAGTCATGCGAAAATAAGATATAAGCTTAATTTCTGGTAAACAGAACTAGTGATGTAGTTTTAATCCATATGACTGAAGGTCAAATTATTGCTCCCTTATGGGAGAGGAAACGTATCATTTCCCTAGAAATTAAATTTTAAACAACTATTAGCATAAGCCAGAGTACCACAAAGGGTATAAGTGAAACTTACTGGTTCACCTTTCTTCAGCAAAGCAATAAGGGTACCGAACGGTGGTTTTCTTAGAAATTGAGAAGCATATACTCATTTTAGGTAAATATTCAACCATGAAACTATCATTATACTTCGAATGAAAGTAGAAAGAAATAAAATAACAGTAATGAAACTTTTTGTGCCATATATTGGGTCTAAAACCCAAACATAATCTACAGATTCCTCATTGCACCTCCAGCCTTTTTCCTCTCCATAACAAAAATTACAATTCTAATGATTCTCAGCAACATAAAGTGAAAAAAAAACCTTTATGACTCCAAACAGAATCCAACATTGAAACGATAATACAAGACATAAATGCTCATCCAAATCCTAAATGCCTTATTACCAATTCCCAGATCCAGCAAAGTGAAAAATCTTTGATTCTTTTTATATAAAGAAGAAAAAGAGTGAGAAAACTAGAATAGAAAGGAAAGTAAAGACGGCAAAAGAAGAGGGAAAATAGGAGAGAAACCTTTGCGCAGACCTCGACGATCGTTTAAGAGAGATGAAACGCAGGCCTTGACGATGGCTGTTTGGGAGAGAAAAAGCACTCTAAAAGGTGCTAATATTTGGGGAATTTGGAAGAGAAGACTGAAGGAGATGTTGAGATTTGGGAGAGAAGTCTGAAGGAGACGCTGAGATTTGGTGAATTTGGGAAGAGAAGTCTGATGGACATCGTGGATTTGAGGGAATAGAGTGACACTTAGCTGCTTTTAAAACGAAAAGGCACCAAAATGATTTTTAAAAAATAGCGACGTTCTTCTTAACAAACGCAGTGAAAATTTGAATGCATTTTTTTTTTTTTGAATTTGCTATAATAGATAATATAGCAGCACTTTATTGAAAATCGTGTTAAATTTTAAGTGAAAACGTCACTAATTTACAAACTTAGTGGTGTTCGTGCCAAAATTGCCGGCAAGGTTAAAAGAAATGAAAATGACAGTAATTTTTTATGAAATGCCGTTAAATAATTGTCTCTAAATATTGAAATTCTTTATGAATGAGCTAACCTGAAATGAAAGAACTAGAAATGCTTAAATAAGATCGGCTCTACATACTAAAATAAACTTCAGATGAATTTAAAGCCTGGACAGGATGTACATTTAGCATAATCATTTATAGAATATGAATCAATAAAATTATGGATTCTCACTAAATTATTTCACTCTAATTAAGATTTGAATGTAAACTTTCTTGGAAATTTGCTTTCCCATTTACAAACACCAAATAAATCTTTCACTCAAGCTTTATGGACTCCAATTAGAGAAGATATACTGAAACAACATACTACTAGTTTTGAATCTTTTGAAGGAATTGTTCCATACTGAGTTGCAAGTTAAATATTTCAAGAAAAGTATATAAAACTCTGATTAAAAAAAAATAAAAGTACATAAAACTTGCCTCCCTTACATTCCTTTGCTTTTCTTTTCTTTTTCCTGTAATTAGCTATAGAAATAACCATTTAAGGTTGTTTTTTCTTTGAGTGCAACTTTGATAATGATCTTTTCTTTGTGAAAAATGTTTGACTAATTGTCCAAAAAGAGAAAATTTATGACTAAAAAGTGATGAAGGTACCTTGATTTATATATGGAGCCAAAATATGTATTATGATAGCAGTTGACTTTAATCTGCAAGAAAAATATTCATGAAAGCTTAAAGGAAAACTGTTTTAAAATGAAGTTATCATAACTATGTGCTTTTAAATAAGGATTTATATATGATGCACTGATAGTGTATAATTTCTATACACGGTCAATATACAAGAAGTTGACACCTCATCAATAGAGTCTTATGAGCAAATTGAAAAATATTTATTTGTTTTTATTTTTAAGGGCTTGGCATACTTTTAGTTTACTTATTGATGATGTGTCAACCTTTGGTGAATTGATAGTGTATAGAGATATTCACTATTAGTGCATTATATATAAACCCAATAAATAAACTTAAACAATATATATATAAAAACATAAAAAATTGTAATACTTACTAGGAATTTTGTGCTATGTTGTTCAGAAACTTCCTTTTGATATTTTTAAGTTTGGAAACAACATGCTTCATACCTATCCTATCATCAGGTGATTCAACTGAACAATCCAAAGCTAATTCCATAATGGATGATACACAATTTGCTTTAACAACAAAATGTTCATCATCTTCATGCACTAAATCAGGATCCACTACGTTCATTATTCCACTAGATAGTGATCTTTTCATCCAATGCTTCATGCTCATTTCCCCGGCAAAAATTTCATTTGTGGGCTTCTTTCTTGTGAAAATTTCCATTAATAGAATACCATAACTATAGACATCACTTTTTACAGAAATAATTCCTACTGATCCATATTCTGTATTTTAAATATAATTAAATAATAAAAATACTGTTATGATATGGGAGAAATTAACCATTAGTAAAATGCTAATGACTATGCTTGTCGAAATAGAAAATAAAGAAATAAATGAAAACATCACCTGGTGCCATATAGCCAATAGTGGCAAGTGTCATTGTTTGTATGAGGGAATCTTCTTCTCCCAAAAATTTGGCAAGTCCAAAATCTCCCACATGTGCAACCATGTCTTTATCTAGTAAGACATTACTTGGTTTTAAGTCACAATGGATTACAGGTTTTGGATGTCCCAAATGAAGGTATTCTAAAGCCGATGCAACATCTATCATTATGTCGATTCTTTGTAGGATATCTAGGAAATAACCACAAGAATATAACCATTTTTCAAGGCTTCCATTAGGCATGAACTCAAGCACTAAGGCTTTGAAGTCAATAGTAGAACAACAAGTAATGACCTTGACAAGATTGTAATGAAGGATATTACTCATCACTTCACATTCAGTGTCAAAACTCCTAAATGATTCATCTATTTGCAAATTGAAAACTTTTATTGCAACATTTGTTCCATTCGAAAGCATTCCTTTGTAAACAGAGCCAAAACTTCCTGAACCAAGCAAGTTGTTTTCATTAAAACCATCAGTCCCTTGAAATAGTTGATGATACGTAATTCGTCTCCACTTTTCTCCTGGAATAAAATCTTCTTCAATTCCCGAATTTGTATTCTTGTGCTGCCTTTTTTTATACACAATTATGAAGGCTACAACTATGATAGTTGAAGCAAATGTTGGCAAAACATATCTCAAAGCATGCAGAAGAGGCTTAATGGATTGATGAATGCCATTTTTGCAAGGTTGGACTTGTAGTCTTGGTGGACCACAGAGTGCATAATTTTTCATGAATGATTTAGTTGTGAAGTTTACAAAAGGCCCTCCAGTTGGGATTTCTCTTTCCAATCTATTGAAAGAAACATCAAAACTATCGAGATTGGAAAGTTTTTCCAAAGATTGAGGAATGACACCAGAAAGATTGTTGTTAGATAAATCCAAACTTGTCAAACTAATCAAGTCACCCATTGATTTTGGAATATGACCTTGCAATTTATTACTAGAAAGATCCAAAACTTGTAGATCATTGAGACTTCCAATTGTGAGAGGAATATCACTTGATAATAAATTCATCGACAAATTCAAATGCGTAAGTACCTTCAACTTTTCAATATCAAATGGAAGTGAACCACAAAGAAAATTTGATGACAAATCTACTTCTAAGATATCTTTAAGGCTCCAAAAACTTAAAGGTATTGTCGAATCCAATTTGTTGGAAGACATGTATAGATTTCTAAGAGAAGTCAAATTAGAGAAACATGTCGGTAAAGGTCCATCGAGCTCATTAGCACCTAATTGTAACTTGTACAAAGCCTTTAAACCACAAAGAACATGTGGAATGGAGCCATGTAACTTATTTTTATAAAGACCCAAAAATTGGATATTTTTTAGCCTTCCTATTGTTCTTGGAATGGATCCAATCAATTCATTATAGGAAAGGTCTATATATATAGCATTGTTTAAGCTACCAATTTCCAAGGGAATGCTACCTCTAATTTCGCAATCCTTGAGATTCAAAATTTGAAGTGATGTTGAGAGATTTGAGATGGATGTTGAAAGAGTGCCATCTAATGGGTTGGATGATAGATCTAAAACTTTTAGATGCTGACAAATTGCCAGGGAAGAGAAAAAACTCCGCTCACCACTTGAAGTTTCTATGGTCAAATTGTTTGAAAAAAGGCGTAGGGCTTTAAGGAACCTTAAATTGCCAAATTTATTTGGAATAAGGCCAGAGAATAAGTTGTTACCTAAATCGAAATATATGAGCTTAGAAGCATTGAAGATTGAGTCAGGAATATTTCCGCTCAATTTATTCCACCCTAAGTAAAGTCCTTCAAGATTTGAAGCAAAGCTGATGTATGGTAATTTACCTGAAATAGAAAAAAAAAGGCATTTAAGTTTGCATCATTCCATTGCCTAACAAAAGGTCACATCATTCTATAAGAGATAAATTGGTTTGCTTTGTTATAATTTACATGATTCTATCTTCATATATTAAGAGGGCAGTGAGGAGAAGTATGAAGCCTTCAAACCATTATAAATCTGAACAAACTTCAATTTTTTCTTGTTAGATGGACCTAAAATATATAACTATAAAATTGTTTATTTTAGTTTGGATTTTTGTGATTTTACATATTTTCATGTTTGGATTCGAATTATTTTGAAAAAAAATGTTTCTTTAATTCATTTTATCAATCCTTGTTTTTATTTTTTATTTTTCAGGCTCATTGAATTCATCTTATTAATCCTCGTATTTATTTTGTTTATAATTTTGGGTAAATATATGAAAATTAATCTTTTAAAAATAAAAATCTTTATTTTAAAAATTGACCATCCAAAGTGTAGGAATTCAGTTAGAATTAATTCACTTTCGATGACTATTTGACAATATTAAAATACTACTCATTAATCTTTTTTTTTCTCATAATTGAGTTAAATTAAGCCTTTATAAACAAGCAAGTATTGGGGTTTGCCTTAAATCCCATATCGAAAGTATAGGAGAAGTTATAAGGGCTCTTCGCTTATAAATAATGTGTCGGACTTGGTTTATAAACTATCTCAAAGAGTTATAAACATCAATAGAATAGTTAGGACTTGAGCTATTATAAAGGGTGTAGTTGGGTTCTTTGGGTAGTTGGGTTTTGGGCTTTTTAAGGAGTTTACAATTTTCTCTTCTAAAAATTTCATAGTTATAATTATTTGATTGGTTATTAAATTGATTGGGTAGTTATAGGCCAATTTGGTTGGGCCAAACATATTAAAAATTAGCGATTATTTTTGCTTTCTTCTGTTTTGTAGGTGTTTAGTTTGAGGAATATTTTTCCCAATAAGTGGTATCAAAGTTGAAGGTTCGTGATATTGCAAGAGGAGGAAAGCTATGGCTGAAGTTATGTCTAGAGGTATGCCTAAGTTTGAGATTCCTTTATTTGATGGTAAAAGTAATTTTATGTTACGACAAAGTGCGATTCAGGATCTTCTAGTGTAACAAGGTCTAGAATTGGCATTAAAAGAAAATAAGCCAGATGGAATGTCTAATAAAATTGGGTTGGAATTCAGAAGAGGGCCATAAGCATAATTAGATTGGCACTTGCTCCAAAGACTAAGTATAATGTATTGTTTGAGACGACATCAATCGGATTGTGAAAAAAGTTGGGAGACATCTATGCATCAAAATCACTGATGAATAGATGGTGTTTGAAGATGGATTTATATTCTTTGAAGATGGATGAAGGTTTGAGTCTCCATGATCATTTAAATGAATTTAATAGACTAGTTTCACATTTAGTAGCTATTGATTTTAAAGAGTAAAAAGAAGAAGAGAAGGCGTGGCTGTTATTGTCATCTTTGCCTAAGTCCTATAGACTTTAGTTCAGACTTTATTGATAGGTAAAACTACTTTGATGTTGGATGATGAGATTGCTATGTTGTGTGAGAATGAAAGATTTATGAGAAAAGAAGATTCTTCATCTGCAGGAGGAGTACTAGCTGCTGTAGAAGGTTCTGCTCGAGTAAGGACTAATGAAAGACATGATGGATCAAGAGGGAGATCAAGATTCAGACATTATAGTGAGGTGGAATGTTATTATTATGGAGAAAAAGGTCATATTCAAACATGTTGCAAGACGTTAAGGGAGGACATGGCTGCATTCAAGAAGGCCCAGCAAAAAAGTGATGATGGAAAGAAGAATGAGACATATGCTGCTTTGACTGATTCAGATGATGATGTATTAGTAACTTGTTTAGATGAGTTTCATACTTATGACAAAGGTTGGGTTTTGGATTCAGTTGCGTCATTACATATTTGCAATGATAAAGATAGCTTTGATGAATTGAAAGAAATTGAAAGTTCTGGAATATTACGGTTAGGAATGGTAATGTAAGAGCCTCGCCCGTCTCACCAGGCCATCGGCGAACATCCCCTAGGCATCCCACATGCCCCAGGTTTACTCTTACACTTCAAGGCCTCACTCGTTCTAGTGGGCCATCGGTGAGCATCCCCTAGGCGCACTTGCCCCAGGTTTGCCTTAACATGGAGAGTAGGCATTCGCCCACACTCACTAACAATGTATTGTCTGCTCTGAGCGATCGCCACCCTCACGGCTTTGTCCCAAGGCTCCTAAAGAACTCAGGATTAATGCCTTGAGCGCGTTTTCTGAGGCTCGAACCTTGGTACCCTTAAGTACCTGAGCCTTACACTCATGTTACCATTGAGACGACTTGTTTAGGGTACTTAAGGGTACCAGGGTTCGAGCCTTAGAAAACGCACTTAAGGCATTAATCCTGAGTTCTTCAGGAGCCTTGGGACAAAGCCGTAAGGGTAGCAATCTCCCGGAGCGGACAATATGTTCTTAGTGAGTGTGGGCGAACGCCTACTCTCGTTGTCAAGGCAAATCTGGGGCGAGTGCACCTAGGGGATGCTCGCCGATGGCCACTGGAATGGACGAGGCCTTGATGTGTAAGAGTAAACCTGGGGCGTGTGGGATGCCTAGGGGATGCTCACCGACTGCCTGGTGAGACGGGCGAGGCTTTAACTTTTTTTTTTATTGTAAGAGCCTTGCTTGTCTCACCAGGCCGTTGGTGAGCATCTCCTAGGCGTCCCACAGTTTACTCTTACACGTCAAGGTCTCGCCCGTTCTAGTGGGCCGTAGGCAAGCATCCCTTAGGCGAACTCGCCCTAGGTTTGCCTTGACAGCGAGAGTAGGCCGATCGCCCAACACTCACTAATAACATATTGTCCGCTTTGGGCGATCGCCACCCTCATGGCTTTGTCCCAAGGCTCCTGAAGAACTCAGGATTAATGCCTTGAGTGCATTTTCTGAGGCTCGAACCCCGGCATCCTTAGATACCCGAGCCTTACACTCATGTTACCATTGAGACAACTATATTTGCTTGCTGATGCAAAGGATAGAGTTGTTTTGCAATGAAAGAAGAATGAGAAACAACTATATTTGCTTGATGATGCAAAGGATAGAGTTGTTCCCAAGAATAAGAAGACTCATAGGCATGTTAGTTTTTCAAATGTTGTTGAGTAGTTTAAGGAGTTTGGGGATTCAAGTCAAGGGAGGATTTGTTGGGGTTTGCCTTGAATCCCACATCGAAAGTTTATGAGAAGTTATAAGGGCTCTTCTCTTATAAATAATATGTCAGGCTTGTGTGAAATCCCCAATTTTCTATAATTTTCCCATACTTGTACAGTTTTCCAACATGGATTAATGGAATAAATGGGAATTTCTGAAATTATATATGATGCATGGGACACAAAGGGAATTAAGGCAATTGATGGTCAAACAATCAAAGGTCAAAAAGTCAAAGGAGGTGGTCAATGGCTGAGATGATGAGCATGCATTAATGGCCATTAAATGAACTAACATGACTCATCATCCTAATCTCTTGCACCCCACGACACCAGCCCATCTTCCTCTCCCTCTCGTTGCTTCCATATTTTCCTCTAAGTGTTCAAATTCTCACCTTGACAAACCACCATTTCAGGCCATCGATTCGTTAAGCTCCTCTAAAGAAAAACGATCCTTATCGATAGCTTAACCTATGCCTTTAATATGAAAGGCTAGATCCAAGTGATTGAAGAGATCTTAAAATCTTAAAAGTTGGTGAATAGCAAAGGTAAGAGAAGATATGGTTTATGTTGATAATTTTGATGGTTTGGGATTATATGAAGTTGATATAGTAGGTTTATTGAGTTTTTAATTATTATGATGTTTACAGCTTGAAGAGTAAAGAAAAAGGACAAGTGTTGGTGCAACCAACTTGTGGATTAATTGCTAATTGAGGTAAGAAATTTATGTAACGGACGTAGGGTAACTATGTCCGCATGTTTTTAACTACTTTAACTGTTTTGGAGAGAAATAACAGCTGCTTTAAGTGAAGGAAAAAGGGGCAATTTGGGTCTTACTCCTAATACCAATTAGGCTAGGAGCAGCCGACTGCCTTAAGTAGTAGCCGACTGCCTAGAGACATCTAAAACGGCGTTTTTCGAAAACCGACTCAAACCAGTCGACTGCCAAGGGAGCCAGTCGACTGCTATTTTCCAGAAACCACTCTGTTTCAAACCAGTCGACTGCCAGGGGGAGCCAGTCGACTGCTATCTTTCCAGAAGCATTTTGTTTCAAAACCAGCCGACTGCCAAGGGGGCCAGTCGACTGCTAATTCTCGGGAAACATTCTGTTTCAAAACCAGTCGACTGCCATTTGGGGCCAGTTGACTGCCCTATTTGTATTTTGAAAATATAATAATTGAATTTCAAAAAGGGAAAGAAATTCAATAAGGCAAAACATGGGGTAGCAGTCGACTACCATATATGACCGGTCGACTGCCTATTTGAAAGAAAGGTTTTGAGAACCTGTTTTAAGAAAGAATATTCATACTTGTTTAAAACCTATATGAATAGGGTTTTGGAGACTATGAATCTCTCAAAAGAGCATGCACATTATTTGTTACTGGTATTTGACTGAGGAGCTCTAGTCCAGCCCTCAGACCCGCAGTACGGCACCTGACTAGTGAAACTGTGGGCTATAGACAATGGCTATGAGTCTCTTAATTGATTCGGCTTTGGGGAGGATCCCTGGCCTATACGTGGGTACGCCATTATTTGATATCTCTCAAGATTATCCCTTACGGGATATATTTGCGGTATCCTCATGAGATCTTCATATTGGATTATCCCTTATGGGATATATTTGCTGTATCCATTATCTCTCTGGATTATCCCTTACGGGATATATTTGCGGTATCCATGATGAGAAATTACTTGGTGCATGATTCTGTTGGATATAAATTGTCTCCCATCTATTTGAAAATAATTATATTTGCCTACTTGATTTCACGTGATTTGAGATCCGTGGAAATATTTGAAAGCATGATTTACTTGTATTTGATATATTTGAAAGAAATATAAGCACTATGCTATATAATGATTTTACATGACATTATAGAGCCAAGCAGGAAAACTGCATATAGTGATATAGTACGCTCTTTTACATGAGTTTCTTACTGAGCGTAAACTCACTCTTTTACAATTATTTTTCATGCAGATTACTTGAAGTAATTCCGCTCCGGATAGAGGAGCATCTTTTGGGATTTTTGAGATACCTTCGAGGCATGCTTCCTATTTATCCTTTGAAGGTATATTTAGTCGGCCGTTACTTCGGCTAATGTACAGTACAATGCTACAGTTTTGTATATGTTGGGGATTAGGGTATATAAATATTTGAGATCTTAATGTATATGGCACATGTTTATAAATGAAAAATTTTATGCATGTGAAAATGAATATTATACTCTGATAGAAATGCCTAAAGCATAAGAGTAAGGAAGATTGACATCGGATAAACTAGTCGATTTATTTGTTATTTGAGTTAAAAGTTAGTTGTTATTTGGTTAGTGACGAGGACGTCACAGCTTGTCTTGTAAAATGTTCTAAAGAGTTGTAAACATCAATAGAATAATTAAGATTTGGGCTATTATAAAGGATGTAGTTGGGTTCTTTGTGTAGTTGGGTTTGGGCTTTGTAAGAAGTTTGAAAATTTTCTTTTCTAAAAAATTGCATGTTTGTAATTATTTGATTGGTTATTAAATTGATTAAGTGGTTATAGGCCAATTTGGTTGGGCCAAACTACATTAAAAATTATTGTATTTGTTTTTACTTTCTTTCATTTTTTTGGTGTTTAGTTTGAGGGATATTTTTCCCATCAGCAAGGAAGCTGAAATCCACGGACTTGAGATCGAAATCCCTAATAAAGACATCAAGGTGGTTGGATCCAATTCTGAAATTGGCTCAAGTATCCGATGCTCGAATATCCTATATAGATTTCTCAACCCTTTTAGCAGTACTTATTTCGTTTAACATATTATTAATTTTTTGATTGTTTGTTTTATAATCCTAAAGTAGACTACATTTTTTGTGTGAACTAACGTAAACTAGTTTAAATACAAAAGCAAAGAAATGTTTGCAATGAAATTACCTGATAGACTATTTCCGTTGAGGCTAATTTCTTTCAAAGAAGAAATGTTGAAGATGGAAGGTGGAATCAGCCCATTTAGATGCATAGATTGTGCCCCTAATATCTCTAATGAAAGAAGATTTCCAATCTCCCATGGAATTTCACCTGCAAGAGAGAAACAACTTTGTATCATTCTCTTTACTTTCTCAACATTGCAATAATATTGGGTTAACAACTTTCAATCAAAATTAATTGCACGAAAAAATCGTAATTTCTTCAATGTTTAAAATATGAAAAATAATTGCTTTTTTAAATGCCAAAAGTTCGATTAAAAAAAAGGAAACAATAGAAGATAACCAAAATGTGAAAAAGGCTATTTTTTTTGTCATTCTATTCAAAATTTTGTAAAAAAAAAAATTAACAATAATAAATAATCAACCGTAGAAGTTTTACCCTCTATATCAGTATAACCAAGATATATCTCCTTGAGTTTGGTTAAATTTCCAATACTTCTAGGAATGAGTCCACCAAACTGATTATAAGATAATGATAAATTTTGAAGGTTGCTACAGTCACCAATATTTGAGGGAATATGACCAGAAAATTTGTTGTAAGATATATGAAGCACCTCAAGTTTGAGAAGATGGTAACACATATTTTCTGGAAGGTTACCAAACAAACTGTTGTTTTTGAGATAAATTTGTTTCAAAGAAGAAATGTTAAAGACGGAAGCTGGGATTGGGCCAACAAGCCTTATAGATGGAGCACTAAATATTTCCAAGCTCTGAAGATTTCCAATTTCTCGAGGGATCTCACCTGTAAACATAAGGAAAAACAAGATTTTTGCTCGACATTATGATTCATAATGAAATTATTTGCATAATTTTTTTTTAAGATTTATGGATTAAATTTGTTTATTAAAATAGCAATAAGAATAAATAATCAACCGTAGAAGTTTACCTTCTATATTAGTGTAACCAAGATATATCTCCTTGAGTTCGGTTAAATTTCCAATACTTCTAGGAATGAGTCCACCAAACTGATTATAAGATAATGATAAATTTTGAAGGTTGCTACAGTCTCCAATATTTGAGGGAACATGACCAGAAATTTCGTTGTAAGATATATGAAGCACCTCAAGTTTGAGAAGATGGTAACACATATTTTCTGGAAGGTTGCCAGACAAACTGTTGTTATTGAGATAAATTTTTTTCAAAGAAGAAATGTTAAAGATGGAAGCTGGGATTGGGCCAACAAGACTCATATTTGAGGTACTCAACATTTCCAAACTCTGAAGGTTTCCAATTTCTTGAGGGATCTCACCTGTGAACATAAAAAAAAATTAGCTTTTGCTCGACAACATGAGTCATAATGAAATTATTTGCTCAAATTTTTAGATTAGATTATTTAATTAAATTCTCATTCCAACTTTATCTTATTAGCATAAAATTTTATATTGGTCCAGCAACCTCGTTTCATGACAACTCTATCTTACTTTTGTGAGTTTGAAACTAAAATCAGAATTTTTTTTTGTTATAAATAAGAATATTAAATAATTAGAAATGAGAGTGTTTGGATACGAACATAAAATTTACAATACGTCACAATTAATCTTTATCTATTAAGTCAAGAGATTGTTGGCAAATAAGAACTTTTTATTACGACACGAGTAAGATCAAGGCAAAATCATACCCATTAACTAAGGACAAAGGTCACATTTAATGCCTAAACTATTTTATTATCTTACTTTTGTTATTGGTATTTTTATTAGTTGTTATTGTTAGCTTTGTCAGAAAAAGTTGCCACCCGATGATGGGATAATTATATAAAGTAAAAAACTTCAAAAAGTGGTTTTTTCTCTATTGAGTCTAATATTTTGGGTGTAATTTAAAAAGTCCTAAATGAGATTAAAAATTAAATGTTTATTTTAGAATCTAATATTTACCAAATTTTTAATCTTAGGATTTGGTTTTTATTTCTTTCAAATTGGGATGTAAGCATTTCTGTTTTTTTCAGTTAAGATAAATTGATAAAAGAAAAACTAGTATTCCAACAATTTTTAAATGAATAAAATAAAAAATATTGCATTTAAATTTGAAAGAAATTGACTTTTTTTTTTTATAAAATCGGTAACATTAGATCCTAAAGAAAGTGTAAAAATTAATAACGATGCAAGAAATTTTTATCACAAACTTTATTTTCAGTTAGATAAGAAAAAAGAAATGAAAAAGAAAATTAAAAGCAAATCTATTAAATGGGATTAAGTAAGAAATATTTAACCTCTTAAATGAGTTTAGCAAAGATATGATATCTATTTAAAAAATAGACCGACTCTTGAATCCAATATTCGTAGTCAAAGCCTGATCTGCTTGACTGAGTTTATATAATATATATTTTTAAATTCATATGTACTATAATTTAAATTATTATATAGAAGATAAATATATAATATTACAATACAAATATTAAAAATATATGCTAAATATTAAATAAAAAAGTATTAAAGTTTAAACTTTAATAAAACTATTAACGAAAATACTTATGACCAAATAAAAAAAAAATCATGTTTCGATTCCTCTAGAAAAAAATTGTTGGAAAAAGATTGGGCTTAGCTTTTTTTAATATGATCAGATTTGGATAGAAACTAACATTAAAAAAGCCTTTAAATTATTCAACTTTTTTTTATATATAAATAAGCTCCTATATTATTGTTGTATTCAAATAAGCCTTATCTTTTGATTTGTAATTAAATAAATTCTTATTTCAAGTAAATACATATGAATAAAAGTTGATTCAAACAAACTTAATTAATCAAAATTATGTTAATTCACTTCAATTAAGTCACTTTTGGATTTAAATTAATTTTTATAAGTTAATTTATTCAATTACTTCAATGTCTAAAATTACATATAAAATCGATTGAATTAATTTTTTTAAATATATAATATAAATAATTAAATATTATATAATATATTCTATTTAACTGATCATTTTTATGTAAGAAATTAGGTTTTAAACTTAACTGAAAAATCAATTACTCAACCCTATAAAAGATTTATTTATGTTAAGGGCGCAATTAATTACGAATTAAAGGTTAATGACTTATGTGAGTATAGATTAAAGTTTAAGCGCTTATTTAAGTTCAAATTAAAGATTAAAGGCTCACCTAAATGCAATAAAAGTATAAAAGCTTATTTAAATAAAGTAATAAAGTTTAGGATTTTATTTTAACCTTTGGATTATGCTAATCTTAAACAATCATATGATTCATTAATATATTGTCTAGATTTGGCCCAAATTCAGTTTGACTCGGCTTAGCCAAAGATTAGCTTTAAATATAACCTATGTTGTTATAAATTTACTTGTGCGCAAGAGATGCCTTTAGGTTTATAAAGTTGCTTACCCCATTTGTAATATTTCCGTTGAATCCCACTATAATTGAAAGAATCATATTAGGCTTTACTCGATTATTAAAGCAAGAAGTTTAGTTTACGAATTTCTTATGAGAAATGAACCAAAAAAAAAAGAATTTCTTATGGGAAGCATCGGATTTGCAGAAAAAGATGGCTAAAGGTGAAATGGATCAAGGTGTGCCAACCAAAGAAATA
Organism: Heritiera fomes; assembly: GCA_032173925.1. Lineage (NCBI taxonomy): Eukaryota > Viridiplantae > Streptophyta > Magnoliopsida > Malvales > Malvaceae > Heritiera > Heritiera fomes. Next base: position 31,248,143 of record JAPDPM010000012.1, read on the forward strand.
TGGTGGCCTTGGGATACACAGTTTGCAAATAAAGAATCAAGGCCTTCTTGCAAAAATATGCCCCACAGCAAGATTCTTTATGGAGGAAAATGGCTATCGAGAAATATGGAGAAGATTCTCAGAGTTGGTTGCCATCTGATAAGAAAGTGAAGAAAATGTCGATCGTTTGGCGTGTTATGGTGTGTTTAGCAAAAGAGCAACAGGCATGCAGGGTCATTGGGGATAAAAGCTGTAGATGGATGGATGGTTGGTAATGTAAGAGTTATCTTGTTATGGCTGGATCGATGGTGCGGTGAGACTTGTTTCAAAGCGATGTAATATTCTGTGAATAATGAATTTTGTCATTTGGGCTTCTGATAAAATGGCTAAGGTAATAAAATTATTTGGAAGACCATTATTTGAATGGGAGTGTGACATGCCCTTGAAGATGATCAGCAAATTGGACTTTATTTAGTTTGTTCCTGATAAAGGTGAAAAAATTATTTGGGAACATGATGTTCATGGGAAGTTTTCTGTCAAGAAGATCTCTTCGTTTGTTAATTCCTTCTCCAATTCTGATAGTGGTTTTTGAATTTTACAAATTTTGGGCATTTAAAATACCTCCAAAGGTGCAAGGGTTTTTATGGTTAGTGGTGCTTGATAGATTACCAAATAAAGCATTTTGACAAGGAGGGGAGTATAATTACCAAAATTGCAGAGATTTTGTCCACGGTGCAACAGAGAAGTGGAAACTTCTGATCACATGTTATTTAAATGTTCGTGGATTAATTCATTTTGGTGCAGATTTCTTAACTAGTGGTAGATCTAACGGTGCTAACCAAAATCACTGAAGACTTGGTGGTTATCTACAGTTTCTGCGGCTTTGTGGTCCATTTGGCTTAAAGGAACGATTCGATATTTAATCAGAAAGTGCTATGAGGGACGAATTGGTGTTCTGAGTTAAACTAAGATCCTCGCAGTGGATTAAAGCTTTGGGCGAGGAATGTTCTTTGGTCTGGTGGATTAATCCAGAAGAAGGTGTGCAGTTTATGACTAGAGAACTTAAAAGAAAAAGTGTGCAATGGTCGCCTCCTCCAAATGGTTGGGTGAAATTTAATGTTGACGGGGCAGCAAGAGGGAATCCTGGAGCAGTAGGTTGTGGGGAGTTCCATTATTGCGATGTTCTCAGATCCTATGGGAATTCAAGAACCCAATGTTGCTGAAATATTGTTTGCTGTCAAAGTTTGCACGAGAAGTGTTTGATAGAACAGAATGGAAGAATAGGAAAGGTTTGATAATTGAATCGGATTCTACTACAGCTAATGGTTGGTGCACGAGAGGTGATAAGAGACCATGGAAGCATTGGCAGCTATTTTCAGAAATTGATCTGTTGGTGAGTAACATTGAAGAACTACGATGGTGTAAGGTATGGCTTGAAGCTATTAGGGCTGCTGATATTTTGGCGAAAGAAACGGAGCTGCGATCATAATCATTTAGACCTTTGTGGTGATTTTATGAGATGTTTTGGGGATTGGTTTTTTATGGTTGACATGTATGATGTGTGGGTGGATTTTGTTGGGGGTGAATCTTCACTCATTAACGTTTTACTTCAGTAATAAAATGGACCAGTTTATAAAAAAAAAAGCAATTTTCTTGAATAATGATTAATTTTTTGTTTGGCCAATTTCTAGAATAATTAATTAAAAATTAAAATTGTATTTTATGCTAATATTTTACATGATTTAACTTTTATATAGAATAAAATTTATGTTTTGATCGCTTATTTTTTTTTACTTATTTTCTCTTTTTTAATTAAATATTATTTACTTTTTACTATTTCTTTTATTTCTAAAAAGCATGTAAAACACCAGTAACTATATAAATTCACTATATATAAACCAAAAGAAAAAAAAGTAAAGCTATTTTCAGTGAAATTAATTAGCGAGTCCTAGTATGAACTATATAAATTCACTGTATATTGTTAATTCTGACTAAAATAAAACTAAATGCTCATTTTAAGATTTAATATTTACCAAAATCCTTATCAAATTAGGATTCAGTTTTTGAAGACAAATTTACTTCCATTTTCATGAATCAAAACAAAATTGACATTTTCCACCAATTATAACTAATATAAAAACAACCTCATTGTCTATAAACTTGACATGTGTACCTTTTTTATTGAAGTCTCTCTTTTTTTAATTTCATCTTATTTTTATTTTTACTTTTTTAAAATTTTTATATTATTTTGGTTTGATAAAAACCATCTTACAACATGAGTTAAAATACTGGTAGGTGTAAAAATTATCCCTTAATGAGTGAGTAGTTATCACATAGCACTTTATTACCTTTTTAGAGGCAAATTTTTTATTTTTTTAAATTTGCAATTTGTTTTAACTTTTTTAAATTTAAAATATTAAAAATAAATTTAACCATATGGTAGTTTTTCGTTTCATATGTGATTTTTTTAATTAAAATAAAAATATTAATTTTTAATTTTTTTTCAAATGTTAAAATACTAAATACAAGAAAAAACTTACTATGTAGAGAAAAGAGAGACTATGAAAAATTCAAACAAAAAAATTTGAAAAGAATTAAATCGGGCATTCACAATTTTTTTATAAATACTTATTATTTTTTCAAAGTTAAAATAAAAAAAAAGAAATGAAAGATATGAAAAATGGAGAAAGAACAAAAATTAACATTCAAAGAATTTTTTAAAAAATTAAACCAAATATGTGAGAGTCCAAAATTTTCTATTCTCCATATATCTATTAAAGGTGCTAAAATGAAATTATTGAAGTTGTGCAAGGGCCGGTCAAAGTTGACCAATTTTTGACTAATTTGACTTAAAAAAATAAATACATAAATGAAAATTTAAATTAAAATCTGATCTGAAAGGTATTGTACAGTGACTCAACTCGTAAATAATTGAATTTTTAGAGGTATTTTGGACTTTGGCAAAATAATATCAGGTTTTATAAATTAAATTATAATTTTGAACCAATGAAAATGAGACACCACAGCCACTTTCTAACATTTTCTTCGGCCTTCTCCACCGCCTCATTATTGCTGCATTTTCTGGTTCATATTTGGCTCCCGATTCTTCCATTTCTTCATGCCATCTTCACGTATAGCCTTGTGGAACCCCTCTTTTCTTCATCAATCCACTTAGGTCCCTTTATAGAAATTATTCCCCACCTCCATAGCTTCCTAACCCTCTAAAAAAATTCAACAAAAGCCACCATACGTGACTTGCTCTGTTGCTGCCAGGAACGTTTACTGCACAGGTAATTTTCTAGCCTTATTTTCATGCACTTTTGTCTCTTTTTCATGGCTGGTTTAGATGAATAAATTAAGTATTTGATCATAATTTGGAATAAAAATACATATAAAACAGGTTAGGATGTTCAGCCATGTGGTTTGAGGGATGAATTTGAAGATGATGACGTGAATGGCCGAAAAAATAAGGGTTGATTATAAAAAAGATGGCAGCCATGGTTTCTTGCAAAGATACCTTTAGTTTATAGTTGAATTTAATGAGTAGATGGTGTATGTGAGTGTTGTTTGAACTGAAAACTTGTAGGGCACTTGTTGAATTGTTCGTTTATGTGATTTTGTGGGGCTGTATGTGGCTGTGTGTGTGGCGTGAAGATGGAATATGAAGGCTGAACATAAAAAACAAAATAAAATAGAATAAAGTGCTGATGGTGTGAAGACATTTAATAGAGTAGCAAATAAGGCTGATTAGAATAGAAAATAAGGTTGAACAGGGTAGAAAATAAAAAGCTGAACAGAGTAGAAAATTGGACAATATGAGCAGCCGAAATTGTTGGCTGATTTTGAATTAGTGATGTGATTAAAGAGGCTGGAAAATCTGTCGAAAAGGGGGGGGGGGGGGGGGGGGGGGGGGCGCGTAAATTGACAGAATGGAATTAGGTGTTGATGGCGTGAAGGATCTGAAAATGAAGAAGAAAAATTTGATCATAATTAATGTAGATTTGTTGAACAAAAATAGAAAAGTAGGACAACACATACAGCCGGTCAAGGAAATGGTTGAGTGTTTATGATGATGTTGGCGTGAATGGGCATTAGGAGACTATAGGGTAGCCAGCCAAGAAAGGTCAACAATGGGGGCTGATCATGGACTAGGAATAGCTATAAAAAATTTACTAATAAAAACAAGAAATAAGTCAAATATGGACAGCATGTTGAAGAGAAAAACGAAGGAAAGAAATGTTGTTTGTTAATGCTTTAAAAGGGGGTAAAAATGGGCTGCTCATGAGATGATTATAGCCAGAAAAATTAATTAACAAAACATGATCTTCGTCCAATATGGTGCAGCCGGCCATTAAAGGAAGTGATGATAGTGGCGTCTCATGAAGCATACTGTTATAAACTATTTTAAAGGAAGTATATTGGTTTTAATATAAAATTGGTAATGATAATATAAAATATAATAAGTGTGGCAATAATCATAAAATTAAAGGAATAATAAATTTAATATCATGAAGGTAATTTGGCTAAGATAAAAGATGAATGAAAATGACCAAGTTTTAATGCTACAAGAAAATAAGTTTGGAAAAGAGAATAAATAGAAATTATGCATGGAGTAGGAATGAGAAAAGAACAAGTATAATGAATTGGTCGTAATTGGCCAAACAGAGATTTATGAGAATCCTATAATGTTCTCTTAAGTAAAAAAAATTAAAATACAAGTGTAGGATAAGTAAAAGAAATTTTATAAATTGATCAAAGAGTGTTAATTATTTTAATATTAATTATGCAGTTGGTAATTTGGAGAAACAAGTGGATCAGTGGTGCTATTGGATTTTTATTTCGCACTGCGAAGTGAGGTAAGGAATAGTATATGGAAGTAGTGTAGGAATATTGTGCATGCATGTGGGAAATTTGGGTGATTTAGAAATTATAAATCGAAAAAAAAATTTATGAAAGGGGTTAGGATATAAATTTACTGAAAGGTTACCGAAAAGTATAGAAAATTTCCTTTAATTATTTATATGCTCGATATCTTAAATAAATAGTATTTTTATATAGTTTGAATATTTGAATACGTGAAATGATGATAATATGTTTTATGAGTTTTATGAGATTTATTTAGAATATATAAAGTATTGATTTGTTTACATGAATAGAAATCGATTGAAATAGTTTACATGAAAATTGATTTACTGGAGTTTTATCAATATATGAACATGATTTTTTAGAGAGTGTTGGCTCCATGTGGATTCATGCATACAGATTGATGATTAGGGCTGGGAGATTGTTGCGCAAGTCCCCAGTACCTTCCCCTTTTTCCGATCACAGTTGTCACTGACGAATGTACACTGTAGATCTTCGACAATGGCCATTGTTACAGGTAGGAACGGCTTAGGGCTGGATGCCTGGCCCCACGTGGGTACGCCTAATCCTATACAGGTCCATGTAGGGATATAGTTTGTGTATGAGTTTCTTGGATGCTCACACTCTATTGTTTTACCCAATATATGAAATGATTGATTTACAGACAGATGACAGATTTGATTGAAATGATTTGAAAAGTGAACCGTGAAAGAATATATGAACAATATATGAACAGTGAATGAATTAAAGATGAATTGATTTTAAATGATTTGAACAGTGAATATTTATATGGATAGTATATGTTTTAAAAGAGTTTTCAATAAATGTTTACATGCACCTATATGCATTATTTTATTTATAAAATTTAAATTTATGATTTTTACTGCATATAGTGGCATAGTACCACTCTTTTATATGCTTTTTCTTACTGGGCTTTCCCCAAAGCTCACCCCTCTTACTCACCATCCCAGATAGTTCATTCGTGCGCGTGGTTACAGAAGTTACAAGGTAGTGGAAGAGATCATTAAAAGTGATATGTCAGGAGTACAGGTACATGTGGGATTTTATATATATATTCAGACTAATAAATGCACAGCAGACATATTTGTAAGTGGAATGAAATCAGTGTAGTGTTCAAAATATATACATATATATATATATATACATGATCTTGTGGGATGTAAATTATATTGAATTATTATAAATAGAATTATAAATATTATATTTTAGTTTTGTTATAGAATCGAACTTACATCGACACCGAATGCAAACCAATTGACATCGAATAATTGAATGAGAAAGAAGAAAAAAGAAAAATTTGATTCGGAATTTTATAATTTCGGATGTTACAAAATATTTATGTAAAAAAATTCAAAAATACCTAATAAATATTTTTTTTAAAAATTCAAATAAAATATCCAAAAATTTTGGTTTGAAGAAAATTCGAATAAAATACTGCAAATAATACAAAAATTCAAAAAATGATAAAATTATAGTATAAAGCAAAAAATTTCCAAAAATAATTTTTTTAAACTTAAACACAAATAAACACAAAAAAAATTATAAAAATTGAATCTACAAATAAAAAATCTTTTAAAGAAAATTTTTTAAATATAAAAATCGAAGGCTATAAAAGAGAAAATAAAGTAATACATAAATAATTATCATAATAAATACTTAAAGACTACGAAAAATAAAAAAAAAGTGCTAACAATCACTTGACCTAGTAGTTAAGGATGAGTTGTAGCATTTGTAAGTCTTGAGTTTGAATCCAAGCATTCCCTTCCCCAATTATTTAATATTCCTCTTGTAACAAAAAAAAATAAAAAGAAAAAGTGGTAATGGGATTTAGTCTAATATTAATTTATCTTGAAACAAATAAATTATGGTCAAATTAAAAAAATTTAAATATTTTATAAGTTTTTTTTGTCTATTTAATTTTTTTAACTTTGTGTAGAATTTTATTTTTTTAAAAAATAAAAACAAAAATAAACAAGATGATTAGTTGATAAATTAAATATTATCATTTTTATTTAATAAATAAATATTTTAAAATAATTGTTTTGATTATTATTATTATTATTATTATTATTATTTCTTAAAATGCCCCTACGCAAAGCAGGGGTATCATCCTAGTCTAGATAGAAAGTGAGGCCAGATCACTCTGTTTAAACTTGGCTCAAATCTGATCCTACTCTACCCCTACCCTTGATTAGCTCAAAATATAGCACATGTCAAGCTCAAAATATAGCACATGTTATTATAAATCTCAATGATTAGATTTTTAAAAAAAAAAATCATCTTTCCCATTTTTCATATTCCAATCAGACTTAGATTATAAGTTCAAATAGAACATGTCTTGGTGTCTACAACAAAAATTAACTAGTGTGCAAGATAGGAATCTTTCCCTTGAATCCCATTGCAATCGAAACAAAGTCTGATCTTAAGCTTTACTTGAATAATTAAAGAAAAAAAGATAGTCCTGTACAAAAGTAAGTAATATTCTTGAATGATTAATTCTTTGTTAGGCCGAATTATTGAATAATTAATTAAAAAATTTAAAATTTTAGTTTATGTTAATATTTTAATACATGATTTAACTTTTATATAGAATAATGATTTATATTTTGAGTGCTTATTTTTATTCTACTTATTATTTGCTCTTCTTTAATTAAATATGATTTATTTTTTACTAGTTTTATTTATTCTTAGCACCTTTTGATGAAATAAAGGCGTGTAAAAACCAATAACTATAATTAAAAGGAGCCTTAATTATAGTGTTGTTGGAGTTTTGATTAAAGTAAAACTATATTCAATGGCATAAATTAGGGAGTTCTAATTTGAACTACATAAATTCACAATATTAGATCAAAAAAATGATAAATTAGATATTTTGCTTTGAAAATTTAAGAACCATAACAAAATTTATTTTGAGCAGAGAAAATGATTAAATTAAGGCAAAAAAAAACTTACCTTCCAAATAATTGCCGCCCAGGTATAGATATTTGAGCCTCGTTAAATTTCCAAAAGTTTTTGGAATGTTGCCACTGAATCTATTTAAGTCCAATGTTAAATTTTGAAGGCTTTTGCATTCGTCTATTCTTGATGGAATTTGACCAGAAAGCTCATTTGAAGCCAAGTAAAGTGCCTCAAGATTGGGAAGATGGCGACATATATCTTCGGGTAAACTACCATATAGATGATTGGACATTAGAGAAATCATATGTAGAGAGGAAAGGTTATAAACTGCCGAAGGAATAGGGCCAAAAAGTTGGTTAACTGCAAGACGAAGTATCTTTAGATTTTGAAGATTACTAATCTCATGTGGAATGTGTCCATGAATGAGATTGTGCCTCAAGTCCAAGATCTCCAAGTTGGACATGTTAGCAATTGATTGAGGGATTTTACCTGTCAAATTGTTACTGCGAAGACTCAAGTATAAAACTTTATCTAATCTCTCAAACCATTTTGGAATTTCCCCAGTAAAAAAATTAAAGCTCAATTCGATGAGTTTCAGACGATTCAGTTGCCCCAACTCTCTCGCTAAATTCCCATGAAAATTGTTGACACTTAAATCAAGAGAGTCTAGGAACGAGAGATTTTCTATGTGTGGAGGGATAGTTCCTATAAGACCCATGTTGGAAAGATTTAAAGCTTTAACTCTCCTGTGCTTAGCAGTGCAGGAGACACCAACCCAGTTGCAGACAGGAAAAGTGGCGGTCCAGTTGTTGGCTAAGATGTTTTGAGGATCAATGATTTGGTGTTTAAATTCAAGAAGAGCTTGTTGGTCAGTGGTGAGGTTCCTCATATTCATGGCGTAGCTAACCATGAAACAGTGAATGAACAATAAAGCTGATGAAATAAAAGGGAATTTTCTCATGTCCATGGCTATGGGAAGGAATTGATGAAATTGCAAGATGATTAAATAAGTCTGTCTGAATCATTGCTTTAAATAGGATGCGATTCGCAAACAACTCGTCACCACGACTGAGACATGAGAGGGCAGTCGTATTATAGTCTTGGTCTTCACAACAAACAAATTAGCAGCTTTTGATTTGGGCCCTCCAATTTCATTTTGATCTACTTTTACAAATACTGAAATTTCTCTTTTTCTTTTTCTTCTTTTGACTTGTCTACACGAGAGAAGCAGTGCAAGGTAGTTGCAAAATATATAGTAATGGTGGTTGTATCAATCTTTTAAATTCTTTTAATTATGGGATAAAATTTTCTCTTAAAAAACTACAATGGCCAGTATCTATACATTAAAAGATGTTTTATTATTAGGTGTGTGCGAACGGATCACAAAAGTTTGTCGCTCTACCACTTAAGTAAGCAAACCATTCCTTCTCCATTGACAAATTATAAACCTAGCGGGAAAGTCGGGTGAGTATTAGACTTTTGTTGTTCATAATTGATTATTAGTATTGATTAATCAAATCATCAAAGCAATCGTGTTCCCACTGTCAGGATCAATCAAAGCAACCATTAGCTTTATTTGGACATTCTCACACTATTTTTGAGTCAAATACATAACTAATCCAAATATTTATACTAAAATACATATTTGATCTTTTTAAATTCATTGATATTAAAATTAGCATCTTCATTTAAAATTTTTAAAATTATCTAATAATATCATGTCTTGATAATTCGTCAGAATTAACAACCACATCAATAACAATATTAACAATAAGAAAGAAAAACTGAATCCGTCAACACAAGAGGACTAACAATTCCTAAAAACATATAAACGCGATTGATGAAAAAGGTTATATATACTGAATGATTATGTTTGGAACCTATGAAAATTTTCATTATGGAGTTTGGTTCCATCAATTAAATTGTTGAAGAGCAAAATATTTGTTGAGACTATAAGTACTGTGTTTGATACATCCAGTTTTGTACAGACTAGAGACAAAAATAATTACAATGATACCAATAAGTGGTTGAAAAAAGTAAAAGTGGATTTTTCTCTCGAGTATTTGAATATGGTTCGAATCCTAAAATCGTCATTATTAAGAAAGCTTTACCATTTATGATACACTTCTGGCTCCTTCCTCATCAAGATTTGATGCAATTGAAAGGAGCAGAATTCTGCCCCATATCGCAAGCAATTCTTTTACCATTTATGATACACTTCTGGCTCCTTCCTCATCAAGATTTGATGCAATTGAAAGGAGCAGAATTCTGCCCCATATCGCAAGCAATTCTTTTAATTCTACCCCATATCACAAGCAATTCTACCCCATTTATGATACACTTCTAGCTCCTTCCTCATCAAGATTTGATGCAATTGACAGGAGCAGAATTCTGCCCCATATCGCAAGCAATTCTTTTAATTCTACCCCATATTGCAAGCAATTCTTTTTTCATTTGACAGAGTGATGGAAAATCGTGGGATGACTAACAACACTACAAAAAGGGATGACTAACAACACTACAAAAAAATTGACTTTTACCGCCACTTAATGAATCGCAGGTAAAAACCTTACTGGTAGTTCGCTGATAGCCGGCCAGGTGAATGCCGGTAAAGGTCTGCTGGCTATGATGTACTCTAGTGCCGGCAAAGGTATGACAAATTGCGGCACGACTTTTTCCGATGCTTTTGAATGTCTTCAAAAATAAAAGGCTTTTACCGACACTTTAAAGTGCCAGAAAAAGTCCTATTTGAAATTTAAATTTTTTATATTTATTAAGTTTCATTTCAAAATTATAAGTTCTTACCTGCACTTTTAAGTGCTGATAAAAGTGTTATTTGAAATTTAAAATTCTTATATTTATTAAATTTGATTTTAAATTTAAAGTTTGATTAATTCTATATGTTAATGTCATTGTTAATGCAATTTTTTGTTCATAAAATAATTGTTAATGCATGAATCGTATATATGAAGGCATTAGCAGCATGCCTCATTTGGTAACTCAATTAATTCATGTCCATTGCACTAATAAAAAGAGAAAGTTCCCAAGAATTATTTGCACTGTAACACTCACATGCATTAACAATTTCCTAAGAATTGTGAATTTCATTTGTTCAAAGTTCAATTCAAAGTGTTTATAACCAAAAAGTTATCAAAATACCAATTATCATCCTTAAAGCAACAATTAACTTCACAAGGATGCATCATTCTTAGTGTTAGTACTTTGATGCTGCTGTTGATCATCTGAATTTGCACTCCAAACCATGTCAGCCAAATCATTAGATGCTTCGCTGCTTGATATGGCTAGCAAGGGTTGAGCGTTGTTAACGAAGCACATGAATTGTAATCTTCAAGAGCAACGGTGCCAGACTCTTTTGGTGGGTGTTTTGCAAGGTCACCCCCAATAAGAGTAGAGCTTGAGCAAATTCTCTTTACATCATACCTACTAAATTATGTTAAAGTTGGTCACTGCACTTGTCCCTCTAAACTTAATTGCAGCAATATCATAAGCTTCAGCAGCTTCTTCCTGTGTGCCTATAATGAATGGCAAAAGTTATTATTGCATATATATCGCAATTAGGATGCTTTGGGAATTCACAGCCTAATTAACTACATTAAATTTTAGCGATAAAAAGTGGACAAAATTATCATCCATGCCTTTAGTAAAGGTGATTGGAAGCAGAAGGAAAAGTTACTGACATGATCTGGTGGGACTGGTCAAGAAACTTAATGCAGGAATTGAAAGAGAAACTGAAACTGATTCCATCATAAATGGTTCCCAACTAGGATGACACTAAGCTATATTTGTTTCTACCATCAATCCTGAGTACTATAACTCAATTAATTGAACAGTCTTGAGAGATGTTGAGACAAGGCAAAATCTAAACAATGTAACAAAAGTTAAAGAAGATGGGAAAGGCTGAAGTGAAGCTTACTAAATGTTCCAAGGTACAAGTCCTTGTTTCCAGCAACCCTTCCTATTCTAGCTTGCCACCTTCCATGCTGATGGTGCCTGCCCAAGGACAGAAAAGAGTTTGACATGTAAGAGGAAAGATTGGTAGATATAAAGTTGGGTGGCCCTTTAAATAATGTATGCCATGCAAGGATACAGACTTGAGAATTGAGATTTATCTGCTTGTGGATTATAATGTTTGCCTATTATTGTCTACTACATAATTGAAAATGCTGCAAAATTGCAGTGAATAATGGAAAACTTTATCATTGAGATCGTTTTCTGCCATTACCTTGTTACTCCTCTATACACTGAAGCTTCTCTTGAAAAACCACTGCTTTTCCTGTCCAAGGAGTAACATTTTAATCAATGTTGTAACTCCCTTTGTCTATCCTTTTTTCTTCCTTTATCTTTGAATTTAAATGTAGAAGACTTGTAAAAGACCTGTACCTTCTCAAATGAGCAACAAATTCTTGACAGGTCATTTTCTTCATCTCTTTCAACTCCTTCTCGTAAGTATTCAACTAAGAGGACAGTAGCAAAGAATTAATTTCTTATATTATAATATGTAAATAATTCAGCTGCTTGGTACTCACCTATGAAATAAACTGTTGAAACCCAAAGAACATTGTATAGCTCACCAACAAAACTTACAGGGAAATTTATATGAGTTGTTCGACCCAATACTTTAGAGCAGCTAAGTCATAAGCCCTTGCTGCTTTTTCTTCCCTGTCATAGCCACCTGATCATTGGCATTTTAAACAAGAAGAATAAAAGGATTAAAAAAACTGCACAGAGCCCAATGTTCTTTGTTTTTATGGTTAAATAAAGTTAAGAAATCATGTACTCCTAAGATGTTTAATAAAGAAGAGACATGCAAAAGGATATGGGTGTTCACTTACCAAGATAAACTATAGAGAATTGAAGGATGAGAGAACAGGAAAGTGAATGAAACATAATCATTAGTATATTCTTTTTATGAACCAGGGAAAAAAATTAAGAAATGGAGAAAAACAACAGTACAACAGTGATTGAAATGAATTAGGCTATAAACCAGCAAAGATTAATTAGGCTAGCAAACATAACTTAGGCACTCACAAACTAAAAAATAAACAAGTTCAATTGACTAGCATAATACGAGGCATTCTTGGCTAGCATGGCAATAATAGCAGCCATGGCGTCATATAAAAGAGAAGGGCACTAGAGAAATTGTTTGGTTTGTTATAATAAGAATTGAAGGGAAAGTTTTAATTTGTTGGGAAGGTTTGTCCTAAAATTTGGGGTTTCAATACTCTCTAATAAAATTGAACGTAGACTATCTACAAATCCAATTATGAAGATAGATAAATAGATGGATGGATAGGTAGGGAAAAGTTAATAGGTTAGTGTTAAGGTTATCTGTTATTCAATTATGAAGATGAGATGGGGCAATAGCAGCTATACAATAAATAAGTGAAAAATGAAAAAGAACGATAAGTTTTATCCAGTTATGAAAGGGCTAAGAGCTAAGATAAAATTGCAGTAAACTGTCAACAAAACATATCAGTCAAGTTTTATCCTGCCGCTTGCTGGCTTGGATGCAGTAGTTCATGAAGGCCCATTAATTGTTTGGACCTTGCCATTACACTTACACATTTACACTACTTTCCTTCAGCTTCACGAATCACTGAAAACATGGTTCCATACATCTCTAATAATTGATGCTCATGCTCTGCAACTAATTAATGTAGGAGAAGTTAATACATACTTGTATTATCTATATTTTTGTTTTACGTTAACTGTTCAAGACATTGAATGAATCCTTCATTGTTTCAAATTGCGGTCGCGGCCGCATTTTTGGTCGCGTTGTGTTTATTGCGGTTGCGGATATAGCGGCGATAATTGAGGTCATCGTAGTCGTGGATTTTTTTTAATTTCGTACAATTCTATATAAAGTGTAGTAATTGTAATTATAATCATGTAAAGTCTTATTTTATAGTTTTTAAAGTAATTTATGATACCTCAAGTCTATTATTTATGTGAAAAAAATGTTATTTATAATTATAATAAAATTTAATACAATATAATAAAATTTATTATTTTTATATCATATTAATACATAAAAAACCCCATAAAAATAAATTAACTTTTAATCATTTCTTTCCCATTCAATTTCAATTTTTAAAGTTAAAATAATAAAATCATTAAAAAACTTGTCCGATTCCCATTTCCCACGCCTAATTGCTTTGCCTCCCAAACATACATGTGAAAAAAAAACAATTTTAAATTAAACTTTACATGTGCCAAAGAGTAAAGTCCCAATGACAAGCCTGAAAATCGAGAACTTCTAAATAAACTCCATTTTTTGCTCTTTATACCCCATTTCCTTCATTGTGTTTACTGTTCATTAGACATGGATGGGGTATAAAGAGCAAAAAATGGAGTTTATTTAGAAGTTCTCCTGAAAATCCCTCTCCCACCTGATTCTTTTCTAATTTTCGTTATTCATAGTCTCCCAACCTCCTGAGTCCCCTGCTTCTCGGCTTTAAATCCATTTTCTAATTTTCTTCTCTATCCAACCTACCCTTTCATTTCCTCATCAATTATCACAAGTAAATCTATCCACAACCCAACCCAACCGACCAACATCATGGCCTCTTTCAAATTTTCTACTCACAGACACAGTCGACTATCTCTCTCAAGAAGAATCAGCAGTTGTTTCGTTGATAAGAGTTTTTGGATTTCCTTCTTTTCCTTTGATTGAAAGCATAAAATTGTTGGAGTTTAATTGTTGTGATTAGGTATGAGTTTTGTCTTTGTTTTGCTGCATATTGAAATTTGGATTTAACAAAAAAAAATTGACAAAAGGCGGATGATAGCGGCAATAGCGGACCGCTATTGCCGCTATTTACTATTCCTCTGCTATTAGCGGCCGCGAACAACCGCAATTAGTGTGATTACTCTCTCACATCTCAATTGCGGTGAGTAGCGGTATCGGGCGGAGCCGCTACCGCAAAATAATGGCTGCTATTTTATTTTGGGGCCGCTATTTGAAACACTGGAATCCTTGAATCTCCTTTGTTTTTCTCCTCGACTACTTGTCTCCTTTATCGGCATTTTCTTACCATGCAAAGCTATTTACTCGTTTTCATCTAATTACCAACCAACAGAATTTGGATGGTAATTGATGATTTCAACAGTAACTCTCTTCAAAGATTTCCGAGTAAGAGACACGGTATGGTTCATTTGCATTTTATTAAGTGAAAAAACAATCTCGCATCTTATAATTAGAATTTTAATTTTAATTTTAAAAGTAAAGATCGTTTTTTTATTTGAGATTTTTTTTTAATTTTTAAATGACAAAATCATGAAAAAGGTTTCATTAAGTTTCTAGAACGCTGAACAAGACAACCTTTGTATATCAACACCATTCTATTTGGTATTAGTTTGGCGTTGGATCATGGCAGGCTTATGTCTATATATGATTCTATTATAATAGAGATTGATGCTTCTTTGGTAGTAGTTGATATATTTTAGAAGCTGATGATTTTATTGTTTGACACGTGGATGTTTTAAAAAAAAAATTCTCGATTCCAAACATAATAGTCAAGCACATTTGTCTACATCCAAGATAGCAAGTGGCAGGATAAAACACCAATAACTTAATATAGTTTTGAAAAGAGTGTAAGAATAAGCTTCTAATTGGCATTTTCACAAACACAACTTAGACGATAAAGGATGTAGATAACCCATACATAGCAGCAACGAGAGTTCATGGAAGAAAAAAGCATCATGTCCTTCCAAAAAACAAATTCTAACTTCTAATAGAAGAGAAAACAGAGTCCTTACAGCTCAAATCTGTGGATGAAGTAGAGATCGGTGAAGAGCTATCATTCATAGGCTTGTGAAAAGAGCTATCGGTGAAGGCCCAAAGTATGTGGAGACGTGAACGATGGAAACAATGGAGACCATTGGTCCTCTTTAAAACGATGGAGAGATGATTGTGAATGTGGAAATTAGGCGATGTGGAGAACGATGGAAAGATGATTGTGAATGAGTAATGAGTGAATGTGGTGTTACGTGTGGGTAATGGAGATGAAGAGAGGAGACAAAGCTCAACAATGGAGATCGTGAAAGTAGTGAGAAAACTTGAGAGATTTAGGTTTTCTTGGATAAAAGGAAATTAAGAAGGTTAGAAAATCAAAAGGTTTTTTTTTATCAGAAAAATTAGAGTTTTAACTTGGAAAAGTGCTGTTAAATGCTTTACAATTACCGGCTTATAAATTTGTGCCGTTAAATACATACAACTAAGAGCACATTTTATAACCGCCACTATCAAAGTGCCGGTAAAAAGCATAGATTTTTGTAGTGCAAACTAAAAAACAAAACAATTAAATCTGTCCCATATTCCAACTGCAAGGACCAGTCAACCATCTTACTTTTCATTACCAACATCAAAGACTGGACTAAGGTGTCTTAACATTATGTTTGCTAGGAAAGAAAGAGGAAAAAAAAGTGATTAATAATGCTAATGTAGCTGCCTAGTAGCTTATTTAAATTTTTTGTTGAATTTAATTTAATATTTATATTTGACTAGAATGGATTTGAATATTAATATTGGAAAAAGAAAACCACTTTTGGCTTGTTAAAAATGGTTCAAACGGAATTAGAAACCAAACCAAATTAAACTAATTTATTCAACCAAGAGTAATACAAATTTCAAATGTTAGCATTAAACAAAAAACCCAATGTTATGTTATTAGATATATAATATATATTAATCATTGAAAAAGCATGAACGAATCCAAGAGCAGAACAAAGAGTTAGGCAACCCCCAAGAACCTTTGTTTTTATGAGAAATCAAAGGGAATATTAATGATTGTATAAATTTAATTAGGAAGAGAAAAGAATCACCCTTCAGAAACATGAGCCCCGCTTCTATTTTTGTCTTAATTGTCCTACGAAAATGATCCTGACTCGACCACTATAAAGATCATGATTGTTGCAATTCAATAATTCACCCATCTCTTTTAAAAATTGGATTCTTCTAAGGTTGGAATTGGAATCATAATACATAAAGTCTTGGTCTCCCTTATACAAAAAAAGGAGAAAATTCTACAATGTATGGCAAGCTATATTTCCACCTCCGAGCATTAAGTTTTGAGACTTCCAAATTAAAAATTTTGGACCCACCACTTATCAATATCATGATTGATGTAACCTAAAGGAGAAAATTCTAACCCATATCGGCAGTCATTCTTTATGCACCTTATATTTTGGAGCAACTAAGCTAAAATTTGGCTCCATGCACCACTTATCAAGGCTACGATTGATGCAAATTGAAAGGAGCAAAACTCTACACTACAAGAAATATGGTTTTTAGTGGAGAAAAATTTGGTCACTAAAAGCATAAAATTTCGTCACTAATCATTTTTAGTGACAAATTTTCAATTCGTCACTTGTCATCACAAAAAACGGCGTCACTATTTCTTTAGTGACAATTTTTAGTATTTCATCACAATAACATATTTCTTTTGTGACAAATTTTTTGTTATTAAAAATATTGGTATTTGTGACAAAAAATATCGTCACAATAGCTCAAGTCTACTTGACAAATTTTTCGACACAAAAAAAAAGTTAAAATAGTGACAAAGAAAGCCATCACTGTTAATTACTTTTCTTGTGACGACAATATTATCTCAAAAGTATTTATAATAGTTACAAAAATTATTGTTACTAGTGCTATTTTTTATAGTTTCGATTATTTCATCACTAGTATTCACCAAAATAGTGACTCATAAATTTTGTCACAAATATTAAAAGAATTTCTTACAATAATTATCGTCACTAATAAATTAGTTATTGTCACAATAAATATTTATCAATTTATACAAAGAAAAATCATTAGTGACTATATAATGACATTGTCACAGTTAGTTGACAGTTTTAGTTACAAAATATAGTCACTAAAAAACTATTTCAAAATTGAATATGATAATAGTGACACCAAAAATGGTCACTTCATTTATTTTTTTGAATAAATAATAATAATAATAATAATAATAATAATAATAATAATAATAATAATAATAATAATAATAATAATAATATGTTCTTAATTTCTAAAATTCCAAGGTAACATCCAAATACAATTATCAATGTACTAATACATTTCCATCAAAATATAAATAATTACTTCAAAGATAAAAGTTGTCCAAGTCTAAATATAAAATTATCCAAGTGGAAATTCAAGCTAGCAGTCCATAAATGGTCTTAATAAAAGTTCACCCTTCATTATTTTCCTACAAAATAAACAAAAATATAAAGTCAATAAATAATATAAACATATTATATCTTGTTATTATAATACTAAAATTGACATTAATTATTTATCTAGGACACTTACGTTGTTGCTTGTTGAATTTGATGAAGATCCATTAGACAACAAATTTGAAATTAGCCCTTTACCTGCTAAACGATCAAATATGTCCTTCACTTTTTTCAATTCCAGGTTCTGTTTTTCAATAGCCTTCCCTTGAGCCACAAGTTCTTCACATTGAGCTTCCATATCCTTTTGAAGTTGTGTGTTGGTCTCCTCTTGTTTTTTTGTGATTTCAGTAAGCCTTTCAACCTCTTCCTCTGCATGTTTCCTTGCAGCCTCAGCTTCTGCAATAATGCGACTTTTTTCTTGAGAGCTAGATGTGATCTCTCCAACACCTATTCCACGTAAGTAATTTGACTTTGTTCCCAAAACAAGAGAAAAATGCTCCACTAGTGGTATAGGTGCAGATGAGATTTTCTCTTGATTTTTCTCACCCTCTTCTTGAAGCTTGTTCTACATAGTTAAAATAATAATTAATTTTTTAAAATTAAATGAATATCAAATGTAAAATAAAATTTTAAACAATTTTTTTACTTGATTTTTCTCACCCTCTTCTTCTAATCTTAGCTGTATCCAATCTTTTTAATATATATAAATTATTTGGCTTAGCAAATAAAAAAATATTATAATTGGGCTATAAATGATAAGAACTAGATCAGCTCACTATGCACATTTTCCTTCGAACTTGCATTAATTCCAGGCTCTAACAGTCAATTAGAATTCAGACTCTCATCATAGTTTGTCAGCCAACAATCCCTTTTCACAATAAAGGTTCATTGTTTCATCACACAAAAAAGAAGCCTATACAAGCAAGTAGTCTTTAACGTGCAATAGACAAAACTAGAATATGACTTGATAAATTCATTGATAGCCTATCTCCATAAATACATTCCCTTTGGTTCAATTCTCTCCTTTTGAAGACTCATCAAAGTACCATATCAAATAATACTTGTACATGTGGAAAACTGCTATTAGATTATAAGAATGGTATCCGACCAACTTTAAAAACATTAGCTCAGTAGTTTTTCTTAGATGCTTACTTGTGATCCAGAATTTTTTCAGGCACCCCACTACTTGATGTTTTGCATATCCTTGGAAATTGTGTTGTGTGTTTTTAAGTATCTCTACAACATCTAAATTTCTCTTGAGTTCATCGCCTTCTTTCTCTCATGATGCTAAATGACTACACAAGAAACAAAAGCTTGTCTTGCTGAAAATCATGCTCATAGAAATACACCCATGCACCCACAGAACATATATTGTAAAACATATTTGTATGGAATAAATGTTCATTTAGATACATCTAATGCGAACATATTTGCACATTATTTGCCTTGTTCAGTGACTGATTTATTAAGGCGAGCCATTTCACTGTAGGCTTATTGTCTTCTATAACTAGAACATTTCCAGCATTCAATGGAACAATTTCCTGAAAACTAATAATCCAAAAGAATAATTTAAATTAAAACAAATTTGAGTAAGGACTTCTCAATTTTTAAACATGTGTTGTTGACAATATTTTAGCCAACAATACTCTTTATATGCTTTTGACAAGACATTTGTAGAATTGATGATTACAGTGCACTATATAAAATTTTTTTAGCAGCGTTATGAATAAAATGCAGTTATGAATAAATTTTGTTAGCAAGTTGCATACACCACGTGGTAACCGAGAATTTTTTCCATTTTTGGTATTAAATTACTCAGGAATTTAATTTTATGCAAATAAATAAGTGAAAGTAAATAAATAAATTTATTTACGAGATAGGAAAATTGTTGGAATTCCCGAAAACTGATGAAGCGATGAAGTTGAGGAAATTATTTTGAATAATTTTGGATATTAAGAAATCCAAAATTTAAGAAATAAAAATGTGTATATATATTATTATTAATTAATAATTATATTTATAGTATTTATTTATAAATATAATAAAAAAAAGGAAAGAAAAGGGGGGCGGGAATCGGGTATCCCGATTCCCTCCCATTTTTCCTCTTCTGTTTGTAACAGAGGAGAGCTTTCAAGGAAATGCCGACCACTGTCAGTCGGCCGAGCTAGAGAAGAGGGAGGCGAGGTCGCCAGCGAACCGAGAAGGAGAAGAAGAGAAGCTGGCTGGCGACAAGGAAAAGGAAAAGAGGAAAGAGAAATCGAAGCGAAAAGGAAAAACTGAAAAGAGGAAGAGGAGAAGGGAAACGGTGGTGCCGACTGGTTTAGGCACCGCCACCACCATTGGCATCACTAGCGAAGGCCGACCAAGAGGAATGGGGTAACCGACGGTGAAGGGGAAGAGAAAAGGAGGGAGAAAAAGAGAAGAGAAAGGCCAAAAAACCCACTTCCAGATCCACCACCACCGGCGCTGCCGCTTGGGAAGAGAAGACCAGATCTGGCTTTGTGGTGATCCCAGGGTGCTGAGGAGTGGCCGAACTAGCCAGCAAAAGCTGAACCGATTGAACCGGTCCGACCCAACCGACTCGAACTGATCCGACCCGACCGAACCCGATTCGACTTAATCCGACCCGGTTCAAACCAAAAAAAAAAAGAAAAAAAGAAAAAGAAAAGAAAAAAGAAGGAATAAAGGAGAAAAAGAAAAAGAAGAAAGAAGAAAGAAGAAAGAGAAGAAAAAGAAGGAAAGAAAAGAAAGAAATGGTAAGGAATTTAAAGATTTTACTATATTCCGTAGAAATTTATGAAATTTATTAAATTTCTTTCTAAGCGAATCTATATGTATTAAATTGTGGCAGCATGAAAATGAGGCTAGTGGTGGAGTTCGGCTAGCTCGGAAACACGCTAAGCTTTGGCGAATGGGTAAGATACTTTTATAAAGCATTAGTAGCATTATATTGTATGATTAGGAATTATGATTTTAATATGATGCATTGATGAATTGATGTTAAAAGGCTAAGAGGACCCATAACTGATGGTGAGGGTCTTAGTAAGAGATAAAGAAATTGTGAGAATCAACAGCTGTAGTTGTAAATTGTGTTTTCCTTGCAGGAGGTTTAGTAAAAATTAAGCCATTATGCTGCCGAAATTTTAGGAAAATGTTTGAGGAAAAAGATTAAGTTTCTCACATAAATGGAATCTTGGAAATAATTATTGAAAATAAACATTTAAAGGACTTTATTGTATTACCGGAAAAAGTTGATATTGAAATCGAGGAGAAGATAGATTGTTGAGCACGATAACGTGATGGATTATATGGTTTAAGCCTTATAGAATCGACAAATCAACTATCTCAATATTACAAAGTGGCTACCAAGCCGAGATTGAAGTGGAATATTGATTAGGCGGATCACTGATAAAAGTATAATAATTATATGATATAACTTAAGAGAGAAAATCGAAGTTGTAATTTAGATGGTCGAATGACTGAATTGCAAGATTATCAATCGAGAAATGATTTCATAATTGATAAATTCAAATAAATGGGTGTCATACATGAGACTATACAGAATTTGGTTATAATCTTAGAATGGGTATCGAAAAATATTCTCTCACAATTGAGTGACTTGGAGAAAGTTAGAGGACATGATAAATGGTCTGTCTTAGTGGTATGACTGAGACGATGATAATAAGAAAGTAGATTGTGATATTTTATATGTATTTGATGGAATACACGTCTACATAAAAATGTACTTGTACATATCGATCGATATTAATAGATATGAATTGAAATTTTTGCAATAACATGGATAGTCGCATGGTGACTTAAACGATTAAAATATTGTTGATAGTGAAAATTGGCAAATTCGTTTAAGTGAGTAAATTGCCAACCAAATATTGAAAAGAATGATGTCTTATAGATAATTCTAGCATGCTATTACGTTCTATAGGCCATATGAAAAGTGAATTGAGGATTGTGATCTGATTTTATGATAGTGAAAGAAATTGAACCTCAAGTCGAAAATTTTGAAAGTGTGCCAATAGGTCAAACCATAAATGGATTTGATAAGTGACTATTGATCTTGTGGTTCTGTGATCCTCGATGTCGACTTTAGAATAGATATCGAATGAGGATATTAGAATTGCATAATTTCAGTATCATGATGGCTATATGGAAACATGGTATTTAAATGCTCATAGATACTAAGAGGATTCACACTGATGATGTGGTTCTAGTATCGATAATGAAATGTACAAATGATTGTTATAGTCGATAATTATCGAAAAAGAATATTGAATACCGAATGGTTTGAATACCAAGTGATTTGATTATTGAATAATTGGAGTACCGAACAATTTGAATACTGAATGAAATGAATATTGAATGATTTGAATAGTGATTTACTGATTGGACAGAAAGAAAGTCTTGAAATTGAATAATTGATGGTGATAAAGTTAAATGAATCGCTTCACTGTATTTGATGAAAATATTACCAAAGTTGCATACTGAAATGTTTTATAGCATCTCTTTTAAGTATAACTTATTACAACTTGAGACGTTATACTAACACTTATATGAATGCTATAAAGTATAAATTAGTTTTAAAAAGGAAAGTATATGGTAGATACACATTTTTATATATGAAGCATCTTAAAAAATTTTACCATATGCTTTACATGATTTTGAAATGAAAAGATAAAGATTTAAATGTTTTATGAGACAGTAGGCACCCTGAAAGAATTAAACTCAATAAAACATAGTGGAAATCGCCTAATTGGAGCTTTGCTCATTAGGCAGAGATGCTTGTCCGACAATAGTCGTGGACAGGTCTCAGTCATGCTTGATCAGTGGGGCTGAGAGAGATGAGGTCTATGGCCATAGATAGCGCCCTAGTTGGTTTCTAGGGGACGATGACATGATTTTCACTGCTAGCTACAGTGATTTAAGTCTTTATTGATAGAGTGATAGGGATTTTGCCTTGTCTCTAAACGATATGATATGAAGTCTAGAGTATGATTTTATTGATATGAACTCTAGACTTGACATGATTTATACAGTACATGAGACATGTTTGAAATGAAATATATTTTGAAACAGTACATGTTTTAAACATGTTTTAAAAGTACATGTGATATGATTTCGACACTTATATGATTTATATATGATTTTGTGTCGAACTTGAAATGATATGCGGTCTAAAGTATAGATTGATTTGATATGAACTCTAGACCTGATATGACTTATAGTATATGAAAATGTTTTAAAACCGCACATGTTTTAGACATGCTTTAAAAACGAATACATGAGTTGAAATTGAACATGTTCTTATCATGCCTTAAAGGTAAATATGAAATGAATTGAAAATTTCAAATGTTGAGCATGTTTTAAAGTATATATGATATGATTAGAAATGATAGCAGTTCATACAGTGAAATTACATAAGTTGCCTAGTAAATCATGACATAATAGTATGCTTTTTATATAAGATATGTCATGACCTTATTTGGTACAAAAACATGAAGAATATATGAGGAGTATCATGACTCAGTGGTAACAATATTTCATCTACATGATGTCATGATATGATATGAAACATGAATATAGAAATACACGAAGAGAATTATGACTTCGTACCACCGTGATCATGATCCATAATATGATAAGTGATATGAGATGATAGAATACAAAAGTATGATTATGAAATGAAAAGTGACTTGATACGATATCTCAATTGGACAGGATGTACTATGAGATTGATGAGAGTATGGACTAATAGTACATGATATTCAAATTGGACACGACATATTGTTATGCGATGCACTATAGTATAATGATGAGAAAACTAAAAAGTGATTATGACGATTTATTTAGAAGTCTGAGCGATAGACAGATGACAAGAATTGAGATAATGAGATGTTATCGATGAAAAAGGATTAACTGTAATTGCAAACTTGTAGGTTTTAAGCATTATAGTTTAAGACAGTATAATTCTACTCCTGCATTTATATTAGTATCTTATTGAGCCGTGGTTTTGCTCATCCCACTAAATTTCATCTCTTTTCAGACTATTGAAGTTAACATCTGCCATGCGAGCTGATAAGTGGGCATCAGAGACGATATCTAAGCTTGGTACTGGCCACTGTTCTTCGAATCCGCTTCATTGCCTTTGAGGTATACGTTCTTTGTAAATCTCTTGTTTACATGTACAGACTTTAATTAATACACAGTACGTGTTTTGTTCAACGAGTCGGGATGTAACTTAGAGTGTGGTACATTATTGTATAGAGAATCAGTGAAATTAGAGTAGTAACTACACTTACACCGAATACAAACCTTAAAAGGAAAAAGAAAAATTTAGTCCATAAATTTGTAGACTAAGAAAAGTATAAGTATTAAGAGAAAGTCGCGGCCTTCGGGTCGTGACAAAGGAAGATTACACTTTTGTTATTGTTGTTAATTAAATTTGCAAAATAATGCAACCAAAAATCAAATATGATTATTTTAAAAATCTTTTTTGCATAAATTTAAATTGCTATATATAAGATTTTGCTGCATAAAAAGATTATGTTAGCATGAAAGTAAGCAATTAAAAACCCAAATTTGTTGTAGTTGTTACTGATATTCTTCAAAGAGGGTTATTATTTTTTATTCTACAATTTTAAACTTAGGAGTTTTCATGTATTATCAAATACAAAATGATCCTAACGTGACGAAGGAAGACAAACAATCATAATTACAGATAAAATATGCTGATATACTCACACTGATGAAGTAGAACTTTTTGGGGAAAATTATGGTATTTCTTTTTTTTATTGAATTCCAAATTTTTTTGGTTCTGTTATATTTGGTTGATGGAAAATCTAGATTTGACTTCTTTAATGGTTTTTTTTTCTACTTTAATGGTTTTCCTGATGGAAAATTTTTTTGGCTTTGCTCTCACATCTTTTGCTTCTTTAATGGTTTAGGTATGGCTAACAAAAGTTGGATGGATATTTTGATAGACGACTGCCTCAATATGAGAAAGGAATTAATGAATTTCTTGAATTTGCATTTGAAAATATTGACAAAGGAAGAGCAGTTCGTTGTCCATGTAAAGAGTGCAACAACAACTTATTCAGGACACGAGAATCTATTTATGAACATTTGATCATACATGGGATAAACAAAGATTATAAGCATTGGTTTCATCATAGAGAGCATTTGTACAATTCTGATGAAGAAAGCGATAATGAGATTGTTGATGAGAGTGAGGAAAATGATGATGCTGGAATGCTTGATATGGTGTATGATTTTGGACGTGCTACTGCAAATTTTGCTCAACAGTTTGATGTTGAAATGGGTGATGGTGAGCCTAGAAGAAATAGTCCTAATGTTTCTGTCGAGGAAGTTAATGAATCTATCAAAGTTAGTTCTACTGCTTTGAATAAAAAAGCTGCTAAGTTATATAGATTATTACGAGAAGTAGAACAACAACTATATACTGGTTGTGAGGATTTTTTCCAAGCTTTCATTTGTTGTTCAAGTATTGAATTTGAAGTGTCTCTATAGTATTAGTGCAAAAGCCATCGATGCTCTGTTTAAAATCCTGACAAGAGCATCTCCTAAAGGTAATAAAGTTCCTCATTCATTCTCTGAGAGTAAGAAAATTGTTCAAGACTTGGGGCTTAAATATGTGAAGATAGATGCTTGTGTAAATGATTGCATTCTTTTTAGAAAGAAATACGAGAATGCTCAATATTGTCTAACTTGTGGTGAATCTATAGGGAAGAAGGATGGAAAAGATGAGAATATGAATAGTGAGAATGGTATAAGGAAATTGATTGCTCAAAAAATTTTACGATATTTCCCATTAACTGCACGTTTGCAAAGGTTGTACATGTCATTAAAAGATTGCTAAAGAAATGAGGAATCATAAGGAAAAACCTTGCAATGATGGATCTATGAGATATCCTGCAGATTCTCCAGTTTGGAAAAGCTTTGACTCATTGCATCCTTCTTTTGCAGCAGATCCACATAATGTTATACTTGGCCTAGCAAGTGATGGTTTCAACCCATTTGGGGATATGAGCACTTCTTATAGTTTATGGCCAGTTGTATTGATTCCTTATAATTTACCACCATGGATGTGCATGAAGGATCCTTATTTCATGATGTCACTTCTCATTCCTTGTGAAACCTGATTTTATAACACTATACACCATATTATAAATGCTTTAAGCAGAAATAAATTTCTTAGTGGAATTAAATAAAGATTGAATGAAATTCCACCCGTAAATTTTAATTATTGGATTTATGAATTATAGTATGGTGTATAAGAGTTGAAGCAAAGATTGAATAATGGATTACAAGTATGGATTGAAGGAAGAAAAGAAATCTGAAAATTGAGTAGAAGAATTATTTTTATGGAATAAAATACTAATAAATGGAATGATAAAAGAAAGAAAATTTATTGGTGTGTATATGAATTATTTTCACTGGATTGAATACATTAAAAGAAGATGAGAAAATACAAACCAAACCATGCATGAAGTAGGCAGCACGCCACTTCTGTTTCAGCCTTGATACATGGCTGAACTTGGTTAAATTGAGGCAAATTGTTTTAGGGTGAAAGAAATGGAATAAATAATAATATATGAAGATTACTTTATTGGTGGATGTATGGATTTTATTAGTTGAGATATGCAAAAAATGAAAGCAAAAAAGAGTCAACAAAAACGGTTAGGAAATTAGACTGCACACGTCACCTTGCTGCTGATTTTGCTGCTCCAAATTTGAAAATTACAAAGAAAATCAGCCACCAATTGGAAGCATACAATATCATATAATATAAGTACAATATAGTGGAATTCTATGGCTGAAGATTATGCAAAGGAAGAACAAGAAACTCAGCCATTCACGCCAACCAAAAATTCTGCTGCCTTTATTGAATTCGACTGGAAACAATTGCAAGGAAAAGAAAGTTAGTTCATGGATAAAATGATATATAATAAAGCCAAATTAACACATAAAATGAAAACCTAGATGCTCATTGGTGGAAGCTTTGCAAAAAAAGAATGAAGGAAGTCAAGAAAAGTGGCTACAAGTGGATTTAACACCACTTGATCTCTCCTTGTGTACCGATCGGTTGGACATATAATGGCTGATAAAGACTTGGTTGTTATAATGTAAAATAAGTAGAAATGAAGTCTAAGAATAAAGTAATAAAGAATACTTTATATTAGAATTGCTATTGGTTAAAATAAAGCAAAGAAAGGGTGAAGAACAAGGATAAACCGAATGGTCAAGCAAAGTCCACACCAACTTTGCTGCTTGGAAATGTTTCTGCCTAGCTTTTTTAAAGGCTGCTCATACATGACTTTTATGAGCAGAAAATATAAAGGAAAAATAAGTTAAAAGCTAGTATATTAAAGGTATTAGATAAAGGAATTTTATTGGCTGGAAATTATAAAAAAGAGGTAAGAACACATGGTCAAAACGTGGACAGCAATATCAAATACTTCTAGCCGTTGTAAAAGTCTTTGATTTTAATGTGTAAAAGACAATATAAGTAAATTAAAAGAGGCTTAAAAATAATAGTGAGTAAATAACTTTATGAAAGCATAAAACAAGACAAAAGAAAGAGGTTAATGGCGTATGGAAAGGAAGATTCTACGCCACCTTGTGCTATAGTTTTCTTCATGCATTAAATGAATTTTAATGCAACAAATGATGAAGAAATATGATAAGATGCTATGTGTATTATTAGTATTGGTTAATATGGGTAAAGAGAAGAATAAAGAAGTAAGAAATGCTTCAGCCAATTTGCTATCTTCATCATCGAACCCCTGTTTCTACAAGCATTTTGTTTGTTGAAGTTATTTTCGGTCTTCACTTGCTTCCTCCATAAAATCCCTTAGCAAACCATCATTCCTTTACTAGGTCATTTGCTTAATCTTCTCCATAGACCATATATATATATATATATAAATAAATATATATATTAATACCAACTAAGAATCAAGCTAGAGGGCTGAAGTGGAGAAGGAATAAAACAGAAAATAAAATTATGTTTTGGAAAGCATCATTCGGTCAAGGTAAAGAAAATGATTTCCATGGCTTTCTTGATGTCCAATGGTTTATTTCTATGTTTGATTTCCTAATAAACATAGATATAGATCCAATTCTTATTAAATCTAGTTAGATCATAATACTAGAATGAATTTAGATCTTCCTATGTATGAGAATAAATAAGGAAATTGAGCTGAAAATTGTAGCATGATGATGTAAAATCATTAGAGGAAATTAGATAAAATGAAAGAGAAGCTTAGAAAACTAAGATGATGAGAGAACCAATTTGGATAATGAAAGAATGAGGGTTACGGTTAGCATGGAAAAATAGAGGCATTTAAGGCTTTATGCAAGGAGATGGAAAAAAAGGGTTCACGTAGACAAGAATCAAATAGAAAACAAGAAAATAGAAGCAAATGTTGAAAAGTCAATAAAAATGGCCATGAGAGGTATTCGGCCATGACATTGAAAAAGGAAAATTATGTTGAAAATTAAGGGTTTTGGTAAAGAATAATTATATAAATTAAAAGAGAATTTTCGGTGCAATTAAAACCGAAAAAGGAAGTGGAATGAAGAAATTGATTTTAAATACCAGTATAATTTATACTGGTTGTATTCATAACATGAAGTTGGTGGCTGCATTTTATGAATTTTAGTGGTTTAAAAATAAGAAGAAAATTATTAATAATTTTCGATAAAATTATTTTGCAGTTGAGAAGTACGATTTCGGTAGACGCAACCGGGAAGCTCGGTTTCGTAAGACCAGGTAAGGGAGTAGTATGTGAAGTGAAATGCATGTCCTGTGGAGTAAAATGTTATAAAAATATTGAGAAAAGGATTTGGTTTGAGACATGCATTAGTTTGATAAACTGTTTTGAATTTTGGGCAAGCTAAAGAAAGGCGACCCCTGTTTTAATAAAATCCGGGCGAGCCAAAGATAGGCGACCCCTTTGATATAATTCTGGGCGAGCCAACAGTGGGCGATCCCTTGTTTTTTTTAAAAGAGAAATATTTTGTGGGCGACCCCCAGTTCAACTCGATGTGAGAGCCACAGTGGGTGATGTTAGTTCGCCACATGGGTGAATGAAAACATGCGAACTCAATCCACTGCGAGGGGCAAGCCGTAATGGGCAAGCTAGTAAGGGGCGAGCCAGTTTAACTTGTGTTTTTCTCACACGAAAAATGGTGAAATTACTGGTTGTTTTTACTGTGTCTTGTAAACAGAAAATATAATACCTTTTTGGAAAACGATCATTTTAAAGAAATGATGAAATGTGTGAAATATTCCTTAAGGGTTCTTTATGATATATGAATTGATTTTTGAGACTTTAGGCCTCAAGTTTCATGTATTACTATTCACATGATTGATTGACCCGCCAAGTCATCAGAGGTTTCGAGGTCACCTGGCAAGTGTACCCAAGGACCATATATAGATTGTGGCCATAGATCTAGCTGTGTCCCAGTGGGGATGCGAATTGGAGTTTTGGCCTAAGGGCACACTCCGAGAAAGCCGTGAGGGGCGATGGCCTACGGGTGCACCCCAAAGCAGACGACTTGTGTTCCTGTGGGAACGATGATAGCATGATTTAATTGTAGGGTGATGTCTAGTCTCAACTTACTGATTTCTTTTTACTGAGAGAATTTACTGAATCCTGTTTACTGTTTACTACATTATATTGTAAACTGTTTAGCCAATGATTTGAATATTAAAGACTGTTCACTATATCCACTGTTTTCCTACTGGGTATGCTGTTAGGGAAAATAAACATTTTGTGGTATATAGTTTTCTTTTTATAAAGCAGCATACAACTCCTTTACTGAGCACGTTGTCGATCACCCCTTATTTTCCACTCCACAGATTGTTGATTTTGGACTAAAAGAATTACCTTTCAGAGATTATTGACTGCTGGAGTCAGCAGACATTCGATATTGAAGGTATATTATTTTCTTTTATATATTCAGCGAATTTGTACAATACTACTTTAAATAGAAGGGAATGTATATATCTTAAGGAAATAATGTAACAATTCATATTTCCATATTGGTACGATGAATAAGAGAACTAATGATTACTAAAGTGATAAACGGATCGTTAAGCATCACAGACAGCCCAACTGGTAAAAATGTGTTAATAAGAGTAAAATATGTGATTCGGGATGTTACATTCCTGGTCCTAAAGCTCTTGGAAATGATATTGATGTGTTTTTAGAACCATTAGTAGATGAGTTGAAAGAGTTATGGGAGAAAGGTGTAGAACCATTAGTAGTGACAGGGGATGAGAATACATGTAACTTAGATTATTTTGGTGTGTTAACAGATATCATACAATTAAACTATCTTGGAGAAAATAATGTGATTTTGTTTAAGTGTGGTTGGTGGGATGTGTATCATAAAGAAGGGTTTAAAGAAGACAAGGTTGGGTTTTCTATGGTTAATGTGACTCGTAGATTGAAAACTGATGAACCATATGTTTTAGCTTCTCAAGCTAAACAAGTTTATTATGTAAAAGATATTAAAGATACCAATTGGCAAGTTGTGGTAAAGACAAAACCTTGTGACTTATACAATTTGCCTATTGAAGAGGTAGGAGAAGAGCCATGCCAAGAAAATGAGGAATTAGTTTCAGATTCCATGACCTTAATGTGAATGATGAGGGTGATGATGATGATGTTGTACCTTTAGATAGACCTAATGAATTAGTCAGTACAAATGTTGAAAGAAGTCCATTAAATCTTGATATGTTGGGTGTTGAGGATGATGATGAGTCTGATTATGATGACTTTATTTCTATTGATGATGATGATGAGATAAACTCAATAAATGAAGAGGAGATAGAAGATGATGATTGAGAATAGATTATTTAGAATTAGATTTTTGAAGGTTAGTTTGACACTTTTGTTTATTGTTATGGTACAAGATTTTTGTTTATTATAAATTTTAATTTATTGTATATTTTTTAATATTATGTCAAAGGTACTTATGCTTTGTAAAACTTCAATATCATGTTTAAGCTTTTTGCTTGCTTACTCATCCATGATTAATTTAGAATTCATTTGAAAATACATGTGAGATATGAATTTCAACTACTTTTACATAAAGGTTATGAAATCGTCAGTCATAGAGAAACAACTTGAACTCTTTGTAACAATTAAAATTTTGAAGGCATATAAGGATATTGAACTTTTACATGAGTAGAAAGTATTGTTTAATTAAGAAAAGTATGAATATACTGAATTTTAGGAGTGTTTGAGATGTCTGTTGTGTCAATGTGTTTATGTGATGCTATTAGTTTGTAGTTATGGCATCTCATAATCATCTTATAAGAAATTGTCTCAGTATTTTTCCCTTCAATAGCGGGTTTATGATGTTTCTTAAAAGTGTAATTGGTTTCAATAATGAGATATCTACATTTGGAAATTAGATTAATTTGCTTTTTCTTCTTAAGTAATATCCATTAATGGATATTATTATTGATGAATTTTCAATATAAGTAGTATGAATTATTTTTTTTAAAAAATCATTCACAATTGTTATCTAATAAAAAAACAAAATTATTGATATACAAATTATTATTGTAATAAAAAATAATTTATTAAATTGGTCAATGTAAATGGTGAATAAGTAGTTGAAGTCATTAATGTCACATCTCGTGACCCTATTTTTCACCTTATTCTATACATCTTATTTGGTTGGGCTGTCTGCGATACTTTACTTTTCTTTTACATATAAATAATTTTATATATAATTATAATATGAATTACATCCCCTATCTTAATTCATAAGGAAGTAATACTGTAGATAAGTCTAAATACAGAAAATAAATAATCATACCTTATTAAATAAATCAAGCTGTCGCATCGTCCCCAAATGCGCAGCTGAAATCCTTTAGGTATCAGACTCTCAGTCTTCGAAAACCTGAAATGTTAAAATTAAGGGGTGAGCAAACCACGGCTCAGTAAGGGAATTATATGCCTCACTTGATACTCAGCTATCTATATGCTGAAAAACTTTTTCATTTTTCCTATAGGGGCTCTAGGCACACATGTAGGAAGGATACTACAGTCGGCTAGGGATCCGGATGGAGTAAGGCAGGTATTTTGAAATACCTGTCTTGTCCCGGAACCTAGAAGCAACTGTAGAGAGTAATAAATTTCTTTTCGTTTGAAATTTAAATCCTTTTCCTTTTTATTTCATATCATTTTCATATTCTTTTCAAAATAATGCTTTTATGAAATAAAACATTTAAATAAAGTAACTAATATTCATATATTCTTTGAAAAGAATATTAGTTAAATCATCATCATTCTCATTTAAACTCATTTCATATTTTACTGTACAATCATAATTATTACAATACTTTAAATAGCAAAATATGCTATTAAATCTTTTTCGTATAACATATATATTGTTTAAATCTAATATTCAATTTAAAAATTAAAATAAGAATATTAGATTTATTTTCCTTCTCTTTCCTTTTGAAAACATATTACATATTCATATTTCATGTCATATGAAAACATCTTGTAGTACTAAAATAGTACTGAAATGAGCATTTTATAAAATGCTATAAATCATTTCATTTTCTTCTCATATCATATGAAACATATTCATTTTATATGTCACATATCATAAAAACATTTTCATTTCACATATCATAAATCATATATGGAGACAGTGGCAATCACCGAGTCCTATCATGCAATAATACCCGAAGGTATAAAGTAATCATGTCAGATCTATGGCCATAGTCTATAATTGTCCTCGGTGGATCACTGATCAGGTGTCGGCCAGGACTACATATCACATATCACATATCACATGTTACATATCACATATCATGTATTACATATCGGCATGATAGAGGTGCCAATTAGTCTCAAAACCGTGTTTTTATCATAAAATAACTTTTATGGATTATATAAAAATATATAATTTAATAATTTAAAAACCATAAAGGTTAAAATCATTTAGTGAATATTTATAAAAATATTCACTTTATTTCTTTTCATTTTCTGTTTCGTATTTTGTGTAATTTACATGTCAAGATAATTTTCGGTGATTTTATTATCACCATTCTCGAAAACATGAATATTTTAAAATTCAATCTCATTATATTCATGTTTTATGAAAAATAATAATTTTCTCATTTTTCGTGATCGAATATCACTTTTCGTGAAATAAAATCATTTAATATGATTTTATGAAATTTCTAAAAATTTTCGGTAGCATAACGACTGCCGATTGACTAGCCTCCTGTACGAAAAATACAGTTTAAAATTCCAGCCAGTACATCATCACAAATTTTTCAGCCGATGAATCATCACAACATTTCCATAAAATAATTTATAATTTAAAAGCATGCAGACTGAATATCCTTACAGTGCTGTAAATGCATTCCTTACCTATCCCGGGTTGGCGATTTCCTCGTTATCGGTCGCGCCCGTACTCCATCTCTTTGATTCCATCATCTCTTTTGCCGAGAATAATTTCTGGAATTCAAATTCTAAAAATTAGAATTTTTTCATAATTTATTTAAATTAATTACTCGGAAATAATTTTGAAATCCTTACCGAATGTTCGGGATTTTTCAGATTTTCGAATTCCTGAAAATTCTCCCTTTTTCTCTCTTTTTCTTCTTTTCCTCTTTTCTTTTCTTTCTTCTTTTTCTTTTCCTTTTTCTTCCTCTTTTTTTTCTTTTCTTCCTTTTCTTTCCCTTTTTTCGGCTCAGACCGGTTCGACCTTCCTCCATCGGTTCGGTCGGTTCGACGTCATCCTGTCGGCATCACCGTCGGTTCAACTCCTCCACAGCTACCTGAGGTCACGGCTAAGCCATTTTTGGTCTCCCTTTCCTCCTAGCGTCGGCGCCGGATCTAGGATGGTAGGTTTCGGCTCCTTTCTTCCCTTTTTCTTCCTTCCTCCGCCGGTTTCCTCTTCGTCGGTGGTCACCCTCTTCTTGGTCGGTCTTCATCGGTGGCGGAAGTGGTGGTGGCTGGATCGGCCGGCACCGCCAATCTCCCTTCTTCCTTTCTCTTCGGCTCTTCTCCGTTTCCTTTCGCTTCTGTTTTCCGTTTCCGTCGTCGGCGTCCGTGTTGGCTTCCTCTCCTCGGCTCGCCGGCAACCTCGCTTCCTCCTCCTCTCCCCTCGTTCGGTCGGCGGGGTCGGCTCTGTGACGTCCCCGTCACTTCATCTTATCACTTATCTTTTTCCTTCTTTATTTAGATTTAGTTTATCCAGTGTCGTTCTTTCCTTAATCTTAAGCTAATCATTTAATAGCTCATGAAATATTATTCAATTTTCATAAACATAAAAATGATATATATAAATATCATTCCGTTTCCACAGGATCTCATACATCATCTTAACTTACATCCCCGACATTTTATACATATATTTTCTACTTGTACTGTACTGTAGCTGAATTACAATTTACTATATACGTGAACATATAAGTATACCTTCTATGCTAACTGGGAAGCGTATCGAGAAGGTACACCTTGGTTCTTCAAAAACAAGCTCCTCTAGTCGGAGCGGAATTTACTTCAGGTAATCTGTAGGAAAAATGGTCGTAAAAGGGTGAGTTTACGCTCAGTAAGAAAAATATGTAAAAGAGCGTACTATGCCTCTATATGCATTTTTCCTACTTGGCTCTATAATGTCTGGTAAAGCATTATAAAGCATGCATTATAAACATCTTTCATGTATTGGTTTTCAACCATGCATATTCATTTCAAATGACATTGCAATCTTACGTTGTATGCTTCTTTTAAAATATAGCATACATATACAACATGCATCATACTTCTTTCTTTAAAAATCATACTTCATAACATACTTTAAAACATACATCATACCATGCATATTCATTTCAAATGACATTGCAATCTTACTTTGTATGCTTCTTTTAAAATATAGCATACATATACAACATGCATCATACTTCTTTCTTTAAAAATCATACTTCATAACATACTTTAAAACATACATCATATACTTCTTCATACATACATCTTGTACTTTGAAATAGATGGAGACTATGTACAATGTTTAAGCGA
The DNA here is from genome assembly GCA_032173925.1 of Heritiera fomes. NCBI lineage: Eukaryota > Viridiplantae > Streptophyta > Magnoliopsida > Malvales > Malvaceae > Heritiera > Heritiera fomes. The sequence goes on from JAPDPM010000012.1 coordinate 31,283,197, forward strand.
TTGAGTCGTCATATGAACCGTTCATTCCCATTCATATGACTCATATGACTCTAATCATGCATTAGTACATTGGTATACCATGTAGAGGTCAGGGATTCTCTCCTGCCTTAATAATACCATAGTGAGCACTAGTCAAGTGTCACTGATGGTCTTGAGGACCGGACTAGGGTTCCTCACTTAACATACATATTACTGAGGACTTGATTAGAGTCTCTCAGCCATCAGAAATGCATAATCATTACGCAGTCCATAGCCTCAAAACATTTATAATATACTTTTCAGAAAACACCTTTATGTTTAAATCAATTAAGCTTTGAAAACATCCTTTCATACATGGCAGTCGAGTGGTCTTATAGGGCAGTCAGCTGCTGCTTCATAACTTCATTTCTCGAAATTATTTTCATTTCGGAAAATACATGGGGGCAGTCGACTGGTCCATATAGCAGTCGACTGGTTTTCAAACAGAAAGCTTTTTAAGAAATAGCAGTCGACTGGTCATATAGGGCAGTCGACTATTTTTGAAACAGAATGCAATTTGGCAAATAGCAATCGACTGGTTTGAAACAGAATGCTTCTGGATAAATAGCAGTCGACTGGCTTACATAGTAGTCGACTAGTTTGCATCGGTTTTCGAAAACAGCATTTTGGTTGTCTCTAGGCAGTCAGCTGCTACTTAAGGCAGTTGGATGCTCCTAACCTAATTGGTACTAGGAGACAAGTCCGAAAATGCATCTTTTCCTGTACAAAATCAACTGGTGCTTCTTTCCAAATCACATACACACATCATAAAACATGCGGACATAGCCGCCTTACGTTCGTTACATAATTTTCTTACCTCGATTCCTTCGGAAACGCGAAATCACTTGATGTGTCACCTTAGCTTTTCACTTCTTCAACCTAAAATCATCATACCACATCAAACCTTAAATTAAACCACATACACATGTCATATCAACTCAGCAAAAGTCAAATCCATAAACGAAATTGACTAAATCATTTTCTCCTCTTACCTTCACAAGAGACCAAAATTTCAATTGTTGAGATCTCTTCCAATACTTGAAATCAATCCACCAAACTTTGGATATCACTTAGTCTAGTGACAAGGATTATTTTTCGTCTAATAAACTTGTTGGATCGATGGGAGAGTAAGGTGGTTTAGCAAGGTAGCTAGAGATGGAAGCTTGGAAGATTGGAGATGGCACGAGAGGGAGAGGGCTGGAAGTAGGGGCTGACGTTGGTGATGATAGTGAGGGTGATGAGTCATGCCATTTCATTAAATGCATGCTCATCTCATCCTCTATCTCAGCCATTAGCATCCCTTTGACTCAAGACTATTGACCATCAATTAATTCCTCTTCCACATGACTCATCCATTTAATCACCAATCAAAATTCTGGTTTTATTTCTTGTCTCATACCTTAATTAATTTTCTGATATCAACATGCTTCATTTGACTTATTGACATTCAACTTCATTTTTTCTTCTAATCATATTAGCTTAGAATACTTTACATACATGGAGAAATTACATGGAAATTGGGGATCTCACATCCTCCCCACCTTAGAAAATTTGGTCCTCCAAATTTGCCTTAGTTTGTCATGTAAATAATTCTGGATACCTTTCCTTCATTAAGCTCTCTAGCTCCCATGTGGCTTCTTCCATCGTATGGTATTGCCAGAGAACTTTCACTAACGAGATCGTCTTAGACCTCAAAACCTTCTCTTTTCTGTCCAAAATCCGAATCGGCTTCTCTATATAGCTCATATCTTCCCTTATCTCCAAGGGTTCATACTCAATGACATGAGACGGATCCGGATTATACTTCCGAAGCATCGATACATGAAACACATTATGTACTCCCGATAGCTCCGGAGGCAATGCCAATCTATAGGCAACGTCACCTATACGATCTAAGACCTCAAATGGACTGATGTAACGAGGACTCAGCTTACCTCGTCGGCCAAACCTCATGATTCCTTTGGATGGAGAAACTTTCAAAAATACAAAATCTCCAACCATGAACTCAAGTGGCCTTCGTCAAGCATCCGCATAGCTCTTTTGTCTACTCTGGGCTGTCTTAAGCCTCTGACAAATCAACTTAACATCTTCTGAAGCTTGCTCGACTAGATCTGGAGCCAATAACTTACGTTCGCCCACTTCTTCCCACCCAATCGGAGATCGACACCTTCTTCCATATAAAGCTTCATATGGTGCCATCCCGATGCTTGCATGATAACTATTATTGTATGCAAACTCAGCCAATGGCAGATGGTCATCCCAGGAGCCTTTAAAGTCCATAGCACAAGCCCTCAACATATCCTCGAGCGTCTGAATCGTGCGCTCGGACTGTCCATCAGTCTGCGGATGAAAAGCTGTGCTAAAACTTAACTTAGATCCCATGGCTTCTTGAAAATGCTCCCAGAAATGGGAAGTAAACCTGGAATCTCTATCAGAAGTGATGCTCACTGGAACACTGTGTAGTCTTACGACATCTTTTACATACATATCTGCCAAAGTATTGAGTGTATCAATTGACTTCATAGGTAGGAAGTGAGCTGATTTTGTCAATCTATCCACGATCACCCAAATACCATCATGATTCTTCTTGGTTCTGGGCAACCCCATAACAAAATCCATCGTAATGTGCTCCCACTTCCACATAGGTATAGGCAGAGGGTGTAGTAATCCTGCTGGCTTTTGGTGCTCTACCTTGACCTGTTGACCTGTGAGACATTTTGCTACAAAATCTGCTATGTCTCTCTTCATGCCCTTCCACCAGTACACCTTGCGAAGATTGTGATACATCTTCGTATTTCCTGGATGTAATGTGTACTTAGTGGCATGTGCTTCAATCAAGATCAACTTCTTCAATTCGTCATCATTAGGAACACATATACGACTTCTAAACCTCAAAATTCCATCACTATTGACATTAAATTCTGAGGTCATACCTGACTGCATCTGATTCATAGCCTCTATGCATCTATCATCTTCCTTTTGAGCACTTCGGATTCTGTCCATTAACTCTGGCTCAATCCTTAAACTAGCCATCATTCCAATTTGCTCATAAGTCATAACATTAAGGTTGAGGCTTGCGAATTGCTCAATTAGTTCATGCTCCTTTATCATCATATAAGACACCATACTTACATGCTTCCGGCTCAGAGCATCCGCCACCACATTGGCTTTCCCCGGGTGGTACAAGATCTCACAATCGTAATCCTTTAGTAGGTCGAGCCATCTTCTTTGCCTCATGTTTAATTCCTTCTGGGAAAACAAGTATTTCAAACTTTTGTGATCCGTAAAAATCTGAAATCTCTCACCATATAAGTAATGTCTCCATATTTTCAGGGCAAACACTATTGCAGCTAACTCCAAATCATGAGTCGGGTAGTTCTTCTCATGGTCCTTCAATTGTCTGGAACCATAGGCTACTACCTTACCATGCTGCATTAACACGCATCCCAAACCTTGCCCTGAGGCATCACTATACACCACAAATCCACCTGAACCACTAGGGATGGTGAGAATCGGTGCAGTCGTCAGCCTGTGCTTCAACTCTTGGAAATTTTGCTCACAAGCTTCATTCCATTCATACTTTACCTCTTTGCGCGTCAATGGAGCAGCTAGCTTTGAGAAACCCTCTACAAACCTCCTATAGTAGCCAGCTAAACCCAAGAAACTCCTAATCTCCATCACAATCTTCGGTCTTTCCCATTGAACCACCGCTTCTATCTTTGACGGATCAACTGAGACTCCATCTTTACTGATAATGTGACCTAAGAAGGAGATCTGATTCAACGAGAAATCACATTTACTTAGCTTGGCATATAGTCCTCTATCTCTGAGGGTCTCCAAAACAATCCTCAAATGCTGCTCATGCTCTTCCCGTGACTTCGAGTACACCAAGATGTCATCGATGAAGACAATGACAAACTGGTCCAAGTACTGCTTAAACACATCATTCATCAGATTCATGAAGGCTGCAGGTGTATTGGTTAATCCAAACGGCATCACCAAGAATTCATAATGGCCATACCGTGTCATGAACGCAGTCTTAGGGATATCTTCATCTCGGATCTTCAACTGATGATATCCCGATCTCAAGTCTATCTTGGAGAAGACTTGTGCACCCTTGAGCTGATCAAAGAGATCGTCTATCCTAGGAATAGGATACTTTTTCTTGATTGTCACTTTATTCAACCACCGATAGTCGATGCACAACCTCATACTACCGTCCTTCTTCTTGACAAAAAGCGCAGGAGCACCCCAAGGGGATACACTGGGTCGTATGAATCCCTTGTCTAGCAACTCCTGAAGCTGCTTCTTAAGTTCTTCCAATTCTACCAAAGCCATCCGGTAAGGAGCTCTTGATATAGGCTCAATCCCCGGCACCAATTCGATCGTGAACTCTACTTCCCTATTCGGAGGAAGTCTTGGAAGATCATCCGGAAATACCTCGGGGAAATCTTGGACTACAAGAATATCATTGAGTCCGGGACGTTTCTGATCTACGTCCTCCACATAAGCAATGAATCCTTCATACAACCATACATGCTTCTCATTATTTTCATATGAATTCAAATCAAGAACTAAACAGGTTTCATATTAATTTCTTGCAAAATTTACAACATAGCTAACGGGTGAAGAGAAGGTTACACTCTTAGCATAACAGTCTAATAAAACATGATTATTAGCTAACCAATCCATACCTAAAATAACATCAAACCCATACATATTCAATAGGATTAGGTCAGCCTTAGATTCTTTTTCTCCGACCCGTAGCTTACAATTTCTATACACTAACTCTGTCACTTGTGATTCTCTAAGTGGTGTGCTTATCTTTAATGAGTGTTCTAAGGTCTCAGGCTCAACAGATATTTTCATAGCAAACTTAGGAGACACAAAAGAATGTGTAGAACCTGGATCAAACAATGCTATGACATTCACATCAAACAAGTAAATTGTACCTTTAATCACTTTGGACGAGGCATCGGCAGACTCTTCGTCGATGGCAAACACTCGTCCTTGGGTCACAGCTTTCTTTCCCTTCTCAGCAGCAGTAGCTTTAGGTTGCGGTTTAGGGGTCTTATCTGCTTCGTCAGGCATCTTCGGATCTCTCTGAGGGCAATCCCTAATCATGTGTCCTTTCTCCCCACATCTAAAGCAAGCGCCACTCGCCAAGCGACATGGCTGTGATCCATGAAACCTTCCGCACTGCTCACATCTTTGCATCGTACTCTTTGGTGAGCTAGCGGTACTTCCAACTTGATTTCGGGATCGCTCATCACTTATCTTGATCCCGGTAGCTTTAGGAGTACCTATATCAGTATCATCATCATCATAACTCTAACTTCAATATAATTCCATATAACCATTAAATTAATTTAAAGATCATCTTTCTATACTTTACTTACCTATAGAAACTCCTTTAGATCGTCTATTCCTCCGAAATGGATACCTATCGCTCGAAGCTTTCTCATCCGACTTCCGCTTCATCGGTTCCTTGCCTTTACCCTTGGCTCGGAAGTCAGCATGGTGTAGATCATAGTCCTGCTCACACAGCTGAGCCTTACGGACAGCTTTTCCTTAGGTGGTGATATCCATTGGATACAACTTAGATCTAATCGGGGACCTCAATCCCTCGATGAATCTGTAGATCTTATGCCCTTCATCTCTTCGGACCTCTGGATCGAATCTACTCAAGGTGGTGAACTTAGATTCATATTGATTCACCGTCATCGTACCTTGAGTTAAACTTAGGAACTCGATCTTCAGTCTATTCTGATCCGTGCGTGGGATATATTGTTCATTAAAAGCTTCCACAAATCTGTCCCACGTAACTTCATCATATCTGGCCTCTAACACGGTCCGAGTGGCTTGCCACCAATATTCAGCATCATCTATCAACAGATAGGCAGCCAAGCCTACTTTCTCCTTTTCGGAGCAGGGCATGTACTCGAAGGATTTTAAAACTGCTTTCATCCAGTTCTCAGCTGTCAACAAATCTCTTTCCCCTTGAATTTAGGCGGATCCAACTTCTTGAATTCCTTAATCAATGCCACACTGCAATAAGCTCTAGGATCCCGCCTTCCAGTAACTGGGACTGGTGGGTTTACTTCCGTAGGAGGAACGACAGTTGTAGTTGCTTGGGTACTTTGGCCACATTCTGGAAATTAGACATAAACTGAGTAAACATCGTGGCCATGTTCTCCATATGCTTTTCCATCTTCGCTAGCCTTGTATTCGGGCTATGTGGTGGAGATGGATGAGGAGACGGAACTGGGGGCTCTTCAGTGCGACCCCGTCCTCTTCCTCTTCTTGTACCGCTTCTTCGTGAGCTCATACTGTAAATATAATCATCATTGAGCTCTTTAGTATAACTAGAAACAGCTATACTATACATTTGTATTCAGACAAGTACAGTAGAATTGGGGAATATACTCTATTTCTAGCTTCTTGACACTGACAAACTTCAATCTAAATTGCTCTGATACCACTCTGTGACGTCCCCGTCACTTCATCTTATCACTTATCTTTTTCCTTCTTTATTTAGATTTAGTTTATCCAGTGTCGTTCTTTCCTTAATCTTAAGCTAATCATTTAATAGCTCATGAAATATTATTCAATTTCCATAAACATAAAAATGATATATATAAATATCATTCCGTTTCCACAGGATCTCATACATCATCTTAACTTACATCCCCGACATTTTATACATATATTTTCTACTTGTACTGTACTGTAGCTGAATTACAATTTACTATATACATGAACATATAAGTGTACCTTCTATGCTAACTGGGAAGCGTATCGAGAAGGTACACCTTGGTTCTTCAAAAACAAGCTCCTCTAGTCGAAGCGGAATTCACTTCAGGTAATCTGTAGGAAAAATGGTCGTAAAAGGGTGAGTTTACGCTTAGTAAGAAAAATATGTAAAAGAGCGTACTATGCCTCTATATGCATTTTTCCTACTTGGCTCTATAATGTCTGGTAAAGCATTATAAAGCATGCATTATAAACATCTTTCATGTATTGGTTTTCAACCATGCATATTCATTTCAAATGACATTGCAATCTTACGTTGTATGCTTCTTTTAAAATATAGCATACATATACAACATGCATCATACTTCTTTCTTTAAAAATCATACTTCATAACATACTTTAAAACATACATCATACCATGCATATTCATTTCAAATGACATTGCAATCTTACTTTGTATGCTTCTTTTAAAATATAGCATACATATACAACATGCATCATACTTCTTTCTTTAAAAATCATACTTCATAACATACTTTAAAACATACATCATATACTTCTTCTTACATACATCTTGTACTTTGAAATAGATGGAGACTATGTACAATGTTTAAGCGATTGAGTCGTCATATGAACCGTTCATTCCCATTCATATGACTCATATGACTCTAATCATGCATTAGTACATTGGTATACCATGTAGAGGTTAGGGATTCTCTCCTGCCTTAATAATACCTTAGTGAGCACTAGTCAGGTGTCACTGATGGTCTTGAGGACCGGACTAGGGTTCCTCACTTAACATACATATTACTGAGGACTTGATCAGAGTCTCTCAGCCATCAGAAATGCATAATCATTACGCAGTCCATAGCCTCAAAACATTTATAATATACTTTTCAGAAAACACCTTTGTGTTTAAATCAATTAAGCTTTGAAAACATCCTTTCATACATGGCAGTCGACTGGTCTTATAGGGCAGTCGGCTGCTGCTTCATAACTTCATTTCTCGAAATTATTTTCATTTCAGAAAATACATGGGGGCAGTCGACTGGTCCATATAGCAGTCGACTGGTTTTCAAACAGAATGCTTTTTAAGAAATAGCAGTCGACTGGTCATATAGGGCAGTCGACTGTTTTTGAAACAGAATGCAATTTGGCAAATAGCAGTCGACTGTCCCATATAGCAGTCGACTGGTTTGAAACAGAATGCTTCTGGATAAATAACAGTCGACTGGCTTACATAGTAGTCGACTGGTTTGCATCGGTTTTCGAAAACGGCGTTTTGGTTGTCTCTAGGCAGTCGGCTGCTACTTAAGGCAGTCAGCTCCTCCTAACCTAATTGGTACTAGGAGACAAGTCCGAAAATGCATCTTTTCCTGCACAAAATCAACTGGTGCTTCTTTCCAAATCACATACACACATCATAAAACATGTGGACATAGCCGCCTTACGTCCGTTACATAATTTCCTTACCTCGATTCCTTCGGAAACGCGAAATCACTTGATGTGTCACCTTAGCTTTTCACTTCTTCAACCTAAAATCATCATACCACATCAAACCTTAAATTAAACCACATACACATGTCATATCAACTCAGCAAAAGTCAAATCCATAAACGAAATTGACTAAATCATTTTCTCCTCTTACCTTCACAAGAGACCAAAATTTCAATTGTTGAGATCTCTTCCAATACTTGAAATCAATCCACCAAACTTTGGATATCACTTAGTCTAGTGACAAGGATTATTTTTCGTCTAATAAACTTGTTGGATCGATGGGAGAGTAAGGTGGTTTAGCAAGGTAGCTAGAGATGGAAGCTTGGAAGATTGGAGATGGCACGAGAGGGAGAGGGCTGGAAGTAGGGGCTGACGTTGGTGATGATAGTGAGGGTGATGAGTCATGCCATTTCATTAAATGCATGCTCATCTCATCCTCTATCTCAGCCATTAGCATCCCTTTGACTCAAGACTATTGACCATCAATTAATTCCTCTTCCACATGACTCATCCATTTAATCACCAATCAAAATTCTGGTTTTATTTCTTGTCTCATACCTTAATTAATTTTCTGATATCAACATGCTTCATTTGACTTATTGACATTCAACTTCATTATTTCTTCTAATCATATTAGCTTAGAATACTTTACATACATGGAGAAATTACATGAAAATTGGGGATCTCACAGGCTCTTCCTAGCTTAGTTCTCCTCTGTTGTAAACAGAGGAGAAAAATGGGGAAGGGAATCGGGTTGTAACCCGATCCCTTCTCCTTTAAATTTTTTTTATTTAATATATATTTTTCTTTTATTATATATATATATATTATCTTTTATATTTATATATATAACTATATATATATATATATATATATAAATATACCATATTAATATATGTAGATATATATATAAAATTTGTATTAATAGTTTATATATATATATATATATATATATATATATACACATCTATACACTTTAAATTTTAAATTAATATCTATTTTATATATATATTAATTTATATACATAAATGTTTACTAATATACCTATGTATTTATTTAATATAAAATAGTATATATATCATTTTATAATATATATACTATAATTCATATATATACATATGAATTTATATAAAAACATATGCAAATATATTTATATAATCCAATTATATAAATATATTCTTATACTCATTTTTTTATTTTATTTTATTTTTGGATTTCTTAATATCCAATTAATTTCCTCAACTTAATCACTTACGGAATTTCCTACAATATTCCATTTTGAAATAATTTATTTATTTACATAACTTCTCTATTTGCTTTAATATTAAATTTACAATTATTTAATATTAATTTTAGAAAATTAACGGTTATCACAATTAATTTTTACAATAGTTACGATTTTGATTTGTCACAATTGTAAATTTATTATTGTGACGATATGTAGTCGACATTAATTTGTTATGTTCAATTGTGACCAAATTTTCGCAACAAAAAATAAATTATTTAGTGACGAATAAATTTGTCGTCACAATAAAGATAAAAAATAGTGACCACTTTATATTTCGTCACTAGTATATAAATTCCCGCAAAAAATCAATTGGCCCCAATTTGTGTATTTTATTAGTGATGAGTCTTTAATGACAAATCTTAAATCGTCACAATTACTATTCTAATAGTGACGATTTAATTGTAAAAATATTGAAACCGTCACAATTACTACTGTAATAGTGACCAAAAAACAATACGTCACAATTACTTAAAACAATAGTGTCACACCAAAATTTTGTCACTATAAACCTAGTATTTGTGACAAAATTACTCATGGTCACAATAAAATTGTCACTAAAAACATTAATTGTTGTAGTGCTACCCCATATTGCAAGTAATTCTTTTTTGATTTGACAGAGAGATGGCAAATTATGGATGACTAACAAAATAAAAAAACAAAAAAATTAAATCAATCCCATGTTGCAATTGGAAGAACCAGTCAAACCATCTTGCTTGCATCACCTATATCAAAGCTTAGATTGAGATGCCTTAACATTATGTTTGATAGGAAGGAAGAAACAGTCAAACAATCTTGTTTTGCACCATCAACATCAAAGCTTGGATTAAGTTGCCTTAATATTATGTTTGATAGGAAGAAATGAGGAAAGAAAAAAGTGATTAATTTATGCTAATGTAGTTAGTAGCTTGTTTTAAATTTTGTGTTGAATTTAATTTATTATTTATATTTGACTAGAATGGATTTGAGTTGTTTTAATTGATTTGAATATTAAAATATTGGAGAAAAAAATCTACTTTTGACTTGTTAAAAAAAATGTTTAAACTGAATTAAAAACCAAACGAAAATAATTTATTTGACCAATCAAGTTCAAGAACTCTACTTGTAATCTCCTCTGAGCAGTACGTGGGACATATTGTTCATTAAAAGCTTCTACAAATCTATCCCACGTCACCTCTGGATACTTGGCTTCTAATACTGTCTGAGTAGCCTGCCACCATGGCTCGGCCTCATCCACTAGCAAATAGGCGGCTAATCCCACCTTCTCTTTCTCAGTACAAGCCATGTATCCGAATGACTTAGTAACCGCTTTCATCCAGTTCTCCGCGGCTACTGGATCACTGTCCCCTTTGAACTTTGGCGGATCCAGCTTCTTAAACTCTTTTATCAGTGCCACACTGCAGTAAGCTGTAGGATCTCGCCTCTCATTAGCTGGAACTGGTGGGGGTTGTACCACAGAAGTAAGAGGTACTGTAGAGGTAACTGCCAGTGCACTAGCGGCCACGTCCGGAAATTTCGCCATAAACTGGGTGAACATTGCGGACATGTTTTCCATATGTTTCTCCATTTTAGCTAGCCTCGTATTCGGGCTATGCGGTGGAGATGGATGAGGAGACGGAACTGGGGGCTCTTCAGTGCGACCCCGTCCTCTTCCTCGTCCTCGTCTAGTACCCCTCCTTCGAGTACTCATTCTGTTAAGATCATAATCAAATAACATCATTTAGTATAAACTTAAGCCGTTATACTACTTAAATAAAATAGGCTAGTACAGTACATTGGGGAATTACTCTAATTCTAGCTTATTGACATCGACAAACTTCAGTCGAATCTGCTCTGATACCAATCTGTGACGTCCTCGTCACTAACCAAATAACAACTAACTTTCAACTCAAATAACAAATAAATCGACTAGTTTATCCGATGTCAATCTCCCTTACTCTTATGCTTTAGGCATTTCTATCAGAGTATAATATTCATTTTCACATGCATAAAATTTTTCATTTATAAACATGTGCCATATACACCAGGATCTCAAATATTCATACACCCTAATCCCCAACATATACAAAACTGTAGTATTGTACTGTACATTAGCCGAAGTAACGGCCGACTAAATATACCTTCAAAGGATAAGTAGGAAGCGTGCCTCGAAGGTATCTCAAAATCCCGAAATGAGCTCCTCTATTCGGAGCGGAATTACTTCAAGTAATCTGTATAAAAATAATTGTAAAAGAGTGAGTTTATGCTCAGTAAGAAACTCATGTAAAAGAGCGTACTATATCACTATATGCAGTTTTCCTGCTTGGCTCTATAATGTCATGTAAAAATCATTATAAAGCATAGTGCTTATATTTCTTTCGCAAATATCAAATATAAATAAATCATGCTTTCAAATATTTTCACGGATCTCCAATCACGTGAAATCAAGTAGGCAAATATGATTATTTTCAAATAGATGGGAGACAATTTATATCCAATAGATTCATGCACCGAGTAACTCTCATCGTGGATACCGCAAATATATCCTTTAAGGATAATCCAGAGGGATAATGGATACAGCAAATATATCCCGTAAGGGATAATCCAATAGATAAATCTCATAAGGATACCGCAAATATATCCCATTAGGGATAATCCCGAGAGATATCAAATAAGTGGCGTACCCACGTATGGGCCAGGGATCCTCCCCAAAGCCGAATCAAATAAGAGACTTATGGCCATTGTCTATATCCCACAGTTTCACTAGTCAGGTGCCGTACTGCGGGTCTGAAGGCTGGACTAGAGCTCCTCAGTCAAATACAAGTAACAAATAATGTGCATGCTCTTTTGAGAGATTCATAGTCTCCAAAACCTTATTCATATAGGTTTTAAATAAGTATAAATATTCTTTCTTAAAATAGGTTCTCAAAACCTTTCTTTCAAATAGGCAGTCGACTGGTCATATATGGCAGTCGACTGCTACCCCATGTTTTGCCTTAATGAATTTCTTTCCCTTTTTGAAATTCAATTATTATATTTTTCAAAATACAAATAGGGCAGTCGACTGGTCCCAAATGGCAGTCGACTGGTTTTGAAACAGAATGTTTTCCGAGAATTAGCAGTCGACTGGCCCCCTTGGCAGTCGGCTGGTTTTGAAACAGAATGCTTCTAGACAAATAGCAGTCGACTGGCTTCCCCTGGCAGTCGACTGGTTTGAAACAGAATGATTTCTGGAAAATGGCAGTCGACTGGCTCCCATGGCAGTCGACTGGTTTGCATCGATTTTCGAAAAACGGCGTTTTTGATGTCTCTAGGCAGTCGGCTGCTACTTAAGGCAGTCGGCTGCTCCTAACCTAATTGGTACTAGGAAACAAGTCCAAAAATGTCATTTTCTTGCAAAGAAATAGCTGGTACTTCTCTCCAAACCACATCAAAACATATTAAAACATGCGGACATAGTCACCCTACGTCCGTTACATAAATTCCTTACCTCAACTAGCAATTAATCCACAAGTTGGTTGCACCAACACTTGTCCTTTTTCCACTTCTTCAAGCTGTAAACACCATGACAATTTAAACTTCAATAAACCTATTCTACCAACTCCATACAATACCAAACCATCAATAAAATCAACTAAAACCTTCTAACTTGCTTACCTTTGCAATTCACCCAATCTTTGGATTTCTAGATCTCCTTATTCACTTGGATTCACTCTCTTATTTTACAGGCATAGGTTAAGCTATCGACAAGGATCGTTTTTCGTTAAAGAAGTTTAACGAATCGCTGGCATGAGATGGTGGTTTGTCAAGGTGAGAAGCTTGGACACTTAGAGGAAATTGGAAGCAACGAGAGGGAGAAGGGAGATGGGGCTGCCGACCTTGGCTGGTAGAGATGATGATGAGTCATGCAATTCCATTAAATGCCCATTAATGCATGTTCATCATCTCAGCCATTGACCACCTCCTTTGACTCTTTGACCTTTGATTGTTTGATCCTCAATTGCCTTAATTCCCTTTATGTCCCATGCATGATATATAATTTCAGAAATTTCCATTTATTCCATTAATCCATGTTGGAAAACTGTACAAGTATGGGAAAATTACAGAAAATTGGGGATTTCACATTTTCATTTGGGAGGATTAAGCAAATAAACAGTTTTGATTTGGTATCCGAAAATCTTCAAATGCAAGTGAAGATTTTCCTATGCAACTCCTATACTTGTTCCTTACCTCTACTTCTATGCAGTATAAAAATCCGGCAACTCCATATGCGCCTCTTTATTTCTCATACTTCATACTGCACAATAATATTAAATTATATTTAAAATTTTATATTATGATTCTAATAATTATTCCAAAATTTAGCTATAATTAACTTGAATTATTTTCCTAATTTTAATTTCATTAAAATTCTATAATCTTTAATCATTTACTATAGCTACTATTCCATTATTACATTATATTCACTATTTTCTAATTCAAATCTCACCAATAATCTTTATACATTATTAATGTTAATTCACCATTTACTTATATATCAAATGCTTCTATTTTATTAATTTCAATAATTAATTTAACTTAACTTATTTTCTATCAATTGTCAAAACATAATTAAAAGTTAATCCACATTCTTCTTTTAAATCCAATTTCACTTATGTCTGTCATGACTAAAATTATGGGAGTCGCCACCAACCATTCTACCTAGGTGTGATTGGTCACCTATTCAAACTAAAGATAAGGCTTGGTCTACGTTCAAAGATACTAGGTTTCGGGAGTACAGTTACGTGTAGGGAAGGATTAGCACCCCTACAACGCCCATCCTAAAATGGTACCAACTAGTTTTAGGTTATCTTTACAAATTGCCTTGTGTTTATATTAATTTCGATATGCTTATATATTGAGAATATTTCTAAGATTTTTCCATCAATTTGGCTCCAATCTTAAAAATCTCCCTCACCTCAAGATGTTCAGGGAGTCTCAATTGACTTTCTTGAATTCCATCGTCGGATCAATGAGATATTTTATGAAACTCTTATTATATACTTAAATTTGGTTCTAATATTGACTCCATACTAATTTCTATATTTTCTAAGTCTTATTTTACATTTTTCTTATCTATACATTTTATTTATTTATTTAGAGAATAAATATGAATCATGGTTTATTAAAGATTTTCTTAAAAGCGTCCCATCAATTTGGCTCGGCTTAAAAGAAATCTTTTCACCTAGAAATTTTCAAAGAGTCCCAATTGACTTTCTTGAAATTTCATCATTGGCATAATTCATATTTTTTATTTTTATTTCTTATAATTTTTTATTCTAGGTAATTTAGTTCATTTATTTATTTACTTATCTAATTTTATTTAAATTTCTTTAATTTTAATCTTGATTTAATTTATCTTTATTTTATTTATTTATATTCATTTAATAAACATGAATTATATTTTATCGAAAACTCTTTCAAAAGTATTCCATCAATTTGGCTCAACTTAAGAAAGAATCATCTCACCTAGAAATATCCAAGGAGTCTCGATTGACTTTCTTGGAATTTCATCATCGGTATAATTCACATTTATTTCATTATTATCTAATTTTATTAATTACTAATTATTTTCAATCTAAGCTATTTCATTCTATTTATTTAATTTTTTCATCTAATTTATGTTCGTGTATTTATATTTATTTATCTATATTTATTTATATTTTATTCATATTTAATTTACTAAGAATAAACATGTATTATAATTTATTGAAAATTCTTTCAAAAGTATTTCATCGATTTGGCTTAACTTAAGAAAGAATTTCCTCACCTAGACATTTGTAAGATGTCCCAATTGACTTTCTCAAGATGTCATCATCGGTAGAATTTTAATTTATCCAAAATTTTGTTTAATTAACAAATAATTTTAATATCTATTAATTTTATCTTTGTTAAAAATACATTGAGAATATATTCCTAACAAATTAAATTTAAGTAATGAAGATATAAATGATGAATAAACTAAATGGCAAATATATATCTATTAAAATAATTATTTCACATCCAATTAATTAAATTAGTCCATCTCTAAATTAACCTAAGATTTAATCTCAAAAAGAAAGAAAAATAAACAAAACATAAAACGAATATAAAAAAAAGTTAATCAAGTTGACTAATGGAGTAAATAAACAAAGCATATTAATTACATGATGAAAGTTCACAAATAAAAATAATAAATGAAATTAGTATCAAACCACACCTTTCTATTTGGCTTCTTTTTCAACTATTTTCTTTTTTAATTCCTTTCTAAACTAAACTTACCAGACCAAATCGTAGATAAGTAAAACAAAGTTGGCTACAATCCAACTCTTCACGCAGCAAACGGCGAGAATAGTTCCAAAGCAATAACAATGGCAAAGATTGACGTCGAGCAACTCAGCAATTGACCAAGGTGTAAATTGGCTGGCAAAACTAGGTGCGACTTGGAGAAGATGGCGGTGATGCAGGGAACAATGGCAACAGGCGTACGGCCTGATGCAGTAACTCAACGATTTTTTTTTTTTGAATTTTTTTTCTCTGTAAAAAATTCTCCTCCTCCTCCTCCTTAGCAGTGTGTAGACTTTTAAAGCTATTCCATGTCCATTAATTTAGATCCTAGGATTATTGCTATAGTTATGGGATTATTGTTTTTTTTTGTTTGACTTTAACAGATCCTTTTTTATTTTATTTCCAGATGTATTTATTGAGTTAATTACTGATTATTCTCTTTCTTTTTTTTTTTTCCACAGCAAATCAAGTTAGTCAACTCTTATTTATTTAATTTGCATGGGGTTTAATTTAGTGTTTTGCATTGTATGCATGGAGAGGTTGTTTCTTTTTATCATTTTTTATTTTTTTTGATTTTTTTAATTTAAAGAAATTGTTCGGACAAAATTAGGTGTCTACAGTTGCCCATCTTTACACTTTGCTGTGAAACAGTAATGGTGCAAAGACATAGACAACCATTTTGTCCGAATACAAGACCTATCAATGAATTCTTTGTAAAATATGATATTTCCTAGTCTTTTCTATCACAAGATTAAGGAATGCAATGTGAAATTCCTAGTCTCTCCTATCATAAGACTAAGTAATGCAATTTCCTAATCTTTTCTATCATAAGATTAAGGAATGCAAAGTGAAATTCCTAGTATCTCCTATCATAAGACTAAGGAATGCAGAATTAAGTTTTCCTAGTCTCTCCTATCATAAGACTAAGGAAATGAATGTAGAATGAGATTTCCTTATCCTTTCTACCACAAGATTAAGGAATGCAAAGTGAAATTCCTAGTCTTTCCTATCATAAGACTAAGGATTGTAAGATGAAATTTCCTAGTCTCTCATATCATAAGACTAAGGACTGTGAAATTAAATTTCCTAGTCTTTCCTATCATAAGACTAAGGAATACATAATGATCATGAAATAAAAGCTCCTCTCACCAGAGGCTATGAGACCATTGAAAGCAAAGAGCTCCTTTCAATAGAGACATTGAGACTTTTTTGAAAAATAAAGAGCTCCTCTCAACAAAGGCATTGAAACTTCTAAAAAACAAAGCTCATCTCAACAAAGGCAATGAGACTTTTAAAACAAAAAGCTCCTCTCACCAGAGGCAATGAGAATTTTGAAAAACAAAGCTCCTCTCAACAGAGGCAATGAGACTTTTGAAAATAACGAGCTCCTCTCAACAGAGGCATTGAGACTTTTTGAAAAATAAAGAGCTCCTCTCAACAGAGGCAATGAGACTTTGAAAATAACGAGCTCCTCTCAACAGAGGCATTGAGACTTTTTGAAAAATAAAGAGCTCCTCTCAACAGAGGCAATGAGGCTTTGAAAAAAATGAGCTCCTCTCAACAAAGGCATTGAGACTTTTTGAAAAATAAAGAGCTCCTCTCAACAGAGGCAATGAGACTTTTTAAAAAACAAAGCTCCTCTCAACAGAGGCAATGAGACTTTTGAAAATAACGAGCTCTTCTCAACAGAGGCATTGAGACTTTTTGAAAAATAAAGAGCTCTTCTCAACAGAGGCAATGAGACTTTGAAAATAATGAGCTCCTCTCAATAGAGGCATTAAGACTTTTTGAAAAATAAAGAGCTCCTCTCAACAGAGGCAATGAGACTTTTAAAAAACAAAGCTCCTCTCAACAGAGGCAATGAGACTTTTAAAACAAAAAGCTCCTCTCACCAGAGGCAATGAGACTTTTGAAAAACAAAGCTCTTCTCAACAGAGGCAATGAGACTTTTAAAACAAAAAGCTCCTCTCAACAGAGGCAATGAGACTTTGAACATAGAAATTTCATTTCAGATTGTCAGTTAACATGGGTTTAATTGGACTTAACTTCCATTTTGATGCCAACAATACTGGGCTTCATCCTCCTCTAAGGTGCCAGCTAAATTGGACTTTGCTCTCATCTAAGATTTTTCAAAACAAAATTTTCTCAGTATACTTTCATACCTTATCATTTTTTTTCAAATTACCATCTCTTATATTTTCTTTTTTCCTCAAAATTTTAATCATTCAGAACTTCTTATCCTAATGTCTTAACAAATAGTTCAATGTCAAAATGCACTAATGAAATGTCATGCATGTCATGAATTTAATGAATGTCATGAATACCATGGATGCTATGAATGTTATGCATATGTCAATTTCATGCCCCCTGAATCATTCCATGAATGTATGAAAATGCAATCTCAATTGTGGTAACAAGATTCTCAAGCTCATCTCATTTTCCTCAAGTTCCACATATCTGCTGGATTCTTCTTATTTAAATCTTCTATCTTCACTTCTCATCCCACCTTCTAATGAGTCTTGGTCTCATTATGCTTAAAGACTTGCCATCATGCCTTCAACTTTAGGTTTTCGTCATTTTTATTTTTGTCTCTTTCTCTCTCTTAGTAATACAAGATATCTCAAAAGAATATTTTTTTCAAAAATTTACCCAAAAAAGGTTACCAACATTTATTTATTTTCCTTCCAACTCGACCACCAATATAATGCACTTATGCATGTTCTCAATTTGTTATATGGGTGGTATAAATTTAAAATGATCAAGAGAGACATAGATATTCATTCTTAGAAAAGGAACATGAAATCAAGAAAAATCAATGGGACAGTCTGTTTGGAATAAGGTTTTCAATATCCATTTAATGAACATTCTGACAATTTCAATCAAGTTAATCTAAAATTCTTTTCCAAAAGCCCACTCTTATGTTGATATGTTCTTTCATGTAGTGTCTACCAATCTTGCCCTCGTATCAAAACTTTTTGATGCTGATATTTTTCTAAGCCGCATTTTTCGATTTTCAACTTAGGTGCCCCCCCCTCATTGGATTCAAACTGCCCTTTTCGGGTTTTCAATTTGAATCCTCCTTTTTCTCTTTTTTCTTTTTTTTCATCATTTTTTTATTTTGCTTCCTTTTTCAACTTCATTGACTTTGATAAATTTCAGCCTTCAGTGCTCAATCCAAATTAATGCCCCCTAATAGGCATTCTTGATTTTGATCCAAGATATCTTCTAAAGCTCATGGACTTCTTCATTCAACTTGATCTACTTCTTTTATCTCCATTGAACCTTCAAAGGATCATTATCTCATTATACAAATATGCCTTCATTCAATATATGATTCTTCAATTTAAGCATTTACATTTGATCAAAATGGACTTTTAAAGGCACGTAATGTAGGCTCAGGTGAGGGCTTATAAAAGAAAAGGATAAAGCAGGCCCAAAATGTGTTTCAGGGTTTATAAATCAAGGGATCACTTTTTTTAACAAGTAAAACACTCATGCATTTAGCACCTTTCTAGTTCACTCATTTCTTTTTTTGCTTCTTCTTTTTCTTCTTCTTTTTTTTTGTTTTCTTTTGAATTTAAACCCTTTTTCTTTTCTTCTTTTTTTTCATAGAACTGGGCTATTTCTTTTTTTTTTGTGCCTTTTGATTCATCATGAACACTTTCATCTTTGCCCCCAAAATTTCTTTATAAATGATTTTCATCTTCCTTGCCCCCCAGTGTGAAGGGTGACCCTTGGTAGGTTACATCACAAAAAATATAAAAAGCGCAAAAGGGGTGATCAAAGGATAATTTTACTCATGCTTGAAGGATAGTGAAAGAAGGCCATTTATCATTTCAAATGTAAATACTCTCATTAAAGATCACTTATTGAATAAGGACAAACTTGTTAGAAGCTTCTGTAAGAGATTCACCTTTCTCCTACTGTCTATCAAGTGAAGATGGTGAGCAACCTTTCCTTCATTTCCTTGCTTTGGCGATATTGGCAAACTAGTAATTCATCAATAATAGTAGTTCTTTCCTAGATCTATTGACATCATTATCAGCATGTTTATTATTTGGATACTTGTGAATGAAAGATATGGTGAGTATGTGGCAAATGGCAAATGAACAGATAGAATGAGAAATTGACAGTGCATCACACTAGTCGTTTTATTGAAAAGAAACTAAATAAAAGCTAGTCCATACATAAAATTTATTTTGTGCTTATGGGCTTAAGCACTTTAGAAAATTGTCTTGCATTACTTAAAGAAAAAAAAGAAAACAAAAAACTAGAATTTATAAATCCTCAAAATCGCATGGCTAGAAACCTTCATGCCCCTATAAGACAAATCTCTTTTTGAACTACAACTTATTCTATTACTCCCTTTCCCTTACCCAAGTTTTTCAACAACTCAGTAATTTCGGCCAATTGCCCCCTTATATCCTCTTGAGCTTTTTCCATCTTCTCCATGTGAATGGTTTGTTCTTCTTCCATAATCCTAGCTTGATAACGAGTGTGATATGAATGGACTTTTGGTCGAGCTATCTTTAAACCTTTATTACCACAATTAAGAGTTTATCATTTGTGGTGATGCTTGAAAAAGTTTGAAAATGCTTTGTTTTTAAAAAAATGAATGAAGATGAACAAATGATATGATGCTCCATGTATATGAATGGAATGGTATGGTAAAAAGTTGCCATGTAACAATAATGGATGAGTGATGCATGGAAATGTTTTGGTGAAGAACTCATGGTACCCTCTTAGAGTCTCATGTATAAATCAAAATCAACAAACTTGATCAAACATGTGTCCTAAGTAATGGGTATTTTCTAGAGCATGAGTTGATATGGCTCTATCTTACAGTTGGTCTTCTTAATTTCACTATATGCGTGGCTTTAGATAAAAAGGCTATAGGTTCCCAAATTGTTCCTCACTGTCATCCACACAAGACTAGTACGGCACCCAATCCTTGCCCATTACAGGTTACAAACGGAAAGGTTCAATTTGAGTGGGAATCTTTCGCTAGTCATTGCGGAGGTATTACCTCATTAGAGCGTAGTTACTTTACTTCCTCCTAAAAGGATAGAGCCCGGGTAGAGGGCTAATGCATGCACATGCACGTGAAGTGTGTGTCGAAGAAACATATAGTTATTAATGTCTTATTATTTTATCAAAATTAACATTCCTAAGGCAAACCTAAAATAACCTAAAACCAATCGTTGGCTTGACTCTCTAAAGTCCCCAGTGGAGTCACCAAACTGTCATGACTAAAATTATGGGAGTCGCCACCAACCATTCTACCTAGGTGTGATTGATCACCTATTCAAACTAAAGATAAGGCTTGGTCTACGTTCAAAGATACTAGGGTTCGGGAGTACAGTTACGTGTAGGGAAGGATTAGCACCCCTACAACGCCCATCCTAAAATGGTACCAACTAGTTTTAGGTTATCTTTACAATTTGCCTTGTGTTTATATTAATTTCGATATGCTTATATATTGAGAATATTTCTAAGATTTTTCCATCAATTTGGCTCCAATCTTAAAAATCTTCCTCACCTCAAGATGTTCAAGGAGTCTCAATTGACTTTCTTGAATTCCATCGTCGGATCAATGAGATATTTTATGAAACTCTTATTATATACTTAAATTTGGTTCTAATATTGACTCCATACTAATTTCTATATTTTCTAAGTCTTATTTTACATTTTTCTTATCTATACATTTTATTTATTTATTTATTTAGAGAATAAATATGAATCATGGTTTATTAAAGATTTTCTTAAAAGCGTCCCATCAATTTGGCTCGGCTTAAAAGAAATCTTTTCACCTAAAAATTTTCAAAGAGTCCCAATTGACTTTCTTGAAATTTCATCATTGGCATAATTCATATTTTTTATTTTTATTTCTTATAATTTTTTATTCTAGGTAATTTAGTTCATTTATTTATTTACTTATCTAATTTTATCTAAATTTCTTTAATTTTAATCTTGATTTAATTTATCTTTATTTTATTCATTTATATTCATTTAATAAACATGAATTATATTTTATCGAAAACTCTTTCAAAAGTATTCCATCAATTTGGCTCAACTTAAGAAAGAATAATCTCACCTAGAAATATCCAAGGAGTCTCGATTGACTTTCTTGGAATTTCATCCTCGGTATAATTTACATTTATTTCATTATTATCTAATCTTATTAATTACTAATTATTTTCAATCTAAGCTATTTCATTCTATTTATTTAATTTTTTCATCTAATTTATGTTCGTGTATTTATATTTATTTATTTATTTATTTATATTTTATTCATATTTAATTTACTAAGAATAAACATATATTATAATTTATTGAAAATTCTTTCAAAAGTATTCCATCGATTTGACTCAACTTAAGAAAGAATTTCCTCACCTAGACATTTGTAAGATGTCCCAATTGACTTTCTCAAGATGTCATCATCGGTAGAATTTTAATTTATCCAAAATTTTGTTTAATTAACAAATAATTTTAATATCTATTAATTTTATCTTTGTTAAAAATACGTTGAGAATATATTCCTAACAAATTAAATTTAAGTAATGAAGATATAAATGATGAATAAACTAAATGGCAAATATATATCAATTAAAATAATTATTTCACATCCAATTAATTAAATTAGTCCATCTCTAAATTAACCTAAGATTTAATCTCAAAAAGAAAGAAAAATATACAAAACATAAAACGAATATAAAAAAAAGTTAATCAAGTTGACTAATGGAGTAAATAAACAAAGCATATTAATTACATGATGAAAGTTCACAAATAAAAATAATAAATGAAATTAGTATCAAACCATACCTTTCTATTTGGCTTCTTTTTCAACTATTTTCTTTTTTAATTCCTTTCTAAACTAAACTTACCAGACCAAATCGTAGATAAGTAAAACAAAGTTGGCTCTACAATCCAACTCTTCACGCAGCAAACGGCGAGAATAGTTCCAAAGCAATAACATTGAGCAAGGTCAACAATGTCAAGGATTGACGTCGAGCAACTCAGCAATTGACCAAGGTGCAAATTGGCTGGCAAAACTAGGTGCGACTTGGAGAAGATGGCGGTGATGCAGGGAACAATGGCAACAGGCGTACGGCCTGATGCAATAGCTCAACGATTTTTTTTTTTTGAATTTTTTTTTCTCTCTGTAAAAAATTCTCCTCCTCCTCTTCCTTAGCAGTGTGTAGGCTTTTAAAGCCATTCCATGTCCATTAATTTAGATCTTAGGATTATTGCTATAGTTATGGGATTATTGTTTTTTTTTGTTTGACTTTAACAGATCTTTTTTTATTTTATTTCCAGATGTATTTATTGATTTAATTGCTGATTATTCTTTTTCTTTTTTTTTCCATAGCAAATCAAGTTAGTCAACTCTTATTTATTTAATTTGCATGCGGTTTAATTTACTGTTTTGCATTGTATGCATGGAGAGGTTGTTTCTTTTTATCATTTTTTATTTTTTTGATTTTTTTAATTTAAAAAAATTGTTTAGACAAAATTAAGTGTCTACAATGTCCAATATCTTCTATTATCTATATTGTTAGTTTCATTAATTAGTTTATTTTATTTTCTAGTAAATACTAGAACATGCTTACAATTAAATTATATTCTTTCCCTTTAATAAATTTTCTTTTAATTCATATTTTCCAGGTTAATAGTTTTTATACATGTTAGTAATTTTTATAATTTACTTATTTAATTTCCTACTAAATAGTAAGACATAATTACAATTAAGTTGTATTCCTCTCCAAATTATATTCTGAATTTCTATACTATAACCTTAATAAATTTTCTTTTAATTTATATCTTTTATGTTATCATTTCTATAATTTATTTATTTTGCTTTCTCACCAATTACCACAATGTAATCACAATTAACTCTTATTTTATTTTTTTTTCCAAATTCAATTTTACCATTAATTCATAGTTCAATTCTAATAATTATTCTATTAATTCTTGTTTTCCATTTGTTAATTTCAATAATTAATTATTTATTAAAATTTCCTACCCATAAAATATCAACTAACTACATTTAAATTGTGATTTTTTTTTCTCAATTCTAATTTCACTAACAATTTTATTAATTCCAAACTCATTATCCTCTACTAATTTTCAACAATTAATGTCTTTAATTTCCTGTTAATTGTTACAATATGGTACATTTAAATTTACAATCTTTCGCCAATTCAATTTCACTAAGAACCTTATTAGCCTTTATAAATCATTCTTAGCTATTATTTATGAAATTCCATATGGAATTCCCATACATTATGCCTTAATTAAATATTCCTTAATAAATTTTAGTTATTATTCTTTTCAACTCTTAAATTTTATAATCAATCATTTTTCATTATTTATTTTAATCCACCAATTAATATATTAAAATTACTTCAACTTCTACTCCTCTCCTTTTATGGCTGATTTTTCAACATGCTTCATTTTCCATCCAAACCGTGAGCTTCCCACTACCCTATCCTCATGTTTTCATTCTTCAATCAACTCTAATTTTATGCACTTCTTTTACTCGTTTAGGATTATCATCAAACACCTTCAACTCATCAAAATATCATCACTATCCTTCGGCCCCTGTTCTGGCTAAGAGTCCCCAAATTCACGCCACTTTCATGCCCTGAAATTTATCATTTAGCCTAAGCTTCAACCAAGTTCCAACCAATTTCACTCATCATTCACTACTAATTCATACCCAAAATACATTAAAGTCACAACAATTCCTCTACTTTTCTATCAGAGCCGAACACCTCTCCTAGCCCTATACTTCAATTTTGTTACAATCCAAAGTATTAAACATATTTCTTATGCTTAGAATGATGCAAAACTATAACCAAGATTAATGGAAACATCAACATCTAAAATCCCTCACCTTGACCGAATCTGCCAGCCACGTTTTCAGCCCTCAAAAGTTGGAATTCAGCCACTAAATCCCAGGATTAAGGAGCTCTTTTAGTGAGGAATAAGTTTTATTAAAGATGCTTGATGATTTGATGGAAGTATATGTGTGATTTGCAATGTGAAAACAAGAAAACCTTAAGAAAAAATGGAGAAAACGTGAAACAGGGGAGCTCGGTTCTACAGGGGAGAGTCGGCAGAATTCAAGATGAATTTGCTGAGTTTTGGTCTCTTTTATCTTATTTTATTAATATTCCATCCCATGGGAAATTAACACATTTTAAAAATCAAAATCCCCCTTAAAATATTCATATTTATACTTTTACCATTAAAAATATCTTATTCCTTATAATTTTCATATTTTTAATTTTATTATTATTAAATTTTATTAATTTAAGTTAATTTTGGTCAATCTTTGACCATTTTGATCAGCCCCATATTAAATAACTATAATATTCTTATACAATTCCATTATTTCTATTTATATCATATCATTAATTTAATATTTTTAATTTCAGATTTTTTATTTTATTTTTATTATTTCTCCTATATTTAGGTCAAACATAATTAATTATTAACTTTCAAGATGGTTTGACCAAGTGAGGGTAGTGAAATTACCAAATTACCCCTTATCGAAACTTGTCACTTAATTCGTGTAATTCAGTTCACGGGCTAAGTTCACATGAAACTTCTTTACGCAAGGATCTACTGTGAGATCCTCAATTTCCATGTATTCCTCCATGTATGTAAAGTATTCTAAGTAAATATGATTAAATGAATATGAAGTTGATGTGTAAATGATGTATGGAATGTAGAAGAAATAAGAAAGTTGATAGCCAATAAGGCAAAGAGCTTATTTTGGTTATTATAGAATTGAATAGAGGATAAAGAAAAATAAAATCAGATTTAATGGATGATTAAATGGATGAGTCATAGAAGAGAAGGAAGAGAGGAATTAAATGGTCAAAGGGTCAAAGGGAGAAGTGCATGGCTGAGATTGATGATGGATAAGGAAGCATTTAATGCAAACATGCATAGTCATCACCCCATCATCTCATCATCAACGTCAGCCCCTTGCCAGCCCCATCCCTCTCGTTCCATCCCAACTTCCATAGTTTCCATTTCAAGCTACCTTGACAAAGCCCCTCATCCCTCCATCGATTTCCTTAGGTTGTTGAACGAAAAATAATCCTTACCACTAAACGAAGAGATATCCAAAGTTTGATAAAGTGAATCCAAGTATTGGAGGAGATTTCAACAATTGAAATTTTGGTCTCTAGTGAAGGTAAGAGAAGAAGATGATTTAGCCAACTTTGTTGATGATTTGAAGTTGTTCTGAGTTGGTATGATGTATGTATGTTGTTTGATTTAAGATTTCAATTGATTTGATGTTACAGTTTTGAAGAAGTGAAAAGCTAGGGTTAACGTGCCAAGTGATTTTGCGTTTCCGAAGGAATTAAGGTAAGAAATTTATGTAACGGACGTAAGGCGGCTATGTCCGCATGTTTTAATATGATTTTGAACTGCTTTGGGGAGAATTACTTGTTATCTTTGGCAGGAAAAGTGCATTTTCGGACTTGTCTCCTAGTACCAATTAGGTTAGGGGCAGCCGACTGCCATAGAGGGAAGTCGACTGCCTAGAGACAACCAAAACGTCGTTTTCCGAAAACCGAGGCAAACCAGTCGACTGCTATGTAAGCCAGTCGACTGTTATTTTTCCAGAAGCATTCTGTTTCAAACCAGTCGACTGCTATATGGACCAGTCGACTGCTATTTACCAAATTGCATTCTGTTTCAAAAATAGTCGACTGCTACATGGACCAGTCGACTGCTATTTCTAAAGAAGCATTCTGTTTGAAAACCAGTCGACTGCTATATGGACCAGTCGACTGCCCTTATATATTTTTCGAAAAGAAAATAATTTTGAGAAATAAAGTTATGAAGCAGCAGTCGACTGCCTTATAAGACCAGTCGACTGCCATGTATGAAAAGAGCTTTCAAAGCTTATTTGATTTAAACACAAAAGTGTTTTCTGAAAAAGTATATTAAAATGTTTTGAGGCTATGGACTACGTAATGATTATGCATTTCTGATGGCTGAGAGACTCTGATCAAGTCCTCAGTAATATGTATGTTAAGTGAGGAACCCTAGTCCGGTCCTCAAGACCATTAGTGACACCTGACTAGTGTTCACTATGGTATTATTAAGGCAGGAGAGAATCCCTGACCTCTACATGGTATACCAATGTACTAATGCATGATTAGAGTCATATGAGTCATATGAATGGGAATGAACGGTTCATATGACGACTCAATCGCTTAAACATTGTACATAGTCTCCATCTATTTCAAAGTACAAGACGTATGTATGAAGAAAAGTATGATGTATGTTTTAAAGTAAGATATGAAGTATGATGTTTTAAAGAAAGTATGTTTGCCATGTCATTTTAAATGAATATGCATGGTTGCAAACAATGCATGAAAGAAGTTTATGATGCATGCTTTATAATGCTTTACATGACATTATAGAGCCAAGTAGGAAAAATGCATATAGAGGCATAGTACGCTCTTTTACATACTTTTCTTACTGAGCGTAAACTCACCCTTTTACGACTATTTTCCTACAGACTACTTGAAGTGAACCACGCTCCGACTAGAGGAGCTTGTGCTTGAAGAATCAAAGTGTACCTTCTCGATACGCTTCCTTGTTAGTATAGAAGGTATACTTATATGTCCATATATAAAGTTAAATTGTAATTCAGCTACAGTACAGTACATGTAGAATTTATGTATATAAGATGTCGGGGATGTAAATTAAGATGATGTATGAGATCCTGTGGAAATGGAATGATATTTATATATATCATTTTATGTTTATGGAAATTGAATAAAATTTCATAAGCTATTAAATGATTAGCTTAAGATTAAGGAAAGAACGACACTGGGTAAACTAAATCTAAATAAAGAAAGAAAAAGATAAGTGATAAGATGAAGTGACGGGGACGTCACATCTACTATGATAGTTTGTGGGTTCAAAGTCAATTTAGTTTAATAGTCATTCAGAAAAATTCGTTTGGGGTTTGGACACGATCGTCATTTTCGAATTTGTTTCTCGCTTTCCAAAATACACTCAGATGAGGTGATTTTCAGATGCAGATTTTTGCTATGTTCATATTTCATCTCAAATATCAATATTCTAGTGTCTCACTCCGATCGAGCTCTCATCGAGTGTCTCCCTGAACTTTATCGAATAGACCCTTCATCAAATATTTTAAAAATAATTTTTCTCTTTTAAATTTCTACACTTTATAGCTTATATCAAATATAAAAAAATTGGGATCCTCATAGAGACGATCAAAGGATTTATTCTGTATTGAGTTCATAAGTTACATATTTCTAGGAAGGTACATTAAACTTGCTTCACCCTTCATTCCTTTCTTTTTCTTTTTTTCTTTTTTTAAAGCTAAAGAAATAACCATCAAAACTACCAAGCCATTTAGTGTTTTTTTTCTTCTTTAAGTATAACAACCTGGTGATTTTTGATTTTTTCTTTGTAGAAAATGTTTGATTAGTTATTAAAAAAGAAACTCTAAGATTAAAAAGTGGCGAGAGTACCTAATTTAGATATGAAGTCAAAATACTTATTATGAAGCAGTAACCTTTAATCTGCAAGAAAAATATAGATGAAAGCTCAAAAGAAAATTGTCTTAAAAGGAAGTTAATTATAAGCATTTTACTAATTATAAGCATTTTACGTACTTTTAAATAAGCTTAAACTATACTGTGAAGACCGAGAATTTTCTAAATAAATAAAGGTATTCGGAAAATTTAATTTGGACAAATTGAAATCCAAATTAAATAAGAATGAAAGTGGAGAAAATAAATTTGGATATCAAGAAATCCAAAACGTAATAAGAGATAAAATATGTATTTTGAGAGATTTATATAATGATATTATGTAAACATACTTTTGATAAATATGTATATATTCATATATGGAATATATGTATATATCATATGTTAAAATATCATTTTATATCATTGAATATATATATATGTAAATTTTTATACATTTATGTATATATGTAATATATATATATATATGAAATATATATATATATAGTATTTTAAAATATATATATATATATAAATAGTTTATATGAAATATATACTTATATATATAAATATATATGAAGTATATGTATAGTATTTTAAATTTTAAAGTGTATAGATTTATACATATATATATATATATATATATATATATAATTGATACAAACTTTATATATGCATATCTATATGTATTTAATTATATGGTATAGTTATATATATATATATAAATATAAAAGATAAAGATTATAGATATTATAATTATAAATATATTTTATAATTATAAAAAAAGCTGAAAGGAGGGAATCGGGGGTTTAAACCGATCCCCCCTTTTCTTTGTTTCCTCTGTGTTACACAGAGGAGTAGGAAAGGGGAGAAAAGCCGGTTGACGCCGGCGATGCCAAGGGAAGAGAGATCGGAAAAAAAAACGTCGTCGACAAGAGAGGAAAAAGCCGACGACGGTGAAGGCAGTGAAGGAGAGGAGAAAAACGAAACAGAAGCGAAGCAAAACGAGAAGATGCGGGCGAAGCCGAAGAGAAAAAGAAAAGAGGGAAGTGGTGGTGCCGGTCGGTCTAGGCACCGCCACCCCAACCTCGAGCTCGACGAAGCTGAGGGGAAGCAAAGGACGGCCACTGACGAGGCATGGGCCGGCGGAGAAAGGAAGAAACAAAGAGGGAAGAAGCCGTTGCTGCCACCTCCAGATCCGGTGCCGTCACCGCCGGTAGGGAGGAAAGGAGGCCAGATTCGGCTTCAGCACCACCTCGGCTACTTGTGGGAGGCCTGAACCGGCGGAGAGGGTGGCCGTCGGTGGCCGAACCGGTCGAACTAGCAGAACCGGCCTGAACCGATCCGAACCGATTCAGGCCAGAAAAAAAAATAGAACAGAAAAGAAAGGGAAAGAAAAAGAAAAGAAGGAAGAAAAGAAAAGAAAAGGAGAAAGAAAAGGAGGAAGAAGAAGAAGGAAAGGAAAAAAGAAAGAGAAGAAAAAGAAAAAAAATGTGGTAAGGAAAATTTAAGTCTTTTCGCTATATGTCTATTGGATTTATTGGAAATTTTCGGATTATTTCTAAATGAAAATATATGTTAATTTTTGAAATTGTAGCAAAAAAATGGAAATGAGACGAATAGTGGAGTTCGGCGAGGCTCGAAAAATCGGAAAGTGCGCTAAGCTTGGCGAATAGGTAAGATACTTTTATAAAGCATTAGTAGCATTATATTGTATATGAGATTTATGATCTTATATAATGCTATGATGGAATGATTTTTTAAAGGAATTATGATTTTTTTTATATATGATGAATTGATTTAATTGATGTTAAAAATGCTAAGAGGACCCACAATTGATGGTGGGGGTCTTAGTAAGAGGTAAAAAAAATTGGTGAGAATCAACGGCTGCAATTATAAATTGTGTTTCCTTGCAGGAGGTTTAGAGGAAATTAAGCCGTTATGCTGCCGAAATTCCATGAAAATGGTTAAGGAAAAATACTAAGTTCTCATCTAAATGGAATATTGAAAGAATTATCGAAGATAAGCCTGAAAGGACCTTATTGTGTCATAGGAAAAATTGATTTTTAAATGATTGAGAAGGTTAATGGATGAGCACGAAGACGTGAGGAATCTTGTTGTGAATTTTAGAGAGTTGATAATTCGAGTTAATTTAACATTACAAGTTGACTATCGAGTAGAAATCGAGGTTGAATATTGATTAGTCGAATTATTGATAAAATTACTGATAACTATATGATACAGCTCGGAAGAGAATATCGAAGTTGTAATTTAGATGATGTAATGATTGAATTGTGGAATTATCGACAGTGATGATTTTAGAAAACAAATTGATCTCGATTTCTTGATTTTTAGAGTAGTTTCAAATGTGATAATATGGACACTGCAAGAGGTCAATGTGGAGATGGTCATATTATATTACATCGCATTATCGAATATGTGTGAGATAATAAGCGAACCTACAATTGTGGTAGGGGTCTTAATATCAATATTGTGATATGATTTTATGATAGTGAATGAAATTGAACCGCAAGTCGAAAATTTCGATGGAGTGCTAGCATGATAATCCATAAATAAAAATTGATATATGGCTATTGATCTCGCGGTCTTAATTATTTTCGATGTCAACTCTAGAATAGATATCGAACGATGATATTGACGTTGGCATGATTTCAGTATTTTGATGGCTATATAGTGACATGATATTTAAATATTTATGAATACTAAGAGGATTCATGTAAGTGATGTGGTCTTAGTATTAATAGTGAAAGGTAGAAATGATTGTTATAGTTTATAGCTATCGAAAAAGGATATCGAATACTGAATGACTTGAATACCAAATGATCTGATTATTGAATAATTGGAGTACTAAATAAT
This sequence comes from Heritiera fomes, assembly GCA_032173925.1. Classification (NCBI taxonomy): domain Eukaryota; kingdom Viridiplantae; phylum Streptophyta; class Magnoliopsida; order Malvales; family Malvaceae; genus Heritiera; species Heritiera fomes. The sequence continues at coordinate 31,314,448 of JAPDPM010000012.1, forward strand.
TTGAAAACTGAATGAAATGAATATTGAATTGATTGAACATTGATTTACTGATGTGTCAGAAGGATAGTTTGAAATCGAATGATTGATGGTCATAAAGTTAAATGAATTGTTTCACCGTATTAGATGAAGGTATTACTTATATTGACATTGGAAACTATTACCAAAATTACATACGGAAATGATTTCATAGCATCACTTTTAAGCATAATTTGCTACAGTTTTCAAATGTTATAATAGCATTTATATAAATGCTATAAAGTATAGATTAACTTTAAAAAGAAAGTATATGGTATATACGTACTTTCATGTACGAAACCTTTTAAAGAACTCCACCATATGCTTTATATGATTTTAAAAAGAAAAGCTAAAGATTTAAATGTTTTATGAGACTGTAGGCACCCTAAAAGAATGAAATTCAATAAAGCATAGTGGAAACCGCCTAATTAGAGCTTTGCTCATTAGGCAGAGAGATGCTTGTCCGACAATAGTCGTGGACAGGTCTCAGTCACGCCTGATCAGTGGGGCTGAGAGAGATGAGGTCTATGGCCATAGATAGCGCCCTAGTTGGTTTCCAAGGGACAATGATATGATTTCATTGCTAGCTACAGTGATTTAAGTCTTTATTGATAGAGATGATAGGGATCTAGCCTAGTCTCTAACCGATATGATATGAAGTCTAGAGTATGATTTATTGATATAAACTCTAGACTTGACATGATTTATACTGTACATGAAACAAGTTTGAAATGAAATATGTTTTTGAAACAGTACATGTTTTAAACATGTTTTTAAAAGTCCATGAAATATGATTTCGACACTTATATGATCTATATATGATTTTGTGTCGAACATGGCATGATATGCGGTCTAGAGTATAATTTGATTTGATATGAACTCTAGATCTGATATGATTTATAGTATATGTTTTAAAAGTACATGATAAATGATTTCGACACTTATATGATTTATATATGATTTTGTGTCGAACATGGCATGATATGCGGTCTAGAGTATAATTTGATTTGATATGAACTCTAGACCTGATATGATTTATAGTATATGTTTTAAAAGTACATGATAAATGATTTCGACACTTATAAAATTTATATACGATTTTGTGTCGAATTTAAAATGATATGCGGTCTAGAGTATAGATTGATTTGATATGAACTCTAGACCTGATATGACTTATAGTATATGAAAAATGTTTTAAAACCCACACATGATTTAGACATGCTCTAAAAACGAATACATGAATTGAAATTGAAGATCTTTTTATCCTGCCGTAAAGGTAGAATGAATTGAAAATTTATACGTGGAGCATGTTCTAAAGTATATATGATACGATTAGTAAGGATAGCGGTTTATACAGTAAAGTTACATAAATTGCATATTAAACCCTAACATGATAATATGCTTCGTGCATGAGAGTTTTATGAGGAATGTCATGACTCGACATTAATGATATTTCATCTAGACGATGACATGATATGATACATGAATTTAAGATTGATATGAAGAGAATTGTGAACTTACACTATTGTGATCATGATTTCTCTATATGGAAAGTGATATGAGATGATAGATTACAGGAGTACGATTATGAAACATAAAGTGAATTGATATAATGTTTCAATTGGACATGATGTACTTCGAGATAGAGGAAAATATAGACTAATAGTATATGACATTCAATTTGGATACGACATATTGTCGTGCGATGCACTATAGTGTAAGGACGAGAAGACTGAAAAAGTGATTATGATGATTTATTTAAAAGTATAAGTGATAGACAGATGACAAGAAATGAGATAATGATATGTTACGATGAGAAAGGATTAACTGTAATTACAAACTTGCAAGTTTTAAGTATTGCAGTTTAAGACAGTGTAATCCTACTATTGTATTTATATTAGTATCTTACTGAGCCGTGGTTTTGCTCACTCCATTAAATTTCATATCTTTTCAAATTATTGAAGTTAACATTTGCCATGCGAGCTGTTAAGTGAGCATCGGAGACGGTGTATGGACTTGGTACTAGTCTTCTGAGGTATATGTTCCTTACAATTACTTGTTTACATGTAAGACTTAAATTGATGCACAGTACACATTCTATTTAACAAGTCGGGATGTAACTAAGAACCGTTTCCGTGTTAGTTTAATATTTAAATAAAATGACTATAGGTCACCTAGATAGTATAGTAACTACACTGACACCGAATACAAACCTTAAAATGAAAAAGAAAAAAAAAATTAGTCCATAAATTTGTAGACTAAGAAAAGTATAAGAATCAAGTGAAAGTTGCGGTCTTCGGGTCGTGACACACACACACACACACACACACACATATAACGTAAACAATTGTAATATTACTTACTGTATGAATGTTGTGTTATGTTGTTCAGAAACTTTCTTTTGATTTTCATAAGCATTGAAACAACATGTTTCATGTCCACCCTATCATTAGGTGATTCAACTGAACAATCCAAAGCTAATCCCATTATGGATGATACACAATTTGCTTTAATAACAAAATGTTTATCATCTATATGTAGTAAATTGGAATCCACTATGCCAATTATTCCATTCGGTAGTGATCGTTTTATCCAATGCTTCATACTTATTTCTCCAACAAAAATTTCATCTGTGGGCTTCTTTCTTGTGAAAACTTCCATTAATAGAATACCATAACAATAGACATCACTTTTTACAGAAACAATTCCTGTTGATCCGTATTCTGTGTTTTAAACATAATTGAATTGTTAACATGGTGTGCCACTTTGACAACGTTAATAATCATCAATAAAATGTTAAAGCCTACACTTGTCAAAATAAATAAGATAATATAAAAATTGAAAACATCACCTGGTGCCATATAGCCAATAGTGGCAAGCGTCATTGTTTGTTTGAAGGAATCTTTTTCTCCCAAAAGTTTGGCAAGTCCAAAATCTCCCACACGTGCAACCATGTCTTTATCTAGTAAGACATAACTTGGTTTTAAGTCACAATGGATTACAGGTTTTGGGTGTCCTAAATGAAGGTATTCAAGAGCTGATGCAACATCCATCATTATGTTAATTCTTTGTAGGATATCCAAAAAATAACTACAAGAATATAACCATTTTTCAAGGCTTCCATTAGGCATGAACTCAAGCACTAAGGCCTTGAAGTCCATAGTAGAGCAATAAGTAATAACCTTGAGAAGATTGCGATGAAGGATATTGCTCATCACTTCACATTCAACTTTAAAACTTCTAAATGATTCATCTCTTTGCAACTTGAAAATTTTTATGGCAACATTTGTCCCATCTAAAAGCATTCCTTTGTAAACAGAGCCAAAACTTCCTGAGCCAAGCAAGTTGTTTTTATTAAATCCATCAGTCGCTTGCAATTGTTGATGATACGTAATTTTTCTCCACTTTTCTCTTAGAATAAAATCTTCTCCAGTTGCCAAATTTGTGCTCTTGTGTTGCCTCTTTTTGTACACAATTATGAAGGCTACAACTATGATAAATTGAAGCAAATGTTGGCAAAATATATCTTAAAGCATGCAGAAGGGTCTTGTTGGGTTGATGAATGCCACTTTTGCAATGGGGGACTTGTAGTCTTGGTGGACCACAAAGTGCATAATTTTTCATGAATGATTTAGCTGTGAAGTTTACAAAGGGCCTTCCACTTGGGATTTCTCCTTCCAATCTATTGAAAGAAACATCAAAAGAATTGAGATTGGAAAGTCCTTCCAAAGATTTGGGAATGATTCCAGAGAGATTGTTGTTAGATAAATTCAAACTTGTCAAACTAATCAAGTTACCAAATGATTTAGGAAAAAGACCTTGCAATCTATTACTAGAAAGATCCAAAATTTGCAGATCAAGGAGATTTCCAATTGTCAGCGGAATATCACTTGATAAAAAATTTCTTGACAAATTCAAATGTGTAAGTACCTTCAAATTCTCAATATCAAGTGGAAGTGAACCACAAAGATAGTTTTGATGACAAGTCCACTTCTAAGATATCTTTAAGGCTTCAAAAACTTAAAGGTATTGTTGAATGTAATTTGTTGGAGGACAAATATAAATTTCTTAAAGAAGTCAAATCACACAAACATGTCGGTAAAGGCCCATTGATTTCATTATTTGATAGTTCTAATTGGTACAATCCCTTTAAACCACAAAGATCATGTGGAATGGAGCCTTGTAACTTATTTCCATTAACACTCAAAAGTTGGAGATTTTTTAGCCTTCCTATTGTTGCTGGAATGGATCCACTCAATTCATTAGAGGAAAGGATTAAAGATATAACGTTGTTTAAGCTACCAATCTCAAAAGGAATGCTACCTCTAATTTTGCAATCTCCAAGACGTAAATCTTGAAGTGATGTTGAGAGATTTGAGATAGAAGTTGGAAGAACGTCGTTTAATGGGTTGGCAGATAGTTGTAAAATTCTAAGATGCTGACAAATTGTCAGGGAAGAGAAAAAGCTCCAATCACCATTTGAAGTTTCTGTAGTCAAGTTGTTTGACCAAAGGCGTAGCACCTGAAGGAACCTTAAATTGCCAAATTTATTTGGAATATGGCTAGAGAATGAGTTGTTAGCTAAATCAAGACTTATGAGCTTAGAAGCATTGAAGATCAAGTCAGGTATATTTTCGCTCAATTTATTGCCCCCTAGATAAAGTTTCTTAAGATTTGAAGCAGAACTAATGGACGGTAATTTACCTGAAATTAAAAAAAATAAACAAGTTTGCATATTTCCTTTGGCCCAAAAAATAGAAAAAGGTGGCATCATTCGATAAGAACAACCAATCTCACAACGTTCCAAACAAAGTCAGTAGCCAGTAAGAGTTTAGCTCATGTGAAAAGTTTGATGATCCTAGAGAAGGATATGGAAGAGAAGATGAACAGTCCTCTAGATTGAATGAAAAAGACAACCAAGAAAATGCAATTCATGATTCGAAAGTTGAATTGGTTGTTGACAGTGTTTCGAATAGCGGCCGCTATGTCAAATAGCGGCCGCTATCTGGCGGTAGCGGCGGTGGCTGCCACCGCTATTATAGGTATAACGGGTGTGAGTATAACGACTGATAACGGGCGTTATAAAACGCCATAACGGAGGATAGCGTTGATAGCGGTCCGTTATCGCCGCTATCCACCGTTACCTTTCAGACAGAAGAAAAAAAAGAAAAAGAATTTCAGAAGCAGAGTAGCAGATGCCAGACAGCAAGAATCAGATTCCCCAAGTACAATGCCCAAGCTTTCAAACATCAATCATCAACCTAAAAAATATTCAGCTTCGAATCAAAAAAACAATTCACAACACAAGTTCATCAGTCATCAGTGATCACAGCACAGTCACAGATTCACAACTCCACAAGACTCATAGAGACACAGACCATAGTCTTATTCTCACAACACACACGAACTCTGTCACACACAACAACTCAATTCACAACTTGTAAGTCACAAACAACAGTTACAACACAACTCACAAGCAAATAGAGAGAGAGAGAGAGACAACAAGTCAACAACAAAGAAAAATTCCTCAAGCAAACAGAGATCACTCGTACAGAGTCACAACTCACAGACAACAACATAGCAAGATCTTTGAAAGGTAAGCAACTAAGCATTTTGTTTTTAAACTTTGATCAAATCAGAGAATGAGAAGGCGTGGGACAGTGGGTGATGGCGAGGGCGGTGTGGATGTTTGAGTCTTTGAGAGACTGAGATCAGATCAGATCAGATCCGAAGATTCAGATCTGGTGCCAGAAGGAAAAGAGGCTGAAAGGGTGAGGGCCATGAGGCCATAGTAGGCTCCGAAGAGATAAGATGAAAGGTTGAAAGCCGAAAGGAAAGGAGACGCCGTCACTGGTCGCCGACGGACATGGTGGCTGGTGGCATGATCTGTGACAGAAGGGGAGGGAGGGACCGAGGGAGTCCCGGAGAAAGTCGAAACAAAGCCGACGGAGACAGAGGCGAGGTTGAGGCCGGCATTGTGAGGCTGGCAGCTGGCTGAGCCGCTGACGTGAGGCCGTGTGTGAGGGGAGGTGAAAGGAAAAAGGAAAGGAGGCTAAGCCGTTAAGGTGAGGGGCTGAGGGCATGATCGTGAGGCTGAGGGAGGCTGCCGGTAGCTCGTGACTGAGCCATTGAGAGGACTGAGGAGACCGAGGGTTGGGTTGGGTTGGGACGGAAGGAACTTGGGTGGGTGGAGTCTGGGACTGTGTCGGTCAGGTAGTGAAGACTGAAGAGGTTAGAGGACTGACAGTCGGTTTATATTTTTTTGAGATATCAATATCATGTTAATTTTACTTAGTCTTTACTTTTATTTAGCATATATAAATGTTGATTTTAAATTTTTTGTTAACTCATTTAATTGAGCAAATTATTTTTTATCTTTATTTTGAGCATTTTTTTAGGTAGAATTTATTTTGAGCATTTGCTATCATCATCCCTGTCGTTGCTATCATCAATCATCATCAGCAACAACCAAAAAAAAAATTTGTTTTAATATGTATTAATAGTGATGGGCTTTAAATTAAAAGTTTAAGAATGGAAGAATCATGATAAAAAAAATTAGGAAATGAGTAATTTGAATTAAAAAAAATAGATAAGGTTGAATTTAAATTATTAATTTAATTTTTAAAGTAAAATTTGTAGTGCAATTAAAATATTGTATTAAATATTATTATAACTTAAGAAAAAATTAATATTGATAATTTGATGTTCATATATAAATATGATTGTTTAAGTTAATTGATTGTGGCAAATTAATATTAATTTTTTGATATAGTCGAACATTATTGTAATTAAAGAAAATTATTGATAATGTAAATGTAATTAATTAAATTATTATTACTTCTTAAATGGTTGAAAATGTGGTTAATTAATGATTCAAATTCAATTTTTTTGTATAAAAAATGTGATAATTCTATCTCATTTGTTTATACTTATTTGTTTAACAGAAAATGTTAGGCATACCACGAAGTGAGGATTTTCCAAGTAAGGGACTAGAAGGTGCGCCAAGTGATGATATCGGTTGGCATTTCGGAATCCCTGTACCAAATTCAAAAGGAAATGTGTCATGTAAACTTTGTGGAAAAATTGTAAGAGGAGGAATAACATCCTCCAAGGAGCATATTGCTCATAAGACTGGCAATGTTGCACCATGCCCCAATGTTACTGGTATATTATAAATATTATATTAATTTTTCAATAAAGATTATAAAATTACATTAACATGTACAACTAATTTTTTTTATTTTTCTTAACTGTATTATTAAAAGGAACTGTTAGAGAAAGTATGATGAAACTCCTCCAAGAAAGTAAAAAGAAAAAAATTGATAACAAAAAGAGAAAAGATGAATTCTTTTCTCAATTAAGAGGAGATGAAGATTATGATTATGAAGGATTCATAGATAAAGATGCTGCTATGAGACAAGCCATGGGAGAAAGTGTTCAATCACAACGTGAGTGGCATATGAGGCAAGAATTTAGGCAAAGAACTAGTGGTTTCAATAATATTTATGAAGAGGGACAAAGCTCTCATGGCTCAGTTGCTGACTATTTTGATCAAAGAATAAGGAAATCTACTCCAAGTGACTCTGAAATTTCTTTAAGCGGAGCAGTACCTGAATTGGTTAGAAACAAGACTTTAAAGCAACCAAAGTTAAGTGATTCTTTTATGAAGACATTAAGAAAGAAGCTGGGTGAATCAGTATCTAAATTTTTGATACACGATCGACTTCCTTTTCATTTAGCAAATTCTCCATGGTTGCACAATTTGGTTTTTGTAGCAGCAGAAATTGGGCCAAATGTAAAGCTTCCAACACCTTATGAGGTTTCTGATGTATATTTGGAATCAGAGTATCAACAAGTCAAAGAATGGGTTGATGGATTAAAGGTTCACTCGAGTGAAGTAGGTGCTACCTTAATGTGTGATGGGTGGACCAACAGCTTGAATCAAATGCATATAATAAATTTTCTAGTTTATTGTAGTAAAGGGACCATTTTTTGGAAATATGTTGATGTCTCTAGTGTTCAGACTAGAGATACTAAATTTTACTACAAATTATTAGATCAAGTTGTGGAAGAAATCGGAGAGCAATATATTGTTCAAATAGTCACCAACAATGAGGTAGCACTTAAGGCTGCTGGAAAAAAATTAATGTTGAATAGAAAACATTTGTTTTGGATTGCCTGTGCAGCTTATTGCTTGGATTTATGCCTTGAAGATATTGGGAAGAAGCAAAGCGTGGAAAAAGTATTGGACGAGGCGAAGAAAGTCACTTGTTTCATATACAATCATATTTGGACAGTTGACTTGATGAAGAAATATACTAAAGGAAGGCAAATACTTCGTCCTGCTCTCACTCGATTTGCTACCCATTTCATCCAATTGCAAGAAATAACAAAGCATAAACAAGGTCTGAGAGAAATATTCAATTCAAAGGTTAGCATTTAATAATTAGTACAATTATTTAAGTCTAGTTTTTTTTTTGATATCTTGTTTAAATCTTAATTTAAAATATGCAGGAATTTAAAGAATCTAAATGGGGGCAACAAAAGTCGAGACCTGCTTATGAAGCAAAAAAAATTATTTTAGGAAAAGATTTTTGGAAAAAAGCAAGTGAAATAATAAAAGTTTATGAGCCTTTGGTAAAAATATTACGCCTTACGGATAGTGATGAAAAACTAACAATGGGCTTTATTTATGAGGCAATGGATAGAGCTAAATGGGCAATTAAACAAGAATGTCGATACTTCGCTGAATATGAAAGGATTATAGACAATAGATGGACATTTATGCATTCTCACTTGCATTCAGCTGGTAAGTAGACTAAAAATGTGGACTGTAATTAAAATAACATTTTTATGTTATTTGCTTAAATTGCTTATATGTTTTTTTATTGCTTATTTTTTTATTGTTATGAACTATGTTTAGGTTATTATCTTAATCCCCAATTTCAATATGGTGTGAAATCTTCGTCGATTGTGTTAATAGAAACAAGAGAAGGTATAAAAGCAGTGATAGAAAGACTAGAACCTTCTATGGATAATCAAATCCAGATGACTAATCAGGTTAGTGTTTACTACTATTTTATACTTGAAAAATTTATTTTATGTATCAGAAATATAATTACTTTTTTACATTTATTTAATAATTGTAATGTTTTATCAATGTAGTTGTTTGTATTTCAAGATAAAAGAGAAACATTCGGTACGCCACAAGCACAGAGAGCTTGGAAGCAAATGAATCCAGGTAAATAATTAATTAAATAGTTTTAATTTCTTTAATATTATTTATATATTGGTATTAAATTTATTTTAAATTATTTTATGCAGCTGAATGGTGGATGATATATGGTACATGTGTTCCTGAATTGCAAAGAATAGCAATTAAAGTGCTTAGTAAGACAACTTCTGCATCTAATTGTGAAAGATATTGGAGCACATTTAGCTATATACACACCAACAAAAGAAACAGGTTGAAATATGAAAGACTTCATAAGATGGTGTACACTTATTACAATATGAGGCTAAGGATGAGACATCAAAAAAGGAGGAGTATTGATGAGATAAATGATAGTTTCAATCCTATTAGTCTAGACCATATCTTTGAAGAAGATGACCCACTTTCAGAATGGCTACAAGAGAAAGAAAATCCTTTGTTAGATGGGCAAAACTCTGATTGGTTGCCTCTTGATAATTCTGATGATGAAATGAATGTTGAACAATCATATCAATCAGGAGAACAAAATCTGCCTCACTCAAGTACAAGCCGATCACCAACTCAGAGTGATGATGATGAGGGTTCAAGTCCAACTGGTGGTGATGGACCCGATGGTGATGGTAGTGGTGCTGATTATAGTGGTGGTGCAAATGAAAATAGGTCTTTTAGTCCACTTAGCGGAGAATTTGGGCTTGCTGCTACCGGTGGATTATTGCTTGATTTGTCAGAATACGGAGTATATCCATCTATTGAATCTAGTGGGGATAGAGGTAGAGATAGAGCTCGATCAAAGGGAAAAGCCAAGAAGCACCAACATGATACGTCTGGAGGCTCTTCATTTCGAAGATCAGCTTCTAGTAATGAATCGTTTGGTAGTCAAGGCTATTATCCATCGGGACCACCTTTACATTTTCAACCTCCTTATGGTTACTATCCACCTCCACAAGGTTATTATCCACCCCATCCATATCCTAATTATCCCGTGCCCTATTATCCCCAAATGTATCCACCACCACCCCAAATGTATCCACCACCCCAAATGTATCTACCACCACCCCAAATGTATCAAGAACAAGGATATGGTTCGAATTTTGGACAAAGGTCATGAAGATCGAGTCGCCATGGTTCTGAAAGTGAAGAGGGAGAATTTGATGCTCCTCGTCATTCCACTATGTGGTAATCGGTAAGATTTAAAGTGTATTTTTTTTAGTTTCCTTGAATTGAATTTAACAAGTTCTATTTGTTAATTATTAATATTCGTAGAAATTCATGTGGAAGAGAAAAAAAGAAAAATATTAACATAATTAATTTAGGTAAAAACAGATTTGACAAAATTTAGATGAAAAAATTTCTTAATAATTTAGATAAAAAATAATTAATGCTAAATAATTAGTACATGATTATTTATCTCTATTTTCAATATTTGTTATTTTTTAAAAAATCATAAGTAATTTTTTAAATATGAATGTTTTATTATAATTTAAAAAATTATAAATAACTTTTTTTCACATAAATAATAGACTTGAGGTATCATAAATTACTTTAAAAACTATAAAATAAGACTTTACATGATTATAATTACAATTACTACACTTTATATAGAATTGTGCGAAATTAAAAAAAATTCACGACTGCGATGACCATAATTACTGTCGTTATGTCCGCAACTGCGATAAACGCAACGCGACCGAAAACGCGGCTGCGACTGCAATTTAAAACAATGGTTGTTGAGTAGAGGAGATTTGCATGAGGCTCGAAAACAGAGCTGGTGTGCTCGAGGACGTGGGTTTGGAGGTGGACAATCATCTGACTTGAAATAAAGCCAACGTCAAGTCTGAAGGAACTTTAGCCTTTAATGCAGATACTAATATTTTAAACTTAGAGGTTCATAGAGAATTTACAGAGAACACAGAGAATGTTGGTGTGTAGTGGTCTCCACAACAGTTGGTGATTGGATCAGGAGAAAAAAAAGAACAGGCCGTTCCTGAAGCTCTTCAAACGCCTATCAATGAAGAGACTCTAATCTCTAAAGGCCATATTTTAGAAACCACAGAGATTGCTCAAGTGATAGTTGATAACAGAGAGAAAAAGCAGAGGAAACCTAGAAAAACTAAAAGCTTTGTGGAGATAGAGGAAGCTCTTTTTTCAAAACTTGAATGCAAAGGGAAGAAAAGAAGGAAGAAGTTGAGGAAGAATCATAAGGTGGCCGGAGTTAAAACTGTTGGATAGCTTGTAATAAATACAAGGGATTAGGTTCTCACATTGCTTGTAAAAGTGTAAAGTGATTTATTTATAAAGGGAAATCAATTCTTGAGAGTAATTTGGAGTCAAAGAGGAATGGGCTTTGACCATTTGGCTTGGGCTTGAGCTTGCTTGGCTTGGGCTTGGTCTTGCTTGGCTTGGGCTTTGGCTAGAGCTTGGCCTATTTTAAAAGTCAAAGATGGGCACTTGGGCACTTGGGGCTCTTGGCTCTTTGACTTCAGTCAAAGTTTTATTTTTTGACACAATATTTTAAATTCAATTTCGAATTTAAAATTATTTTAACTGTTCCAACAGACATATTTTCAGTTATATGTCTGGAACAGTTATGTCTGAAATGAATGGTTGTTATTTAACAGAGAATCACAACCATTCATTTATGTCTCTTCATACTCTATATAAGAGTGATGATTTCCAGAAAAGAATTACTCTGCATTTCTTACTTTTCACAAAAATTCTAAAAGCTTTGTTGTATCCTGGGGTAACTTGCTTCTGTGTGAGGCAATATTACACTCAAGAAAGTGTAATTTTGCACGCCTCAAAGCCATATACTCTGATTATTTCCTAACAATTTGAGTGTAATATTACTTTTGATATGGCAATGGTTACCAATCCTGTGTTTATCAATCAATAAGATCCTGTCAAGTTGAACCAGTTTGATGGGACAAACTTCACCAGATGGAAGGACAAGATGAAGTTTCTATTAACAACTTTGAAGGTGTTCTATGTTCTGGATCCGAATTTGCAGCCATTGGCAAATCTTACACTAGATGACACAGATATAGTGAAGGAAGAAAGAAAGAAACGTGCAGAAGATGAACTGGTGTGTCGTGGTCACATTCTCAACTCTCTTACAGACAGACTTTATGGTTTATACTCCAACTATACATCACCAAGAGAGATCTGGACTGCCTTGGAAACAAAATACCAGAACGAGAAAAAAGGTACAGATAAATTCCTGGCATTAAATTATTTTGATTTCAAGATGACTGATAACATGCCAGTCATGGATCAAGTCCATGAACTACAAATACTGGTTTCCAGACTTAGAGATTTGGAAGTGATCGTTCCTGACACTTTACAAATCGGAGCAATTCTGTCTAAGTTGCCTCCATCATGGAACAATTACAGAAAAAAGGTTCTGCAGACACCAGAAAGTTTCACACTGGAAAAATTCCAGACTCATCTGCAAATTGAGTGTGAAACTCGACTCAGAGATGAAAAACTCCAGAAAGAGAAGGCTGTGAATTCAAATGGGAATTCACAAGTAAATGCCATAGGGAGAAATTCTGGAAAGTCTGCAAACAAGTCTGGAACGAATCAGAACAAATTCAAAGTCCAGAAAACTGGTGGATTTAAGAAGTCCAACAACTATAAGAAGAACAAGGCCTGCTTTCATTGTGGAAAGAAGGGACACTATATTAAAGAATGTAGAGTCAAAATTGCAGAAGACAAGAAGAATAAGGACAATGGTTCTAAGCAATCTGCTCAAGCCAATATGGTTGTTGAAGATGACATGAACTTTGTTGCCATGATTACTGAATTAAACATGGCAACAAGTGCAGGAACCATGGAGTGGTTTCTTGATTCTGGAGCCACAATTCATGTCTGCAACAACAAGGAATTCTTTAGTACCTACATTGAAGAAAACAGTGAAGTCTTTATGGGAAATCATGCTCCTGTCAAAGTGCTGGGAAAAGGGAGTGTGATGTTAAACTTCACTTCTGGACAGAAACTGACTCTTCTCAATGTGCACCATGTTCCTGATGTCAAGAGGAACTTAGTTTCTGCAAATCTGCTTTGCAAGAAAGGCTTTAAGATTGTTATAGAATCTGATAAGTTTGTAATATCTAAGAATGATGTGTTTGTAGGAAAGGGATATTCCCTTGATGGCATGTTCAAACTCAGTATTAATAAAATAAATGTTGCTTCTGCTTATATCGTTGAATCTTCTATTCTGTGGCATGCTAGATTAGGACATTTAAATTATGCTATGATTAAATACATGACAAACCATGATTATATTTCTTGTAAGCATGATCACCATGATAAGTGTCAAATCTGTGTAGAAGCTAAGATTACAAGAAAGCCTTTTCCTAAAGTAGAACATGAAACAAAATTACTTGAACTAATTCATTCAGATATTTGTGAATTAAATGGAAAATTGACTAGAGGAGGAAATAGATATTTTATAACTTTTATAGATAATTGTTCACGTTTTACTAGTATTTATTTACTAAGAAACAAGGATGAAGCTTTTGATAAATTTAAGGAATTTAAATCTAAAGTAGAGAATCAAAAGGAAAGAAAAATTAAAATTATAAGGAGTGATAGAGGTGGTGAATATTTCTCAACTGATTTTGATAAATTCTGTGAAGATTATGGAATAATTCACCAAAGGTCAGCTCCATTTACACCCCAACATAATGGTTTGGCAGAAAGGAAAAACAGGACCCTAGTTGATATGGTTAATGCAATGATTTTAAATGCTGGATTACCTTTCAACTTGTGGGGTGAAGCTTTACTTACTGCCTGTTACATACATAATAGGGTTCCTTCAAAGAAGACACATATCTCACCATATGAAGTCTGGAATGGAAGGAAACCAAATTTAAGTTATTTTAAAGTGTGGGGGTGTATTGCTTATTATAGACTTCCTGATTCTCAAAGGACTAAATTAGGTTCAAGAGGAATTAAATCTGTTTTTGTAGGTTATGCACAAAATTCAAAAGCATATAGATTACTAGATTTAGAATCTAATGTTATTGTAGAGTCTATACATGTTGAATTTTTTGAAAATAGTTTTGTGAAAAATCAAGTTATGCATGAACCAGAAAATGATCTAAATACATCTACTGCCTATGATTCCTTAGTCAAACGTAAGGAAATAAGTGAACCATCTGAACCAAGAAGAAGTTAAAGGCTAAGAAAAGAAAAAACATCTTGATTCTGATTTTATTTCTCCTGATCATATTACCTTTTTAGTTGAAGGTAGTAGAGATAGAATTATGAGAAAAATGAAGATATTATTAAACATTGAAGATGAGCCCAAAACTTTGAGTGAAGCTTTGACTTCAAGAGATTCAGCTTTCTGGCAAGAATCTGTAAATGATGAAATGGACTCTATCATATCTAATAATACTTGGATCTTGGTAGATTTATCTCCAGGATCAAAGCCTATTAAAAACAAGTGGGTTTTTAGAAGAAAGTACAATTCTGATGGTACTATACAAACTTTTAAAGCAAGATTAGTTGCTAAAGGGTTTACTCAAAAGAAAGGCTTAGATTATTTTGATACTTATGCTCCAGTAGTTAGAATAACGTCTATTAGAATTCTTTTTGCTCTAGCTTCTATATATAAGTTGCATATTCACCAAATGGATGTTAAAACTGCATTTTTAAATGGTGATTTAAAAGAAGAAGTTTATATGGAACAACCCGAAGGGTTTGTTTTACCTGGAAATGAACATAAAGTTTGCAAGCTTGTTAAATCTTTATATGGTCTTAAACAAGCTCCTAAACAATGGCATGAGAAATTTGATTCTGCTATTTTATCCTTTGGTTTTAGGCATAATTCTGCTGATAAATGTATTTATTCTAAATTTACTAGTGATTATGGAGTGATTGTTTGTTTATATGTGGATGATATACTTATATTTGGTACTAACATGCTTGGTATAAATGAGACTAAGAATTTTCTTACCTCTAAATTTAAGATGAAAGATCTTAATGAAGTAGATACAATTTTAGGAATTAAAATTACAAAGAATGATAATGGATTTTCATTAAATCAAACTCATTACATAGAAAAGCTATTAGATAAGTATCAATATCTTAAAATAAAAGAATATAGTACTCCATATGATTCAAGTGTGAAACTTGTGAAGAATGATGCTAGACCAATAGAACAATTAAAGTATGCTAGTGTTATAGGAAGCTTGATGTATGCTATGCATTGTACTGACCTGATATTGCTTACACGGTATGTAAGTTGTCAAGATTTAAAAGTAATCCTAGTATAGCTCATTGGAGGGCAGTTGAAAGGGTACTTGGTTACCTTAAAAGAACTGCCAAATTAAGGTTGTGCTATACAGGATTTCCTGCTGTTTTAGAGGGTTATTCAGATGCAAGCTGGATAACAAAAGCTGGTGATAATATATCAACTACAGGTTGGATATTTATACTAGCTGGTGGTGCTATAAGTTGGGCATCTAAGAAACAAACATGTCATGCACACTCAACTATGGAAGCTAAGTTTATAGCTTTAGCAACTGCTGGTAAGGAAGTTGAGTGGCTAAGAAATATGTTGTTTGAAATTGAGTTGTGGCCACAACCAATGCCACCTCTTTCCTTACATTGTGATAGTGAGGCTACTATGTCTAGTGCTTTTAATAACATTTATAATGGTAAGTCTAGACATATAAGCCTAAGGCATGACTATGTTAGAGAGTTAATCTCAAATGGTACCATTACGATCATATATGTAAAGTCTGCAGAAAATTTAGCAGATCCTCTTACTAAAGCTTTGCCAAGAGATAAAGTGTGGAGGACTGCATGTAGTATGAGACTAATACATAACCCTTGAGACACCAATAATGGTAACCCAACTTTGAATTACCAAACCGGTAATTACTAAAGTTTAATGGGTAATAACAAGTTATTGATCAGTGTCTGTTGTGGCACTTATAATAGGAGTCTCATACTTGAATTTCAATAGAATGCCACTGTTACATTGAGAGGTTGAGTTTAAGCTCTTAATGGAGATCGTTATGAAAAATTGTCCAAAATAATAGGGACAATAAAAGGATCTCCACCTATGTGAATATAAAGTGGTGCCGCTTCAACAAGAGTATAAGGGTTTTACCCTTGAAATATTCACAGAATTTGGATTGCTAGCACATGGCCATTGAAATAGTGCTAGGAGCAAGTAAGAGTTTTGTGAAAAGTGACAGATTGATGTGTGTCGTACTTTCGATCCTAATAGTAAGAAGTCATGGTTTAATCTTAGGACACTATGTACTTTTATTAGCATCCTAAAGTACTTACACTAATTGAAGGTTTAAATCAATAAGATACCTTCTTGTATGCATCATATTTGTTGTATTACAAGCTAGTGGGGGATTGTTGGATAGCTTGTAATAAATACAAGGGATCAAATTCCCACATTGCTTGTAAAAGTGTAAAGTGATTTATTTATAAAGGGAAATCAACTCTTTAGAGTAATTTGGAGTCAAAGAGGAATGGGCTTTGACCATTTGGCTTGGGCTTGAGCTTACTTGGCTTGGGCTTGGTCTTGCTTGGCTTGGGCTTTGGCTAGAGCTTGGCCTATTTTAAAAGTCAAAGATGGGCACTTGGGGCACTTGGGCTCTTGGCTCTTTGACTTAAGTCAAAGTTTTATTTTTTGACAGAATATTTTAAATTCAATTTCGAATTTAAAATTATTTTAACTGTTCCAAACATATTTTCGGTTATATGTCTGGAACAGTTATGTCTGAAATGAATGGTTGTTATTTAACAGAGAATCACAACCATTCATTTATGTCTCTTCATACTCTATATAAGAGTGATGATTTCCAGAAAAGAATTACTCTGCTTTTCTTACTTTTCACAAAAATTCTAAAGGCTTTGTTGTATCCTGGGGTAACTTGCTTCTGTGTGAGGCAATATTACACTCAAGAAAGTGTAATTTTGCACGCCTCAAAGCCATATACTCTGATTATTTCCTAACAAAAACAAAAGACCGCATCATTGCAAACGGTTCCTTATCTGACGGTGACTTCAGAAATAGGAAAAGGCTACTTTGTGAAGAAGAAGCCAAATTAACGTGGGAATTAGGGAAACAATTGGGAATGTCAGCAAGTTGTGCTGATGAAATTGTTAATAAGAGATTACTGGAGCTTGTGTAAGTTGGCTGGAGGACGAGCTGGGGAAAGGAGATTGAATAACTTGACTAGGGGGTGGTGGGTGCTATCTGAAAGGAATAATGAGAATTCTTTTTTGGAATATAAGAGGCTTAAGAGGCTTTTAACTGTGTGTTAATAGCTCTCGTTTTGACTGCGTTAGGTTGGAGTTTTTTGACATGCATTTACAGTTGTTTCCATGGCGTCATCTACGGTGGACAATCTAAAGGGGACCACCAGTTTGGTTTTTATGGATCTCTTTATCCCTGAAATGCTTCGGTTTTTCTCTCCATCTCTCAATTAAATCACCAAGGATGAATTATTGCTTGACAGAGGATGGCTTTTTTGGGTGATTCTGTACCTTTGAAACAAGCATATGCAGGTGTTGCCGGTGCGACGTGAAGGAAAGATCATTGCTATTGTTGAATATGATTTATTCTTGGGTGGAGCTTGTATCTCTGGGTTGTTCTTTCTTTGGACTTTGTTTATTTGGGTTTGGGTTACTCTTTGGGGAGTTAGGTGTTTATTTATTTTTTATTTGGTGTACTTCCATTTGAAGTTCTTTTTTTTTTTGTTCATTCTTCCATTTGAAGTTCTATACGTTTGTTACAGAACTATGTCTCTGTTTTGAGAATGCTGGCTTTGATGCTAGCTTTTTTTCATTGACCTATTAATAAAATTTGTTCGACTTAGCAAACAAAAAAAATATCTATAAGAGATAAATTGGTTTGCTTTATTCTATTTGACATGACTATTTTACAAGCTCAAGTGATTAATGCTTACATATCGTCATATACTAAGGGGGCAGGTGAGGAGAAGCATGAAGCCTGTCATAACGTCTAGGTCCGTGAACCTAACCACTAGATTTTAAAATTTTAGGAGTCGCCACCAATCATTCAAATCTAAAGTGTGATTGGTCACCTATTCTTGTTTAAAGATAAGACTTGGTCTACGTTCAAAGAATTTAAGGTTCGGGAGTACGGTTACGTGTAGGGAAGGATTAGCACCTCTACGACGCCTATCCTAAGATGGTACCAACTACTTTAAATCATTCTAAATTTATCTTATTTTGAGTTAATTTCGATATGCTTAAAATATTGGAAATTTACTTAAAATCCTTCCATCAATCTAGTTCAGACAATAAGTAAATCCCCTCACCTCAGGAGTATTCAAGTAGTACCGATTGACTTGCTCGAAGAGGCTCCATCGTCGGATCATTTAAATACATTATGAAAATCCTAATATTGACTCTATACCCAATAGGTCATTCTAAATTTACTTTAATTTGGATTAATTTTGATATGCTTAAAATATTGGAAATTTACTTAAAATCCTTCCATCAATCTGGTTCAAACAATAAGTAAATCCCCTCACCTCAAGAGTGTTCAAGTAGTACGGATTGATTTGCTTGAAGAGGCTCCGTTGTCGGAATATATTATGAAAATCCTAATTTTGGCTCTATATCTAATCCTTACTAATTTTCTATTTTTTTATTGTTTATTATCTTTTACTTTAATTCAAATTATTTCAATATATCCTATTTCTATTTTATTTTAATTGTCTTTATTATTATATCTTATTTATTTTTGTTTTAGAAAATGAATACATATTATTGTATTGAAAATTTGCTCTTAACCTTCCATCAATCTGGTTCAGTCTAGGACAAACTCCTCACCTAGAAATTTCCAATGAGTACCATTTGACTTTCTTAAAATTTTTTCATCGGATAATTTGCATTCATCTTCTTAATATAATTTTATTATTTCCTTATTCAATCTTTATTCTATTTTATTCTTATTCGCATTTTTTCCTCTAATTCAATTTATTTTTTATATTATTTTATTTATCTAATATCTATCATACCAAACATATAAAATATAAAATATATCATGCAAATTAAACTAAACAAATCATATCAACATACAAATTATTTATTCAATATGTATACATTAGTCAAATATTACCAAATTAATTAAATCACACAAAATCACTCAAATAATATAATACAAGTCATGCAAATAAATTCATGTAAATTAATTCACGTCAAATTATTAAATTGTCATGTTATATTAATTATATTAGTTATATCACTTTAAACTATTATTAAATTATCCAACTATTAAATTATCAATTTATTATTATACATTCAACTACCAAAATGCTAGGTTATTAACTTATGCCAATTAATTATTCCATTAATGAAATAAATTCTATTAACAAATTAATTAATCACTCACATGTAGCCTTACCTTTGGCTTTCTTTCTTTTTTCAACAACTGCAAGTCACGTTGTTCTCTTCCTTGGCTTTAATCTCACGTGGCTTGTAAAGTAACACTAGCAGCAAACAATGATGACAACGGGGTTGGACGAAAATGCAACAACAGGAATGCAATGCAACAGCAGCAGAGCTTAGTCCTATGAATCAGCAAATGACGGTGGAGCAAGGCAATCCAAATGGTGGAATCGTGATGAACTCGACAGCAGCTGTGACGTGTGAGGCGATGTGCGACAATGATGATAGTGGCTGATAAAGTCACTTAGTGCCAAATGATGATTTGGTTATGGGCTACGTCTCCCTCCTGTGGTACGGGTTGAATAGGCTTTTTATAGACCAAGAATTAGAGTTCTAATATAATTAGGTTACTTTACTAATTTTTATCTCTTATTTTTAATATTTTATCTATTTCATTCTTATGTTAATATAACTTTATCAAATTTAATATAAATCCAAATAATTATCCTAAAAAATCTAATTATCCTATCCTAAAATTAAATTTTTTTGTTTTTCTTATTTTATTTATTAATTCTTCCTAAATCCTAATTTTAGTGTTAATTCTAATCTTAAAAAAAATCCTAATTTAATTCTAGAATAATTTTAAATTGTTAAATTAAATTAAAATATAATGTCACCCAACCCAATTAATTATTTTTACAAATTAAAAACTCGGACAAAATAAGGTGTCTACAAAGCCTATTTTAGATATTCTCATGTTTGGATTTGAATCATTTTGAGTTCAAAATATTTCAAAATCAAAATATTTTAGATAAAAAGTATTTCTTTAATTCATTTTATTAGTCCTTGTTTTTAGCTTTTAATTTTCAGGTTCAATGAATTCATCTTATTAGTCCTAGCATTTATTTTATTTATAATTTTAAGCAAATATAAGAAAATGAATCTCTTAAAAATCAACTATCCAATCTGTTGGGATTCAATTTGAATTAATTCACTTTTTTGACTAATTTGAAATATTAAAATCTAATATGAATAATTATTCAATACACTTTCAGTGAAGCTTTTTAATTCTACAAACAGAATTAAAATGATGAAACATGTTTTATTTTATTTTATTTGTTATTTTTAATATTTTTAAATGATAAATATTATTATCTTAACTTCGCTTGTATAGTCAAAAAAATTTACTGATGGTATATTAGATATTAATTCTTAAAATATTGCACATTAATCGAATATTTTTTTCTTAAAATCAAGTTGAATTGAACCTTTATAAACAGCAATGAAGCTGAAATCCACGGAGGGTCCGATTCAGAAATTTGGCTTAAATACCCAATGCACCTATGTACATGCTAGGTTCAGCCGAATGTCGTATATACATTCCTCAACCCTTTTAACAATATTTGTTCGTTTAACAATTTATAATTTATGATGATATGTTTTCTAATCCTGAAGTAAACTATTTTTTTGTGTAATCTAAAGTAAACTATTTTAAACACAAAAGCAAAGAAATGTTTGTATTGAGATTACCTGGTAGACTATTATATCCGAAATCAAGGGTTTTTAAAGAAGAAATGTTGAAGATGGAAGGTGGAATCACTCCATTTAGACGCATAAATGAAGCCGCTAATATCTGCAGAGAAATAAGATTTCCAATCTCCCACGGAATTTCACTTGCAATAGAGCAACAATTTTGTATCATTAACTTTCCACTTTCACGGTATTGCAGTAATATTGAGATTATTAACATTCAATCGAAATTAATTGCATGAAAAATTCCTAATTTCTTCAATGTTTAAAATATGAAGAAATAATTACTTTTTAAATACCAAAAGTTTGATTAAAAAATGGAAACCATAAAAGATAACCAAAATGCAACAAAAGCTATTTTTTTATCATTCTATTCAAATTTTGTAAAAAAAATAAAAATATTAACAAGAATAAATAATCAACCGTAGAAGTTTACCTTCTATATTAGTATAACCAAGATATATCTCCTTGAGTTTGGTTAAATTTCCAATACTTCTAGGAATGAGTCCGCCAAACTGATTACAGGTACTTCAAAGTACCTCCTATACTTTATCTGGTTTCCTAGCCGGCTATAGTATCTTTCTTTAAATGTCCCATGGTGAATTGTTAGGACCTAAATGATTTTTATGCATATAGGATACATAGTATCAGTTCTTGTATACAATTCTCTTACTGAGCATTAGCTCACCCCCCTCTTTCTCCTTGCAAATTATTTCCAGTGATCACTCTCGGCATCTGAGCGAGAGGATTATTATTTTGGTATCCCCTAATGGATATGTGATTTCCGTAAAGGTATACGATTTTATATTTACATGTTCGGACTTTATGTACAGTACTGGTACTTTTGTTATATGTTTAGAAATGGGATGTAAATCAAATGAAAAAATTTAGTATGGGATGTAAATCATACATGTGTTTATGATATATGAAAATAAAGTGTTCCTAGGATATATGTTGAAATTAAATATGAATCTTAAATTAAATTATTAGTGATGACACTACAGACAGCTCAACCGATCGTATATAAAGTGTAAATTTGATATGAAAAACTGGTATTTCAGACCGTGACATTGTGTCCTCACAACCAAATGTTGTGATCTTTTAGTTGTGTTGTTTGATCCAATAAACACAATTATTTATTATAATAACAATTTTTAGAAACCAATGGTTGTGTTTTTCAACCATTCATAAGTGAAAGAACACTTTTTCAAAAAATATGCAACTTTCTGAAAAAAAAAATTATTCATTGAATATTTGTATCTAGTTTGTTATTCCATTGATTAAACAAAAGTTTTAATCAATCATTCTTTCACTATTTTGAAATTTCTAACAAAGGTTGCATTCAAATTTTAATTAGAGTGAAATAATTTAGCGAGAATCCATAGTTTTATTGATTCATATTCTATAAATGATTGTGCTAAATGTACATCTTGTCCAGGCTTTAAAATTTCATCCGAAGTTTTAGTATGGAGAGCCGATCTTATTTTAACCATTTCTAGTTCTTTCATTTCAGGTTAGCTCATTCATACAATACAAGAATTTCAGTATTTAGAGACAGTTATGGGTCATTTGGCATCGTTTCTTATTTTTGCTTTGAAAATTTTGTTTTTATTTCGTTTTTTTTTGTTTTCATTTTGTGGAAACAAAAAACATATGTGGCTAATATTGTTACTTATTGAAAACAAATATTTAAACTGATTCAGATATAATAATTCAATTCACAAAAAAATCTAAAAATTAAATAAAAGTAATACTATATTTGTTAAGTAATATTATAATGTACATAACATTAAATAATAATATTTTAGGGTTTGTATATGATGCACTGACAGTGTATAGTTTCTATACACTGTCATTGCATCAGAGGTTGACACCTCATTAATTGGTAAATTAAAAAATATGCCAAGCCCTTAAAAGTAAATAAAAATAATTTTTTTTAATTTGCTCATAAGGGCTTATTGATGAGGTTTCAACCTCTGGTGCATTGACAATGTATAGAAACTATATACTATCAATGCATCATATATAAATTCGTATTTTATACTATTTAATAATATTATTAAATATTTTCATTTAATCATATTAAAATTTAATATAATTTAAATAATATTATAATTAAATATAATAATAAATAACATAATTCAATTAAAAATAATATTAAATAATTTTTAATATTAATTTTTATTAGATAATAATTGAGATTAGAAAAATTCTAAATTTATATATTAAATAATAATATGATTAAATAATTATAATATTTAATAATATATTTAATTGAATTGTAATAATATTAAATTATTAAATAATATATATTTAACTAATTAATTTATAATAAATTATATAGTTATTAAAATATATATTTAATATAAATAATATTAGTTACTATTAAGTATTCGCTTAATTAATAATATTAAATTATTTAATAGTATTAGTGATATATTTTAAATTTAATTGAAAAAAATATAATATTAAATAATATTGTTTAGTAAAATAATAATTAGTTATATTAGATAATAATACTTAGCAATAATATTAGTTATTAACATATCAAAATTATAATAAAAGATATTATTTAAAATATATAATATATTCAATAAATTGTTTTACAAATTTAAATTAAGTAATATTATAATATTATAGTTTAATATAATTTATATTTAATTGCTTTTTATGTTTTAAGCTTTTTTATATTAAAATAAATATTTAAAATTTAATTGAAAAATTAATTGATTTTATATTATATTTTATGACAATATTTTATTAATATATAAACACAGTTTATTTACTTATGAACAGCACCAGAAATGAAAGTATGTTTCCCAAAACTATTTCTTATTTCCAACAATTTTGAAATTTTTTGTTTTTGTTTTCATTTTTTGAAAACAGAAATATGTTGCCAAAACATGCTTTTTGCTATTGTTTCCAAAAAAACTAAAAAGAAAAAACGACAAAAACAAAAACGATACCAAAAGACCTCGTACTTAATAGCATTTCATAAAAAAATTTTCATTTTCATTTTTTAATCTTGCTGGCAATTTTGGCACAAACACCGCTAAGTTTGTAAATTAGTGGATGTTTTCATTTAAAAATTTAACACCACTATCAATAAAGTGCTGTTATATTACCTATGAGTTGTGACTCAGTTGGCAATACAGGTTAAATTTATGGGAAGAACTTTCGAGTTCGACTTTTACTAAATACACATTTGGAGAGGGGTGAAGAACTCTAATTGTGACGAAACCCCGCAAAAGATTAATCTCAAACTGTTAAAATGGATGAGAATATCTTTAGTTTACACCCAAAAATAAAGTGCTACTATATTATCTATTATAGCAAATTAAAAAAATAATTTCGCATTCCAGTTTTCACGTCGTTTATTAAGAAGAACGTCGCTATTTTTTTTGAAATCATTTTGGTGCGTTTTTTGAAAACGCGTTTTTTTTGTTTTAAAGCGGCTAAGTTCCACTCTATTCTCTCAAATCCACAATCTCCATTAGACATTTCTTCCAAATTCCCCAAATCTCAGCATCTCCTTCAGACTTCTCTCTCAAATCTCAGCATCTCCTTCAGTCTTCTCTTCCAAATTTCCCAAATATCAGCACCTTTTAGATCTTCGAAGCCTACGCAAAGGTTTCTCTCTCTTAATTTCCCTCATCTTTTGCCGTCTCTACTTTCCTTTCTATTCTAGTTTTCTCACTCTTTTTCTTCTTTGGATCTGGGAATTGGTAATAAGATATTTAGGATTTGGATAAGCATTTAGGTCTTGTATTATCATTTCAATGCTAGATTCTGTTTGGAGTCATAAAGTTTTGTTTTTTTTTCTTTTCACTTTATGTTGCTGAGAATCATCGGGATTGTGATTGTAGTTATGGAGATGAAAAAGGCTAGAGGTGTATTGAGAAATCTACATATTATGTTTGGACTTTAGACCCAATATATGCAACAAAAAGTTTCATTGCTATTATTTTATTTCTTTCTTCTTTCATTTGAAGTATTATGATAGTTTCATGGTTGAATATTTACCTAAAATGAGTATATGCGTCTCTATTTCCAGGATACCACCGTTTGGTACTCTTGTTGCTTTGTTGAAGAAAGGAGAACTAGTAAGTTTCACTTATACCCTTTGTAGTACTCAGGCTTATGCTAATATGTCACAACGCGAAAGCTGTAACTTGCACTTGATACCCATACTTTTTTCTTCTTACAATTTTATAGACTAAATTTTTTTTTTTCATTTTACGTTTTGTATTCGGTGTCACAGTGTAGTCACTAAACTATTTTCATTCATTCTTTAATTCAATTATGATTTAGATTACGCTCTAAGATAGAGAAAGATCATTTATAGCCCACAATTTACTATTTCTTAAAAACAGACTGAATATATCCTCCCTTATATTTTGAGATTTTTCCAGTTAACTACCTGCAAATCATCACAAGGCAACAGAACAACTTCTCCCACATCCACAATATATTCACCAAATACACATCATATAATATCAAGATATTATATCTACTCATTATCCTAGTTTACATCTCATTCTATAGTACTGTACAAATGTTGCCAGAAAAATGAAAGCATATAGAGAAGAAATATTACTATACCCAGGGTATTCAACAATAAGAACTTCAAGAGTTGAGACATTATCAAGTCACCAGAACTGTTCAACGTGTCCCTTGAATCAATCTGAAAAATAGTTCTCGTTTAATGAGTGAGGGCTCAGTAAGTCATTTATATAAGTGCAGAATTAGAATTATACAGTTCTAATGCAAATGCATGAAACCTTGAAGTAAAGATTCTCATGTCATATTCACTCTGTAATCGTTTATCAAACAGTTCAGATCATGTCATAAAGGTTTCCTAGTGTGTAAGGGTTTAAGGTATCAATGAAAAAGAGTCTTTTCGAAATACCTCATTATACCCGTCCCGATACCTATCTATCACATTAATCTTTGATCATAACCGATCAACCATTTTCAATCCTCGTCATTATTCCATAGTATGTCATGCAACAATGAATATGTAACTCCGACATCATGTGATATTAGTTTGCACTCGTAGCAGTCTCATCTCATATCATATCTCATATGAATATCATGTTCAGACACAATATTAAATCATATCACTTTTCATCTAGTAAGTACACTCTGTACTGTATCAAATTATGTCACTTTCAATGTGGGGGAACATAATCACATCTAATATATAAGTCATGACACTTCTTCATATACATTTCTTACTCATGTACAGTATAAGGTCAAGACGTCTTTCATGCAAAGCATCTCGTTTTGTCATGATTCATTATGTAAACTTATGCAAGCTTTATTGTATAAAAACAACTATCATTTGAAATCATATTACATATACTTTTTGAGCATGTTCAAAACATGTAAAATCTCAATTCATTTCATGTTCACTTTTAAGACACATCAGAGTATGTACAATTCGTAAATCATATCGCCCGCACTTTTAAAGCATGTTTGAAAACATGTAATGTCTTAAAACATTTCATATTCACTTTTAGGACATGTCTAAAGCATGTACAGTCTCAAAACATTTCTCATATACCATAAAATCATGTCAAGTCTAGAGTTCATATCAAATAAACCGTACTCTAGACAGCATAACATATCAAGGTTGAGACTAGGCTGAATCCCTAATACTCTATCAATAAAGACTGTAATCATTGTTGCTAGTAGTGAAAATCATGTTATCGTCTCCGGGAAACCAACTAGGGCGCTATCTATGGCCATAGACCTCATTTCTCTCAGCCCCACTGATCAGGTGTGACTGAGCCCTGTCCACGACTATTGTTGGACAAACATCTCTGCCTAATGAGTAATCTCCAATTAGGCGGTTTACACTATGCTTTATTGAGTTTAACTGTAAGACCTGATTCTACACTACTGTAGACCCTAATTTCATAAAATTTGATAGTTGAAATTAAACAAATAATGAATGTTGATTTTCACTTGAGTGAAAAGCTCCTTAACTTGAGATGTAAATGGAGCAATTTCTGTGAAATACTCTATGGGCGAGTATTATAATGGAACAGCTCGCCAATAGGCGAGCAAGAGGGGACAATCGCCAATGGATGATGGCGAGTTTGATGGGGGTGAGTTGATTTAATCCCTTTTTTGGCGAATAGGTAAGTTTGCCAAGATTGTTGATTTAGATGATCGCCCGAATGGGGTAAGGGCTTGTGATCGCCCATATGGATTGAGTAAATTAAAAAGAAAATGGTGATCGCCAGGTAAAGGAAATCAGCTCGTAATCGCCAAATCTTAAGTTGGCATTAAGACAAAGTGGCGATACCCAGGTGCAAGCAGAGGCAAGCTTGAAAATCTGCATAGGCGAGCCTGAGAATGTTGGCAAGATCAAGGGTTGACGAATTGAAATAGAGTTGGTGAGCTGAGGTCTCATGTGGAGTAGGCGAACTGGAATCAGCACGTGTGGACAAAATGAAAATAAATTCAAACCATTGCAGCAAAAATTGACTTTGTACGCCACACAGCTGAAGAAAATTAAGAGAGGATGCTAAAGTCAATAAAGGAATTAACCTTATTGGTTGAGGAATAAAACAAAGAAGGCAAATAAGTCAAGAAACAGTACAGAAAAGATTGGCAGGCTGTTTCTTTGGCCATAGGTGTCTTCACCCATTAATGAGGGTAGAAAATTGACCCTAGCTGTCTCTTTCATTTAATTAATGTATGTAAGCCGTGAAATGATGAAAGAAGCCGAATAAAGGCCAAGTGATAGGTTCTGATTGGATTAGCATGGCTATATAAGAAGAAACACTTGAGGAAAACTGACTTAGCAAACTGTATCTTCTTCACGAAAACTATCCTACTGCAAGTTTATGTTCTGTTCCTTCCATTTCTGCCATGCTTGATCTAATAAACTTTACCATTAAGTTGGCTAAGCAAGTAAACTTGCTTGCAAAACCTTTCCTCCATCGTTTGATGAGCTAAAGGAATAAGCAAAAGGAGGCCAACGTAAGACCAAAAGTGATCTGTTCTGGAAGTGCAGTTAGTTAAGGTGAGTTCCAAATTTCTACGGTTGTCTTGATATTCAATAGTAGATTTCTATGTTTTACAAAGTAATAAACATAGATGCAGCCTTGTTTTTAGTTAAATCCTTAGAGAATATGAAAACTAGAAACAAGATGTAGTCTTGAAAATAGACAAAAATTAAATAAGGAAAATACTGGAAAAGTGACGAGAATGGCGACTATTGTGATCGCCCATGTTGAATGTTAGTGATCGCCAATGACGCGAGTAGGAAATAAAGAACTCGCCAAGTTGAAAGTACTTGTCCAAGTGGGCGAGGGCGCCCATCGCTAGTTTAATTTACAGGCGAACCCATCTCTGAATAAAAAGCCGTGAATGGCGAACTCACATGTATAGGCAATGACGAGTTGAATTGTGGGCGAACTCCCACATTTAAGCCAATATAGGCTTGGCGAGTTGAATGTGGGAGAGCTCCCTCGAATAAGCCAATGTGGGAATGGCGAGAACGTTGGGTGAGCTCCCACGTGTAAGCCATCTAATGAATGGCGAGCTCGGTTGGGCGAGCTAGTAAGAGCTTTGTTGGGCGAGCTAGTAAGATCTCTGTGGGCGAGCTAGTAGGATCTCTGTGGGCGAGCTAGTTGATTTATCTCAAGTCTCGCCAAAGTGCTGGAAATATTCGAAAAGAAATATTAATAGTTTTAATAAATTATTTTGCAGCCGGGAATTAAGGATTCGATAAAAGCGATCAGGAAGGCGAGCCGAAAGCTAGGCTTCGTAATACCAGGTAAGGGAGTAGTATGTGAAGTAAAATGCATGTCTTGTGGAGTAAATATTATGAAAATATTGAGAAACTATTTTGGTTTATGACATGCATTTATTTGATAAATTATTTTGACTTGGGCGAGCTACAAAGATAGCCGACCCCTATGTTGTTTGCTGGGCGAATTGGTAAAAGGGTGGGCGAGCCAATGTGGGCGAGCTCTTTGTATGTTGTTTTGGGGCGAAAGACCCTTGTTTTAATAAAATGTGGGCGAGCCAAATGGGCGAACTCTTTTTATGATGTTTGGGGGCGAGTGACCCTGTTTTAATAAAACTTCGGGCGAGCCAAAAATAGGCGATCCTTTTTTTTTGTGACAATGGGCGAACTGGCCATGAACAAGCCATAGTGGGCGAACTGGCCATGAACAAACCGTAGTGGGCGAACTGGCCATGAACAAACCGTAGTGGGCGAACTGGCCATGAACAAACCGTAGTGGGGGAACTAGCCATGGGCAAGCCAGAAGGGGCGAGTTGACCATGGGCGAGCCGCTATGGGCGATCCAGTTTAAATTGTTTTTTAAAAGCTAATGTTGGCGGGCGAACACTAGTTCACCGCTATGGGTGAGTTGACCATGGGCGAGCCGCTATCGGCGAGTTGACCATGGGTGAGCTGATTTATTTGGTATTTTCTCACACGAAAAATAGGCTGTTTTTAATATCTTTGTAAACAAAAAATATAAAACCTTTTTGGGGCGAGTTGACTATGGGTGAGTTGACCATAAGCGAACTAGCCATGGGCGAGCCAGTTTAACCCGTGCCTTTCTCACACGAAAAATGGTGAGATTGCGGGCTGTTTTTACTATTTTATATAAGACCTTTTTGGAAAATAAATCATTTTGAGAAAATGATGAATTTGGTGAAATAATTCCTTAAAGGTGCTTTATGAGAAATAATTTGATTTTGAGACTTTAGGCCCTTAGTTTCATGCATTATGATTTGCGAGGCTGATGGACCCGCCAAGTCATCAGCGGTCTCGAGGTCACTTGGCAAGTGGACCCGAGGACCACCTATAGATTATGGCCATAGATCTAGTCAAGATAGCCGTGAGGGCGATGGCCTACGGGTGCATCCCAAAAGCGGACTACTTGTGTTCCTGGAAAGGGGTAGGGAACGATGAGAGCATGATTTATTTATAAGGTGATGCCTAGTCTCAACTTATTGATTTCTGTTTACTGAAAGGATTTATTGAATCCTATTTACTGTTTACTACATTTTAATGTAAATTGTTTAACCAATGATTGGAATGGTGTATTGAGAGTATTGTTTACTATATCCATTGTTTTCCTACTTAACATGATTTTAGAAAAATAAATACTTTGTGGCATATAGTTTTGCTTTATATAAAGCAGCATACGTCTCCTTTACTGAGCGCGTGATTCGCTCACCCTTTGCTTTAACTCCACAGATAAAAAGACACGGAGTTAAAGAACTATATCCCAAATGGATATAGCTACGTGTAAAGCGCTGGAGCAAATTATGTTAAATATGACAGGTACAGTTACTTCTCTTTTACATTTCAGACATAGGTATACAGTACTACTTTACTAAAACAAGAACAATAGGGGATGTCAGATGTAAGGAATAGTGAAAATAATTTCATATTCCGTATTTGTTAAATAAATGTTTATCATTTATTACTGTCGCTGTAGAGTGTTAATGGCATCATAGACTGCCCTACCGAAAAAGTTGTAAAGAAATAAGTGAAAAATGTGATAACGGGTCGTTACAGATTTAATAGTATCAGAGCTTTGGTTGGTCTGATGTTTGTTGATGCCATAGAACGGAAAGTGTTAAAAAAAGTTAACATCCCCTATAGTACTGTATAGTTTGAATGTATAGAGGAGTCAAGTGACTGTGAATTGAGTTAAGTGTTTAAATGTGGTGAAAGTTAATGAATTAAGGGTTACAAATAGAAATTGTAATCCGGAAATTTTACATGAGATAGGCGATCTTATCATTATAATGTCAGGTTTATTCGGTAAGGTACAGTGAGAAACTCGGTGAGGGCCCCACCAGGACTTCTCTGTCCATATCGAACTAAGATCCTAAAATGATGATATTGAAATGCTTTCTCTGAGTAATAATTGACTAAATTGATCTAGAATAAAAATGTTGGTGAAATAGTATGTGATGGTGTAAAAGACATATTACATGTTTGATGATCCCTACTGTGAGCCCCACTGATAGTTTGCTGAGTAATGCGACCCGGAGTATATATTATGAGAGGTCGCGAGATAGTCGGCTCTGTTGTGGATTTTAAGGTCTGAATTTAAAGTGAAAATATGGGTTATATTGGTTAGAGATTATTGATTATTGAATATTATGAAAAGTGATATGCTTATAGAGTGTGAACCAAAAAGGTGAATTGTGGGATCAATGATTTAAAATCGACGATGTTAATACTGGTTCTATATACTCCTTATGTTTTTAAGAGAATAAATACGATATTTATAGAACCGAAATATTGTGAAATATATGTGAAATGATTTGAAAAGTTATACATATGTGTTTGGAGGATACATAGTGGATCTGTGGGATGTGAATAACGAGACATCCAAGATGAAATGAGTTTGTGAATTAGAATTTACGGGATGATATTCTAAGTAAACTTTTGGATTAATGTGGAATCGAGAGATTATTGACTTGATTCACAACATGGAAATTTTTATTAGCCTTACCAGAGAATCACAAGAACTTGAGAAATTACTCAAAAGATTGAGGAGTAGAGAAATCAACTGTTTTGGTATAATTGGTGAAAACGAAAATTATATCGTTTTGAAAACAACGGGATTCATACTCTCTACAGTTGCTTCTAGGTTCCGGAACAAGAATGATATTCTAAAATACCTACCTTATTCTATCTGGATCCTTAGCCGACTGTAGTATTCTTCCTATATGTGAGCCTAGAGCCAGCTAGGAAGATTTTAAAGAGAATGAATATGTGTATTGATATAAGCAATATCGTTGAATAATGCCACAAACTTCTAGGAATGGAAAACCTTACTGTTAAGTCAGTGAACATGAGTTCTAATTGAACTATGTACATTAGAGACGTGAGGTCTCAAATGATTAAGTGGACATTGAAATTGTCTGAGTAAAAGATCTTACTATTTTAAGTGAGATTAAAGTGTGGTTGTCTAGGTATAAAATTTATGAGGTTTACCAGCATGGCATAAAAAAAATTGTTGAGGCGTTTGTGGAATTCGCTACCTTATTGATGTGATACATACTTGTGAGAAAGTGAAAGTTCCTCAACCAATATAGTATTCGAAATGGTTACGAGATTGTAACGGTGAGATACTATATTAAGTGGGAAAAACGACTGTTGTGATTAATGTGAAAGAATGAAAATGTCTTAAGAGACAAGTCATATGATGACTAGGGAACACGAGTTATGAGGTAGTTCCCAAGTATATGAATAAATGTGATTTCGTCTGATCATCATGTGGTTATGGCTGGAATTAATAATAAACCAGATTTGGATAGATGAAATTGTTATACTCAGAGGAGCAGATACAAGAAGTATTGCTCATACTGAAAAAGGATGTACATATGTACATATATACATATTAGAACTGTAAAATTGTATAAGTAAAGTGGTGACGAAATCTGAATGACAATAAATTCAATTTCAGAAATTGATTGTGAAGAAATTATATTTTCAATTACGTTCTCCAAGTAAGTGATATTACATGTACTAGGAGAATAAGAGATAAAATGATAACTCGATATAAAAGAAGTTATTGAGAAAAATGATTACCTGAGACGTAATCGATGGTTAGTATTAAGGTCTGCAAAAGAAGGGCAGTGATAGTTTAACCATGAAACAATTATTGTGGGATGGTAGAGAATCCGAAAAGAACCATGAGGTTATAGAAGTAACTAGGGATTGAGTAACCAAATTAATTCACTTCATCATCAGGTTTCGGGATGTTTTGAGTGCCTTAGTTGATAAATATCGGTGAAACAGTGAGAAACGTATGTGAAGTTCCAATGAGTGAGTACATGTGATAGGGATCTCTGATTTGCCACATGCTTTGAGTAAATAGCAATAGGCTTTGGGATCCCAAATTTACTGTTAGCACCGCCTCTGATTGATATAGATATCCGAGCGCATTGTGTGGATGCTCCGGGATATATGGAGAGCGAGTGCGTTGTATTTAAGAGACTACTGGGACAATTACATACGATTGATTAAACTATCTAAATGATAGTGACTGAATTAATATCAACTTAGCACCGAATGGGATGATAAGTGATAAATAGTATTAATGAGTTACTGGGTAAAAAGAAGTGAAAATTTGCTAACTCTCAAGGATGATAAAAGATTTCAGGAATTATAAATGGGTTTTGAGAGAAGAAGCCCGAGTTCTTCAAGACCCTTGAGCAAAATCCGGGATGGGCGACCCACGAGTTGGGCGATTGCCCAACAGCGGATAATATGTTTTGAGGTGTGGGCGAACTATGTGGTCGTCGACTCACTTGAAAGAGTAAACCTGGGGCGCGGGAGAGCACCAAAGGGATAACTGTCGAGGGTCTGAAGAGACGGGCAGGACTCTTAAAGAAAATTTGGAGTATAAAGAGATACTAGCAGTCTCATCTTAGAGATGAGAGTAACTGAAAGTTAGAAAATTGATAAGGAATAAAAATACCTGTATTGATGGTACTTCCTAAAGCAAGTGAAAAATTGAATTACCCACAAAAGGGTATAGTGCTATATGGATAATTGTGGATAAATGGATTGAGTCTGCTTATCTTTTGGAATTATTGATTTAATTAGTGCCTTGGCCGAGTTATGGGTCCGGGAAATGGTGAGGGTATACAGTGTTCCAGTGAGCATTATATCTGACAGGGAGTCCCGCTTCCCATCTCAGTGTTGAAAGAGATTACAGGAAGCCATGGGATCCCGATTGAGTTTTGCACCACAGTTCATCCGCAGACTGAGGGACAGTCCGAGCGTATGATATGGACGCTTGAGGATATGGTGTGAGCGTGTGCAGTTGATTTTATAGGCTCCTGGGATAATCCTTTACCCTGGCAGAGTTTGCTTATGAAAATGGCCAAAGGAGAGTATAGGCATAGCACCTTAAAGGGTTTATTTAGCAGACGATATAATCCATGATAGCATGAGAAAATAGGAGACCAAGAATTATTTTCGACTTGGTCGAACAGACTTCTTGAGATATACAAGAGATTATGTATATTAAGGTCTCAATATCCAAAGGCATAATGAGATTTGGAAATAGAGGGAAATTGAGTCCCTGACGCATTGGAACGTTGGAGATCCGTTAGAGATCTTAGATCATGTTGGAGATGTGCACTACCTGCAGATTTGTCAGGAGTGCATAATGTATTCCACGTCTCGAGGGTGAGAGAGTACCATCCAGATCCTTCTCACGTGATTCGACATGAGCCACTGGAGATCATAGAGGACATGAGTTACGTGGAGAAACCGGTACGGATTCTAGATAGGAAGGATAAAGTGTTGTGATCTAAGATTAATCTTTTGATTGGATGCTCTGGCAGTAGGAGGCTACTTGAGAGTTAGATAGCCTTATACGTGAGAAGCATCCAGAGCTCTTTCAGTGATAGGTCCATATAAAAAATTTGGAGGACCAAATTTCTTAAGGTGGGCAGAAAATGTAAGACCTGATTCTACACTACTGTAAACCCTAATTTCATAAAATTTGATAGTGGAAATTAAATAAATAATGAATGTTGATTTCCACTTGAGTAAAAAGCTCCTTAACTTGAGATGTAAATGGAGCAATTTCTATGAAATACTTTATGGGCGAGTATTATAATGGAACAGCTCGCCAATAGGCGAGCAAGAGGGGACGATCGCCAATGGATGATGGCGAGTTTGATGGGGGCGAGTTGATTTAATTCCCTTTTTGGCGAATATGTACGTTTGCCAAGATTGTTGATTTAGATTATCGCCCGAATGGGGCGAGGGCTTGTGATCGCCCATATGGATTGAGTAAATTAAAAAGATAAATGGTGATCGCCAAGTAAAGGAAATCAGCTCGTAATCGCCAAATCTTAAGTTGATATCAAGACAAAATGGCGATACCCAGGTGCAAGCAGAGGCGAGTCTGAGAATGTTCCCGAGATCAAGGGTTGACGAATTGAAATAGAGTTGGCGAGCTAAGGTCTTATGTGGAGTAGGCGAACTGGAATCAGTACGTGTAGACAAAATGAAAATAAATTCAAACCATTGCAGCAAAAATTGACTTTGTACGCCACACAGCTGAAGAAAATTAAGAGAGGATGCTAAAGTCAATAAAGGAATTAGCGTTATTGGTTGAGGAATAAAACAAAGAAGGCAAATAAGTCAAGAAACGGTACAGAAAAGATTGGCAGGCTGTTTCTTTGGCCACAGGTGTCTTCACCCATTAATGAGGGTAGAAAATTGACCCTAGCTGTCTCTTTCATCTAATTAATGTATGTAAGACGTGAAATGATGAAAGAAGCCGAATAAAGGCCAAGTGATAGGTTCTGATTGGATTAGCATGGCTATATAAGAAGAAACACTTGAGGAAAGCCAACTTAACAAACTCCATCTTCTTCACGAAAACTATCCTACTGCAAGTTTATGTTCTGTTCCTTCCATTTCTGCCATGCTTGATCTACTAAACTTTACCCTTAAGTTGGCTATACAAGTAAACCTGCTTGTAAAACCTTTCCTCCATCGTTTGATGAGCTAAAGGAATAAGCAAAAGGAGGCCAACGTAAGACCAAAAGTGATATGTTCTGGAAGTGCAGTTGGTTAAGGTGAGTTCCATATTTCTACGGTTCTCTTGATATTCAATGGTAGATTTCTATGTTTTACAAAGTAATAAACATAGATGCAGCCTTGTTTTTAGTTAAATCCTTAGAGAATATGAAAACTAGAAACAAGATGTAGTCTTGGAAATAGACAAAAATTAAATAAGGAAAATACCGGAAAAGTGACGAGAATGGCGACTATTGTGATCGCCCATGTTGAATGTTAGTGATCGCTAATGGCGCGAGTAGGAAATAAAGAACTCGCCAAGTTGAAAGTACTTTTCCAAGTGGGCGAGGTCGCCCAATGCTAGTTTAATTCACAGGCGAACCCATCTCTGAATAAAAACCCGTGAATGGCGAACTCACATGTATAGGCAATGACGAGTTGAATTGTGGGCAAACTCCCACATTTAAGCTAATATAGGCCTGGCGAGTTGAATGTGGGCGAGCTCCCTCGAATAAGCCAATGTGGGAATGGCGAGAATGTTGGGCGAGCTCCCACGTGTAAGCCATCTAATGAATGGCGTGCTCGGTTGGGCGAGCTAGTAAGAGCTCTGTTGGGCGAGCTAGTAGGATCTCTGTGGGCGAGCTAGTTGATTTATCTCAAGTCTCGCCAAAGTGCTGGAAATATTCGAAAAGAAATATTAATAGTTTTAATAAAAGCGATCAGGAAGGCGAGCCGAAAGCTAGGCTTCGTAATACCAGGTAATGGAGTAGTATGTGAAGTAAAATGCATGTCTTGTGGAGTAAATATTATGAAAATATTGAGAAACTATTTTGGTTTATGACATGCATTTATTTGATAAATTATTTTGACTTGGGCGAGCTACAAAGATAGCCGACCCCTATGTTGTTTGCTGGGCGAATTGGTAAAAGGGTGGGCGAGCCAATGTGGGCGAGCTCTTTGTATGTTGTTTTGGGGCGAAAGACCCTTGTTTTAATAAAATGTGGGCGAGCCAAATGGGCGAACTCTTTTTATGATGTTTGGGGGCGAGCGACCCGGTTTTAATAAAACTCCGGGCGAGCCAAAAATAGGCGATCCTTTTGTCATAACGTATTAAGCTTTTGGATAAAAACCTAACAGCTAGACACAAAGATATGGAGTCGCCACCAACCATTCTACCTAGGTGTGATTGGTCACCTATTCATACTAAGGATAAGGCTTGGTCTACGTTCAAAGATACTAGGGTTCGGGAGTACGGTTACGTGTAGGGAAGGATTAGCACCCCACAACGCCCATCCTAAAATGGTACCACTTAGTTTTAGGTCATTTGCTAAATTTGCTTATGTTGATATTTAATCTCGATATGATTAATATTGAAAAATATTTCTAAGTGTCCTCCATTAAGCTGGTGGGACAACTCAAAAATCTTTCTCACCTCAAGAGTATTCAAGTAGTATTATGTGACTTGCTTGAAGAGGCTCCGTCGTCGGATTCATTTTAATATTTTATGAGAAATTCCTAACTTTGATTCCTTCTACCCAATTTATTCTTACCATTCTATTGTTTTATTAATTCTTAATTTTATTTGTTTATTTTTATGCGAAAATGAATATGAATTATTTTTATCAAAAAATTCCCTTTAGATCTTCCATTAAGCTGGTGAGACCCAAAAGAAATTTTCTTACCTAAAGATTTCCAAATCATTACTTAAGCGTAAATCTACTTGGAATCTCATCATAGGAACAATCAATATTCACTCTCAATAACTCCCATTTATCATTTCATTACCATTTATTATTGTTATTTTATTATTATAGTTAACATGAATTATCGAAAATTTTTATCTTCTTAATTACTTTTGATTTTAATTTTAACTTTAATTTAATGTTTTTAGATAAAAACCACCTATTCTATAATTTAAAAAAATAAATAAAAATCACTTATTATTGAAAAACTATCTCTAGGCCATCCATTAAGCTGGTGAGACCTTGAAAATAATTTTCCTACCTAGAAAATTTCAAGAAAATCACTTATGTGTAATTCTCTCGATATTTCATCATTGGAGTGGTTCATATTCACTTACATTATAATTTTCATATCTAATTTTTATTCATTTTATTCCTTATTTTGTTACTCATTATTATTTCTATTATCGTGGACTATTAATTATCGTTTCTAATTTTTATAACTTATTCTTATTCCAATTCAATAACAAATTTACTAATCATTCGTATTTTAATTTTAAAAAATGAATATAAATTACTTTTTATTGAATACCCTATTTAGACCTTCCATTGAGCTGGTGAGGCCTCGAATAGAACTTTCTTACCTAGACATTATCAAGAAAATTACTTGAGCGTAATTCTCTTGATATTTCATCATCGGAGTAATCATATTCATTTTTATTATTTTAATATCTAACTTTGGTTATTTCATTTATTTCCCTCCTTACTTGCCATTACTATTTTTATTATATTATTGTTAATCATTAACATCTTTTCTAATTTTATAACTAATTATTTGGATAAGATTTTTTACCTCAAGATCACTAAAGTACCACTTAAGCGTGATACCTCTAGAGTTCCATCGTCGGAATATTAGTTTGTTTTAATTTTTAATATTGTAATTAATTTTTACTATACATATTTATTATTTTTTTTGTAATTAACTATAAACTCAATAACGTAAGATCTTTGGCATTATTTAAAATAATTCAACCATATGAACTAAGCAAGTTATTTTTATTAGTCAATTATTCGCTTTTATTACCCCACTTTAATTAGTCCAATAAATCTGATATTTAATTTAATTACATCCTACAAGTTAATTAACTAAACTAATCAATTTAATATACCCTAACAACTATAAGTGATTAAATTTACTAACATCCTAGTAACAAAGACATGAAATACATATTAGCAAATAAAAAATACAAAAGCCAAAAAATAGAAAGACAATAAAATAAGTGATAACATATAAAAAAAACAAAAATTGCTTTACCTGTATAGTGAATCGGCATGTACAGAAGCCAAGGAATAAAATAGAAAATGATTACACGTAAAAAAAAAAGTTACTTTACCTGTACAGTGAATGGCACCTGCTTTCTCTTTATCCACTACGTTTCTTGCCTTTTATTTGTTCTTTGTTTTAGCTCGCGTTTCTTGTCTTCTTTTGTTCCTTAATTTCACGTGGCTTGTGAAGGTGGCGTTAGCAGCCTGCAGCACTAGAGATGAAGCTGGACAGGAACGCAGTAGCAGCAGCAGCGTGATGCAGCAGCCTGAGGGTGGTAAATGGAGCTACAAGCTTAGGCTTCACGAACAGGGATGAACTGTACAGGAGCAAAGTGCTGCAGGTGATGGTGATGCAGCAATGGAGGTGAAGATGATGATGTTGTGGGCTGGTTTGATGCAGGAACGAAGTGCAGATGATTGGCAAGGTGTGCGAGACAGCAGCTAGGTTTTTTTGATGAAGACGCAGTGAAGATGATGGTTGGTGAGCAGTGAGGGGACGGTGACGGTGAGCAGCCGCTAGAGGATGAAGAAACCACTAGGTTTTATTGTTATTTTTCCTTCTTTGTTCCCCCTCCAAGGATGGTGGCTGTGTTGAAGATAATCTGGTGCAGAGAAGATGACACGGTTTTAAGAGGAACTTGGGTTGTTTTTGCTGTGTGTGGAGGGTGGAGATGACCAAGGTGCAAGATGATGGTTTGGTGACGATGATGATGCAATAAAACGGTGAAGAGATGATGATGGTGCATGGCCACAGTAGCAACAGTCCGGGATGCAGCAGTGATGATGAAGTTGTCAAAGCCCAGTTCCAGATCTCCCCTTCTGGAAGTGACGTTCCCGTAAAAAAGAATAAAAATCCCAGTCCCTTGTTTAGGTTTTCTTTTTTCTCTTCAGTTTCTTCTCTGTTCCCCAGCAACTCACGTTTTGAACTGCTTTCTTAACTTTCAACAGCCTTGTACATGAGTCTCATCCTTGATCTTCATGCTGCAGGAAGACAATGCAGCAGAGAAGTGATGCGTGAGCAATGGTGGCTACGGCAACAATAGTGATGAAGGTAACAGGGTTTGGTTTCTTTTGGAGTGCTACAGAACCTCCTTCCTTTCTTTTTTCTTGTCTGTTTTCTCGTTCTTCTTCTTCTCTCAATCCTCAGTTTCGGTTATTTCTTCAACAAGCCTTACCCGAAAGCTTTCCACACCAAGCCAAGAAGCTACGACGACAAGAGGGAAGAAGGCAGTAACGAAATAGAAGGCCACGCAGCAGTAAAGGTTAACAACGGTGGAAGCTCGCAGTGGTGGTGATGGATGAATGAAACAGTAGCAAATAGTAGGGTTTCGGCAAAATGCTCAGTTGCCAAGACCTCTTCTCCTCTCCCCTTTCTCTTTTGTGTCCCTCCTTTATATTTTTTCAAAACCCTAGTTTTCTCCTTTTATTTTAGGTAATTCAAAAAAATCAAGAATCAATCTTTTTTAGGAAATTTTATATTTCAAGAATCGGATATTAAATCCGATATTAATTCTGATTTTTCTTTCCACCAAATCCAAATTAATTTTTCATCTTTTAATGGTCTCATTTAATTTTACTTTGCTATCAAAATTAATTCTGATTTCCTTTTCCTTTTTTTTATTTTTTTTTTCAAAAATAAAAAAAAGTCAAAATCAAAATTTCTAAATCTAAAATAAAAAATATATATAAACAAATTAATTAAAAATGTTTGAAAAAGACCCGGAAAAAAATGGTGTCTACAGTTGCCCCTCTTTGTACATTTGCTATGAAATAGTAATTGTGCAAAGATATAGACATCCATTTTTTTTTGCATTCATTTTATTATTTTTTTTTCTTTTTTTCAATTTTTTTTTTGTTTTGTTCCCCCTTTTTTTTGTGGATATTTACTTATTCTAAAAGAAATTGGTTTTCATCATGAAAATGCTCCTCCGACCAGGGAGGCTCTGAAACTTTAAAATTTCTCATCCCTAAAATGCTCCTTCGACTAGGAAGGCCCTGAAACTTTAAAAATTTCTCATCTCTAAAATGCTCCTTTGACTAAGAAGGCCTTGAAACTTTAAATATTTTTCATCTCTAAAATGCTCCTTCGACTAGGAAGGCCCTGAAACTTTAAATTCTCTCATCTCTTAAATGCTCCTTCGACTAGGAAGGCCCTGAAACTTTAAATTTCTCATCTCCAAAATGCTCCTTCGACTAGGAAGGCCCTGAAACTTTAAAATTCTCTCATCTTTAAAATGCTCCTTCGACTAGGAAGGTCCTGAAACTTTAAATTTTCTTATCTCAAAAATGCTCCTTCGACTAGGAAGGCCCTGAAACTTTAAATTCTCTCATCTCTTAAATGCTCCTTCGACTAAGAAGGCCCTGAAACTTTAAATTTCTCATCTCCAAAATGCTCCTTCGACTAGGAAGGCCCTGAAACTTTAAAATTTTCTCATCTTTAAAATGCTCCTTCGACTTGGAAGGCCCTGAAACTTTAAATTTCTCATCTCCAAAATGCTCCTTCGACTAGGAAGGCCCTGAAACTTTAAAATTTTCTCATCTTTAAAATGCTCCTTCGACTTGGAAGGCCCTGAAACTTTAAATTTTCTCATCTTCAAAATGCTCCTTCGACTAGGAAAGCCCTGGAACTTTAAATTTCTAATCTCCAAAATGCTCCTTCGACTAGGAAGGCCCTGAAACTTTAAATTTCTCATCTCCAAAATGCTCCTTCGACTAGGAAGGCCCTGAAACTTTAAATTTCTCATCTCCAAAATGCTCCTTCGACTAGGAAGGCCTTAAAACTTTAAATTTTCTCATCTGAAAGTGCTCCTTCGACTAGGAAGGCCCTGAAACTTTAAATTTTCTCATCTGAAAGTGCTCCTTCGACTAGGAAGGCCCTGAAACTTTAAATTTTCTCATCTTTTGAGGAAACATGCTCGGAAGTCTTACAGCTTGTACCTGAAGGTTTTAATGAATCATGCCCGGAGGTCTTACAGATTGTACCCAGAGGTTCTAATGAATCATGCCCGGAGGTCTGATAGATTGTACCTGGAGGTTCTAATGAATCATGCCCGGAGGTCTTATAGATTGTACTTGGAGGTTCTGATGAATCATGCCCAGAGGTCATACAGGTTGTACCTGGAGGTTCTGATGAATCATGCCCGGAGGTCTTATGGATTGTACCTAGAGGTTTTAGTGAATCATGCCCGAAGGTCTTACAGATTGTACCCGGAGGTTTTAATGAATCAAGCCCGAAGGTCTTACAGATTGTACCCGGAGGTTTTAATGAATCAAGCCCGGAGGTCTTACAGATTGTACCCGGAGGCTTTAATGAATCATGCCCGGAGATCTTACAGATTGTACCCGGAGGTTTTGATCTTATCTCATCATTTCAATTCTATCTTCTAGATCATCTTATCATTCCAGTTTCTTCTTTTTGTTATTTTCTATCTAAATATCACATTTTTCATCTCATCACATCTTTCAATCCCTTTTTCATTATCCCATCATATCCATAACTTTTTAATTTCCTCTTTCTTTTCAAATTTTAACATTTTTGTTTCAAAACTTCATACCTTTTTTGTCACATCTTATTCCCAATCTTTCTCACATTTTCTGATTTTTTTTCTCTCTTTTTTTTTTAAAATTTTCCAAATTTTTAGTCATCTAGTCTTCCAGAACCTTTTTTTTTTATCCTATTGTCTTAACAAACAAACTCTCTTTTTTTGTGTCAGAATGCATGTAATGGAATGCAATGTCATGTATGTCATGAATGCAATGCAAATGATAAACAATGCCTTACCAAGTCACATCATCAGCCTACCTTATTCCTTTCTTCAAAAATTTGTCATCCTTCAATCTTCTCTTTGCCTTATCATTCGATCTTTCATTGCCTCATCATTTTTCTTTCTTCAAATTTAGCAATCTTAAAATCATTTGCCCCATCATCGTCATTCATTCAGTTTTCTTCTTGCCCCACAATTCTTATCAAATTAAAATTCATCAATCCAAATCATAATAACAAAATCATCCCAAACTATTCACAAGAACATTTCACCACTTCTCATATCTTCACGAAAATTCATGCTCTCATAACAACCAAAGATTGCCCCAAGAATAGTCTTAAAAACACCATTACCACGCTTGGTTTCTTTAAAACAAGAACTTGCCCCCATAAAAAATCACAAAACTCTCATTTTTCACTCCTTCAAGTTTCTTTTTTGAAAATAGAAAATTGCCCCACATAATAATTTTCAAAGATAAAAAC
The DNA here is from genome assembly GCA_032173925.1 of Heritiera fomes. Lineage (NCBI taxonomy): Eukaryota > Viridiplantae > Streptophyta > Magnoliopsida > Malvales > Malvaceae > Heritiera > Heritiera fomes. The sequence continues at coordinate 31,357,392 of JAPDPM010000012.1, forward strand.
ATTTGACATTTAAATCTCTTAAAAATTAGTGATTACTATTGAGAACAAATAGAATGAGTCACAACTTGGTCTAGCTGAATAAATGTACTGATTTGGTGCATCAAGGATGTTTGGTCATCAAGAAAGGTTCTATTGATCAATGTCTCTTCATCTTGGCTCACAAATGAAACAAATTCCTTGAAAATGAAAATTCTTTTTATAAAAGTAACTTTCACAAAACACAATCCATTTTAGCATTCTCTTAATTTCTTGATATGTGAACTTTAACAAATGTCAAGACTAGCTGTGATGGCTCAAATTTCGGGATAAGGAGACCAAAGATACAAATCTCAAGTCAAAATTTCGAGGTAATGGTTTTTGAATTTCTCAAAAGGTCTTGCTTGAAAGCATCACTCATCTGGTTTTTCTTCTTTCTTGTTATTGCCTTAGCATAGTCACAAACAATGGCTTTGAGTTGTTTCAAATTTGCTCTAGACTGCCCTTTCATGGGTTTTCAACCTAGAGCTTCATTCTCTTTTTTTTCTTCTTCTTTTTTTTCTTTTTTTTTCGTCTTCTTTTTTTATTGATTATTCTACCATGCATTTGAGAAATCAAATTTCATTCCAAACTAAATAATGATGATGGTTTCTCAAAGAAAAGCTTTTCAATACAAGCATCTCTATCTAATCAAAATGGACTTTTAAGCACGTACCGTAGGCCAAGGTTTAGGGTTTTCAAAGAATGGATAAATAGGCCCAAAATAAGTGTTTTCAAGGTTTATCGAACCAAGGATCATTTCTTCGATTGTGAACATCTGTCCTTCCCACTTTTCGAAGCATTTTCCTTTTCTTTTCCAACATTTTATTCTCATTCATTTCCTTCTTTTCTTTTTTTTTTTCACATCTACCTTTTCATTTTTTCATTTTGTTGTTTTTTTTCATATTGATTTCCATCTTCACATATCCTTCTTCTCACATTTGCCCCTTAACATAGGACATCATTTTCTTGCATTTGACATAAGACCAATCACCAATGCTTCTAAAACTCCTCTGATTTATTTGCCTCTCCAATGTGGAGGGTGATCCTTGGTCAAGGTTCATTTAGAAATAAATCAATAGGCTCAAGAGGGGTAACAAAGGGATGATTTCATTTTAGTAATAGGAATATGAAAGATGGCCATTTGTCATATCAAATATTGACACTTCTATTGAAAACCAATCCTCAAGGTGAAAATTTTATTTTGCTTTTGAAATCGTTTGAATATCCCTTATGCATGGTTTCACAATCAATTTTTCTTTTCCTTTCTTCTTTTGTTTTTTCACTTCCTTCTTTCTTCACTTCTTTTTTTTCACAACTCATGCCCAGAATGTATCAACTCAACTTTATGAAGGTCTTATGCAACAATTTTCCTTATCATGGTTTAAAATAGGAAAAAGGATATCAATCAAATTAAGAATGGCCATTAACAGATGTTGAGGTTATCAAAAGCTCGGCTCTTTTAATCATTTTGCCTCAAGATATAGCAAAAGATGGTTTGAGTTAGAGAGTTCAAGTTATGAGAAAGAATTTTGGGTTGATGTGTTTGGGACTCTTAGCTTGGCCTTAACATCTTTCAAATTTCCAAATACAAAGTCCTTAAGAGAATGCTTCGTGAATTGATCCTTCAAAACAATTCAAAAAGTTTTGCAAATTCATCGATCATTTCATTGCTCATTGCCTTAAGAAAGATCATCGACTTCAAAAAAGTTTACCAGGGTAGGCAAAAATGAATGAATTTCAAGCTTGTGTTTCTTTATGGATTCAAGTTTTCATTGAATTGGGAAGTATACTGGAAATGTAATGGCTAGGTCTATTCATTCTCAATAACAATCACTAATGTTTTCAAAATTATTTTATTTCATCAACTTGGAAAAAAAAATATGGAAAGCTTTCAAAACAACTTGATGCAAATTTCAAGAATCCTGAGAACATCTCACATCCACCAATTACACATAGGAAACTTGGCCTATGGAGAAGCAAAGTTCCATTGCTCAATAAGCTCTTGAGTCAAGGCACCACTACTGATGAGTTCTTCAACCCTTTCCTTCAATTGCCTACACTTTTCTGTTGAATGCCCAATTGCCCCCATGTGATATTCACATTTGCTATTTGGTTCGTAACTCCTTGCTGCTAGGTTTGGAGCTATTTTCAAAGGCGTAGGCACCAGATACTGGTTCTTTATTAGCAAAGGCAATAGTTTAGAAGTTGGAATTGGCAATCTCTCTACACCGTTTCTTGGCTTTCTTGGATTGTTTGGTAGGGTGGAGAGTGATTGAGGACAAAAGTTAGGTTGAAAACCATTTTGAGGAATTGACTGATAAGGATGTGGACAAAGGTGGTGGGCTTGTTGCATGAGGTATGGGTAATATGGGGTTGTCGTCTCTTTTTCTGTAAAGGGGAGGCTGAACCTGAGCGGTAATGTCTCGCCATCTCTGAGCATATTCTCTAAAGCTCTCGGTAGCCTTCTTTTCCATATTCTGTAACAATAATCGATTTGGTGCCATATCCTTTACATGTTGATATTGAGCTATGAAGGCTCGTGCAAGATCCTTCCATGAATGGATAGGTCCTCTATCTAATTAGATATACCACCTTGCTGCGGACCCAATAAGGCTATCTTGAAAGTAGTGGATGGCCAACTTTTCATTGTGAGTATGCCCTACCATTTTTCGACAAAACATTATAATATGGGCTAATGGGCATTCAGTTCCATCATATTTTTCAAAGTTGGGGACTTTGAATTTTGCGGGTAACACCAAATCAGGAACCAAACTCAATTTCTCCACATCAATGTTTCCATAAATAGTGCTCCCTTCGATAGCCCCCATTCTCTCCTCTAACATATCACACATACGATGCATCCTCTTATGAGAACCTAGTTCAATCGCTTCCCTCCTAAGCTTCTCTTGCTTGATGGGATCCTTCATTTGGGGCTCCACTCTAATGTTAGTGTCTTCATCAACTCCCTTCCCTTTTGCCAAGCTCATCATGATCTCCATCATCTTAGCCATTTGTTCCTTAGACTCTTCTTAGACCCTAACAATCTCTTGTTGCACCTTTTCAATTCCATCAATTCATGCCAATTGCTCATTCTCCATTGTTCTTGTTTGCAAACAAATATCGTATGGGTGGCTGACAATTTTGACGACCAAGCTATCTTCTCGCCTTTATTACCATAGTCTAAGTCAAGATGCCATGATACGCACATACAAACCTACGCATGAGATGCATGCTCAATTTATATATGGCCAAAAATGTCTAAATGTATAGGTGCAATATTCAAATGGACATGTTATGCATCACAAATTCAAATGAAAGCCTCATGTGATGAACAAACACATTTCGTCTCTTTATTTTTTTTATTTTGATTTTTTAATATTATATTTTTTTGAAAAAAAAAATTTTTTCCTTCATGTGTCCTAATCCTTGGTTATTTCTACATGGTGAGTTGACATGGCCCTAACTTAAGTTGGCCTCTTAGGTTTCTTTATATGCTTGGTTTGGATAAATCAGAATTCTAAAGGTTCTCAAATTATTCCTCACTATCGTCCACATAGGACTAGTAAGGCACCCAATCCTCACCCATCACATGTTACAAACGGAAAGGTTCAATTTTAGTGGGAGTATTTCGCTAGCCATTGCGGAGGTATTACCTCACGAAAGCGTAGATACTTTACTCCCTCCTAAAAAGGACCGAGCCCGGGTCGAGGGCTTATGTATGCTAATGCAAAGTGATGTGTGTGTATGAAGGAATAATGTTTCATTTAATGTTCGTTTTCTATTAAGACCTCTTAAGCCAATTCTAAGATAACCTAAAACTAAGTATTGGCCTGACTCTCTTATATCCCCAGCGGAGTCGCCAAACTATCATAACGTATTACGCTTTTGGATAAAAACCTAACAGCTAGACACAAAGATATGGAGTCGCCACCAACCATTCTACCTAGGTGTGATTGGTCACCTATTCATACTAAGGATAAGACTTGGTCTACGTTCAAAGATACTAGGGTTCGGGAGTACGGTTACGTGTAGGGAAGGATTAGCACCCCACAACGCCCATCCTAAAATGGTACCACTTAGTTTTAGGTCATTTGCTAAATTTGCTTATGTTGATCTTTAATCTCGATATGATTAATATTGAAAAATATTTCTAAGTGTCCTCCATTAAGCTGGTGGGACAACTCAAAAATCTTTCTCACCTCAAGAGTATTCAAGGAGTATTATGTGACTTGCTTGAAGAGGCTCCGTCGTCGGATTCATTTTAATATTTTATGAGAAATTCCTAACTTTGATTCCTTTTACCCAATTTATTCTTACCATTCTATTGTTTTATTAATTCTTAATTTTATTTGTTTATTTTTATGCGAAAATGAATATGAATTATTTTTATCAAAAAATTCCCTTTAGATCTTCCATTAAGCTGGTGAGACCCAAAAGAAATTTTCTTACCTAAAGATTTCCAAATCATTACTTAAGCGTAAATCTACTTGGAATCTCATCATAGGAACAATCAATATTCACTCTCAATAACTCCTATTTATCATTTCATTACCATTTATTATTGTTATTTTATTATTATAGTTAACATGAATTATCGAAAATTTTTATCTTCTTAATTACTTTTGATTTTAATTTTAACTTTAATTTAATGTTTTTAGATAAAAACCACCTATTCTATAATTTAAAAAAATAAATAAAAATCACTTATTATTGAAAAACTATCTCTAGGCCATCCATTAAGCTGGTGAGACCTTGAAAATAATTTTCCTACCTAGAAAATTTCAAGAAAATCACTTATGTGTAATTCTCTCGATATTTCATCATTGGAGTGGTTCATATTCACTTACATTATAATTTTCATATCTAATTTTTATTCATTTTATTCCTTATTTTGTTACTCATTATTATTTCTATTATCGTGGACTATTAATTATCGTTTCTAATTTTTATAACTTATTCTTATTCCAATTCAATAACAAATTTACTAATCATTCGTATTTTAATTTTAAAAAATGAATATAAATTACTTTTTATTGAATACCCTATTTAGACCTTCCATTGAGCTGGTGAGGCCTCGAATAGAACTTTCTTACCTAGACATTATCAAGAAAATTACTTGAGCGTAATTCCCTTGATATTTCATAATCGGAGTAATTATATTCATTTTTATTATTTTAATATCTAACTTTGGTTATTTCATTTATTTCCCTCCTTACTTGCCATTACTATTTTTATTATATTATTGTTAATCATTAACATCTTTTCTAATTTTATAACTAATTATTTTTATCGTAATTTTATAATAAATTTATTTTTAAAATATATTCTTTTAAAATGAGTATGAATTATTTGTTACCAAAAATCATATCTAGACCCTCCATTAAGCTGGTGAGGCCTTGGATAAGATTTTTTACCTCAAGATCACTAAAGTACCACTTAAGCGTGATGCCTCTAGAGTTCCATCGTCGGAATATTAGTTTGTTTTAATTTTTAATATTGTAATTAATTTTTACTATACATATTTATTATTTTTTTTGTAATTAACTATAAACTCAATAACGTAAGATCTTTGGCATTATTTAAAATAATTCAACCATATGAACTAAGCAAGTTATTTTTATTAGTCAATTATTCGCTTTTATTACCCCACTTTAATTAGTCCAATAAATCTGATATTTAATTTAATTACATCCTACAAGTTAATTAACTAAACTAATCAATTTAATATACCCTAACAACTATAAGTGATTAAATTTACCAACATCCTAGTAACAAAGACATGAAATACATATTAGCAAATAAAAAATACAAAAGCCAAAAAATAGAAAGACAATAAAAGAAGTGATAACATATAAAAAAAACAAAAATTGCTTTACCTGTATAGTGAATCGGCATGTAAAGAAGCCAAGGAATAAAATAGAAAATGATAACACGTAAAAAAAAAGTTACTTTACCTGTACAGTGAATGGCACCTGCTTTCTCTTTATCCACTACGTTTCTTGCCTTTTATTTGTTCTTTGTTTTAGCTCGCGTTTCTTGTCTTCTTTTGTTCCTTAATTTCACGAGGCTTGTGAAGGTGGCGTTAGCAGCCTGCAGCACTAGAGATGAAGCTGGACAGGAACGCAGTAGCAGCAGCAGCGTGATGCAGCAGCCTGAGGGTGGTAAATGGAGCTACAAGCTTAGGCTTCACGAACAGGGATAAACTGTACAGGAGCAAAGTGCTACAGGTGATGGTGATGCAGCAATGGAGGTGAAGATGATGATGTTGTGGGCTGGTTTGATGCAGGAACGAAGTGCAGATGATTGGCAAGGTGTGCGAGACAGCAGCTAGGTTTTTTTGATGAAGACGCAGTGAAGATGATGGTTGGTGAGCAGTGAGGGGACGGTGACGGTGAGCAGCCGCTAGAGGATGAAGAAACCACTAGGTTTTATTGTTATTTTTCCTTCTTTGTTCCCCCTCCAAGGATGGTGGCTGTGTTGAAGATAATCTGGTGCAGAGAAGATGACACGGTTTTAAGAGGAACTTGGGTTGTTTTTGCTGTGTGTGGAGGGTGGAGATGACCAAGGTGCAAGATGATGGTTTGGTGACGATGATGATGCAATAAAACGGTGAAGAGATGATGATGGTGTGTGGCCACAGTAGCAACAGTCCGGGATGCAGCAGTGATGATGAAGTTGTCAAAGCCCAGTTCCAGATCTCCCCTTCTGGAAGTGACGTCCCCGTAAAAAAGAATAAAAATCCCAGTCCCTTGTTTAGGTTTTCTTTTTTCTCTTCAGTTTCTTCTCTGTTCCCCAGCAACTCACGTTTTGAACTGCTTTCTTAACTCTCAACAGCCTTGTACATGAGTCTCATCCTTGATCTTCATGTTGCAGGAAGACAATGCAGCAGAGAAGTGATGCGTGAGCAATGGTGGCTACGGCAACAATAGTGATGAAGGTAACAGGGTTTGGTTTCTTTTGGAGTGCTACAGAACCTCCTTCCTTTCTTTTTTCTTGTCTGTTTTCTCGTTCTTCTTCTTCTCTCAATCCTCAGTTTCGGTTATTTCTTCAACAAGCCTTACCCGAAAGCTTTCCACACCAAGCCAAGAAGCTACGACGACAAGAGGGAAGAAGGCAGTAACGAAATAGAAGGCCACGCAGCAGTAAAGGTTAACAACGGTGGAAGCTCGCAGTGGTGGTGATGGATGAATGAAACAGTAGCAAATAGTAGGGTTCCAGCAAAATGCTCAGTTGCCAAGACCTCTTCTCCTCCCCCCCTTTCTCTTTTGTGTCCCTCCTTTATATTTTTTCAAAACCCTAGTTTTCTCCTTTTATTTTAGGTAATTCAAAAAAATCAAGAATCAATCTTTTTTAAGAAATTTTATATTTCAAGAATCGGATATTAAATCCGATATTAATTCTGATTTTTCTTTCCACCAAATCCAAATTAATTTTTCATCTTTTAATGGTCTCATTTAATTTTACTTTGCTATCAAAATTAATTATGATTTCCTTTTCCTTTTTTTTATATTTTTTTTCGAAAATAAAAAAAGTCAAAATCAAAATTTCTAAATCTAAAATAAAAAAAATATATAAACAAATTAATTAAAAATGTTTGAAAAAGACCCGGACAAAAATGGTGTCTACACCTTTTTTTGTGACAATGGGCGAACTGGCCATGAACAAATCGTAATGGGCGAACTGGCCATGAACAAACCGTAGTGGGCGAACTAGCCATGGGCAAGCCAGAAGGGGCGAGTTGACCATGGGCGAGCCACTATGGGCGAGCCAGTTTAAATTGTTTTTTAAAAGCTAATGTTGGCGGGCGAACACTAGTTCACCGCTATGGGTGAGTTGACCATGGGTGAGCTGATTTATTTGGTATTTTCTCACACGAAAAATAGGCTGTTTTTAATATCTTTGTACATAGAAACTATAAAACCTTTTTGGGGTGAGTTGACTATGGGCGAGTTGACCATCGGTGAACTAGTCATGGGTGAGCCAGTTTAACCCGTGCCTTTCTCACACGAAAAATGGTGAGATTACGGGCTGTTTTTACTATTTTATATAAGACCTTTTTGGAAAATAAATCATTTTGAGAAAATGATGAATTTGGTGAAATAATTCCTTAAAGGTGCTTTATGAGAAATAATTTGATTTTGAGACTTTAGGCCCCTAGTTTCATGCATTATGATTTGCGAGGCTGATGGACCCGCTAAGTCATCTGCGATCTCGAGGTCACTTGGCAAGTAGACCCGAGGACCAGCTATAGATTATGGCCATAGATCTAGCCGAGATAGCCGTGAGGAGCGATGACCTACGGGTGCACCCCAAAAGCGGACTACTTGTGTTCCTAGAAAGGGGTAGGGAACGATGAGAGCATGATTTGTTTATAGGGTGATGCCTAGTTTCAACTTATTGATTTCTATTTACAGAGGGGATTTACTGAATTTTATTTACTGTTTACTACATTTAATGTAAATTGTTTAACCAATGATTGGAATGGTGTATTGAGAGTATTGTTTACTATATCTACTGTTTTCCTACTTAACATGATTTTAGGAAAAATAAATACTTTGTGGCATATAGTTTTGCTTTATATAAAGCAGCATACGTCTCCTTTACTGAGCGCGTGATTCGCTCACCCCTTTGCTTTGACTCCACAGATAAAAGGACACGGAGTTAAAGAACTATATCCCAAATGGATATAGCTACGTGTAAAGCGCTGGAGCAAATTGTGTTAAATATGACATGTACAGTCACTTCTCTTTTACATTTCAGACATAGGTATATAGTACTACTTTATTGAAACAAGAACAATAGGGGATGTCAGATGTAAGGAATAGTGAAAATAATTTCATATTCCGTATTTGTTAAATAAATGTTTATCATTTATTACTGTCACTGTAGAATGTTAATGGCATCACAAACAGCCCTACCGGAAAAGTTGTAAGGAAATAAGTGAAAAATATGGTAACGAGTCGTTACATTAACTCTCTTAGGGTGCTTATAGTCTCATAAAACATTTAAACATTTCACTTTTCTTATGAAAACAATGTAAAGTATGTAACACATTTCTTTAAGATCATTTACATATATAAATACATGCACTTACACTGTATACTCAGTCTTTTGAAAACAATTCAAACATCCAAATTATTCATATAAGTATTGCATGCAGGAATCCTTTCAAAGTCTCAAGTTGTAAATGAAATATGTTTAAAGGTGATGTAGTTAAACGTATGAGTTTAAAATAGTATTATATAGTACCCATGAAATGCGTCAATGCAATATCATTTCCCCTAGTGATACCTATATGTCAGTACCACATTGAATCATTTCCTTATAATATTGCATCTCTATGGTACCTTATCAAGCTCCATATCCTTCCTTCATTTCACTTCACTAAATCACAATTTCATAATATCACCTCTTATACTGTACTATCTCAACAAACTCTGTTATACTATTCCAAATTTCTTAGTTAAGTTGACTCTCTAAGCATTTGAATCATATACTGCACAATATCAACAAACTCTGTTCTACTATTTCAAGTCTCTTAGTTAAGTCAACTCTATAAGCATTTGAATCATCATATCATCATATATTAACCTATACAATAATTCTACTTCTACGTTATATAAACGTCTTACCGACTCTTGTGCTCAAGGCTCGTGTGTCGAGCTTAGTCCGAGCTCGGTTGTCACCTTAGCGCTAGAGGTGGCAAATGGGCGGGTCGGATCGGGTTTGGGTTAGGTCATTTTGGATCGGATCATTTTGAGTTAAAGAAAAATCGAATCATTTTGGGTTCGGATCATTTCGGGTTAGGATAAAGTCGGGTTTGGGTCAAGGAAAAATCGGTCTATTTCGGGTTTGGATAAGGTCGGGTTTGGATCAACTTGAATTCGGATCAATTTAGGTTCGGATTAATTCGGGTTCGGATTAGATCGGGTTTGGGTCGTTGACTTTTTTAGTCAATTCGGGTTGGTTGGATTTGGATTAGGGTCGATTGGACATGTTTATTGGGTTAAGTCTTGGTCATCTCGATGTGATTTATCTGGTATGAAAATCAACTGAAACCATATTTCTAAGAATTACAAAACTCATGAAAATAAAATTTTCTTCTTACATGACCTATAGTACAATTGGGATTGAAATAATCAAAATATTTAATAATCTGTATGATAGTTTTCTTTATAATATATTTACCAATATTCATAAATTAATTACATTTTTTTCATTTTATTTTTATTATCTATAATAATTAATAACTTTATGAATCAAAGTGATTTAATAATCCCTACTAAATATCATAAAACAATACTATATATCTCTTTAATTTATCTTGATTTTTTATAGAATAATTGGAGACATTAAGTGTAGGTGATATAGCTTCTGTACTCTATGATAGATTAGCCATTAAATTATTATACATTATGTTCAAATGAATGCAATATAAAAGTGAATATTTAAGTTTAACTAGATTAAAAAATATATAAAACACTCATATTATTGAAAAAAATATTTTTACTATATTAAAATGCTTTGATAATTAATTTTAACATTTAAATATTTATTGATAATATTAAATTTAAGTTTGAATCTTTTTCAGGTTTGGGTAAATTTGGATTCGGATCAATTTGGATTCGGGTCAATTTGGGTTCGGATCAATTTGGGTTTGGATTTGGTCGGGTTTGGATCAATGTGAATTCGGATAAATTTGGTTTCGGATCAATTCGGATTCGGATTCGGATTGAGTTGGATTTGGGTTGTTGACTTTTTTAGTCAAATTGGATAAGTCGGGTTTGGATTCAAATTAATTGGGCAGATTTTTCGAGTCGGGTCAACTTTTGCCACCTCTACTTAGCGTAATGTTATACCTTTAAACATGATTGTACCGGATTAGTACCAATTTACAAGAGTCATTTTCTAATTAAATTTTAAAATTTGTGGCACTCCGAAGTTATCTTACCAATTTATAGCTTAACGTACGTGAAAGCCGAACTTCGCATGCATGCACCAAATTTTGTGTGCACACCAGACTTAATGCGCGTACACCTTTAAACATTAAAAATTTACTTAGTATAAATTTAATAAAAATCAAAATATATACATATATATTTAAATTTGAATGGTGATGACTTACCTATAAACCCGAGCCAATATATATAATTCCCTTTCCTTAAATATATATTTTTCAAATATATATATATATTTCATTTCTTTTATTTCTTTCTTTTCTTTCCTATCCTTTCCTTTCTTTTTCCTTCTTTCTTCTCGGCTTGGAATAGCAGGGTAGCAAGCTGCCCACCGAACAGCCCCTGGTTCGTCACCTTCTCCCATCCCAAAACATCACCCAAACAGCCTCCTTTACCAGCCTTATATCACCAGCCTCCACAGCCTTAGATTAGCCTTGAAGCCAGCCAAGTTTCAGCCAACAAGATCTTGCCGAGAACCATGTAAATACCTCTATTTCCAGCAGATCTTCTTGGCCTCGATTCACCCTTGCTGTGAGCCTAAACTTCAGCACCAAAAGGCCTGCTCATAGCCCTTGTTTCAGACCCCAACTCAGCCCCAAAGATTCATGCAACAGCCTTGTTCAATCAGCCTCCTTAGCTATCATGAACTGTCTCTGCTCTAGCCCTTTTCTTTTTTTTTTTCCTTTTTTTTCCAGCCACCAAAAGCTCCCCCAAACAGCACCTAAATACGACTCAGCTTCTCGTGCACCACCATTCATTCTCCAAATGCCATTATTCAGCTTCCACCTTACGATTTGCCTCCTCTGCTACCGAACCTATCGTCCTCAACCCAACTTTGCTCTCATTCTCTCGGTTCTCTCTCCTTCAAATCTTGTCTCTTTCCACTCATCAGCCACCCTTGTCCAACGCCACTTCCAGCCTTGAATAAAACCCCAACAATCAACGCCTCTCCCTTCTGTTTCCACTTCCACACAGCCACTGTTAAGCAGCCCAAATACCGACCAAACACAACTCCAGATCAACCTTCAAATGCCATGGTGAGCTATCTTTCAGCCACCTATGTTCCGGCCATTTCCAGCCCTTGGTCCATGCTGCTGCGAGCAGCACTTTGTAGGGGCGGTGAGGCAGAAGCTGTAATGACCTTCCTATATACAAAAGTGTCACAAAATTTTTTTTCTTTTTCTACTTACATTGTTGGGCTGTATGTAATGTCTCAACATTAACTCATAAGCTATATTTATAATAGCTATATAAACATTATTCAACATTTGGTCCCAGTCCAAACATTCTAAATAAGCATGCATTCATCATCACAAAATATTATACTTAACCAATATATAATCATCAAGTTGCATGCATCGATATTTAACATAGATATATATCAGGAAATTCCTATTGCTACATCCCCATATTCTAAAAGTACTGAAAACATAAGTTTGAATATAAATTAAGTAGCTGTACATAATATACCTCCAAGGTAGAACCAAAATCCTCGAAGGACGCGATAGCTCCCCACGTATACGCTCCTACTGCAAATAATCTGGGAGGTGGAGGAGGGGGGTGAGCTTTTTGGAAAGCCCAGTAAGAAATAAATACAAGAGACGGATACTAAATTTCTATATGCACGTTCAAAACATTCATTTAACTCAAATACTATTTTTCATAAAGTTTAGAAATCAACATGCTTATGCAATGCGTCAGAAGCATTTCTTTCAAAACATCGATAACATTTCCATTCGAAACATTATTCTCATCATAACATTCAAAATCCATATTGGCATAAGTACGAAAGGAATCATATATATAGCATAAACTGGAGACATGATGATCAAGCAAAATCAAGCAGTTCAATTATTCCCGTGCGGGAAGGTACAGTTGACATATGGCCATAGTCCAGAGGGGTCCACAGAGAACACTGATCAGGTGTCTACTGGGCCCGCTGTGGACTAGATCAAGGTCACACAGCAATCGAAACTCTACTGTAGATTGGATCAAAATCATACAGTAGTCCAAAACATTACCTACTGTGGACTGGATCAAGGTCCCACAATAGTCCAAAACATTATCTACTGTGGACTGGATCAAGGTCCCACAGTAGTCCAAAACATTACTGCTATGATTATTAGCCATGTCTCAAAACATTTCCGTACGTATACTTTCCAAAACAAATACGAAGCTTGATGGTTTCTATAAAAATGGGAGCTTTCGAATATGATTTCCAAGGTACTCAAAATCCTACCATTTCGTACTTATTTTCAAAACAAGACTAGCTAGAGGAGTGTTATTCCAAATCATTTTAATGAACTCTAGCTCATTTTATAAACCAATATTTACGAAAATCCGGCAGCATAACGACTTAATTTTTGTAAAAACCTCCTGCAAAGAAGATACAGTTTATAAACCACAAGCAGTTGATTTTAATATTTTATTTAGTATCCCCTATGTTTCCGATATATATCCCTCACCTCGGTATGTAGCACGAGTATAGCTATGGCACCCTAACTTGTATCCTCTCCTCCTACAATAAGGCATGAACATAATAAAATTTACATTATTTAATTTCCTTAAGAAACTTATATTTTAATTATTTTTCTTAAATACATTACCTTGTAACTTTCCCTCTTGTTGGCCAAATACTTCTTTGTCTCCTTAATTCTCCTTTCACCACACAATCCTACACCAATACCATATTTTAACCTTTCTATTTCATTAAACATTTATCATATAATTTCATAATAACAAATCAAATCCTTACCTCTTACAATTTACCAAAACCGAGAGCCTTAGTTTGTAACTTGAATCCTTATCATTTTGAGACTGTTTTGGACTTTCAAACATGCAGCAATTCCCTTACCATCAAGCCTTTACAACAGCCAATAATTATTTCTAGTCATTTACCGCCCCCAACAGCCCTTGTTTTGTCTTAAAAGTCTCCCTCGTTCAGCTTCTTTTTCCCTTTTCTTTGTCCTATTCCTTAGCAAAATATAACAGTCCAAACAAATCCCACTTTCAGTTATTTGTTCAAACCAATAACAACGCCTGTTTATACTCATAAAGATCGAAGGAAATGCAGCTCTTTATACAGTTGTAAGGTCAAGAAGTCAGAAATCTTGAAGCTTCTAGATGGTGCGAGAAAATGAAATTACCTTGCAGCTCTTGTCCTTGCTTTGTTGAACTCTCTTGGTTCCTTTCTTTTCCTTCACTCTCGGTTCCCTCTCCTCCTTCTACTGTATCGACAATTCAGCTTCTGTTTTGTTTTCTTTCCTCCCCTGTTCTTTCCTTCTATTCTGCCACTGATTGCTTCCCCTTCTCGGTGCTTTTCTTCAGCATTTGATCAGGCCTCCATTTGCTCCTCAAGTCTGGCCTTTACACTCTCATTTGTCCCTACCGAAACCAACTCTGTTTCAACACTAAAGGACAGCCTAAACTCTCATTATCTCTTCTGTTTTTGCTCCCAAAAATCAGTCTTTCCCTTGCTTTAAGCTTCCTCTTCCTCGCTTCTTTACTGTCAACATAACAAGTGGAAACCGGATGGTAATACAGTGGTGAGGAAATGGTGGTTTTCGGTGCAGTAAAAGACTAGAGAAAATGTTGAAATCGCTAGCCTTAGGATGATGATGATGCACGACAGAACTGAAGCAAAAGTAGCTGGTGTAGCAAAATAAAAATTTTAAAATATAAGTTAGTGGGATCGGGTTTGATGAAGCTTCCTTAGGAAGCCATATCTCATAAATAATATTTTATTCCCATATTTTGCTGACTAGTTATTTTATTTCCTTTGTTTATTTAATCCACCAATTAGAGTTTACAACTATTACATCCTCCTTACCTTAGAAAATTTGGTCCTCCAAATTCGCATCGGCTAATCTCTGATCGAATAGCTTTGGATACTTTTCCTTCATAAGACTTTCAAGTTCCCATGTTGCTTCCTCAGTTGTATGATATTGCCAAAGCACCTTTACCAATGGAATACTCTTAGACTGTAGTACTCTCTCCTTCCTATCCACGATCCGTATCGGTTTCTCCACATAGCTCATATCCTCTCTGATTTCCAGAGGCTCATATTGAATGACATGTGACGGATCGGGGTGGTACTTGCGTAGCATAGATACATGAAATACATTATGTACTCCGGCTAACTCCGGAGGCAAGGCTAACCGGTATGCTACATCTCCTATTCGGTCTAGAATCTCAAAAGGCCCGATGAAACGAGGGCTTAGTTTTCCTTTCTTGCCAAATCTCATAATACCTTTAGATGGGGAAACCTTCAAAAACACAAAATCACCTACAGAGAACTCCAAGTGTCTACGCCTACTATCAGCATAGCTCTTCTGTCGGCTTTGAGCTGTTCTAAGCCTCTCACAAATCAATCGAACATCCTCAGAAGCTTGTTCTATCAAGTCGGGAGCAAGTATCTTACGTTCGCCCACTTCTTCCCAAGCAACTGGAGAACGACACTTTTTACCATATAAAGCTTCATACGGTGCCATTCTAATGCTCGAATGATAGCTATTATTGTATGCAAACTCGGCTAAAGGAAGATGATCGTCCTAGGAGCCCTTAAAGTCCATAGCACACGCTCTCAACATGTCTTCTAAAGTCTGAATCGTACGTTCAGATTGCCCATTTGTCTGTGGGTGAAACGCAGTGCTAAAATTCAGCCGAGATCCCATGGCGTCCTGAAAGTGTTCCCAAAAATGGGATGTAAACCGGGAATCTCGGTCGGAAGTGATGCTCACTGGAACTCCATGAAGCCGTACAATTTCCTTAACATACATACTAGCTAGAGCATTAAGAGTATCTGTAGACTTCATAGCCAAAAAGTGGGCTGATTTTGTAAGTCTATCCATAATAACCCAGATAGCATCATGATTTCTCCTAGTTCTGGGTAGTCCCATGATAAAGTCCATGGTAACATGCTCCCATTTCCAAGTAGGTATAGATAAAGGTTGAAGTAACCCAACTGGCCTCTGATGCTCTACTTTAACCTGCTGACAGGTGAGACACTTAGCAATAAAATCAGCAATGTCTCTCTTCATTCCAGACCACCAATACACTTTACGTAGATTATGATACATCTTTGTATTACCCGGGTGTAAAGTGTACTTAGTAGAGTGAGCTTCAGATAAAATAAGATCCTTGAGACCTCTATCATCCGGGATACAAATTCGGCCTTTAAACCTTAGTAGACCATCAGACCCAATTGCAAAATCAATATGCTCTCTTGTCTGAATCTGACTAATCATATCCACACAATATTGATCCTCTCTCTGAGCACGTCTAATACTCTCCATCAAATCAGGCTCAATCCTCATACTCGCCACCATACCATACCTCTCAGAAGAGGAGATGTTCAAACTCAGACTTGCAAACTGTTCTAGTAAATCAAACTCTCGGACCATCATATAAGAGACCAATCCCAGGTGTTTCCGACTAAGAGCATCAGCAACAACATTAGCTTTACCTGGGTGATATAAGATCTCGCAATCGTAATCCTTTAGAAGTTCCATCCATCTCCTTTGTCTCATATTTAACTCTTTCTGGGAGAACAAATACTTCAAACTTTTGTGATCTGTAAATATCTGGAATCTTTCCCCATAAAGATAATGCCGCCAAATCTTCAAAGTAAAAATTACTGCGGCCAACTCCAAGTCATGAGTGGGATAGTTTCTTTCATGATCTTTAAGTTGTCTAGACCCGTATGCCACTACTCTTCCGTTCTGCATAAGCACACAACCCAAACCCTGAGCCGATGCATCACTGTACACCGAAAAACCTCCTAAACCACTAGGAAGAGTAAGGATTGGTGCTGAGGTCAATCGATGCTTCAACTCTTGGAAACTACGCTCACAGGCGTCATCCCACTCAAATTTTACATCTTTACGCGTGAGGCGTGTTAGAGGAGCAGCTAGTCTAGAAAATCCCTCAACAAATCTCTGATAATAACCAGCTAAACCAAGGAAACTCCGAATCTCCGTGACTGATTTTGGCCTATCCCATTGCACAATAGCCTCTATCTTGGACGGATCCACAGACACCCCGTCCTTATCCACCACATGACCCAGAAAGGAAATCTGATTCAGCCAAAAGTCGCACTTGCTAAGCTTAGCATATAACTTGCGATCCCTGAGAGTCTGGAGTACAATCCTCAAGTGCTGCTCATGTTCTTCCCAGGACTTAGAATAGACTAGGATGTCATCTATGAACACGATGACAAATCTATCTAGATACGGCTTGAACACTTCATTCATCAAGTTCATAAAAGCCGCGGGTGCATTCGTAAGCCCGAATGGCATCACCAAGAACTCATAGTGTCCATATCGGGTCCTAAAGGCTGTTTTAAGAATATCATCGCTTCTAATCTTCAACTGATGATATCCCGATCTAAGATCAATCTTGGAAAAGATCTGAGCACCCTTAAGTTGATCGAATAAGTCATCGATCCTGGGAAGTGGATACTTGTTCTTGATAGTAGCCTTATTCAACCACCGATAATTGATGCACAACCGAAGGCTACCATCTTTCTTCCAGACAAATAGGACTGGAGCGCCCCACGGAGACACGCTTGGTCGAATGAACCCTCTTTCTAACAATTTTTGGAGCTGCTTCTTCAATTCATCTAGCTCGACTAAGGCCATCCTATACGGTGGCTTAGATATGGGTTCCGTGCTAGGAATTAAATCAATAATGAATTCTAACTCCCTATCCGGAGGAAGCCCTGGCAATTCATCCGAGAATACATCAGGGAAGTCCCTCACCACAGGGATCTCATGTAATTTCGAACGGTGTTTGTCCACATCCTCGACACAAGCAAGAAACCCTTCATGATTAAATAGATGACATAAATTATCATTCACAACATTCAATCAATAAAAACAACACACTTTCATTACTTAGAATTGAGTTTTACATCATACCTTTCGGGATAAGTAAAGGTTATAGTCTTAGAGTAGCAACCTAAATTAACTCGATTGGCAGATAGCCAATCCATGCCCAAAATCACATCAAAGTTGTACATATTTAGTAGTACTAGATCTGCTACTGATTCCTTCTTACCTATCTTAAGTTTGCAATTCTTATACACTACATCAGTCATATGAGATTCCTTTAAAGGAGTGCTAATTTGTAAAATATGCCCTAAAGGTTCTGGTTTTACATGTATTTTCATAGCAAAAACAGGCGATATAAATGAATGCGTGGATCCAGGGTCAAATAATACAAGTGCCATAACCTCAAATACAAGTATCTTACCCTTAATAACATCTGAAGAAGTGTCCGCAGGTCCCTGATCCAGTGCATAAACTCGACCTTGAACCACTGCTTTCTTGCCTTTATCTGTTGCGGTGGCTCGACTCTGGGGCTGAGTAGGGCGCTCAGGCTCTTTTGGTGTATTCCTATTCAGCGGACAATCTTTAACCATGTGCCCCTTTTGTCCACACCCGAAACAAGCCCCCGTAACCCAATGACAAGGCCTACCCGGATGCACCCTTCCACAATTACTGCATGCTGTCCCGGTAGTATTCTTCTGACTATCTGCACCCTTATCAGTAATAATGGGCCTAGTCGGTCGACCCCCAACAGTCCTATCTCTACCCTGCCTCCTAGTAAAGGGCTCATCTCTCCTAGGCTTCTTAGCAAATCTCCCAACTCCAAAGGATTTATCATCTGAGGCTCTTTTACTTATCTCCTTCCCTTTACCGTTAAAACGGGACCCATACTTCGCTTGTTGGAATTCATAATCTCGCTCACATAACTGGGCCTTTCTAACAGCCTCTCTGTAGGTAGAGATATCAAGTGGGGCTAATCGGGACCTGATAGATGGTCGTAATCCGTCCATAAACATCTCCACACGGTGCTCCTCACTACTCACCGTCTGTGGATCATAGCGGCTAAGGGCTGTAAACCGTGACTCATATTGATCCACCGTCTGATTCCCCTGAGTCAAATTCAAGTATTCGGTCTGCATCCTCTTCTGGGCCGTACGGGGAATGTACTGTTCACGAAAGTAGTCCAAAAATATATCCCACGTAACTGCAGGATACCTAGCCTTCAATACCGTCTTGGTGGACTTCCACCAATGCTCTGCCTCATCCACAAGTAAGAAGGTGGCCATGCCCACTTTTTCTGCCTCAGAGCATACCATGTACTCAAAAAGTTTCTCCATCTCATTCACCCAACTCTCCGCCACCATCGGTTCCTTTTCCCCCTTGAACTTAGGAGGGTCGAACTTTTTGAACTCTCGAAGCCGAGTCAGATTACAACTTTCTACTGGTCCTGCCTATGACTGCACTGTAGTAGGTAGCTCAGGCTGAGTCTGGGGCTGGGTTGGCTGAGCCGGAGAAGGTACAGGCTGAGCCGGAGGCTGAGGAGCAGGTGGTGGTGGAGGCACAGGAGGAGGCACTACTGGTGGTGGAGGTGGTGGTGCTGGTGCCAATGGTGGGGCTGCCTGTCCTTGATTGTTATTGAAATTTGCCATGAACTGAGTAAACATGGCGGACATGGCATTCATATTCTGGGACATGGCATCTATAGTCCTTTCCAGCCTATCCATTCGATTTCCATCAGGCTCTGGCTGAGGAGGAGGAGGAGGTTCTGGAGTCGGAGTCTCAGGTGCCGGCACTTCTTGTCTTCTACTGACACTCCTCACACTCCTATAACGTCCTCGTCCTTGTCCTCTCGTTTTCTATAGGTAGCCTGGACAAAACAAATAAATTCAGTACCATTTACGTAATTATGTACAGTATATACTCAGACATGTACAGTACTTACGTATTTTATTTCCTTTGTTTATTTAATCCACCAATTAGAGTTTACAACTATTACAGAAGCGAGATGGTACAAAGGGGGTCGACGGCGAGATGAGAGGATTAACAAGGTGTAGAGGGTGACAGAGGGCGAATGGGAGAAAGTAAGGGACAGTAGAGAGATAAGTGAGTTGAGAGAAACAATTTAAAAATTAAAATGTAAAGAATGAGAGTAATGGGGAGGCAGACTGATTCGATCCACCAACCCATAAAAATATTTATATTTTATTTTTTTATTATTTCTTTTATATAAAATACACACACACACACACACACACACACACACATATATATATATATATATATATATATTAGAAAAGATAAATGTATGTATGTTTACGTCTATATATATATATATATATATATATATCTATATTATATATATATATATATATATGCATTTATCATAGGATATATATATCGATTATATATAATATTTTAAATTCCTTAAATCTATCTTATTTTAATATATATATATATATATATATATATATATATATATATATATATATATATACACCTTATACTACCGTGTATATTTATTTACCCATGGTATGCATATTTAAATTCCTTGTTCTTTCAAGTATATTTATATTTGTTTATGTATCTATTTCCAAACATATACATATATATTTTCACTTGTGATTTATATATACCTATACGTATATATTTATTATCTTATTTTTACTTCATTTGATCATTTATATTTATATATATTATAATTAATTATACGTATGTATTGGTGTATGTACGTATGCACGCATACATACATGCATGTGGCATACATTTGGTTTTGTTCTTGCGTGTACGTAACCCTATACGTGCCTATAATTTCATTCCTTTCGTTTCCATGATATGATCTATGATCTCATATTTGAAATCTCGAATTTATATTATTGTATTATATTCACTTGAATTACACAATGAGTACATATTTAGTTTTAAGAAAATTTACGGTTCTCACATAATAGTTGTTTAAATTTTGATTTTTGAGGAAATGATACATTTCCTCTTCCATGAGGGAGTAATAATTTGACCTTAAGTTATGTGGATGATAACTGCATCACTAGTTTTGTTTACTAGAAATTAAGCATCCATCTTATCTTCTCATGACTTGGTAAATGAACTACTAGTGACTTTCTAGAGAATAGGCCGCAGCATAAAACGCTGGGGATCTGAATACATAACTTATCATAAAGGAAGGCCCTATCCTATTTAGGATTGGTTGGGATCTGAACCCTTACCAAGTTCCAAAGATTCAAATGTGATGATTGATTTGTTTGAATTCGTATGTTTTTCATTTTTGGGTATTTTTGAGGTTGTGATCAAAGTGTGTTCTGATTTATCACCAGGTCTCTTCTCTTTCATTAGAGAATAACGCTTAATTTGTTTGATTCATGTTTTCATTATGTAGGTTAGAAGGGAAAAAATCAGTGAAAGAATGAGGTATCTGCAAGTAGAGGTAAAAAACTAAAATCGTCATTTTCTTAATATACTGTGTCCATCCTCTACCTTAATTGTGTCCTCTATGCTCATAATCTGCAGTTCCTATCTATGAAACTAGCTACTGTAAATCCAAGGTTTGAATTCAACATTGACAATCCTTTTGCCAAAGAGGTAGGCAAAATCTAGAAAATAAATCAGATCTATTTTATGAAATGATTTTTCTTTTTTAATTACTTGTTAATTTTAAAGTTGCTAATGCTAGACTTGTTTGTTCTTGACCATGGTTTTAAATCGCGGTCGCGGTCGCGTTTTCGGTCGCGTTGCGTTTGTCGCGGTTGCGGACATAGCGGCGGTAATTGCGGTCATCGCGGTCATCGCGGTCGTGAATTTTTTTTAATTTCGCACAATTCTATATAAAGTGTAGTAACTTTAATTATAATCATGTAAAGTCTTATTTTATAGTTTTTAAAATAATTTATAGTACCTCAAGTCTATTATTTATGTGAAAAAAAGGTTATTTATAATTTTTTCAATTATAATAACATTCATATTTAAAAAAATACTTATGATAATTAAAAAATAACAAATATTCAAAATAGAGATAAATAATTATGTACTAATTAATTAGCATTAATTATTTTTTATCTAAATTATTAAGGAATTTTTTCATCTAAATTTTGTCAAATCTTTTTTCATCTAAATTAATTATGTCAATATTTTTCTTTTTTTTTTCTCTTCCACATGAATTTCTACGAATATTAATAATTAACAAATAGAACTTGTTAAATTCAATTCAAGGAAACTAAAAAAAATACACTTTAAATCTTACCGATTACCATATAGTGGAATGACGAGGAGCATCAAATTCTCCCTCTTCACTTTCAGAACCATGACGACTTGATCTTCGTGATCTTTGTTCAGAATTCGAACCATATCCTTGTTCTTGATACATTTGTGGTGGTGGTGGATACATTTGGGGTGGATACATTTGGGGTAGTGGTGGATACATTTGAGGTGGTGGATACATTTGGGGATAATAGGGCATAGGATAATTAGGATATGGCTGGGGTGGATAATAACCTTGTGGAGGTGGATAGTAACCATAAGGAGGTTGAAAATGTAAAGGTGGTCCTGATGGATAATAGCCTTGATTACTAAATGATTCATTACTAGAAGCTGATCTTCGAGATGAAGAGCCTCCAGAAGTATCATGTTGGTGCTTCTTGGCTTTTCCCTTTGATCGAGCTCTATCTCTACTTCTATCCCCACTAGATTCAATAGATGGATGTACACCATATTCTGACAAATCAAGGAATAATCCACCGGTAGCAGCAAGCCGAAATTCTCCTCCAAGTGGACTAAAAGGTCTATTTTCATTTGCACCACCACTATAATCAGCACCACTACCATCACCACCAGTTGGACTTGAACCCTCATCATCATCACTCTGAGTTGGTGATCGGCTTGTACTTGAATGAGGCAGATTTTGTTCTCCTGATTGATATGATTGTTCAACATTCATTTCATCATCAGAATTATCAGGAGGCAACCAATCAGAGTTTTGCCCATCTAACAAAGGATTTTCTTTCTCCTGTAGCCATTCTGAAAGTGGATCATCTTCTTCAAAGATATGGTCGAGGCTAATAGGATTGAAACTATCATTTATCTCATCAATACTCCTCCTTTTTTGATGTCTCATCCTTAGCCTCATATTGTAATAAGTGTATACCATCTTATGAAGTCTTTCATATTTCAACCTGTTTCTTGTCTTGGTGTGTATATAGCTAAATGTGCTCCAATTTCTTTCACAATTAGATGCAGAAGTTGTCTGACTAAGCACTTTAATTGCTATTCTTTGCAATTCAGGAACACATGTGCCATATATTATCCACCATTCAGCTGCATAAAATAATTTAAAATAAATTTAATACCAATATAATTAAATAATATTAAAGAAATTAAAACTATTTAATTGATTATTTACCTGGATTCATTTGCTTCCACGCTCTCTGTGCTTGTGGCGTACCGAATGTTTCTCTTTTATCTTGAAATACAAACAACTACATTGATAAAACATTACAATTATTAAATAAATGCAAAAAGGTAATTATATTTCTAATACATAAAGTAAATTTTTCAAGTATAAAATAGTGGTAAACACTAACCTGATTAGTCATCTGGATTTGATTATCCATAGAAGGTTCTAGTCTTTCTATCACTGCTTTTATACCTTCTCTTGTTTCTATTAACACATCCGACGAAGATTTCACACCATATTGAAATTGGGGGTTAAGATAATAACCTAAACATAGTTCATAACACAAAAAAAAAGCAATAAAAAATAAATATATAAGCAATTTAAGCATATAACATAAAATTGTTATTTTAATTACAATCCACATTTTTAGTCTACTTACCAGCTGAATGCAAGTGAGAGTGCATAAATGTCCATCTATTGTCGATAATCCTTTCATATTCAGTGAAGTATCAACATTCTTGTGCAATTGCCCGTTTAGCTCTATCCACTGCCTCATAAATAAAGCCCATTGTTGGTTTTTCATCACCATCCACAAGACGCAATACTTTTACCAAAGGCTCATAAACTTTTATTATTTCACTTGCTTTTCTCCAAAAATCTTTTCCCAAAATAATTTTTTTTGCTTCATAAGCAGGTCCCGACTTTTGTTGCCCCCATTTAGATTCCTTAAATTCCTGTATATTTTAAATTAACATTTAAACAAGATATAAAAAACAAAACTAGATTTAAATAATTGTACTAATTGTTAAGTACTAACCTTTGAATTGAACATTTCTCTCAAACCTTGTTTATGCTTTGTTATTTCTTGTAATTGGATGAAATGGGTGGCAAATCGGGTGAGAGCAGGACGAAGTATTTGCTTTCCTTGAGTATATTTCTTCATCAAGTTAACTGTCCAAATATGATTGTATATGACACATGTGACTTTCTTCGCCTCCTCCAACACTTTTTCCACGCTTTGCTTCTTCCCAATATCTTCAAGGCATAAATCCAAGCAATGAGCGGCACAGGCAGTCCAAAACAAATGTTTTCTTTTCAACATTAATTTTTTTCCTGCAGCCTTAAGTGCTGCCTCATTATCGGTAACTATCTGAACAATATATTGCTCTCCGATTTCTTCCACAGCTTGATCTAATAATTTGTAGTAAAAATTAGTATCTCTAGAATAAACACTAGAGACGTCCACAGATTTCCAAAAAATGGTCCCTTTACTACAATAAACTAGAAAATTTATTATATGCATTTGATTCAGGCTGTTTGTCCACCCATCACACATTATGGTAGCACCTAATTCTTTCCAATGAACCTTTAATCCATCAACCCATTCTTTGACTTGTTGATACTCTGATTCCAAATATACTTCAGAAATCTCATAAGGTGTTGGAAGCTTTACATTTTGCCCAATTTCTACTGCTACAGAAACTAAATTGTGCAACCATGGAGAGTTTGATAACTGAAAAGGAAGTCGATTGTATATCAAAAATTTGGATACTGATTCACCCAGCTTCTTTCTTAATGTCTTCAGAAAAGAATCACTTAACTTCGGTTGCTTTAAACTCTTGCTTCTAACCAATTCAGGAATAGCTCTCCTTAATGAAAATTCAGAGTCACTTGGAGTAGATTTCCTTGTTCTTTGATCAAAATAGTCAGCAGCTGAGCCATGAGAGCTTCGTCCCTCTTCATAAATATTATTGAAACCACCAGTTCTTTGCCTAAATTCTTGCCTCATATGCCACTCACGTTGTGATTGAACACTTTCTTGCATGGCTCGTCTTATAGCGGTATCTTCATCTATGAATCCTTCGTAATCATAATCTTCCTCTCCTCTTAATTGAGAAATGAAATCATCTTTTCTCTTTTTGTTATCAATTTTTTTTTTTTACCTTCTTGGAGGAGTTTCATCATACTTTCTCTAACAATACCTTTTAACAATACAGTTAAGAAAAATTAAAAAAAAATTAGTTGTACATGTTAACATAATTTTATAATCTTTATTGAAAAATTAACATAATATTTATAACATAGCGGTAACATTGGGGCATGGTGCAACATTGCCAGTCTTATGAGCAATATGCTCCTTGAAGCGTGTTATTCCTCCTTTTATAACTTTCCCGCAAAGTTTACAAGACACATTTCCTCTTGTATTTGGTACTGGGATTCCGAAATGCCAACCAATATCAGCACTTGGCGCACCTTCTAGTCCTTTACTTGGAAACTCCTCATGTTGTGACATTTTCTGTTAAACAAATAATAATACGAAAAATGCGATAGAGTCATCACATTTTTCATATATAAATAAAAATTGAATTTGAACAATTAATCAATCACATATTCATCCCTCTAATAAGTAACATGTATTTAATTTATTACATTTACAATATTAATTAACTTAATAAGTAAAAATAATTTACTTTTAATAAGTAAATAATTTAATTCATTACATTTACTTAATTCATTACTTTTTTTTTTGCCAAAGAAAACTACTTCTGTTATTATTGATAAAAGAAAACTCACAGACAACAAATATGATATACAAATATACTACAATGCATAGCTCAGAATATTTGTCTTATTGCACATTTAATTACTCAATTCATTACTTTAATAAGTAAAAATAATTCATTTAATTTACTTACTTTTTATAAGTAAAAATAATTTAATTGATGATATTTACATTATCTATTAACTTATTAAAAAATTAATCTTGTTTGAATACTAATTTGCTACTATCAATTAACTTAAACCTATTCAAATATCAATATTATTTTTTCTTAAGTTACAATAATATTTAATACCATATATTTAATTACATTACAAATTTTACTAAAAAAATTACATTAATAATTTAAATTTATCATTGCCTAATATTATTGAAAAAATGGTCAAATATTAATTCCTAAAAATTAAAATATTAAAATTCTTTAGCAAAAAAAAAGTAAATAGAATATTTAAAAAACCCACCCACCCACCCACCCACCCAACCCAATTCCCAAACCGGCAAACCCACCCAAGACAGATCTATGCCCATTGTGAGTTTCAATTTTTCCATCTAAATCGTAAAGGCTCACACTCACAGAGCCTCAGTGCCTCACCCTCACACGCCTCACACAATCGAAATGCTCTGTCTCTCTCTCGCGAATCTCTCCAGTCCGGCTCCGGCAGTCCCCTTCTCCGAATCTCTCACCGTCTCACGGTCTCACTCACCCACTCAGGCATGATTGCCGATTGCCGATTTCCGATCTGACCAAGATCCCTCTCACAGGAGTGAGTGACAGACTCACAGGTCACAGGCACAGCACCCGTCGCCGTCGATCCCATCGCTCGCGGACGACACTGCCTGAAATCTGAAATACATCAAGAAGCCACAGCTGCCAGAAGCCATCTGCCTTCGAATCGACGGCATCTCAGGCTACCCGTCGCACAGCCGACCCATGCAGCCCCTCACACTCACAGATCAGTCCCTTTCCCAACGCCGCCCGATCCAAAATATTGTGGAAATTTTTAAAGTTTTTATTTTTTAAGTATATTTTCATTTTTCAGGTTTCATCATCTTGCTTACCTGTTGAATGATATCGGTTGTTGGCTTCCTCTGCTTTGTTTGTTGTTGATGCTTGAAATTGAATCGCTTGATGCTGCTCTCTATGTCTGTGACTGTGACTGTGACTCTGTCTCTGTTCTGTGAATGTGAACTTGTGTTGTGTGTGGTGTGTGATCTGATCTGATGAACGAATTGATCTTGACTTGAGTTTTTGTTTGAGCTTGGAATTGGAAATTGGAATCTTGAATTCTTGATATGCTGCTGATAAAGCAAGCAGTCACGGGTCTGTCTGAGTATGATATTTGGTCTGATTTTATTCGTCCTTCCTCATTCTCACTTTCTCAGTTCTCACTTTCTCAGTAAGATTCGTCTGAAAAGTTTTCATTTTTTATTTTTTTAGACCTTTAAAGTTAAAACAGAACGGAGATAGCGGCGATAACGGCCCGTTATCGCCGCT
Organism: Heritiera fomes; assembly: GCA_032173925.1. Classification (NCBI taxonomy): domain Eukaryota; kingdom Viridiplantae; phylum Streptophyta; class Magnoliopsida; order Malvales; family Malvaceae; genus Heritiera; species Heritiera fomes. The sequence continues at coordinate 31,384,651 of JAPDPM010000012.1, forward strand.
AACCACCGTTACGCCGTTTTGTCACGGCCAATAGCGGCCGTTACAAACGTGATTATTAAGCACAACCGCGAATCGGTCGATAGCGGTAGCGGCCACCGCCGCTACCGCGATATAGCGGCCGCTATTCCGATTAGCGGCCGCTATTTGAAACCATGTTCTTGACAGGTGCTTTGTATGTATTGACTTCTTTTTTCAATTACTTGTTAATTTTTCAGTTACTAATGCTGGAATATCTGTTTGTTCTCAACAGGTGTTTCCCTCTTGTGCGAGTACGACTGATTTTTTAGTAGTTGGGATGTCATCAGAAATGGCAAATAACCCTCCTTATCTTCAGTTCAATCCAGTTCAATAAGTGGCTTCTTGTTGTGGATTAGAAATGGGAATAAACTCTCCTGACATGGCACTTTGAAGAACCATCAGTGCACCAGTATCAATTCTTGATGCATCATTCATCCCACTTCATTGTAATTTTCACTGCACTTTTTACTGTTGTCTGCTTTACTCTCTCTTCTAAAGTATTCATTGTGTTGCTCATTATAGATCAACACTTGCAATGCATCAAATTCAACCCTCTGCAACATGGGATGTTGAATTGCAGAATCTTTACAATGTATTGGATATAGAAGATCTCAGAAAAGGTGAAGTGATCTTTGTTTGCTATGATTTGTTCTCTGTATATCGTAATTTTGGTCGTCGTCTTTTTCCCCCTATAAAAGGGTTTTCCAGAAATGCTAGACTGAATGTGGTTTATGTTCCCATAATAGTTGGGTTACTATTTACAATAGTGTTGAGTGGTACTGCTTGACATGCTTACAAGATCCCCTTTTTTTTTTTTCCTGTATAACACGTTTCTTGATGAAAGATTTGGCTGTTCAGCAGGTGAGAAAAAGGTAACTGTAGCAAGGCCATGAGCTTACAAACTTTGTAGAGAATGCATAAGAGGTAAAGAATGGGAGAAAAGTGTGGCACTACATCGTGTTAAAGGCCACGAGCTTATTTCTCTTCCTTTTTCCCCAAATCCCCAAACCCTATGGTTTACTCCTCCCGTTGCGCCACTGCCAATGATCACCGAAAGCCCCCAAATCATTTTCCACATTTGAAATTTCTTTGATCATCGCCGATTACCAACAGCACTGCCGATCGGAGCTAGGGCTAAAGATTGATTCCAGATTTCAATTGCACTGCCTGCTGGGATAAGATCGGTTTCATATTTTCTAGTTTCTAAGTGCTTTTCTGCTGGCGTGGTTGGGGCTTGGTGGGCTCATTCTTGTAGAAGATACTGTTCTTGCTGCTTTTAGTATGTTTAGAAATTAATACTATTGTTCTTTTTTCTTTTCTGTTTATTTGAGGTTGTGTTGTGGAGACTAATTTCACTTTGGTGTAACTGTTGGCTTAACATTTGAACTTGATTTTAGGAAAAATGAGATTAAAGTTGAAAATTTGTAGGAGAAAGAATACTTTCTGTTTAACAAATTTTGTACATCGGGAAAGTTAAATTTAGTAGTTTTATTGGATCATTAGTCATTACAACAATTGCAGAAATTATTGTGGTCGAAATTAGCACATTTGAGAAACCTTTGAAACTGCCATATATCATTATATCATTTTTATTAAGACCAAGAGACAACTTTAGTCTTGTCTAATGAAGGGCACTGAAGCATAGCATTCCATAACATGTTCACTATTTACAAGCCTTTAGTCATATCTGATTCAGAAAAGAGCACATAAATGTCATCCTTCATTATAGCTAGTTTTAATTTGTTTCGTTGTGTTCTAATTCTTGACTATTTGTTTGGTTGCTGAGTAAGTTGAAGTAGAGAAGTTCAATCTTGAAACAGTAGTGAAACGGATGATTAATTAATCAAAGCTTTAAAACTGGACTCATTAAGCTATTAACAAAGCAATCTTGTTAACTATTCTTTGACTGATTCATGATATTCGCAGAACTCCCAGAACATAAATATTGCACAGCATATACAGTGAATGCTAGCCAAACAAGTTGATGATAGAAGGTGTGTTTTTGTGTGTGTGTGTGTGTGTGTGTGTGTGTGTGTGATATATCCTTTGAACCAGCATTTGAGCTGTTAGTTAGGGTAATAATAGACATATATTGAAAATTAAAACTTATAGGATTTTAATAATAGTAATGATATTACTCATGCATGCATCAATTTCTTTCTTTGACCAATCTTTGCTCCATCTCTCTATCTATGTAGGGTTTAGGATTTAGAATTCATGAATTAGTATTTGTATCACGAGCTGATGATTTTGTCAAAACAATTTCACATGTTGATTTAATTTAGCATATACAAACTAACTTGTTCAACTCTAAATTAACAGTACTGCCAATGTCCTGGTGTAATTATATTCTTATAAAGAGTAATTACATTTGTTTCTTATTTATCTCCCACGGATGATCTATCATCACTACTTGCTTTGGAATTAATTAATTAGTTATAATTTGTTTTTAGGTATTTAAGATATTAGTTTGTTTTCTTTAAGTCCTAGTAGTAATTTGTTCCCTTTTGGTGTAGTTTGTTTGATGATGTGAAGAAACCTGATGAATTTACGAGGGATGCTTTAAACAGCTATTTTGCAAAAAACTCGGGTTACTTAAAGGCAAGACTGATGCCTTAGCTCTTGATAGTTGATTCCTAGTATAGGATGTTTTATTCTGATTTCGTTTTACTCAGCAGGAGTTGGTTGTATTTAGTATTTACTATACCTGTAACTTTTATAGAGTTTACAAAAGCATCTTCCTCTTTGTTTCTCTCTCTCTCTCTCCCCATAACCCCAAATCCCCTAAAACCTAGCCTCTCCAATCTCTCTCCGACTCTCTCTTTCTCCAACATTCAATCCTGTTTTGATTTTGCTTCGTTGAAAGAACAGAGGGAAAGATACCTAGCTAGGCAGCAGGGAAAGATACAGGCTGAGCCTTGCGAGGAGAGTTCAGGCTGGGATTGTGAAGTAGCAAAATCCTTTGCAATGTTCTTAACAAGGTTCAACCTGGAGCTGTGCCAAAGGTACGTTTTAGCAACAATATTTTCCAGTGGTATTGCATTCTTGATTAATTTTCCTACCCAAGGTCAAGTTTTGATTGAAATTGTAGGTAGTAGAAGGAGCTAGTGATTCTGTTGTTATTCCTGACAAGATTGCTCTATCTGCATTTCAATACTTTTTTAATTAGTTGAGCTAGTGTTGCTATTAATTGCAACGTTTGAACAATAGTTTTTTCTTTTTTTTAAGTAGAACTTTAACTGCCTTCCTTGACATTGTATCATTTTGTATGATAGATGAGGGATTGTAATTATCTTAAGTTCATACCATCAAGTGAAGTAAATACTATTTGCCACGCTTTCCTGCCGAATGCAAGAGGTTCCCCATGCTTGTCAAAGCGTAATCAGAAGGTAATTACTGAATCTTTTAACCATTATGTACAGGTATGAGAACGGGTCTATCCATGAAGCCCAGAATATTCCAGTCCAGTCGAGTGATAGGCCTTGACAAGCCCAATATGCCAAGCAGGCCTTACACTGAAGAAAGCCCAGCATTGGGTGAACAGGCCTGTCACAACGAAAAATCCCAGCATAAGGGGAGCAGGCCTCACACATTAAGCAAGCTCAACGCGCCCAAAAAGCCTAACTTTCGTCACAGTAAACAACTTTGGTGCACAGGGACACTTGGCCACCGGCCACATTGAGGGACTTGATCCCTTTGCTATGCAAAGCTAGGGTGTGATCTCAAGCAGCTATAAGAGGAGCCAACGAGGAAAGGAGAAAGGATTTCAACCTTTGAACCCGCACAACAAACTCTACTCGGCTTCCATGAGCTTATAAATTTTTCTAAAGTTTCAGACTTCCATTATTAACCTTTTTCTACCTTCCTCGCCTTCAACTGATACTGTATTGGAATTCTTACTTCTGCTCTAGCTATCATTGCTTGTTTCTTTTTTCGTCCCAAGTACCAAACATCTTCCCAAGAGGATCTTTCGAGCTACTCCAGTGAAGAGAATCCTTGTATTGTTGTAAGTCCTTCAACAAATTGGCATCGTTTGTGGGAAACAACAAATTCCATGTCGCTTTCAGTTGAAATATCTTTTGTATTATTTCTGTTTATAGTCAATCAACCATCATTAGCCACTACTTATCGTATATAATTTGCTTGAATTTCTGTTTACAAGGTTTATCTACAAATTGATTGCAGGTGATATTAAATTTATAGTTTGTAATGTGATTTTTTTACTTTGAATTTTTGAATAAACTTCAACTCTATTTCTTCCATGATATCAACTTTTAACGGTCAACTTTTTATTTTGAATTCGCCCATTGGTATTAAATTATTTTTTTAGAAAGAATTATATTGTTTGAATAACAAACGGCAAATTCTGATAGAATTTTTAAAAGTTCATTCTAAACTTGTTAGAATCATTGAAGCAATGGAAAGATTAATTGGAAATGTACAAAAGGGCATTAACTTCATTTGGTTGGAAATGTACAAAAACGCCTTGACTTCATTTGGATACTTGAATTATAATCCTACAGGCTAGAATTAGCAAATATAACCACTGTGTTGTTAGGACAAACACACAATCAAACAAGCAAAATCAAACATTCAAACAAAAAAAAAATACAAAATTTTCTTGTTAAAATCTCTACGAATTTCATTAAAAACTTTAAAATTATAATTACCAATTCTTTATAATCTCTCCCTTACAATCTCGTATTCAAAGTTCCTCCAAAGGTTAGTGATCCCATATGAGGATCCTCATTTATTGAAGTTATATGAGGAGAGGGTAGATGTTTATCGATAGATGGTAAAGGTGGGCAGAATGAATTTGATTGCCATTGCTTTTAAGGTTTAATCTCTCTAATCTTTTATGTAGCATGATGTGTAAGTAGTTTAACTTTTTTTTTTGTTCATTACTTATTTTCTTGTTCATTTCCTTTCAAACTTACGAAGAGGGCTGACACTGGATAGAATTATAGGCATCTGCCTAACATTTTGGAGTTTAGTTTTTATGATCTGCTCTGTATGAGATGTGCTGATGCACATTGATTCTTAGTCCACTGATGCCTTTCTTTTTTATATGTCTTGCTTGTAACTCTTACTCCTAGGATTGATATTAAGGATAATGTTAGTTCATTGGACTTGCTTCAGTTAGATATTCCCAGAAATTGCCATATTTCCATAAATTCTAGATGCTCTGTAAGCCTAAAATTTCATATTTATACCACATCTAAGCTGAAGTATTGTCTGAAACCCGAATAAATAGTCAATTATGAAGCCTGGACCTTAGAAAAATCCATCTCTTCAACTATGGCTGCAGTTTAGTTGTTATTTTTTAACCTGGAGTTGTGTGCAGCTTGTGTGCAGGTTTTGTAGCTTTATTTCCCCAAGTGGCTCAAGCATCCTGCTGGCTTTTGCTCACCACCTTAAGGTGGAGTTCCGTATTATGAGAAAAGGAACATACTCCATCGATATATAGTCAATACTGTTTAACTAATCCAATTCAAAATTCCACAAACATAGTCAGGATTTAATTAATTACGAGATACTACTGTCTTGAGCTCGAAAAGTGATTATGGCTTTCGACTTTGGCTCTGTTTTGGTTAAGTTTTGCTGATACCATAGTGAAAAGAAGGCTACAGCCATAAGTTCCATAGGTTGGATTATGAAGCAGACTGCATGCACTGTTCAGTTTTTAGCCATTCACAATATCTCGCTATTGACATGGCGGTGAGGAAAGAATTTGCTATTATTCTCACAAGGACTTTTTGTGTGGTTGTAGTATAGAAGAAGAAGAAGAAAAAAAGGATTGCAAAACACCTTCATTATCTGTAGAATTCTTGCGCTTTTCTTTTGTTAGTTATAATGAGAAGAGAAAATTGAAATTAAATCCTTTTAGAAAAATGGACAGCATATGTTTGGAATTTTTGTTCTCTAGTAACTGATAGTTTATCTCTTAATGTTCCCTACTTGCAGTTGCCCTTATAACTGATAGTGGAAATTTAAGAATGGTTTCATGTTCCAAAATTCCTCGTTATCAAAATAAATTAAAAAGAGGGGAGGCTGGAGAGGGAAAGAAGAAAAACAACCATGCATGTTGTTAACTGCATTTAAAAGTATAACACAAATTTTATGTTTGCCTAAAAAACTAGGTTTTGTTTTATTTTGAGGTTTTCTTATAGGTGAAAATACAGCAGCTATTACGAGCAACTCACTGAGCTAAAAATGATAGATCTCTCTTATTCATATTGGATATGTACAACATATATATACTGGTCAATGGAAGCTTACAAAAGTTACTAAAGGATTCTAGAAAAGTATAGAAAAGTGTGAGTAACTAATTCAGCAAAATAAGGCTAACAACGTCAGCATTCTTGAATATCCAGAGTATTCTGTTGTTGAGGTGCTGCTGGTGTGCAACGATAGTGGGAAACAGTTGACATGATGGCAATGTGATGTGGTGTGGTTGATGTTTGTTGAGTGGCAATATTCTGCTGTGATACCCCCCCCGCAAGCTGGAGAGTAGAGGTCTTGAACTCCCAGCTTGGACAGAAGTGTATGAAATGTAGAAGGATGAGAAGCTTTGGTAAACAGGTCAGCTAATTGATCAACTGACTTTAATGGTAAAAGATGTATGACACCAGCAAGGAACTTTTCTCTGACATTGTGGCAATCAATATCAAGATGCTTTGTTCTTTCATGGAACACCGGATTTTTAGCTATGTGTAAAGCAGATTGATTATCACAGAAGAGCAATGCTGGGGAAGGATGAGAAATGTGCAAATCTTTTAACAAATAAAGGAGCCATTGTATCTCATAAGTAGTGGAAGCTAAGGCCCTGTATTCAGCTTCAGAGGAAGACTTAGAAACAATTGTTTGCTTTTTAGATCTCCATGAAATGAGAGAAGATCCAAGAAAAACACAATATCCAGTAACAGATTTTCTTGAGTCTATACAAGATGCCCAATCTGAGTTTGAGAATGCCTTTAACTTGAAATCAGAAGTTGTTGGAAAGAAGAGGCCTTGTCCTGGTGCTCTTTTAATATATCTAAGTACCTGATGTGCAGCAATAAGTGCTGCTAGGTAGGCTTGTCCAGAAATTGTGAGAGCTGCTGAGTGACAAAGGTGATGTCAAGTCTGGTTGAGGTAAGATACTGAAGCTTTCGAATCAGTCTTCGATATGTAGTGATATCTTCAAGTGGTGTACTATCTTGACTATGAAGTTTAGCAGTAGGGACCATGGGAGAAGAAGCAGGTTTACATGATAAGAAACCTGAATCAGAGAGGACATCTAAGGCATATTTACGTTGAGAAACATTAATTCCAACAGAGGAATGAGCTATCTCCAAACCAAGGAAGTACTTTAGTCGACCAAGATACTTAATCTGAAACTGATCATGTAGCAAGGTCTTGATGAAGTTGATTTGAGTAATATCATTCCCAGCAAGGATGACATCATCCACATACACCAGTAAAGCTGTGAAAGGTGAGTCTGTATATTTGACAAATAAAGAGAAATCTGATGTAGCTTAGGTAAAACCAGATTGCAAAAGAACACCAGTAAGCCTTTCATTCCACTGTCGACTGGATTGTTTCAAGCCATAGAGTGACTTGAGTAATTTACAAACTTGGTTAGGCTTAGGAAAGGTGAAACCAGAGGGTAGATCCATGTATACTTCCTCATGCAATTCTCCATGGAGAAATGCATTGTTGATATCCAGCTGCTCCAAGTACCAATTCTTAGCTGCTGCCAGAGCTAAAAGCATGCGAATTGTACTCATTTTAGCTACTGGTGAAAAAGTATCAATATAATCGATACACTCCTGTTGAGTATATCCTTTTGCTACAAGTCTGGCTTTGTATCTATCGAGTGTACCATCTACCTTTAACTTTACTTTGTACACCCATTTGCAGCCTATGGTATGCTTGCCAGGAGGTAAATCAACCAATTCCCAAGTCAAATTATCCTGAAGAGCTTTCAGGTCTATTTGCATCGCATCCTTCCAACAAGCATGTTGTATAGCCTGTCTATATGTCTGTGGCTCTTGCAATGAATCAAGAACAGAAGAATAGACTCGATGATGAGGTGAAAGATTTGAGTAGGTCATAACATGAGAAAGAGCATGCGGTGAAGACCTTCTGGAAGAAGATGAGAGATTTTGTTCGGGAAGTTCATAGCTGTAGTCCTGCAAATAAGAAGGCATTTTTCTACTTCTAGTAGATCTTCTAGGCATATCAGTAGAAATATGAGGAGTGATAACAACAGAATCTGAAACATGATCTATTGTAGACAAATCAATAGAAACAATGGGAAGAACAAAATTGTCTTTTGTAGTGAGATGTTCTGCATAATTTTTAGCAAAAGGAAACTCAGTTTCATAAAATATTACATTTCTAGAACAAAAAATCTCATGTGTATGAAGATCATACAACTTGTAACCTTTAATGCCATTAATAAAACCAAGGAAAATACACTTTCTAGCTCTAGGATCAAATTTGTGTCTGTGAATAGGTAGTGTGGAAGCAAAGCATAAGCAACCAAAGACTTTAAGGGAGGTGTATTTTGGAGGTGAATTAAACAGAATTTCAAATGGTGTTTTGTTGTTAATTATAGGTGAAGGGATTCTGTTTATTAGGTAAGTGGCATGTGAGATGCAATCTGCCCAAAAAGATATAGGAAGCTTGGCTTGGAACCTAAAAGCTCTTGCTACATTAAGAATGTGCTGATGCTTTCGTTCTACTTTGCTATTTTGTTGAGGAGTAGATACACAAGATGTTTGATGCAATATGCCTTTCATAGTGTAGAAACTAGCCATGTTAAACTCCTGACCTTGATCACTGCGTATGCATTTTATTTTTGCTTGAAATTGGTTCTCAACAAAAGCATAAAAACCTTGTAAGATACTTCTAACCTCTGATTTAGATTTCATTAAGAAAGTCCAAGTCCCTCGGCTATAATCATCAACTATAGTTAAAAAATAAAGAAATCCTGATAAAGAAGGATAAGGGCTTGGTCCCTAAATGTCTACATGGATTAATTCAAAACAAGAGTTTGTAAGAGAGAAGCTAACAGTAAAGGGTAATTTCCTTTGTTTTGCATAATGACAAATGTCACAAGCAGTACAATCATCATGAACATGAATAGAACTATCAAGACAATAGAGAAGCTTAATTCGAGCATTGGAAGCATGTCCTAGTCTATAATGCCATATATTTGATGGAGAAACAGAACATGAATTACAGGAAATCGAGGAAACAGAATACATAGAATGAATGAAATGGAGCAGGCCATGAACTTCTTTAGCAAAACCAATCATCTTCTTGCTTTGAAGGTCTTGTATATAACAAAAGTTGGATTGAAAAGTTAGAGAATAACTTTGACCAGAAATAAGTTTGCTAACAGAAATTAAATTGTAAGAGAAAGATGGTACATGAAGTACATTGTTAAGGACAAAAAAAGGTGAGATTCGAATGGTACCAATATGTGCAACAGGAACCTTTTGATTATTTGGCAATCTAATGGAAAAATTATCTACTGGTGTCATAACGTATTAAGTTTTCAGAGAAAAAACCTAATAGCTAGACACAAAACTATGGAGTCGCCACCAACCATTCTAACCTAGGTGTGATTGGTCACCTATTCAAACTATGGATAAAGCTTGGTCTACGTTCAAAGACACTAGGGTTCGGGAATACGGTTACGTGTAGGGAAGGATTAGCACCCCTACAACGCCCATCCTAAAATGGTACCAACTAGTTTTAGGTTATCTTTACAATTTGCCTTGTGTTTATATTAATTTCGATATGCTTATATATTGGGAATATTTCTAAGATTTTTCCATCAATTTGGCTCCAATCTTAAAAATCTCCCTCACCTCAAGATGTTCAAGGAGTCTCGATTGACTTTCTTAAACTCCATCGTCGGATAAATTTTAATATTTTATGAGGTCTTATTCTTTCTAATTTTGGCTCTAATTTCGACTCCATATTAATCTCTATATTTTTTAATCTTATTTCATATTATATTTATCTATATATTATATTTTTTTATTTTATTTATTTAGAGAATAAATATGAATCATGGTTTATTAAAGATTTTCTTAAAAGCGTCCCATCAATTTGGCTCGGCTTAAAAGAAATCTTTTCACCTAGAAATTTCCAAAGAGCCTCAATTAACTTTCTTGAAATTTCATCATCGGCATAATTCATACTTATTTCTTATTTTATTTTTATTGTACTCTTGTCTTCATGTCACATTTATTTATTTATTCATTCGTTTATTTATCTAATTTTTATTCATACTTATTTAAGCTTAATCTTTATCTAATTTATATTTTATTCATTTTATTTATTTATATTTATTTAATCTTAAAATAAATATGAATTATATTTTATTGAAAATTCTCCAAAAAGTATTCCATCAATTTGGCTCAACTTAAGGAAGAATCCTGTCACCTAGAAATTTCAAGAAGTCTCGATTGACTTTCTTGAAATTTCATCATCGGTATAATTCACATTCATTCTATAAAATCTAATTCTCAACCTAGTTCCTATTTCTTATTTATTATCCTTTTTATTTACTTATTATTCTTGTTTATGTTCATTTAATTTTTGTCTTTACTAATTAATTTTTATTCCTTTCGTTCATTTTATATATATTAATCTTAAAATAAATATGAATTATATTTTATTAAAAATTCTCCCAAAAGTATCCCATCAATTTGGCTCAACTTAAGGGAGAATCTTCTCACCTAGAAATTTCAAGGAGTCTCGATTGACTTTCTTGAAATTTCATCGTCGGTACAATTCACACTTATTCCATAAAATCTAATTCTTAATCTAATTCTTATTTCTTATTTACTATCCTTTTTATTTATCTATTATTTTTTATTTATGCTCATTTAATTTTAGTTTTTACTAATTAATTTTTATTCGTTTCATTTATTTTATCTCTATTTAATCTTAAAATAAATATGATTTATATTTTATCAAAAATTCTCTCAAAAGTATCCCATCAATTTGGCTCAACTTAAGAGATAATCCTCTCACCTAGACATTTCTAAGATGTCTCAATTGACTTTCTCAAAATGTCATCATCGGTAAACATTCATTCATTTTATTATTTTATTAATTATATATAATTTTAAGCTTTCACCTACAACTAAATTTTATTAATAAGTCTATTTCTAAAGTGAATAACATATAAATTCATAGATCAAAATGAATAAACTAAATAATAAAAAAATACATAAATAAATTATCTATCAACTTCAAATAATGCAAAACATCATGATTAGTTAATAAAGTATTAAAAGAAACTAAAGACACGTGGGTGTAAAGGAATAGAAAGATAAACTTCAAATGCATGCCATTACTATGATATTAGCAGCTGCTGTTTTACGTACCTTTAATATTTACTTCATGTTTCCTTATTAATTCTTTCTTTCCTTTCTGTCTCAGTCTTGTAGCAATAGTTTCCTGCCCATGCAGCAGCTTCAAGATGGCATTGGGTAGCTAAAAAAAAAACTGCACTATTTCTCTTTCTCTCTTGTCCCAGTTTCCCGTTTCTTTCTCAAAGCTTCTCTATGTTTTCTCTTATTGCAGGTAGCAGCTAGGTGGTCTCGGTCAGGGATGATCCGGCAATTTCTGTGGCTTAGAGGCGGTGCAGGTATGTGCAAGGCAGCGGTAGCTTCAACGATACAGAAGCTTGTGGTGAGGTGGTGATTGGCGAGGAACAACAGGGACTGAAGTAGGAAGATCTCTCAGCAGCTGTAGCAAACGATGATGATGGCAGTAGGCGGCAGCTTTGGTTGAAGCAGAATGGCGCGACAAGCAGTGATGGTGAAGTCAAAAGCGATGGAGATGATGATGGCTATGGTGATCCCCTGCGGTTTTGCTCCATTTTCTTGTTTCTTTTCTTTGTTTAACCCTTGCCTACCTAGATTCTTTTCTCTTCATCCACTGACGCTGTTGCACCAGTTCTATCGTGGTTTGCTTGGTTGTTACGTTCCAAGCAAGGACAAGGAGGCAGCAGCTCACTCGGAATTTTTCTTCAAAGAGAGGTTCTTCAACAACGGCAAGTCATGGTCCAAGAACAGTCTTCAAAGCCTTGCAGCAAATATCGAGGGCCAAGACACTGAGATAGCTCCAAAGCAGTAGGGAACACCGGAGGTTTGGAGATGCAGAGATACAGTGAAGATGATGAGCAATTCAGGTGCAAAGAGTGCTAGTAGGAAGAAACCAAAGCAGCAGCCGTGAGGCGAGACGACAAGGATGGTTCGGTCTTCTGATGTACAATACAGGAAGCAAAGCGGTCGATGCAGGGGCAGCCTTGGAATGTTGAGACGGCAGGTAAGCGATGCAACAGTTATGACGCGGCTAAGAGAGAGAGACAGTGATGAAGATGGTTGGGGTAGCGACAATAGTGCGCAAGGAAGATGCAAGCTGGTGTGGGGGCGACGTTGGTCTTGGTTCAGTAAAGAACAAAGGCGGCAAGGATCTCACAGCCTCCTCCAGAACCAGTTGATAGAAGGCTTTTTTTAATCCGCCCCCTGTTTTTCCTCCCCCTTTAGGGTTTTTCTCCCCCCTCAATAGTTTTCTAGGGTTTTCTTTTCCTCCAGGTTTTTTTCTAGGGTTTTTTCTTTTCTCCTCTCTCTTTTTTCTCCCCCTTTAATATAGGTGTTTGCCTCTTTTTTTATTTAATTTCCTTCCTTTTTCTTGATACAGGTATTAAGTCAATTTTATTTTCTTTTCATCCATGCACAAATTTAGGTTTTACTTGTATCTTCATTGATTCTCACTTGATTCACTCATTGATTTTGATTTTCTTTCCAAAATTTTCAAATTTTTGACTTTGTCTTTGTTTTAAGATTCTGACTCTTTTTCTTTTTTTTTTTTAGTTTCTCTTCTTTGATCACTTTATTTTTGTTATTTTTATTTTTTATTATTAATTTTTTATTATTAATTTTTTATTTTTTTTAATAATAAACAACATAGTAATACAAAAATTAGATTTGTCTTCTAATTATCAAACCCAATAGGTCCAATAACATTAAAAGACCCCGGACAAAATGGGGTGTCTACAACTGGTTTGTAAGTGGTATAAAAGTCAAGGGAGCAAGCAACATGGTCTGTTGCTCCAGTATCTATGATCCATGAAGAAAAGGATGATTTACCTACCATGTTGCACATGGAATCCATGCTAGCAGAAAGAGAATTAATGGAAGAGTTGGCTAGAGGTGTAGGTTGAATTAAATTGAGCAACTGGGAGTATTGTTCAGGAGTGAAAACAGGCTTGTCACATGCTTGTGGCTAATCCAACGAGATAGAGCTAAAAGCAGCAGGAATAGCTTGCTCAGTTAATGGCTGACTTAGTCCTTGCACCTGATTGATTGTAGGTTCCCTTCTTTTAGACTTGAACCCCGGTGGATAACCATGTTTCTTGAAGCATTTATCGATTGTATGGCCATTAAATCCATAATAAGAACACTTAGGCCTGCCTTTGAACTGATTATTCCTGTAGGGAACATGAGATTTCTGAGTAGAAAAAGCTGCTGGTTCAGATATATGCTGAACAGAACCACCATTTAGTTGGCGTTCATGATGAATGACGAGAGCAAATACTTTGTTTAGTAAAGGAAGAGGCTCGATCAGCATAATTTGAGATCGGACAATGGAGAAACTTTTATTTAATCCTCTGAGAAAACGAATTACACAATCTGATTGCTGATAAGCTCGCACAGTAGGAAGAGCTATGCATGAACATTTTGTAGCACAAATGCAAGAAGGTATGGGTCGCAACACCAATAATTCATCCCATAGTGTTTTAAGAGTAGTAAAATACTTTGTAACAGAAAGAGATCCCAGCTGGAAACTATAAATTTCCTCTTGGATCTCAGCAATCCAAATGGAATCACCTTGAGTAAATCTATCTTTGAGATCTTGCCATACCTAAGATGCATTGTCGAACGAAATGATGCTTTGAGCAATAGAAAGGCTCAGAGAATGGAGTAGCTAAGACAATACCATAGTGTTACAGCGTTCCGAAGCTGAGTAAAGAGCATCATTTCGATCTGGCATGATAATGGAACCATCAACAAATTTGAGTTTGTTTTTGGAGAGTAAAGCCATTTCCATGGCTCAAGCCCATGAATGATAGTTGGAACCTGTGAGTGGTGAGGAAACTAAGGTTAATGATGGATTCTCATTGGAATGAAGGTAGTAAGAACTAGCGAGACTGTCATCTGGTTTGGAAGTTGACTGAGACATGGAATAAAAATTGTTTGGCTAGTGAGAAAATTAAAGAAAATGGAAGAAAATTGACAGAAGAGAGAGCCGATCGCTGGCTCTGGTACCATATTACGAGCAACTCATTGAGCTAAAAATGATAGATCTCTCTTATTCATATTGGATATGTACAGCATATATATACTGGTCGATGGAAGCTTACAAAAGTTACTAAAGGATTCTAGAAAAGTATAGAAAAGTGTGAGTAACTAATTCAGCAAAATAAGGCTAACAACGTCAGCATTCTTGAATATCCAGAGTATTCTATTGTTGATGTGCTGCTAGTGTGCATCGATAGTGGGAAACAATTGACATGCTGGCAATGTGATGTGGTGTGGCTGATGTTTGTTGAGTGGCAATATTCTGCTGTGATAACAGCCATTAGTTCGAACTTCCAGTTAGGGCAACTGCTTATTCTCAAGTTCGATCTAATCACAATCTTCCCCTTTCCTCCAAAAAAGTTTAATACATGAATTATGATCCTCCAAGAGCCACAAATGCAGATGAGGTTCTTAATGCAATTTTAGAGTCTGTAAAAAGGCACCCCATATCGATCATCAAGAACACAAGTTCTTATTATCCTAATGTCATGTCTATCCAGGGGGTTTCAGACCATGAACTCTTCCTTGGACATCCAAGATGACCACCTTCGAAAACCCATCTAATCTATAGTTTCCATTCTAGTGTTAAATTTCCCACCATTGAGAACACAAGGTCTTATTTGTTCCAAAGCTTTCCAGAGATTTTAGCTTTTACATTGGGGGCAGCAGCAACTGGTACTAAATATGTGTTCCACTTTCCATTGTGGTAGCCATGGAGATGACTATCCATTCGTAATAGCCCTGAGGGGACCTTGGCACGTTTTACAAATTAATCGCATGGAAATATTCATTTCTATGGAGATAGAAATCCAATTCTTGGTGCCTTCATGCCTAGTTCAGCAATGTTTCAATGCTTTAGTCCTTTGGGATTCCGAGAACTGAGAAGGGAGAAGAGATTTGTGATAGATGAGTGTATGATTTCATTGCTGGGGAAGTCAAATTTTTGATGTAGATGAAAAATGGTGCATGAATAAATCAATTCTTCCGGAAATGGACTTCTCGAATTATTTACAGTGCATAGATAGGACACACTGTTGGGGTTGATAACCATTCTTTAGCCCTGAGATGATTATGGGATGGAATTTGAAGAGAGTATGTAATGTAAGTTGCATGCATTTTGATATCCTTTAGACATACTAAAATAAGCTGTATAGATATTGCTTATCTGAAGATGTTTCTCTTTACTTTCTTTTGGGAATGACAATATGCTTGCCATTGGTAATTGGTAAACTCTAGGAAAAAAAATATTAGTGGTAGTAAAAAAAAGAACTTGTTAAGCTTAAGCCAAATTCATAGGTGTAAAAATTATGATATGTTTAGGTTTCATTGGGCAGATCTTTTTACATTTTGCATTTTACAGAAATTGGAGAATAATGTGGAAAGGCCCATGCAAGCATACCTTAACTCCTAGAAGTCTATGACTTTTTTTTTTTGGTTACAGAAGTCTATGACTTTACTTTACTAATACGATTACCTAAATGTAATTTTTATTAGTCTTTGACGGAAAAAATCTTATAGAGATATACGCTAGGGGTATTAAATTTAAATAATATAAAAAATTGTAAACTTTTAGTTCATAAATTAACATGAAAAATATATGAAATTTTTTATTTTAAAATATAAACTATTAATGACATTTCGAAAAACTGAAACACATTTTAAAATTTTTATTTATAAATATATATTATTAATCAGAATTTGTGCGATTGTTTATTTTGTTAGGTATGAAGTGCGGAAAATTAAAACCTTTTAGAACAGTTTGTCTGGCTTATTACATCTATGTTGGAAAAATGGTTCCTATATGCAGGAAAGGAGGATGGGAGTTGGAGTAATATAACTTTTTCTTTATTTCATTTTAAAAATATTTTACTATGCTGGGTAAAAAAATTTAAATATAATCAGAATATATTATTTTTTAGGTCAACATAATTTTAATTCTTTTAGAAAATCTAAAAATTATATTTTGAAAATTTTTTATAAATAAAATTTCTATGATTATAACAATTTTTGGAATTATTGATTATAATTAATTTCATAAAAATAAAAATAACCTTTATTTTTTATTTTTCAATGTTATCTACATTTTAATAACGCTTTTCGTAGCAATGTCAAACATTTTAAAATCTCAAATCATATTATTTCATAGCAATTTCTAATAGCACTTTTTATTTTTTTTTTCAAATCGAGCTTTTTCAATGGCAAAATAAATGCCAAATTAGACTATAATACTATGGAATCTCACTTGAATGGTTATATTAAGGTCAGCCATGAATTGTGGGCTATTAGAGAAGATCTACTAGTTGCCAAGGCAAATTAGTTTTCAAGGTTATAATACTCTTTGTTATGATCTTGCATTCGTTCATGTTGTTTCAGTGGTTTATCTATCTATCTATCTATATATATATATATATATATATATATATATATATATATATATATATATATATATATATATAAATATAATATACAACAATGGACCTTTTTTATACAAGGAAAAATTTAATAATTAAAGTGAAATTGTTTGGATTTAAACTCAAACCTTACAATATATCATAATTTTTCTTTAATTATTTAATCAAAAGTTATTGGCAACATTAGGCTTTTTTTTAAGGCTTTAATTTGAAATTTGAAATACTCTCGGTCGAATAAATTAGTTTTGTTTGGTTTTTAATTCAGTTTAAACATTTTTTAACAAGTCAAAAGCGGATTTTTCCCAATATTTTAGTACTCAAATCAATTAAAATAACCCAAATCCATTCTAGTCAAATATAAATATTAAATTAAATTCAACATAAAATTTCAAATAAGCTACTAACTATGTTAGAATAAATTAATCACTTTTTCCTTTCCTCATTCCTTCCTATCAAACATAATGTTAATCCAAGCATTGATGTTGGTGATGCAAAGCAAGATCGCTTGACTGGTTCTTCCTTCCTATCAAACATAATGTTAAGGCATCTGAATCTAAGCTTTGATATTGGTGATGCAAGCAAGATGGTTTGACTGGTTCTTCCAATCGCGACATGGGACTAATTTAATTGTTTTGTTTTTTAGTTTGTTAGTCATCCATAATTTGCCATCTCTTTTTCAAATGGAAAAAGAATTACTTGCAATATGGGGTAAAGTTTTGCTCCTTTCAATTTGCATCATTCGTAGTCTTGATAAGTGGTGGATGGAGCCATAAATTTTAGGTTGGTGACTCCTTCTAAATATAAGGTGCATAAGGAATGACTTGCGATATGAGTTAGAATTTTCTTCTTTGGGTTACATCAATCATGATATTGATAAGTGGTGGATCCAAAATTTTTTAATTTGCAGGTCCGAAAACTTAATGCTAGCAGGTGGAAATATGGCTTGCAATACGTTGTAGAATTTTCTTCTTTGGGTTACATCAATCACGATATTGATAAGTGGTGGATCCAAAATTTTTAATTTTCAGGTCCCAGAACTTAATGCTAGCAGGTGGAAATATGGCTTGCAATACGTTGTAGAATTTTTTCTTTTTTTTTTTGGTACAAGGGAGACCAAGACTTTATGTATTAAGATTTCAATTCCAACCTTTGAAGAATTCACTTTCTAAAAGAGATGGGTGAATTATTGAATTGCAACAATTATGATCTTGATCATGGTTGAGTCAAGATCAGTTTTGTAGGACAATTACAATAAAACTAGAAGCAGAGCTCATGCTTCTTAAGGGTGATTATTTTTTCTTCCTAATTAAACTATATACAATCATTAATATTCCCTTTTATTTCTCATAAAAAATTAATTTTTTGTGCCGTGTGTGTGTGTGTGTGTGTATATATATATATATATATATATATATATATATATATATATATTTTCATGCATATATATTTTTATTTTAGGAAATATTTAGACATTTGTACATCAGAAGCAAAATAAATGTAGAGAAATTAAGTAAAACAAGGAAAAAAAAACGAAAGGCTTATGGGTAGACTTGATCATGGGTTGGGTTGGGCCGGGCCGGGCCCATGACAGGTAATAAGAATGTTAATCTATACCCAAGCCCGACTCGATAAATTAGGCCTGATATTTAGTCCAAGCCCGTTTTACTTTTTATACAATAAGTTCGAGCTAGAGCCTGGCCCGCCTGAATATAATTTTTTATATTTTAATTATTTAATTATTTATTTTTTATTATTTTATTTCCTTTAAAATTTAATTTAATTTGTCAAAATTTGTATATCAATTTTCGTATTAAAAATTTTATAATCGTGTTTTTAATTAATAATGTTTTATATATATAAAATTATATTATACTTAATAAATATATTAAAAATATACTTAATATTATAAATATATTAAAAAATATATATTTAATATTAATATCGGGTCGGGCCGGGTTCGGGCTTTGAAACGTTAAGCTCGGGCCCGGTCTCGGGCCCGTTTTTAAACCAGCCTAAAAATTTTGTCCAAGCCTGATAATTGCATCAAATATTTTTGTTCAAGCCCTCCCAAATATCAAACGGGCCTTCGGGCTTGGACGGATAGCCCGGCCCTTGAGCAGGTCTACTTATGGGTTGACAAGTTGAAACCCACAACCAAATCTCAAATCATAATATTATCTACATTTTTACAACACTTTGCGAAGCAATTTCAAACATTTTTAAAATCTCAAATCATAATATTTCACAGAAATTTTTAATAGCTATTTTCAAAAAAAATTTTCCTTTTTTTTTTTCAAATACAGCTTTTTCAATGGCAAAATAAATGCCAAATTAGGCTATGATATTGTGCAACCTCACTTGAATGGTTATATTAAGCTTAACCCTGAATTGTGGGCTATCAGAGAAGGTCTAATGGTTGCCAAGGTAAATCAGTTCTCAAGCTTTTAAGCAAATGTTCTCGGAGGTTGCCTAACTCTTTGTTCTGATCTTGCATTCGCTCATGCTATTTCAATGGTTAATATATATTATATCTAATAATATAACATTGGGTTTTTTTTAAGGCTTACATTGGAAATTTGTATTGGGTTTTTTTTTAAGGCTTACATTGGAAATTTGTATTACTCTTGGTTGAATAAATTAGTTTACTTTGGTTTCTAATTCGCTTTGAACCATTTTTAACAAGCCAAAAATGGTTTTTTTTTCCCAATATTAAAAATCAAATCCATTCTAATCAAATATAATATTAAATTAAATTCAACAAAAATTTAAATAAGCTACTAGGCAGCTACGTTAGCATAAATTAATCACTTTTTTTTCTTCTTTCTTTCCTAGCAACCATAATGTTAAGGCATCTTAATCTAGTCTTTGATGTTGGTAATGAAAAGTAAGATGGTTGACTGGTTCCTGCTGTAGGGATATGGGACAGATTTAATTGTTTTGTTTTTTAGTTTGTTAGTCATCCCACGATTTTCCATCACTCTGTCCAATGGAAAAAGAATTGCTTGCAATATGGGGTAGAATTCTGCTCCTTTCAATTGCATCAATCATAATCTTGACGAGGTAGGAGCCAGAAGTTATGTCGTGGAGGGAGAGATAAAATCAGTACCCATTTTGCCCCACGAAGATAGGTTTATATGCTTGCAATATGGTGTAGAATTTTGTGCCTTTCGGTTGCATCAATCATAGTCTTGATTAGTAGTGGAGCTAAAAATTTTAGCTTGGAGGCTCCTTCTAAATATGAGGTGGGTAGAGAATGGCTTGTAATATGGATTAGAATTTTCTTCTCGGGTTACATCAATCATGATCTTGATAAATGGTGGATCCAAAAATTTAACTTGAAGGTTCCATAAATTAGTGCTAGCCCTTTATTTAAGAGATGAAGATATGGCTTGCAATACGGGGTAGAATTTTCTCCACTGCATTTTTACATGCAAGGTAGATCAAAGACTTCCAAGTATTAAGATTCCAATTCCAATCTTCCAAAAATTCACTTTCTAAAAGAGATGGGTGAATCATTGGAAATTCTATAAATTTTAAGTAAAGGCAAAATTTTTTTATCTTACCATAAGGTTAACTTAAACACATTTGATTAAATGTAAATTTAGTGTCATTAAGCATAAAATAATTATTAAGGTTAAGCCAAATGCATCGCTCTAACAATTATAATATATTTAGGTTTCATTGGATAGATTTTTGACCTTTTTGCTTTTAAGAGAAATTGGAGGATAATGTGTAAAAGCCTACGCATGCGCAGACCTTAACTCCTAGAAGTCCATAACTTTCTTAATTTTGCGTGTGTATATATGGAGGCAAGAGATTTAATACATTTCTTCTAGCACAAGAGAATAATCTTATTCGATTATTTGAATTTTTTAAAATTTAAATCAATACAAAATAATAAAAACAATATTTAAGATAATACACATTTCAAAAGAATAGAAATCCATATGGATACTTTCTTTTTTTACCAAAGAAAATAATGAACAAATAAATAAACAAAATGATTGAATAAATAAACGAATTTACTCATGTGGAATAGTTGAACTAATAAACAAAATGGAGTCGACATAAACAAAAAGTAAAAACGGAATTATTAAATAGAACAAAAAGCTTTAAAAAGCAAGGGAATGAAAATGGAAAAAAGAAGACACAGAAGTTTAAAATTGACATAATAAGTGATAAACTTAAATAGCCTGTTTTATTTTTTTTTAGAAAAAATTTAAAACTTTAGGATAATTCCAATTAAAATATATGAATAATTTTTTAAAATTTAAAATTGACATAATAAGTGATAAAATAAATCAAATTTTGAGGTAAATTTTATTTGACTTAAATGGAGATAAAATCGTTGAAATCTAATTTTTTTTACATAATTTTAAAATTAAACAATTAATTGAATGGGTATATTTTACAGAAAATTAAAATTAATTTATTATCTTACGTGTCAAAAAATTAAGCTATTTACCTAAGATTTGTTATATTTAATTTCTCTATAATTTTTTTAATTAGTATTTTATTTCATTTTATGTTTTTAATTTGTGTTTTATATATGCATCAGGATTTTTACTACATTATTTAACATGTATTTCAAACTAAATTTTTTATAATTTTTTTCTATTTTAAAAAACAGTATAAATTAAAATTATAACTGTACATCGCACATGTTTAAATTTAATATTTTATAAAACCGAACGTTGAATTTATCAATACCTTGGTGTTTATACTTTATAGTAAATTTTCAAATCAATTTTATATCTATCTTATATCGGTTAAGAACATCCGATTTTATTTTATAATATATATACTAATTAAAGTTTTTAATTTTTTATACTGTCAAAATTGGGCTCACCACCATTAAGCTTGTCCAAAAAACCTATTACCTGACCCTTACCCCTACTCCCATTTCTTTTGGTTCATAAGGAGATATAAAAGGAAATGTTGAATCCAATTTTAAACTTAATTTTTTTTAAAAATAATAACAGCTAGACCTATCCCTACTCACATTTAGAGATGACAAAAACTGGCCCGAGCCCGAAAACCGGCTCGAGACCGAACCAGGACCAGTCCGAATTGACCAAAAAAGTCCAAGGCCCGTAACTAAAAAATCTCGTAGCCGAAAAAGCTTGTAACCGAAAAAGCTCGAAACTAAAAAAATCGAAATCCGACACAACCCGAACCCGACATAACCCGAGCCCAATACAATCCGAAACCGAGATCGATCCGAAATCTGTAAAAAACCGAATTTATAACCCGAGAAAATTCGAATTATAATTATCTAATTATTATTTAAAAATAAATACAAAATTGATACACTTTTTTAATTAAAAAGTTTAAAATTTTGAAAACAATTATTATTTGTTATACAATTTTATCAATTATGTATTACCATCAAAATAAATATTGATTTTTTTTAATTCAATTAATTTAAAACACCATAGTATATGATATCAAATAATCTTTAATATTATAAGTATTGTATTTATAATAATAAATATTTATAATAATAAATGTATTATTAAGTTAACATTTGATTTTATTATAAAAATCGTTTTAACATTTTATTATTCTTATTTTATAATAAAATTTTAATTTTAATACAATAATAAATCAAATATATAAAAAAATTATATAATTTCAATAATTGTTTGAAACTTTGAATTTGATATTTTGTGCAACATATTGAAAATATTTTTAATAAAATTAAATTTAAATTATATTTTCTTAAAGTTTCAAGTATAGAAAGATATTAAATTTAGATTAAAAAAAACTAATCTTAAAATTCAAATTCAAATTTTTAATATTAGAAAAAGTTAAATAATTAAATTAAACAATAAAAGTACGATTTTTTTATAAGCTTGGGCATCATTAAATGTAATAACTGCAAGATTTGGCCTTGGTAAGTGAGACGATTTATCTTAAAATCTTATAAAATGGTGTTGTAATGAACTAATCTGGAAGTGGAAAATGGAGCTAAGGTTATGGAAATTTATTTTTAAGATTTAGAAAGGACATATCGTAGTGAAGTAAGGGAATTATTTAGTGAATTAAATTATTTTGGCAACATAAATGGGATGAAGTTAATTTAGCATGGGAATTCAGTATTAAAAGGATTTAAGAGTTTAAATCATTAAGCATTCACGAAATTTGTACATTATAAGGAAATAATAGGAATATAAGTAAACTAAATGTCTAAAACATATAGGGGTATGTGTGTGTATTAATTAAACAAAGAAATTTATACACGCACAGATATATATATATATATATATTTATATATACACACATACAAGTACATATACTTTGGATATATGCATAAATTAAATATATGAAAGAAATATATATATATATATATATATATGTATATGTATAAAAAAAAATACAGGACAAGCTTCAAGCTTCACATGGAAGCTTGTCCGGTTTGGTGGGGTTTTCCATATGGCAGACCTCTCTCTTTTTTACCAACCCATCCCCATCTCGTCAGCCTGTTCCCCTCATCATTTCTTCTTCTTTTCTTTGAAATTGAGAAGCACTCAAACCCTCTCTTAAGATGTTTCTACCGTGCCTCTGCAATTCTCAATTCTCTGTCATTCCATCTTTCTCACACGTCCTCTTTGCCACTCCTCTTCCCCTCAGCATTCATCTCGTTTGCCGCTCTCATCCTCACCATAATGCCTAGCATTGTAAAGCCATAGTCGAGAGAAAAAGGAGGCCCAACCATAGTTAATAAATCGAGATACGTATCGTGAATCGAAATTTTATTTTTAAGAATCGAGTATCGAATATCGAAGCGTATCATAAGATACGGTAAATAATTTTAAAATTAATTATAAATAATATATACACATGTAAGATAAATAAAATATAATAAACATTATATATATTAATAGGATTAAGTAAGTATATGATAAAAATAAAAAGTATGATTTTTTTTCAAACATTTAACATATTCATTAATAGTATATATTTTTAAATAATATTTTTATATATTTTTTATTTTTAATATTCTAACTAAAAGTTTATTTTTTTCAATATTTCAAGATTAAATTATATAGAAAATATGTTTTTAAGTGTTTTTTAGGTTAAAAAACTATTAAAATTGCATTTTTTAACAAATTGGGTCAGATCAGATTTTTTTGGGCCTGGCCCAATGTTACTATAAAGTGTATCGAAGTGAATCGGTGTATCGTACGATACGTATCGATTTGCTTGTGTATTGATAGATACGCTACCGATTTATGATAAAATCGATTCTTTGTATCGAGACGTATCGAATTTATAGTGAATCGAACTGAATCGTATGATACGTATCGCGTATCGTACGATTTTAATAACTATAAGCCCAACAACCTTAAATTGAGGCTGGAAGCTGCAGTGACAAAATATTGTGCAATAGTGCAAGTTCCAGACGTGAATAAGGGCCCCGAGCATGGCATTTGGCCTATTAGAATGGCGTGAAATGGATTGCTTAATAGTGGTTGGAATCGAGGTCTTCAAAGGTGGGGTGCAAGAGGATCTTAGGCGTTGAGACAAGGGGCTTCTATAGTTGAAATGCAAGAGCTTTTAAGGGCTGTTGAAGGCTAAAACATTGGTCTTCGAAGGTTGAAACAACTGAAGAATTCAAGGATTTCTTTAGGGTTCAAATAGGGGTTTAGATGTTGAATAAGGGGGATGTAAAGGGCTGAACCGAAGCCTTCTACAGCAATTGGTTAGTGCCAAACCAACTGTTGTTTAGTTGAGGCAAAAAGGAAGCCCTAAAATAGATGATTCAAGGACTGATCGTGGCAGTTAGGGGTAGGCTACTTGGGGAAGAAAATAAGGCTGAAAAAAGGGGTTTCTGTTGGCTGATGGTAGGCAGTAAATAGGTGCTATGCCAAAGGTGAAATTGTTAGAAAATTTCAAAATATAAAGTGAAAAGATTGATTAAAATGTTGTTTAATCAATGTACAAGTAAAACTAGTGTTTGGTATGACTCTGGGTGAAGTAAAATCATGTTAAAATGATTTTTACTAATTTTACAGGGCAATCAACTGCCCTTGCGCAGTGAACATTCTGTCCGAAAAATGCTCTTGGGCAGTCGGATGCCCTGGGAGGGCAGTCGGATGCCCCGGGATGGCAGTCAACTGCCCAAATAGGGCAGTCAACTGCCTATACAATGTGAAAACTCGGATTTAAAGTTACTTTAAGGCAGTCGACTGCCATATGAAGGTAGTTGATTGCCCTCCTGGAAGTTGCATACTGTTTCAAAAATACATTAGGGCATTCGAATGCGGGCATCCGACTTCCTTGCCCGGAAATTCAAGGGCAGTCAACTGCCTTTTATGGCAGTCAACTGGTCTAGTGCAAAATTAACTGTAACGACTAGTTTTCTTTGAATAGGTGCAACCTTATTCAAAGGGTAATCTTTCACTACATAATGGTTAAAGGACATAACCATTGAATTTAAGAGGTGTGAACAATATGAAATATGTGTTTGTTGAAATGAAACAAAACAATAGAAAGGTTGTGACATTCAAATCAAAGGTTACATCTCTTGAAATTATCTCTATAAAAGAGATGACAATGTTCATTCAAGAAGATAACGAAAATATTCTGAATTCTTCTATCCTCTCTCAATCTCAAAATAGAAAACAAGTCTCTTAGACATTGTTTTACTACAGAAAACTTTGGCTAAGACATAATACTTTTGTATTTGTCTAAAGTGTTTAGTGGTCTAATATTACAAGTGCAAGGTAATATTAAACAAGTTGACTTCATTGTATCCTGAGGCTATTTCTATAATCCCTGTTGCATACCATAACTGGTGGGGGTGAAATAAGTCTTAAGGAAAGTGGCATTATAGCAGCATGCCTTGAAGTCTTTCTCTACATTTAGTTCGTGACTGTTCGTGATCAAAGAAGTTCAATTCCAGAAGTTGAAGTCCAAGTAGAAGTTCAAGCTTTTCATCTTTGTAGTACCCCAAGTGGACAAGTTCTGTATTCCCATTCTGTTCAACAATCTTAAGACTTAATTTCAGAAACCATGAAGATGGAAACATTGAAAGAATTGGCATTCAACTTCCAAAAGTTGGAGAGGTTCGATGGAGGGAACTTCCTAAGGTGGCAATAGAAGATGAAGATTTTACTTACATCCCTCAATGTGGTCTATGTACTCACAACACCAAGGCCAGAAGAAAAAGAAGATGATACAAATGAGGAAGTGCATCAAAGATAAAAGTGGGACAACAATGACTACACTTGTAGAGGATGCATCCTAAATGGTATGTCTGATTCTTTATTTGATACTTACATCACAATAAACACATCAATAGAGTTATGGGAAAAACTGGATGCAAGATACATGAAGGAAGAAGCAACTAGCAAAAAATTCCTGGTAACAAGTTGGAACATTTATAGAATGAATGATTCTAGACCTATTATGGAACAATTTGCTGAGATTGAAGTCATCCATAATAAGTTTAAGCAGTATTTGTTGGTTCTATAATGATACCGAGAGGGGGGGTGAATCTGTTTTTAACTAACCTTAAGATCGTTTTTCAGTTCTTCTAAATTCACTAGCCTATATTAATATTTTCTAAGTTCTCTAGGCTATCCAAGCATGCAATCCAAATTCAATACAATAAAAACAAATATAATTGCAAGTAAATAAAGAGAGAAGGGAAGAGAAATGTATGCAAGCAATTTATAGAGGTTCGGCAACCTTGCCTACGTCCTCTACCTTGAGACGCTCCCAAGGATTTTCCCCAAATCCACTAACTTGAATTTGTATTACAATCCCTCTTTTTCTAGGCTAAAGAGAAACCTCCCTCTTTTTCTAAGGCTAAAGAGAAACCTCCATCATTTTCTAAGGCTTAAGATAAACCTCCCCTTTACAAGGTATGATTGGGTTTACAATGGGTGTAATCAAAGAAGGCCTCTAAGTAAGCAAATGATTACAAAGATTAAGCACAAGGAAAAAGCCTATACAATATTAAGCACAAGGAAGATATTGAATTTTAGCTCTTGTAATCTTGAGATGCTTGGAAAAGATGAAGAAATTGAGGAATGATATGTCTTGGGTGCTCTCTCTTCTTTCTTAAGCTTCCAAGCCTCTATTTATAGTCCCTTAGATGGTTTCTAGACGTTGGTTGGAGCCAAAATAGAAACTAGCTGTTGTATCTCACAAAAACTAGCCGTTATAGTGCATTCTGGAGGTTGGGGATCGATCCCATGACTTAAGGGATCGATCCCATGGTTCGATTTTTCTTCTGGGAGCATTCTGCCATGAAGGGATCGATCCCTTCCCTCAGGGGATCCATCCCTTTGATCAGGGGATCCATCCCTTTGATCAGGGGATCCATCCCTTACACTATTCATTTGCCTTTTCTAGGTTTTTAGGCATTAAAAACATTCTAAAACCAATTTTGAGTATTTTTAAATATGACATGACTTTAAAAATATGAATTTGAGTCCAAAAAATTTATCAAGTAATTTTCTTAAAATATATTCAATAATTCCGTAAGAAAATTACATAAACTAATAATTAAAAAATGTTTTCTAAATTGATTAAAGCCAATAAAGATAATCAATTAAATCATGATTTTATATTTGATAAAAGCACTTAATATGATTTGTGAAAATCATAATTGATAAAGCAAATTTACAATATGAATCAAACATTTAAGATTACTTAAGTTTTTGTCATTTCAAAATATATGTGTCAATTTAAAGCTAACAATCTCCCCCTTTTTGATATGAAAAAACTTAAGGTAAATTTGCTTTGAAAATTCTTTGAAAAAAATACTCCCCCTCAAATAAAGCATGGTTTTAAATATAAAGCTCCCCCTTAATATAAGCATGGTTTTGAAAACATAGTTTTCAAAGCATGGTTTTCAAAAGACATTTTCAAACCCCATTATTTCTCCCCCTTTTTGTCATAGCAAAAAGAAAGAAAAATAAAAGTTATGCTCCCCTTAAAATTATAGCTATGTGAGAACAAATAAATATGCTCCATCCAACAAGAAACATGTTAGTACATGGGACTAATAGCACAAATAAATAAGTCAATGTCCATAAAAAGTATGAAATATTGGTGCATGCAAAGAACATGACTTATCATCTTATACTAATTGTTTATAAAAAATTTTGCAAGAAGTGCCCCAATTCGTAAATAATGAAGCAAGTTGATTATAAAATATCTACTAAGTCCTATAACTTGCTAATTTCAATTTTATCACGCACCTAAGTATATCAATTGTTCTCTAAGGTCCAACTAAGGTGCATGACAATGCATCATAATTATGAGCTTAAATAAGATGACATATTATATGTATTGGGCTCATAACTTATTTTTAAGAAAGATTGTGCTTAGAATGAACAACATACATTAAATAGCCACAAATTCTAGCACAATAGAGTCTCATGCAAGAGTGTCTTATATTAATTCTTCCTTATTTGTCATTTCAATCTAAAGAGCACAAGAAGAATTGTCAATTTAAAGCTCATGCCCATTGTCAATTCAGTTTTGGCTTCTACCAATTGTTGAAAATATTGTTATCAATGATTGACTAAGACATTTTGCATTAATCCAATTTTTATGTGTGCAGTGTGTTCATGTCAAGAACCTAATCATGCTAAACATGCAAGAACACAATCACACATCATCAAATATGCATATGGATTAATTGAATATTAGCATACTATCATAAAGTATTAATCCATATTCATATGCACAAATTTAATGTGACGTCCCCGTCACTTCATCTTATCACTTATCTTTTTCCTTCTTTGTTTAGATTTAGTTTATCCAGTGTCGTTCTTCCCTTAATCTTAAGCTAATCATTTAATAGCTCATGAAATTTTATTCAATTTCCATAAACATAAAAATGATATATATATATAAATATCATTCCGTTTCCACAGGATCTCATACATCATCTTAACTTACATCCCCGACATCTTATATATATATATATTTTCTCTACTTGTACTGTACTGTAGCTGAATTACAATTTAACTTTACATATGAACATATAAGTATACTTTCTATGCTAATTGGGAAGCGTATCAAGAAGGTACACCTTAATTCTTCAAAAACAAGCTCCTCTAGTCAGAGCGGGATTCACTTCAGGTAATCTGTAGGAAAAATGGTCGTAAAAGGGTGAGTTTACGCTCAGTAAGAAAAGTATGTAAAAGAGCATGCTATGTCTCTATATGCACCTTTCCTACTTGGCTCTATAATGTCATATAAAGCATTATAAAGCATGCATTATAAACATCTTTCATGCATTGTTTGCAACCATGCATATTTATTTCAAATGACATGGCAATCATACTTTGTATGCTTCTTTTAAAATATAGCATACATATAAAACATGCATCATACTTCTTTCTTTAAAACATCATACTTCATAACATACTTTAAAAACATACTGTAGACACCGAATTTTGTCCGAAGAACTTTAATTAAAAAAATTAAAAATTAAAAAAAAATAAAATAAAAAAATAATAAAAGAATAATAATAATGAAGGAAATAAATTGGGTGAAATTAAATTTGAAAATTCATTGCCCAAAATAAAAAAATAATAAAAAGGAAATAAGTTAAAAGGGTCAAACAAGAAATAAATGATAAAATAAAGATCCCATGATTTTGGGATCAATACATTAAAATCAAAAATTTTCTTTCTTAAAATAAAGGAAGGATTTGTGGCTTTAAATGGAGGCTAAAAAGAAAATAAGGGGGAGGACTTTTTACACAGAACAAAAAAACCTTGGAAAAAACCTAGAAACCTTGGAGACAAAAAAAAAAAAGAAAGGGAGGAGAAAAAACCCTAAAGAATTTTGCTACTACTCTTTATTTTTTTCCACTGGGGGCGGCCACTTCCACGATTCATCATCATCTTCAACTTAGCTTTACAATATCATCATCGTCCCCTGTACCACATTTTCATCATCCAACCATCCTAGCTATTCTACCATTTCTAGTTTTGCATCTTGACCATCATCATCGCTGAGTACTACTCTGCATCACGCCATACGCCACCATCCTCTGTCATCTTCACTACAGCCTGCAGCCACCTGTCAATCCCACTGCACCAATCCACAACGCCACCTCCTACGCTGGTCCTGCCTTCCTGTTGCCATAGCTTGCTGCTTCATCGACCTGACGCCCCGATATCATTCCCATAGTTTAGCAAGCTCACTGCCGATGGCGTTCTGAATTGCTGTATTTCACTTTACTTGCATCACCTATCGTGCCATCATCGTCATCCTTGCACCAAGCTTCCTGCCAGAACCGAACTTGTCCCACTGTATCTTTGTCGATTGCTGCACCAAGCCATACGTAGATCACCTCGCTATTTGCTTCTGTTTTGAGGAAAGTGCAAGGATAAAGAAAGCCTACAGCCACCTGTCAATCCCACTGCACCAATCCACAACGCCGCCTCCTACGCTGGTCTTGCCTTCCTGTGACATTCTCGACGCTAACCAAATAACAACTAACTTTTACCTCAAATAACAAATAAATCGACTAGTTTATCCGATGTCAATCTCCCTTACTCTTATGCTTTAGGCATTTCTATCAGAGTATAATATTCATTTTCACATGCATAAAATTTTTCATTTATAAACATGTGCCATATACATCAGGATCTCAAATATTCATACACCCTAATCCCCAACATATACAAAACTGTAGTATTTGAATTGTACTGTACATTAACCGAAGTAACGGCCGACTAAATATACCTTCAAAGGATAAATAGGAAGCGTGCCTCGAAGGTATCTCAAAAATCCCGATATGAGCTCCTCTATCCGGAGCGGAATTACTTCAAGTAATCTGTATGAAAAATAGTTTGTAAAGGAGTGAGTTTACGCTCAGTAAGAAACTTATGTAAAAGAGCGTACTATATCACTATATGTAGTTTTCCTGCTTGGCTCTATAATGTCATGTAAAATCATTATAAAGCATAGATTGTATATTTCTTTCGCAATTACCAAATACAAGTAAATCATGCTTTCAAATATTTCCACGGATCTCAAATCACGTGAAATCAAGTAGGCAAGTACAAATATTTTCAAATAGATGGGAGACAACTCATATCCAACAGAATCATGCACCAAGTAATTCTCATCGTGGATACAGCAAATATATCCTTTAAGGATAATCCAGAGAGATAATGGATACAGCAAATATATCCTTTAAGGATAATCTAGAGAGATAATGGATACAACAAATATATCCTTTAAGGGATAATCCAATAGATAAATCTCATAAGGATACCGCAAATATATCCCGTTAGGGATAATCCTGAGAGATATCAAATAAATGGCGTACCCACGTATGGGCCAGGGATCCTCCCCAAAGCCGAATCAAATAAGAGACTCATGGCCATTGTCTATAGCCCACAGTTTCACTAGTCAGGTGCCGTACTGCGGGTCTGAGGGCTGGACTAGAGCTCTTCAGTCAAGTACAAGTAACAATTAATGTGCATGCTCTTTTGAGAGATTCATAGTCTCCAAAAACCTTATTCATTTAGGTTTTAAACAAATACAAATATCTTTTCTTGAAATAGGTTTTCAAAACCTTTCTTTCAAATAGGCAGTCAACTGGTCATATATAGCAGTTGACTGCTACCCCATGTTTTGCCTTATTGAATTTCTTTCCCTTTTTGAAATTCAATTATTATGTTTTTCAAAATACAAATAGGGCAGTCGACTGGCCCCAAATGGCAGTCGACTGGTTTTGAAACAGAATGTTTCCTGAGAATTAGCAGTCGACTGGCCCCCTTGGCAGTCGGCTGGTTTTGAAACAGAATGCTTCTGGACAAATAGCAGTCGACTGGTTTGAGTCGATTTTCGAAAAACGGCGTTTTAGATGTCTCTAGGCAGTCGGCTGCTACTTAAGGCAATCGGCTGCTCCTAACCTAATTGGTACTAGGAAACAAGTCCGAAAATGTCATTTTCCTGCAAAGAAACAGCTGGTACTTCTCTCCAAATCACATCAAAACATACTAAAACATGCGGACATAGTCACCCTACGTCCGTTACATAAATTCCTTACCTCAATTGAGATAAATCCACAAGCTTGGTAGCCAATCTACACTTGTCCTTTTTCACTTCTTCAAGCTGTAACCATCATGGCAAATTTAAACCTCAATAAACCTATTCTACCAACTCCATACTATTTCAAACCATCAATAAAATTAACCAAAACCATTTCTTCTCTTACCTTTGTTATTCACCAACTTTCAAGATTTTGAGATCTCCTTAACCACTTGGATTCAACCTTTCGTATTAAAGGTATAGGTTAAGCTATCGACAAGGATCATTTTTCGTTAGAGAAGTTTAACGAATCGATGGCATGAGATGGTGGTTTGTCAAGGTGAGAAGCTTGGACACTTAGAGGAAATTGGAAGCAACGAGAGGGAGAGGAAGATGGGCTGGTGTCATGGGGTGCAAGAGATGATGATGATGATGAGTCATGGCTTTCATTAAATGCCCATAAATGCATTCTAATCTCCTCAACATCCTATCTCAGCCATTGACCAGCCATTGACCCTTTTTGACTATTAATTGTTTGACCCTCAATTCCTTTAATTCCCTCTATGTCCTATACACCATATATATATGTATATATTAGAAATTCATATTCATTCCATTAATTCAAGTTGAAAAACTGTACAAGTATGGGAAAATTGCAGAAAATTGGGGATTTCACACTTCCTGTTGCCGTAGCTTGCTGCTTCATCGACCTGATGCCCCGATATCATTCCCATAGTTTAGCAAGCTCGCTGCCGATGGCGTTCTGAATTGCTGTATTTCACTCTACTTGCATCGCCTATCGTGCCATCATCGTCATCCTTGCACCAAGCTTCCTGCCAGAACCGAACTTGTCCCACTGTATCTTTGTCGATTGCTGCACCAAGCCATACGTAGATCACCTCGCTATTTGCTTCTGTTTTGAGGAAAGTGCAAGGATAAAGAAAGGTAAGCTTGTTATTATTTAAATCAAATATGAGCTTGTTGTTTCTTTACATGTCATCCGTTTATAGCTTTTAAATAAAATATATATTTCGTCCCTTCAAAGATTATACATAATAAAAATATTAT
Source organism: Heritiera fomes (assembly GCA_032173925.1). Taxonomy (NCBI): domain Eukaryota; kingdom Viridiplantae; phylum Streptophyta; class Magnoliopsida; order Malvales; family Malvaceae; genus Heritiera; species Heritiera fomes. The sequence goes on from JAPDPM010000012.1 coordinate 31,417,541, forward strand.
ATGAATTAAAATAAAAATAATAAAGATTTGGTGTTGTTCTGGAACGTTTCTTTCAAATAAACATTAAAAGTGATATTTTATGAATCAAATATTATTTCTAGTTCCAAAGATATACAAATATGCTAAAGTGATAAAAAGATTATTCCATAAAATAATGAAAACAAATAAAGATAAATAAGAAAAAATGAAATGTTTTTTTTTAAATTACTCCGATGATGGGATTTCTTAGAAATTGCAAGTAGCGATTCTTTGATAATCCTTAGGATCGAGATAAAATCCTTAAATGTTACCAGCGTATTGGAACATTTAATTGGTTTTATCTCGATTTCAAAATTCTTTAAATAAATTAATATAAAAAATAAAAATAAATTAATCAAATATAAAATTTAAAATGAATAAATAAATAAATATAAATATGAATTATAAATAAATAAATAAATAAAATATAAATTTAAAAGAATATCCTATGATAGGATTTCTTAGAAATCACAAGTAGTGATTCTTTGATAATCCTTAGGGTCGAAATAAAATATTTGAATATTACCAGCGTATTGGGGTATTCAAGTAATTTTAGTTCGATGAAATAAATTATTATTAATAAACAAATAATAAATAAATAAAATTTTTAAACAAATAAATAAGAGTATTAAATTGTTACAATTAACCTTCGAAAATAAATGATAATAAAACAATTAAAAATTAAATAAAAAGTATAAGTTTTAAAAATTTTCCGATGATGAGATGTTACGGAATTCACAAGTAGTGATTCCTAACTGATCTCTAGGTGAGAGAAATCTGTTGAATGTTACCAGCATATTGAAATATTTAGTATGATTTTTTCAATAAAAATAAAATTTTATAAAATCAGTGAATTTCAAAAGCAATAATATAAATATAAAAGATAATAAAAATAAAATAAAATAATATATTTCTCATATGCATCATATTTATTTTGTTTGCATCATTTGCATTCATGAAATTCCAAAAATAAGTGCAAATCTCCCGATGACGAGATTCTATAGAAATCGCAAGTAGCGATTCTTAAGAAATCTCTAGGTGAGGAAATTATCCGAAATGCTACCAAAAGTATTGGGGTACTTCGGAATAATTTTCAATACAAAAGATTTTCACTTATTTCAAATAAAAAATAAAACTTAAATATTTCAAAATAAGACAAATAACAAAAATGATTTCGAAATAAAGGAAGTTCTTTTAAATATTTAATTAAGACCATTTAATTAAGATCTAAGGGATAATATATGATTAAGTGGTACCGTTTGTTTAACGGGCGTTGTGGGGGTGCTAATCCTTCCCCACGCGTAACCGAACTCCCGAATCCAAACCTTGTTTTCGCAGACCAAAAATTATTTTTTTGATAAAACTTAATTAATTTTAAGATTTTATTAAAAGGATAAATAGTTTTAGGTGGCCAATCACACCTAGTCAAAAAGATTGGTGGCGACTCCTCTTTTTCTTTATGTCTTCCAAAATATTCTAGCGATTGAGTCCCTGGACGAATATCGTTACGACACATACATCATACTTTTCTTCATACATACGTCTTGTACTTTGAAATAGATGGAGACTATATACAATATTTAAGGGATTGAGTCGTCATATGAATCGTTCATTCCCATTCATATGACTCATATGACTCTAATCATGCATTAGTACATTGGTATACCATGTAGAGGTCAGGGATTCTCTCCTGCCTTAATAATACCATAGTGAGCACTAGTCAGGTGTCACTTATGGTCTTGAGGACCGTACTAGGGTTCCTCACTTAACATACATATTACTGAGGACTTGATCAGAGTCTCTCAGCCATCAGAAATGCATAATCATTACGCAGTCCATAGTCTCAAAACATTATAATATACTTTTTCAGAAAACACTTTTGTGTTTAAATCAATTAAGCTTTGAAAACATCTTTTCATAAATGGCAGTCGACTGGCCTCATGGGGCAGTCGGCTGCTGCTTCATAACTTCATTTCTCGAAATTATTTTCTTTTCGAAAAATACATGGGGGCAGTCGACTGGTCCATATAGCAGTCGACTGGTTTTCAAACAGAATGCTTCTTAAGAAATAGCAGTCGACTGGTCATATAGGGCAGTCGACTGTTTTTGAAACAGAATGCAATTTGGCAAATAGCAGTCGACTGGTTTGAAACAGAATGCTTCTGGGTAAATAGCAGTTGACTGGCTTACATAGCAGTCGACTAGTTTGCATCGGTTTTCGGAAAACGGCGTTTTGGTTGTCTCTAGGCAGTCGGCTGCCCCTAGCCTAATTGGTACTAGGGAACAAGTCCGAAAATGCACTTTTCCTGCAAAAGACAACCAGTATTTCTCCCCAAAGCTGTTCAAAATCATATTAAAACATGCGGACATAGCCGCCTTACGTCCGTTACATAAATTTCTTACCTCGATTCCTTCGAGAACGCAAGATCACTTGGCGCGTTAACCCTAGCTTTTACTCCTTCAAATATGAAATCATCATATCATATCAAACCTTAAATTAAACCACATACACATGTTATACTAACTTAAAACAACTCCAAACCAAGAACGAAATTGCAAGAATCATCTATTTCTCTTACCTTCACTAGAGATCAAAATCTCAAACTTTGAGATCTCTTCCAATACTTGAAATCAATCGACCAAACTTTGGATATCACTTAGTCTAGTGACAAGGATTATTTTTTGTTCTACGAACTTAGTGAATTAGTGGAAGGATGAGGTGGTTTAGCAAGGAGCTTGGAATGGAAACTTGGAAGATTGGAGATGGCACGAGAGGGAGAGCTGGGAAGAAGAGTGGCTGACGTTGCTGATAGCTGATGGGGATGATGAGTCATGCTTCATGCATTAAATGTCTCTTTATCCCATTAATCATCTCAGCCAAGCTTTATCCCTTTGACTCAAGACCATTTGACCATCAATTAATTCCTCTTCTCCTTTCTTCCACAACTACATGCCCAATTAAATTTCTGATTTTGTTTCTTTTCTCATGTTCCATTTATTTTCCTGATATCAACATATTGTATTTGATTCATTGACTATCAACTTTCTTATTTCTTCTACACATCATGCCTACATCATTCACACATTAAACTTCATATTCATTTAATCATATTAGCTTAGAATACTTTACATACATGGAGGAATACATGGAAATTGGGGATCTCACATCCTCCCCACCTTAGAAAATTTGGTCCTCCAAATTTGCCTTAGCTTGTCATGTAAACAGCTCTAGATACCTTTCCTTCATTAAGCTCTCTAGCTCCCATGTAGCTTCTTCCATCGTATGGTATTGCCAGAGAACTTTCACTAACGAGATCGTCTTAGACCTCAAAACTTTCTCTTTTCTGTCCAAAATCTGAATCGGCTTCTCTACATAGCTCATATCTTCCCTTATCTCCAAGGGTTCATACTCAATGACATGAGACGGATCCGGATTATACTTCCGAAGCATCGATACATGAAACACATTATGTACTCCCGATAGCTCCGGAGGCAATGCCAATCTATAGGCAACATCGCCTATTCGATCTAAGACCTCAAATGGACCGATGTAGCGAGAACTTAACTTACCTCGTTGACCAAACCTCATGATTCCTTTGGATGGAGAAACTTTCAAGAACACAAAATCTCCAACCATGAACTCAAGTGGCCTCCGTCGAGCATCCGCATAGCTCTTTTGTCTACTCTGAGCTGTCTTAAGCCTTTGACAAATCAACTTAACATCTTCTGAGGCTTGCTCGACTAGATCTGGAGCCAATAACTTACGTTCGCCCACTTCTTCCCACCCAATCGGAGATCGACACCTTCTTCCATACAAAGCTTCATATGGTGCCATCCCGATGCTTGCATGATAACTATTATTGTATGCAAACTCAGCCAATGGCAGATGGTCATCCCAAGAGCCTTTAAAGTCCAAAGCACAAGCCCTCAACATATCCTTGAGCGTCTGAATCGTGCGCTCGGACTGTCCATCAGTCTGCGGATGAAAAGCTGTGCTAAAACTTAACTTAGATCCCATGGCTTCTTGAAAATGCTCCCAGAAATGGGAAGTAAACCTGGAATCTCTATCAGAAGTGATGCTCACTGGAACACCGTGTAGTCTTACGACATCTTTTACATACATATCTGCCAAAGCATTGAGTGTATCAGTTGACTTCATAGGTAGGAAGTGAGCTGATTTTGTCAATCTATCGACAATCACCCAAATACCATCATGATTCTTCTTGGTTCTGGGCAACCCCATAACAAAATCCATCGTAATGTGCTCCCACTTCCACATAGGTATAGGCAGAGGGTGCAGTAATCCTGCTGGCTTTTGGTGCTCTACCTTGACCTGTTGACATGTGAGACATTTTGCTACAAAATCTGTTATGTCTCTCTTCATGCCTTTCCACCAGTATACCTTGCGAAGATTGTGATACATCTTCGTAGTTCCTGGATGTAACGTGTACTTAGTGGCATGTGCTTCAATCAAGATCAACTTCTTCAATTCGTCATCATTAGGAACACATATACGACTTCTAAACCTCAAAATTCCATCACTACTGACATTAAATTCTGAGGTCATACCTGACTGCATCTGATTCATAGCCTCTATGCATCTATCATCTTCCTTTTGAGCACTTCGGATTCTGTCCATTAACTCTGGCTCAATCCTTAGACTAGCCATCATTCCAATTTGCTCACAAGTCATAACATTAAGGTTGAGGCTTGCGAATTGCTCAATCAGTTCATGCTCTTTTATCATCATATAAGACACCATACTTACATGCTTCCGGCTCAGAGCATCCGCCACCACATTGGCTTTCCCCGGGTGGTACAAGATCTCACAATTGTAATCCTTTAGTAGCTCGAGCCATCTTCTTTGCCTCATGTTTAATTCCTTCTGGGAAAACAAGTATTTCAGACTTTTGTGATCCGTAAAAATCTGAAATCTCTCACCATATAAGTAATGTATCCATATCTTCAGGGCAAACACTACTGTAGCTAACTCCAAATCATGAGTCGGGTAGTTCTTCTTATGGTCCTTCAATTGTCTGGAACCATAGGCTACTACCTTACCATGCTGCATTAACACACTTCCCAAACCTTGCCCTGAGGCATCACTATACACCGCAAATCCACCTGAACCACTAGGGATGGTGAGAATCGGTGCATTCGTCAGCCTATGCTTCAACTCTTGGAAACTACACTCACAGGCTTCATTCCACTCATACTTCATTTCCTTGCGCGTCAAGCGCGTCAATGGAGTAGCTAACTTCGAGAAACCCTCTACAAATCTTCTATAGTAGCCAGCTAAACCCAAGAAACTCCTAATCTCCGTCACAGTCTTCGATCTTTCCCATTGAACCACCGCTTCAATCTTTGACGGATCAACTGAGACTCCATCTTTACTGATAATGTGACCTAAGAAGGAGATCTGATTCAACGAGAAATCACATTTACTTAGCTTGGCATATAGTCCTCTATCTCTGAGGGTCTCCAAAACAATCCTCAAATGCTGCTCACGCTCTTCCCGTGACTTCTAGTACACCAAGATGTCATCGATGAAGACAATGACAAACTGGTCCAAGTACTGCTTAAACACATTATTCATCAGATTCATGAAGGCTGCAGGTGCATTGGTTAATCCAAACGGCATCACCAAGAATTCATAATGGCCATACCGTGTCCTGAATGCAGTCTTAGGGATATCTTCATCTCGGATCTTCAACTGATGATATCCCGATCTCAAGTCTATCTTGGAGAAGACTTGTGCACCCTTGAGCTGATCAAAGAGATCGTCTATCCTAGGAAGAGGATACTTATTCTTAATTGTCACTTTATTCAACCACCGATAGTCGATGCACAACCTCATACTACCGTCCTTCTTCTTGACAAAAAGCGCAGGAGCACCCCAAGGGGATACACTGGGTCGTATGAATCCCTTGTCTAGCAACTCCTGAAGCTGCTTCTTAAGTTCTTCCAATTCTACCAAAGTCATCCGGTAAGGAGCTCTTGATATAGGCTCAATCCCCGGCACCAATTCGATCGTGAACTCTACTTCCCTATCCGGAGGAAGTCTTGGAAGATCATCCGAAAATACCTCGGGGAAATCTTGGACTACAGGAATATCATTGAGTCCGAGACGTTTCTGATCTACATCCTCCACATAAGCAATGAATCCTTCATACAACCATACATGCTTCTCATTATTTTCATATGAATTCAAATCAAGAACTAAACAGGTTTCATATTAATTTCTTGCAAAATTTACAACATAGCTAACGGGTGAAGAGAAGGTTACACTCTTAGCATAACAGTCTAATAAAACATGATTATTAGCTAACCAATCCATACCTAAAATAACATCAAACCCATACATATTCAATAGGATTAGGTCAGCCTTAGATTCTCTTTCTCCGACCCGTAGCTTACAATTTCTATATACTAACTCTGTCATTTGTGATTCCTTAAAAGGTGTGCTTATTTGCAATAAGTGTCCAAAATGCTCAGGCTCAACAGGTACTTTCATAGCAATCATAGGAGACATAAATGAATGCGTGGAGCCTGGATCAAACAATGCTATAACATTTATGTCGAACAAGTAGATTGTACCTTTAATCACTTTGGACGAGGCATCGGCAGACTCTTCGTCGATGGCAAACACTCGTCCTTGGGTCACAGCTTTCTTTCCCTTCTCAGCAGCAGTGGCTTTAGGTTGCGGTTTAGGGGTCTTATCTGATTCATCAGGCATCCTCGGATCTCTCTGAGGGCAATCTCTAATCATGTGCCCTTTCTCCCCACATCTAAAGCAAGAGCCACTCGCCAAGCGACATGGCTGTGATCCATGAAACTTCCCGCACTGCTCACATCTTTGCATCGTACTCTTTGGTGAGCTAGCGGTACTTCTAACTTGATTTCGGGATTGCTCATCACTTATCTTGATCCCTGTAGCTTTAGGAGTACCTATATCAGTATCATCATCATCATAACTCCAACTTCAGTATAATTCCATATAATCATTAAATTAATTTAAAGATCATCTTTCTATACTTTACTTACCTATAGAAACTCCTTCAGATCATCTACTCGTCCGAAATGGATACCTATCGCTCGGAGCTTTCTCATCCGACTTCCGCTTCATCGGTTCCTTGCCTTTACCCTTGGCTCGGAAGTCAGCATGGTATAGATCATAGTCCTGCTCACACAGCTGAGCCTTACGGACAGCTTCTCCATAGGTGGTGATATCCATTGGATACAACTTAGATCTAATTGGGGACTTCAATCCCTCGATGAATCTGTAGATCTTATGCCCTTCATCTCTTCGGACCTCTGGATCAAATCTACTCAAGGTGGTGAACTTAGATTCATACTGATTCACCGTCATCGTACCTTGAGTCAAACTCAAAAACTCAATCTTCAATCTATTTCGATCCGTGCGTGGGATATACTGTTCATTAAAAGCATCCACAAATCTGTCCCACGTGACCTCATCATATCGGGCCTCTAACACGGTCCGAGTGGCTTGCCACCAATATTCAGCATCATCAATCAACAGATAAGCGGCCAAGCCTACCTTCTCCCTTTCGGAGCAGGGCATGTACTCGAAAGATTTTAGGACAACTTTCATCCAGTTCTCAGCCGTCAACAAATCTCTTTCCCCCTTGAATTTGGGCGGATCCAACTTCTTGAATTCCTTAATCAATGCCACACTGCAATAAGCTCTAGGATCCCGCCTTCCAGTAACTGGGACTGGTGGGGTTACTTTCGTAGGAGGAACAACAGTTGCAGTTGCTTGGGTACTTGTGGCCACATTCGGGAAATTAGACATAAACTGGGTGAACATCGTGGCCATGTTCTCCATATGCTTTTCCATTTTAGCTAGCCTTGTATTCGGGCTATGTGGTGGAGATGGATGAGGAGACGGAACTGGGGGCTCTTCAGTGCGACCCCGTCCTCTTCCTCTACTTGTACCTCTTCTTCGTGAGCTCATACTGTAAATATAATCATCATTGAGCTCTTTAGTATAACTAGAAACAGCTATACTATACATTTGTATTCAGACAAATACAGTACAATTGGGGGATATACTTTATTTTTAGCTTCTTGACACTGACAAACCTCAATCTAAACTGTTCTGATACCACTCTGTGACGTCCCCGTCACTTCATCTCATCACTTATCTTTTTCCTTCTTTGTTTAGATTTAGTTTATCCAGTGTCGTTCTTCCCTTAATCTTAAGCTAATCATTTAATAGGTCATGAAATTTTATTCAATTTCCATAAACATAAAAATGATATATATATATATATATATAAATATCATTTCGTTTCCACAGGATCTCATATATCATCTTAACTTACATCCCCGACATCTTATATATATTTTCTCTACTTGTACTGTACTGTAGCTGAATTACAATTTAACTTTACATATGAACATATAAGTATACCTTCTATGCTAACTGGGAAGCGTATCAAGAAGGTACACCTTAATTCTTCAAAAACAAGCTCTTCTAGTTGGAGCGGGATTCACTTCAGGTAATTTGTAGGAAAAATGGTCGTAAAAGGGTGAGTTTACGCTCAGTAAGAAAAGTATGTAAAAGAGCGTGCTATGTCTCTATATGCACCTTTCCTACTTGGCTCTATAATGTCATGTAAAGCATTATAAAGCATGCATTATAAACATCTTTCATGCATTGTTTGCAACCATGCATATTTATTTCAAATGACATGGCAATCATACTTTGTATGCTTCTTTTAAAATATAGCATACATATAAAACATGCATCATACTTCTTTCTTTAAAACATCATACTTCATAACATACTTTAAAAACATACATCATACTTTTCTTCATACATACGTCTTGTACTTTGAAATAGATGGAGACTATGTACAATATTTAAGCGATTGAGTCGTCATATGAACTGTTCATTCCCATTCATATGACTCATATGACTCTAATCATGCATTAGTACATTGGTATACCATGTAGAGGTCAGGGATTCTCTCCTGCCTTAATAATACCATAGTGAGCACTAGTCAGGTATCACTTATGGTCTTGAGGACCGGACTAGGGTTCCTCACTTAACATACATATTACTGAGGACTTGATCAGAGTCTCTCAGCCATCAGAAATGCATAATCATTACGCAGTCCATAGTCTCAAAACATTATAATATACTTTTTCAGAAAACACTTTTGTGTTTAAATCAATTAAGCTTTGAAAACATCTTTTCATAAATGGCAGTCGACTGGCCTCATGGGGCAGTCGGCTGCTGCTTTATAACTTCATTTCTCGAAATTATTTTCTTTTCGAAAAATACATGGGGGCAGTTGACTGGTCCATATAGCAGTCGACTGGTTTTCAAACAGAATGCTTCTTAAGAAATAGCAGTCGACTGGTCATATAGGGCAGTCGACTGTTTTTGAAACAGAATGCAATTTGGCAAATAGCGGTCGACTGGTTTGAAACAGAATGCTTATGGGTAAATAGCAGTCGACTGGTTTGCATCGGTTTTCGAAAAACATCGTTTTGGTTGTCTCTAGGCAGTCGGCTGCTACTTAAGGCAGTCGGCTGCCCCTAGCCTAATTGGTACTAGGGAACAAGTCTGAAAATGCACTTTTTCTGCAAAAGACAACTAGTATTTCTCCCCAAAGCAGTTCAAAATCATATTAAAACATGCGGACATAGCCGCCTTACGTCCGTTACATAAATTTCTTACCTCGATTCCTTCGAGAACGCAAGATCACTTGGCGCGTTAACACTAGCTTTTACTCCTTCAAATCTGAAATCATCATATCATATCAAACCTTAAATTAAACCACATACACATGTTATACTAACTTAAAACAACTCCAAACCAAGAACGAAATTGCAAGAATCATCTATTTCTCTTACCTTCACTAGAGATCAAAATCTCAAACTTTGAGATCTCTTCCAATACTTGAAATCAATCCACCAAACTTTGGATATCACTTAGTCTAGTGACAAGGATTATTTTTCGTTCTACGAACTTAGTGAATTAGTGGAAGGATGAGGTGGTTTAGCAAGGAGCTTGGAATGGAAACTTGGAAGATTGGAGATGGCACGAGTGGGAGAGCTGGGAAGAAGAGTGGCTGACGTTGGTGATAGCTGATGGGGATGATGAGTCATGCTTCATGCATTAAATGTCTCTTTATCCCATTAATCATCTCAGCCAAGCTTTATCCCTTTGACTCAAGACCATTTGACCATCAATTAATTCCTCTTCTCCTTTCTTCCACAACTACATGCCCAATTAAATTTTTGATTTTGTTTCTTTTCTCATGTTCCATTTATTTTCCTGATATCAACATATTGTATTTGATTCATTGACTATCAATTTTCTTATTTCTTCTACACATCATGCATACATCATTCACACATTAAACTTCATATTCATTTAATCATATTAGCTTAGAATACTTTACATACATGGAGGAATACATGGAAATTGGGGATCTCACATTTAATCATATGGAAGATTCAAAGTTTCATGTCATTCAATTGCACATATTTTCTTCCATAAAGCTAAAAAATCCTATGCTCAATTTTCCATTCAAGATCTTAACCAATTATGAGCAAGGAAAGATTACCATTTTAATCAATTCAAAGCAATATCCCTAACTAATTTTAACGTTTAAAGTTCAAAGGGTATATGCTATTTTAACTAAAATGGATTTGCCTAAATAAATCAATATCATGCTTAAGTATATTTTAACAATAAAGTCCATAATCTATGAGTGAGATTAAGCACATAATATCATAAAACAACTATTCTCATCTCATAGGCATGATTATTGATTCAACTCAAGTAAGCATGTAAGTTCAACATCAAAACAATCAAGAATCCATGCATGGATATCAATCAAAGTGCATTTGTTCAAGTTTTGCATTTATCCTTAAATGTTGATGTTGTTATTAAAGCCTAAGTTCTTTAATAATTTGGCCATAAGAAAAATTTAAGTACATGGATGATAAAGTTTCATGCATTTGAATATTTAGATCCATTTATCATCACAAAATGTAGGCCAAGATCAATTATGACTTTAGGTAAAGCTTTTTGTATCTCAAATATTTCATTAACCTAAGTCATATTTAAATTCTATCATTAAGGTCAAGTTATGATCATTTCATCATTCAAGCATTTGTATTGACCTTTAATTATTCATATTCCACTAAGAATTACATCATGATGCCTAATTGGAATATGTGAGTCAAGCTATAAGAAAAAATTCTCTATGCATGCTTGACTAAGATGAACAAAAAGTATGAACAATATTCATTACAAGTTCATCAAATTCACAAATCAATGAAATAATTCTCAAAATTATGTTTAAGCATTCATTGAAAATATATTTCAAGATTATTTCAAGATTTATGCAATTCATAAATGTCTTCAACAAGAAAATGACTTTGTACTTGTGAGTTCAATGAAAAAGCAATTAATTGTTGAAACTAATACCAATTGATGAAGTTGAGGCATGATATCAATGAAAAATGATTATTCAAATTGAAAGGATCATCAAAATGAGGTTAAAACAATGAATTTTAAGTTGAGAAGAAAGAAGATATCAAGAAAATTAAGAAAACTTCTCAATTTTTACTAAAAACCCAGAAATAGGCATATTTTGCCTAGAGGGATCGATCCCTAGAGTAAGGGGATCGATCCCTAAACTACAGAATGTAATTTTCTGCATGTTTGTCCAAGGGGATCGATCCTTTATGTTGAGGGATCGATCCTTCATCTATTTTCTGCAGATTTTTGACAGAAAATTCAACTTGTGAGGTGCCAAAATTTTGTTTTTGAGTATTTTAAGTTAAAGTAAAAGTTTAAACATTTGTGAAACATGATTTTGGACTTGTATGAATGAAAAATATGAATGAAAAACCATTTTACAAAAGATTTTGCAATTTTGGAAGAATTTTCACCATAAAATGCATTTTTGGTCTAAAAAAGGGTCATTTTGAAATTTATGCATGTTTTGGTAAAACCAATGCATTGAAATACATAAATATGTCAAGAAAAACTTGTTCACATAGATTTTAAGCACATATATCACTAAATCATCCAACTTGTGAACATCATGCCATAATTTCTAACATGCATATTTCTCATTGATGCTTATGACATGGCATTTTGCATACATGACATATTTGACATTTTAGAGCAAGTAAATATATTTTCAACTCATAGCAATCTTGCTCAAAATACAAAAATCCAATAATCATTTCAAAATCTTTAAACATGTTTTTCATCCAATCATTAAGAACTATTCATCAACAATAAAAAATCATTTATCATGCCTTTCATTCAAGCATGCATCAAGAATCAACAAAATATCTCATCAAGTCATAAATAACTTAATCAAATACAAGTTTTAAGGAAAAGAGATTAATCTTACAATACTCCTTTGCTAAAGAGTGCTTTGCCATGATTCAAGCTTTTCATCTTCCTTATTGGCACAAGCAAACTCCATGAGGATGTGTTGAGCATTTGATCTCCATTCTTTCTTTGTAAGTTCATGCTCTAACACTCATACATCAAACACTTTCAAGTATGTTTTGGTACCCAAATTTTCTTGGGTCCATGAGAGTTAGTGCAAATAATTTTTGATCCTTTTGGGATCCATTTCAAGCACAATTCATCATTATTTACAACATGCTTTGGCACCCACATTTGTCTAACTACTCTTCCTCTAAATGTGGTTTTTCTGTTTGTGCATGCTTGTGAGGTGTGCCCTATTCTATTGCAAAGTGAGCATGTAAGAGATAAATCATGCATAGAATTTTTGCTCACTAGGAAATTCTTAAGATGAGTTTCTTTTTGTTTTGCATTATAGCTTAACCCATCTTTGTCAAAGAAAGCTCTTTGGGTCTCTAACATATGATCTAGCTTTTGTTGACCCATGTAGAATCTAGAAAATGAATTATGCAAATTTAAGTTCTTTTTATTTACTTCATAAATTTCTAGGTTAGCTTCTTCTAATTTCCTTTCAAATTCTAGCTTAGCATTTGTTAAGACTTCATTTTCTATTTTTAATTTAGCAATGATTTTCTTATATTTGGAGTTCATGCATTGAAATTCATTTGCTAAATCATTAAAAGCATTTTGTAGTTCACTAAAGGTATAATCATTATCTTCACTAGAACTACAACGAGCCTCATCATCACTAATGGCCATAAAACATGTGTAGGCTACCTCATCATCCATGTTATCCTCATCGGAGCTATCACTATCGCTCCATGCAGCCATAAAGGCTTTCTTCCTAGGTTTCCTATCCTTTTCTTTCCTAAGTAAGGGGCAATCTAGCTTAGTGTGACCCGGTTCATTACATTCATAGCACACTAAGAGGTTCTTTTCTTTCCTACTTGACTATCCTCTTATTACCCCTCTTCTTTGATGTCTCCTATCATTCTCACTCTCCTTCATTCTCATGAACCTATTAAATCTTTTGGCAAACATTGTCATTTCCTTTTCTTCCTCATTTCCACTCTCATCACTATCATCTATAATGCTCTCATGAGTGGAAGACTTAAGTGCTAATCCTACTTTCATTGAAGGCACTTCATTTTTTTTCATTTTCATCTAATATGTAAGTAGGGAGCCCATAAGCTCTTCTAGGGACAAGGTATTTAGATCCTTAGACTCTTCTATTGCGGTTACCTTTGCCTCCCATGATTGTGGCAAGCTATTCAAAATTTTCTTCACCATTTCTACATTGGAATAGGTCTTGCCTAATGCCTTAAGTCCATTGATTATGTCATTAAATCTAGTGTACATTTCACTCATGGACTCATTTTCTTTCATTCTAAAAAGCTTATAACCATGTGTGAGTATTCCTACTTTGGTCTCTCTAACTTGATTGGTCCCTTCATGTGTGATGGCTAGTTTGTCCCATATTTGTTTAGCATTATCACATAAGGAGACTCTATTATACTCATTGGGACCTAAAGCACAAAAGAGGGTGTGCATAGCCTTGGCATTCAATTGTGCCAATCTCATGTCATTTGTGTCCAACTCATCCTCACTCTTAGGGACATCCTTTCCATCTACTTTCTTCATTGGAGTTTTAGTACTATTAACTATCACTCTCCACACTTCATGATCATTTGATTGCACAAACAACATCATTCTTGTTTTCCAATATGAGTAATTCTCTCTATTGAAGAGTGGAGGTCTAACTAATGAGTGTCCTAGGGGTTTACCTATGTTCAAATGAGCCATTTATGATCGTTTTACTTGATAGATACTAATCCAAATCAATCTCAAGCCCAAGCTCTGATACCAATTGTTGGCTCTATAACGATACCTAGAGGGGGGTGAATCGGTTTTTAACTAACCTTAAGATCGTTTTTCGATTCTTCTAAATTCACTAGCCTATATTAATATTTTTTAAGTTCTCTAGGCTATCCAAGTATGCAATCCAAATTCAATACAATAAAAACAAATATAATTGCAAGTAAATAAAGAGAGAAGGGAAGAGAAATGTACGCAAGTGATTTATAGAGGTTCGGCAACCTTGCCTACGTCCTCTACCTTGAGACGCTCCTAAGGATTTTCCCCAAATCCACTAACTTGAATTTGTATTACAATCCCTCTTTTTCTAGGCTAAAGAGGAACCTCCCTCTTTTTCAAAGGCTAAAGAGAAACCTCTCTCTTTTTCTAAGGCTTAAGAGAAACCTCCCCTTTACAAGGTATGATTAGGTTTACAATGGGTGTAATCAAAGAAGGTATCTAAGTAAGCAAATGATTACAAAGATTAAGCAAAAGGAAAAAGCCTATACAATATTTATGCTAGATTACACAAAGAGGATGAGAATGATAGAAGATATTGAATTTTAGCTCTTGTAATCTTGAGATGTTTGGAGAAGATGAAGAAATTGAGGAATGATATGTCTTGGGTGCTCTCTCTTCTTTCTTGAGCTTCCAAGCCTTTATTTATAGTCCCTTAGATGGTTTCTAGACGTTGGTTAGAGCCAAAATAGAAACTAGCCGTTGTATCTGACAAAAACTAGCTGTTACAGTGCATTCTGGAGGTTGGGGATCGATCCTATGACTTAAGGGATCGATCCCATGGTTCGATTTTTCTTCTGGGAGCATTCTGCCATGAAGGGATCGATCCCTTCCCTCAGGGGATCCATCCCTTTGATCAGGGGATCCATCCCTTACACTATTCATTTGCCTTTTCTAGGTTTTTAGGCATTAAAAACATTCTAAAACCAATTTTTGAGTATTTTTAAATATGACATGACTTTAAAAATATGAATTTGAGTCCAAAAAATTTATAAAGTAATTTTCTTAAAATATATTCAATAATTCCGTAAGAAAATTACTTAAACTAATAATTAAAAAATGTTTTATAAATTGATTAAAGCCAATAAAGATAATCAATTAAATCATGATTTTATATTTGATAAAAGCACTTAATATGGTTTGTGAAAATCATAATTGATAAACCAAATTTACAATATGAATCAAACATTTAAGATTACTTAAGTTTTTATCATTTCAAAATATATATGTCAATTTAAAGCTAACAGTATTCAATGAACATGGATGAGTCAATTATAGTGTCCTCTATAATTGACAAACTTCCATTATCATGGAAGGATATCAAGAGAACCTTGAAACATAAAAAGGAAGAAATCACTCTTGATTATCTTGCTAACTATCTCCGGATTAAAGAGCAATATTGCAAGGAGAATGACAAAGAAAAGGAGAAGGAGACTAACATCTCCAAAGTCCATGTGGTAGAGGATACTGTTTCCAACAAAAAATTCACAAATAAGAAGAATGAACTTTCTACCAAAGGCCATAAATTCAAGAAGAAAGGTGCATGTTTCTACTGTGGAAAACTAGGGCACTTCAAAAAGGATTGCTATGTCTTCAAAAAGAAGAAAGAAGCATCCAATGCAACCAAGGACAACTTTGCTGCTGTGATTTCTGAAATCAATGTCATTGAAGAAAAAGAAGCATGGTGGATAGATTCTGATGCTACAAAACATGTGTGCACAAACAAGGCTATGTTCAAAACTTTCAAAGAGGAAGTAGATGTCAATGTGCTTTACATGGGGAATTCTTCTTCAACTGAAATCAAAGGCAAGGGGACCATAAATTTAAACTTCATTTCTGGAAAAACATTGACTTTAACCAATGTTTTCTATGTTCCAGAAGTTAGGAAGAATCTAGTGTCTGTTAGTTTACTCAATAAGTTTGGGTTCAAAGTTGTCTTTGAAAGGGATAAGTGTATACTATCCAAGAGTGAAACTTTTGTGGGAAAGGGATATGCCAATGAAGGCATGTTTAAACTTAATGTATCTCATTTCAATATCAATAATAAGAAGAATGATTCAGCTTATATTGTCGATTCTTTTGGTTTATGGCATAGTAGATTAGGACATATAAACTATGATAAAGTAATCGTGATGTCTAAATCTAATATGGTTCCATATGTAGTTAGAAGTGATGAAAAATATAGAACTTGCATGCTAACTAAAATAACAAAGAAACCTTTTTCCAAGGTAGAAAGAAATTCTAAATTGTTAGAATTAGTGCATAATGATGTAGGAGATTTACATGGAACCCCATCAATAGGAGGAAAGAAATATTATGTGACATTCATAGATGATTTCTCCAAATATTGTTATGTCTACTTAATGCATTCTAAGGATGTATCATTAGATAAGTTTAAAGCTTATAAAAATGAAGTAGAATTACATTGTAATGTTAAGATTAAAACCTTAAAAACTGACAGGGGAGGAGAGTACTATGATCCAACATATTTTGAAACCGTTGGCATTGTTCATGAGATTACAGCACCATATAGTCCCTAATCTAATGGTGTGGCAAAAAGGAAAAATAAAACATTAATCGAAATGGTTAATGCTATGTTATCCTATTCAGGATTAGGATAAGGATTTTAGGGGGAAGCAATGTTGACTGCATGTCACATTTTTAATAGAGTTCCTATCAAAAGGAACAATATTATCCCATATGAATTATGGAAGAAAAGGAAACCCAACTTGAGTTACCTTAAGGTATGGGGTTGTAGAGCAATTGTAAGAATTCCTGAACCTAAAAGAAAGAAATTAGGTGAGAAGGGAATTGAGTGCATCTTTTTTGGTTATGCACAAAATAGTAAGGCATATAGAGTTTTGGTTGTTGAACTAAATAATTCAATATCAATTAATACGGTTATTGAATTAAGAGATGCATTGTTTGATGAAGGAAGGTTCAAATTGATTCCTTCACAAAAAGAAGTTGCTCAAACTAATTCTAAGGAATTAGAGAATTCCACCATAATTGAAGAACAAAACCTTGTACCAAGAATAAGCAAAAGAGCAAGGACAGCTAAGACTTATGGTTCAGATTTTCACATGTTTCTTGTGGAAGGATCAAGAGAAACCATAAGCAATCACATTGAATATTGTTTCAATATTGAAGATCCAAAATCATTTGAAGAGGCTATGAAGTCTTAAGATGTAGCATTTTGGAAAGAAGCTATAAATGATGAGATGGATTCAATTATGGGGAACAATACTTGGATCTTAGTATATTTACCTCCAGGTTGCAAACCAATTGGTTGCAAGTGGATTTTCAAAAAGAAAATGAAAGTGGATGGTACTATAGACAAATTTAAGGCTAGACTTGTTGCTAAGGGATTTACACAAAAACATGGAATCGATTATTTCGATACATATGCACCAGTAGCAAGAATTGCTACAATAAGAATGCTAATAGCATTGGCCTCAATTTATAAATTGGAAATTCACCAAATGGATGTCAAAACAGCATTTTTATATGGTGAATTGGATGAGGATGTGTATATAGAACAACCCAAAGGGTTTGTTATTCCTAAATAAGAAAGGAAAGTGTGCAAATTAATGAAGTCTTTGTATGGACTTAAGCAAGCACCTAAGCAATGGCATCAAAAGTTTGATGATGTACTCCTAGCAAACGGATACTTTATAAATGAATCCGATAAATGTGTCTATAGTAAGATCATAAATGGAAAAGGTGTCATCATATGTTTATATGTAGATGACATGTTAATTTTTGGTACAGACTTGGAACAAGTTGAAAATACCAAGAAGTTTTTATCGAAAAATTTTTCTATGAAAGACATGGGTGTTGTAGATCTGATATTGGAAATAAGAATTCATAAAAGGGAAAACAACTTGATCTTATCCCAATCACATTATATTGAGAAGATTCTCAAAACGTTTAACCACTATGAACATGCAACGGTTGCAACACCATATGATCCAAATTTGAAATTGAATTCAAATAAGGATAAACCAATTGCACAACTTGAATATGCAAGAGTGATTGGTTATTTGATGTATGCCATGACATGCACAAGATCGGATATTGCTTTTGCTGTTGAAAAGCTTATTAGATATACAAGCAATCCAGGTAACATGCATTGGAATGCCATTTCTAGAGTATTAAGTTACTTGAAGAAAACTATGAATTATGACATTGCTTATAGTGGTGAAACTTCTGTTTTAGAAGGTTACATAGATGCAAGTTGGATTAATAACATGGAGGATCATTCATCCACTAGTGGATGGATATTCATGTTTGGTGGGGGTGCAATTTCTTGGGGATCCAAGAAACAAACTTGTATTTCTGATTCTACTATGGCTTCAGAATTTGTGGCATTAGCTTCGGCAAGTAAGGAGGCTGAGTGGTTGAGAAACTTACTCTATGAAATTCTTCTATGGCCTAAACCAATGTCACCTATATCAATACATTGTGATAGTGAAGCTACACTATTAAAGGCTTATAGCCAAGTATATAATGGGAAATCTAGACATATTGGTCTAAGGCACAGCTATGTTAGACAATTGATTAAAGATGGGGTGATCACCATTAATTTTGTCAAGTCAAGTGAAAATTTGGCGGATCTATTGACAAAAGGTCTCACAAGAGAGATAGTGTCTAGAACTTCCAAGGGGATGGGAATAAAACCCATTTGAATTAGTCACACATAATAGAAACTCAACTTAATGCTTAATTGGACATTAAGTCTTGAGTTCAATGAGATTAAGTACATTATCTGAATGTGGTTGCAAGTATTGTGCTGTTATACATCCCAAAGGTTATAAATACTTGAAATCATATGAAAATAAGGAGGTTGAGTTGTTACTCTTAATGAACCCATAACACGTAAGTATAAGTGTTGGAATGCTTATATGATTGCATTTCTGATGAGTTCACCTATATGAGTGGAAGTGGTGCTGCTTCTAGGAGCTTAGGGTTTAGCTCTTAAGCACTCATGAAATGATACAAGACACATGGCCAGTATAAGTGTCGAAGTTCTACTAAATGACTTTAGACAAATTTTTTGAAGTCTCATGTGAGATTTAGTCATTAGTTAATCATCATAGAACCGTTGGTTCAAGACTTAGTCCACCATACCATTCTGATTAACTGAAAGTACTTTTTCTCTAAGGTGATGGTTCAAGACCTAGTTCACCATCATTTTATGCATGAGGATTCCTCAAGTATTAGACTGGTTCTATTTTGAATTTGGTGGGGGATTGTTAGAAAATTTCAAAATATAAAGTGAAAAGATTTATTAAAATGTTGTTTAATCAATGTACAAGTAAAACTAGTGTTTGGTATGAGTCCGGGTGAAGTAAAATCATGTTAAAATGATTTTTACTAATTTTACAGGCAGTCAACTGCCCTTGCGTAGTGAACATTCTATCGGAAAAATGCTTATGGGCAGTCGGATGCCTTGGGAAGGCAGTCGGATGCCCCGGGATGGTAGTCAACTGCCCAAATAGGGCAGTCAACTACCTATACAATGTGAAAACTCGGATTTAAAGTTACTTTAAGGTAGTCGACTGCCATATGAAGGCAGTCGATTGCCTTCTTGGAAGTCGCATAATGTTTCAAAAATACACTAGGGCATTTGGATGCTATTTTCGAGCGTTCGACTTCCTTGCTTGGAAATTCAAGGGCAGTCAACTGCCTTTTATGGCAGTCAACTGCTCTAATGCAAAATGAACTGTAACGACTAGTTTTCTTTGAATAGGTGCAACTTCATTCAAAGGGTAATCTTTCACTACAGAATGCTTAAAGGACATAACCATTGAATTTAAGAGGTGTGAACAATCTGAAATATGTGTTTGTTGAAATGAAACAAAACAATTGAAAGGTTGTGACATTCAAATCAAAGGTTACATCTCTTGAAATTATCTCTATAAAAGAGATGACAATGTTCATTCAAGAAGATAACGAAAATATTCTGAATTCTTCTATCCTCTCTCAATCTCAAAATAGAAAACAAGTCTCTTAGACATTGTTTTACTGTAGAAAACTTTGGCTAAGACATAATACTTTTGTATTTGTCTAAAGTGTTTAGTGGTTTAATATTACAAGTGCAAGGTAATATTAAACAAGTTGACTTCATTGTATCCTGAAGCTATTTCTATAATCCCCGTTGCACACCATAACTGGTGGGGGTGAAATAAGTCTTAAGGAAAGTGGCATTATAGCAGCACACCTTGAAGTCTTACTCTACATTTAGTTCGTGACTGTTCGTGATCAAAGAAGTTCAATTCCAGAAGTTGAAGTCCAAGTAGAAGTTAAAGCTTTTCATCTTTGTAGCACCCCAAGTGGACAAGTTCTGTATTCCCATTCTGTTCAATAGGAAACAAGGTCAGAAAGAGAACTGTAAACAAGGCACATGAAGGCTGAATTAATGTTGGTTGTGGGCACTGTAATAGTGGATGATTGAGGGCTGAGAAAATGATTAAAGGTTGTTGTGCGTGCCGAAAACAGAGTATTTAAAATAAGACTCTTAGTGGCTGTTGGGCATTCTTGAAGGCTGTAGACAATAGCATTTTAAAAGGCTCTTGGTAAGGTTATTTTGGGACTAAAATGGAGGTGTATGAGGGCTGAGTTGTTCATCAAAACATGGGCTAGAGTTGGGGTTTTTATCTCGGCTAGAAGGTGTTGACCATGGCTGAATTGGCCAAAAAGAAGAAGAAGGAAAGAACGGAAAAAGGAAATATATATATGTTCCTTAGCTCTAGTTAATTGGTAAGTTATTATCATTTAAATTTATAGATATATATATATCTGTATATCTATATTTATATATTTAGAATTTATTGAATTCATACTAAATTAATTAACAATATTTAAAAGGTATACGGGGCAAGCTCGATGTATGCGTAAAGTTTGATACACGCGTACGAAGCTCAGATTTTACGTATGTTAAACTTTAAATCGGTAAGAAAGGTCGTATGATTCCTGTTAATCTCACAAAAATTAATTAGAATTATATTTTGCTAGTACTAATCCGATTCTAATACGTAAACGTGTAGCGTGACACATAGGCAACAACACAAGTTTGGCTAAATTGACATACGCGCACACTAAGCTAGGAGTCAGTAAGACGTTTATATAATTCCGATTTAGAATTATATTGTATAGATATAGTTAGATTGTGTGATAATGATGATGATTAAAGGTTGAGACCTAATGATATAAGGAATACTATGCCTATGGTATGATAAATTGAAGAAATGAATGAATGATTTACGGTGAATGAGTTCAATTATATTTAAATGATTATAGCGTTATTGTTAAAGTTGCTAAGGTCATATTTGATTATACGTGAAATACTAAGAGGACCCACATTGGTGGTGGAGGTCTTAGTGTTGATATTAAAAGTAAAGGTGATTGATTAATTGATAAATGTGGTGAAATGAAATTGAATGTCATAGAATGATAGGAAATATTGAATTGATTTATTAGATACTATCTTGTTGTAATCGATGGGATGAAATTAAGGAATTAAAGAGAAATGTGTAATGATGTTAAGCTAGATAAAGGTGATATATCGATGTGTTTTGAGGGTGAAGATTGAAAGAGAAATTGGCATTATAGTTAGCACTATATCAAATGATATTGCATTAATACAATTCATGAGCATGATAGTAAATCGCTTTTAAACTCAGCTTTTAATTTGCATTGCCTTTCAGGTATACTTTGTTATAACTTGAAATTTTGAAAGGATTTATTTATGCGATACTTATATGAATACTTTATATGTTTGAATTGCTTTGAAAAGACTGAATATATAGTGTAAATGTATGTATTTATATATGTAAATGATTTTAAAGAAACGTGTTACATACTTACACTATTTTCATAAGAAAAGTGAAATGTTTAAATGTTTTATGAGACTATAGGCACCCTAAGAGAGTTAAACTCAAAAAAGTATAGTGGAAACCTGTGCAATCCCCTAATTTCATGTATTTTTCCATAGTTGTAAAGTATTTTTAGTTGGAATTAAATAAATATGAGATTTTGAAGTATAATTGATATATGAGACATATGGAAGAAATAAATAGAATTGATAGTCAAATTGTCAAGGAATTTATTTTGATATTATAAAAAATGATTGGAGTATAAAGAAATTAATATCAGAAATTTTGCCAATTTATAGCCATGTGTCATATGAAAAGAAGAAGAGGAAGTAAATTGGTCAAATAGTCACATGGTCAAAGGGTCAATGGCTGATGGGAAAAAGGGGGATTGACATGCATTAAATGAAAAATGGCATAGTCATCATCTTCTCCATCAATGAAGTCGGCAACCCATTCCCCTCTCCCTCACGTTCCCTCTATTTTATTCCTAAGTTTCCATTCCAATTCCCATGACAAACTCCCATGTTTACTCATCGAATCACTAAGCATGAGTAACGAAAAACGATCCTTGTCACTAGCCTAAGCTACATCTGAAGTTTGGTAGATTGAATCTAAGTATTTAAGGAGATCAGAATTGTTGTTAATTTGGTCATTGGCAAAGGTAAGAGTGGAAATTGATTCTTTCAATTTCGTGCATAATTTGGAGTCACATGGAATTGGTATAACGTATTTAGAAAGGTTTCTTAAAGGTTTGATCTGTGATGATGTTATAGCTTTGAAGAAGTGAAGTGAAAAGCTAGAGTTGATGCAACCAAGCTAGTGGATCATTGGTGATCGAGGTAAGGAATTTTATGTAACGGACGTAGGGTGGCTATGTCCGCATGTTTTTAAGTCTTTTGGAAAGAAGTATCAGCTGATTTGGAGTGCATGAGGTTAAATTTCTGGTTTTACTCCTAGTACCAATTAGGCTAGGAGCAGCCGACTGCCTTAAGTAGCAACCGACTGCCTAGAGACAACCAAAGTGTAGTTTTTCGAAAACCAAGACAAACCAGTCGACTGCTATACAAGCCAGTCGACTGCTATTCTCCAGTATGCATTCTGTTTCAAACCAGTCGATTACTATATAGGACAGTCAACTGCTTTTACTTAAAAAGCATTCTGTTTCAAAACCAGCCGACTGCCTATAAAACCAGTCCACTGCCATGTTTTCAGAAGCATTCTATTTGCGAAAATAGTCGACTGCTATATGACCAGTCGACTGCCATTTCTTGAAAAGCATTCTGTTTCAAAACCAGTCGACTACTATGTTGGACCAGTCGACTGCCTCATGTGTTTTCAAAAAATAAAAATATCGAAATTTTAAAAGAAAATAATTTCGATAAATGAAAATATGATGCAGCAGCCGACTGCCCTGTGTGAAAAGAGGTTTTTAAACCCGTATTCAAGAAAGTATAAATGTCATAGCAAATAGTTGTATGACAAATGTTTTGAGACTATGAAGTATTTAATGATTATGCACTTTTGTATATGTTCATGGTTGAGGAGCTCTAGTCCAGCCCTCAATGCTACAGATATCACCTGACTAGTGTTCACTGTAGCCACCGACGTTTGGCCAAATTGTCTCTGTTATATATATTGGCTAGGGGAGGATTCCTGGCCCTTATAGGGGTACGCCACATGATTCAGTGCATAATTTTGTTAAAATGCGAATAGTCCTTTGTTATTTGAAAGCTATATGATGTATGTTTTGAAGAAAGAATACGATGCATGATTTTGAAAGAAAGTATTTGAAGTATGCCTGCATATGATGTTTTGAAAGAAGTATATGATGTATGTTTTGATGCAAGTATATGAACAAGCTTTATAATGATTTTACATAACATTATAGAGCCAAGCAGGAAAACTGCATATAGAGGCATAGTACGCTCTTTTACATATATTTCTTACTGAGCGTAAACTCACCTTTTTACGAATATTTTTCCTACAGATTATCTGAAGTGAACCTCGCTCCGAATAGAGGAGCTTGCTTTTGAGATATCAAGTGTACCTTTGAGATACGCTTCTTGATAATAGTTGAAGGTATACTTATGAAATTATGTAAATCAGATAGTACTACAGTACATAAATGTTTATAAGAGTTTTAGGGGATTTAGATATGTAAGACGTGTAAGATCCTGTAGAAAGGAATGATATGTATATATATCATTATTATGTTTTAATTGAAGCCAAATTATTTATGATGAACTATTAAATACTAAATTCAAGAAGAAGAATGAATGACATTGACGAACGAGTCAAATCAAGTCTATGTGAAAGGAAAAAGTTATAAGTGAATGTGTAGTGACTAGGATGTCACAAAACTGTCTAATTGGAGATTACTCATTAGGCAGAAATGCTTGTTCGATAATAGTCGTGGACAAGGTTCAGTCACACCTGATCAATGGGGCTGAGAGACATGAGGTCTATGGCCATAGATAGCGCCCTAGTTGGTTTCCAGGGGACGATGACATAATTTTCACTGCTAGCTACAGTGATTTAAGTCTTTATTGATAGAGCATTAGGGATTTAGCCTAGTCTCAAATCGATATAATCTGTAGTCTAAAGTATGATTTTATTTGATATTAACTTTGGACTTGACATGATTTTAAAGTACATGAGATCTGTTTTGAGACGATACATGTTTTAGACATGCTATAAAAGATGAACATGAGATATGTTTTGAAACTGTGCATGTTTTAAACATGCTTTAAAAGTACACGTGATTTGGTTTACGATTTGTACATGCTTTTTTCATGTCTTTAAAAGTGAACATGAAATGATTTGAGATTATACATATTTTGAACATACTTAAAAAGTATATATAATATGATTTTGAGACTGTATACGCTTTATATATGACTATATGCCAAACGTACTATGTTTGAAAAGATAGTCGTATTGCATAGTAAAGCTTGCATGAGTTTGCATACTGGATTATGACATAACAATATGCTTTCTACGTGAAAGATGTCATGACCTTATACTATACATGAATATGGAATTTATATGAAGAGTGCCATGACTGTATACTACCTGTGATCATGTCTTTCCATATGAAAAGTGAGATGATTTAAATAAATTGTATATGATAAATTACTTGATTGATATCGTGTTTGATCATGGTTTTCATGTGATATATGATATGCCATGAGATTAATATAAGCATGGTTTAGTATCATACAATGTTGGAATTATATAAGATGCACTATGCATGATATTCCATGGTATAAGGACCAATGGGTTGAAAAATAATTGAATTGATACAATCAGAGGTTTATGTGATAGACAGGTGCCAAGACGGGAAGGTATTTTCAAGTATCCTTACATCGACACCTTAAAACTCTTTGCCCACTTTTAGACTTTAGGGCACGATATGAGATGTTTTGATAAACAATTACAAATGGAACATGATATGAAATCTTTATTTAAAGGTCTCATGCATTTGCATTAGAACTATATAAGCCTAATTATGCACTTATATAAATGACTTACTAAGCCCTCACTCATTAAATGAGAACCACTTTTCAGATTGATTAAAGGAACATGTTGGACAGTTTTAGTGATTTATATGTCTCGACTCTTGAAGTCATTGTAGAATATCTTGGTATGGTAATATTTCTTCCCTATATGCTTTTATTTTCAGGCAATGTTTGTACAGTACTGTAGGATGGGATGTAAACTAGGATAATGAGTAGTTGATATAATATTTTGAGAGTATATGATATGTATGTGTGATTAGTAGTGGATACTAGAGCTGTTGAAATGATAGACATTTGGCGAATATAATGTGGACTGTGGGAAATGTTGTTCTATTCTATTGTGTTGGTTTGTAGGTAGTTAACTGGGGAAATCTCAAAATATAAGGAGAGATATTTTCAATCTGTTTCTAAGAAATAGTAAGTTATGGACTATGAATGATCTTTCCCTACCTGGCTACCTTAGAAAGTAATTTCAATCCAAAAGTGAATGAAAGTGGTTTAGTAACTACACTGACACCGAATACAAACTATAAAATGGAAAAGAAAAATTTAGTTCGTAAATTTGTAAGAAGGAAAAAGTATGAGTATCAAGTGCAAGTTACAGCATTCAAGCCGTGACAGATTTAATAGTATCAGAGCAATGTTTGTTTAGTACGTGTCAGTGTAGATAAGTCAAAATAGTTTACATCCCATAGTAATGTAAAGGCCTGAATGTTAAATGCTCAGTAAATGCAGAAAACTGTTCTAAATGCATGTTTCTTTTGCATAGAAATTTAATGATAATAAAGTAAAGAGGATCGTAAGGAGTGGATGGTTTGAAGCCTTGATAAGTGACACAATAGCCTTTAAGGAATTGTGATGTATAGTGAGGTTAAAAAAAAGGCACAATAGCCTATATAGAATATTGTGTTGTAGAGATTGATATGGTGTACTTTTCAGAGCTTATGAGCAAGACATAAAATTTTGTTCGATGGAAATGATTATGGAGTGACCAACATAGTTGGCCTAAACACAAGGTTATAATATAGCCTAGAGTTTAAATAGTACGTTTAGACTTTGACGAGTATTGCTTTATAAAGCCTTAGGTATGAAACAATAAGGGATGATTGAACGATTTTATGTCAATGAACTTGTAATACCTAAAGGGTATAAGATTTGATCGAATACAGGATCCAGGCTTGTTTTGAAAACTATTGCAATTGGGCATTGATGTCAAAGTACGAAAGTTTTGGATTTTGACAGATTAAACATTCGTAATGTGCTTCAATAAAGTATGGTTCATTAGGCTTATTGGAGTGGGATTTGAGGCTTAACTACGATAGTGATAGGAAGTTTATTAGAACGTGTTCATCTTGTGTGGCAAGAAGTGGACCTTATTGAGATGCCTCAAGAGGAACAATTTCCTAACCACCTTATGGAATTGGAAGATGTAATGGGTATTGTATATTTAGAAGTGTGTGGACTTTGGAAAACAATATGATTTAGAATGTATATGATTTGGAATGTACATGGCTACGAAAAGTAATTGCTTTTTGAAATATATCGTTTCAACTACCTGAATTTTGGAAATTCAGTGAATTCAACCCTCTGGTTTTGAAATAGATGGATTTGAAACCTACAATACTCTTCAAATTTCTTACTAGTAGAGTCTAAATGAACATGACATGTTATGGAAAAATGGGCCTTTAAGTGGAAATTAGAGATTATTAGAGCATGTCATGCAAGATAACAAATTGATGTAGAAGTTAAAATTATGAGAAATAAGAAACTCAAGATCATCATGTCTTGGCATTGATCTTGACCCAGTTTGATAGTTTCTGAATTATAAAAGGATTAATGTTCACAAGGTGTGGACTAAAGAGATACGTCCAATTTGGTGGACTTATCAAGTATTGGACTCTGAAATTAATATGGGAACGATACGATCTTTAGAATAAGTGATAATATAAAAATTTGATCTTGAATTTTATCGGACTTTGAGATGATATGGAGATAGAGAAAAAGATAAAGAAAATCACCCTCATATGTTGGGTGGATATTGATCAGTGTTGGGAGAAACTAAAAGCAACTGCAATAGTTGCTAGACAAGAGATCTACATACCCAAGTGTGTCACCTTAAAGGTTTCACTGTTGTTAGTGAAAAAGATAGACAACAGTTTGAGACTGTATGTAGATTATAAGCTGTTGAATCAGGTGACAGTTGAGAATAAATAATCGTTGCCTACGATTGATGACTTATTGTATGAGTTAAAGGGTACCCAAGTAATTTCTACGATCGATTTGAGATCAGGGTACCTTCAATTGAGAATCGAAAGGGAAGAGGTCCTTAAGATAGCATTTAGGTGAAGGTACAACCAGATCAAGACTTGGAGTATAAGATTAATGATGAAGAATTTTGGGGTATAAGGGCAAGATATATGCTTCAGAACTAGTAGAAAAAGCTTCTAAGAATGTAAAGTTGATATGTGATCAGTTAAGGACAGCTCAGAGCAAACAAACGAATTATGTCGATAATTGGATCAGACACTTGGAGTGTCAGGTTGGAGATAAAGTATTTTTGAAGAGCTCTCCATCTAAAGGCATAATGAGATTTGAAAATAAAGAGAAGTTGAGTCCTTAATATATTGGATCGCTTACGTTACTGAGAGAATAAGTGACGTGACATACCGACTAACATTTCCACCCCAGCTATCGAGTGTGCACAACGTCCTCCACGTATCTATGCTTAAAAAGTATCATTCAAATCCATTCCACGTGGTTGAGTTTGAGCCTTTGGACATTAAGGAGGAAATGAGCTACATTGAGAAATCGATATGGATTTTGGACCGAAAGGATAAGGTATTGAGGTCTAGAACAATTCCTTTGGTAAAAGTGCATTGGCAACACGACTCCTCAGAAAGAGCTACATGAGAGTTGGAAAGTTTGATGAAGGAAAAGTCCCCTCAACTATTCTAGATGACTTGGAGAAATTTGAAGCATCAAATTTTCCAAGGTGTGGAAGATGTAATAACTGCAAGATTTGGCCTTGGTAAGTGAGATGATTTATCTTAAAATCTTATAAAATGGTGTTGTAACGAACTAATCTGGAAGTTGAAAATGGAGCTAAGGTTATGGAAATTTATTTTTAAGATTTAGAAGGGACATATCGTAGTGAAGTAAAGGAATTATTTAGTGAATTAAATTATTTTGGCAACATACATGGGATGAAGTTAATTTAGCATGGGAAATTCAGTATTAAAAGGATTTAAGAGTTTAAATCATTAAGCATTCACGAAATTTGTACATTATAAGGAAATAATAGGAATATAAGTAAACTAAATGTCTAAAACATATAGGGGTATGTGTGTGTATTAATTAAACAAAGAAATTTATATACACACATATATATACAAGTACATATACTTTGGATATATGCATAAATTAAATATATGAAAGAAAAATATATAAATATATATGTATAAAAAAATACAGGACAAGCTTCACGTGGAAGCTTGTCTGGTTTGGTGGGGTTTTCCATATGGCAGACCTCTCTCTTTTTACCAACCCATCCCCATCTCGTCAGCTTGTTCCCCTCATCATTTCTTCTTCTTTTCTTTGAAATTGAGAATCACTCAAACCCTCTCTTAAGATGTTTCTACCGTGCCTCTGCAATTCTCAATTCTTTATCATTCCATCTTTCTCACACGTCCTTCTTTGCCACTTCTCTTCCCCTCAGCATTCATCTCGTTTGCCACTCTCATCCTCACCATAATGCCTAGCCTTGTAAAGCCATAGCCGAGAGAAAAAGGGGGCCCAACAACCTTAAACTGAGGCTGGAAGCTGTAGCGAGAAAATATTGTGCAATAGTGCAAGTTCCAGACGTGAATAGGGGCCCCGAGCGTGGCATTTGGGCTACTAGAATGGCGTGAAATGTATTGCTTAACAGTGGTTGGAATCGAGGTCTTCAAAGGCAAGGTGCAAGAGGATCTTAGGCGTTGAGACAGGGGGTTTCTATAGTTGAAATGCAAGAGCTTTTAAGGGCTAATGAAGGCTAAAACATTGGTCTTCAAAGGCTGAAACAGCTGAAGAATTCAAGGATTTCTTTAGGGTTCAAATAAGGGTTTAGATGTTGAATAAGGGGGATGTAAAGGGCTGAACCGAAGCCTTCTACAACAATTGGTTAGTGCCGAACCAACTGCTGTTCAGTTGAGGCAAAAAGGAAGCCCGAAAACAGATGATTCAAGGACTGATCGTGGCAGCCAGGGGTAGGCTGATCGAGGAAGAAAATAAGGCAAAAAAAAAGGGGGTTTATGTTGGTTGATGGTAGGCAATAAATAGGTGCCATGCCAAAGGTGGAAACAAGGTCAGAAAGAGAACTGTAAACAAGGCACACAAAGGCTGAATTAATGCTGGTTGTGGACACTGGAATAGTGGATGATTGAGGGCTGAGAAAATGATTAAAGGTTGTTGTACGTGCCGAAAACAAAGTATTTAAAATAAGACTCTTGGTGGCTGTTAGGCGTTCTTGAAGGCTGTAGACAATAGCATTTTGAAAGGCTCTCGGCAAGGTTATTTTGGGACTAAAATGGAGATGCATGAGGGTTGAGTTATTCATCGAAGCATGGGCCAGAGTTGGGGTTTTTATCTCGGCTAGAAGGTGTTGACCATGGCTGAATTGACCAAAAAACAAGAAGAAGGAAAGAACGGAAAAAGGAAATATATATATGTTCCTTGGCTCTAGTTAATTGGTAAGTTATTATCATTTAAATTTATAGATATATATATATATATATTTATATATTTAGAATTTACTAAATTCATACTAAATTAATTGACGATATTTAAAGGGTATACAGGGCAAGCTCGACGTTTGCGTAAAGTTTGATACACGCGTATGAAGCTCAGATTTTACGTATGTTAAACTTTAAATCGGTAAGAAAGGTCGTATGATGCCATGTTAATCTTACGAAAATTAATTAGAATTATATTTTGCTGGTACTAATCCAATTCTAATACGTAAACATGTAGCGCGACACATAGGCAACAACACGAGTTTGGCTAAGATTGACGTACGCACACGCTAAGCAAGGAGTCGGTAAGACGTTTATATAATTCAGATTTAGAATTATATTGTATAGATATAGTTAGATTGTGTGATAATGATGATGATTAAAGGTTGAAACCTAATGATATAAGGAATAATATGCATATGGTATGATTATAAATTGAAGAAATGAATGAATGATTTACGGTGAATGAGTTCAATTATATTTGAATGATTATAGTGTTATTGTTAAAGTTGCTAAGGTCATATTTGATTATACGTGAAATACTAAGAAGACCCACATTGGTGATGGAGGTCTTAGTGTTGACATTAAAAGTAAAGGTGATTGATTAATTGATAAATGTGGTGAAATGAAATTGAATGTCATAGAATGATAGGAAATATTGAATTGATTTATTAGATATTATCTTGTTGAAATCGAAGGGTTGAAATTGAGGAATTAAAGAGAAATGTGTAATGATGTTAAGCTAGATAAAGGTGATATATCAATGTGTTTTGAGGGTGAGGATTGCAAGAGAAATTGGCATTATAGTTAGCACTATATCAAACGATATTGCATCAATACGATTCATGAGTGTCATAACGTATTAAGTTTCGAAAAAAAACCTAATAGCTAGACACAAAACTATGGACTTGCCACCAACCATTCTAATCTAGGTGTGATTGGTCACCTATTCAAACTAAGGATAAAGTTTGGTCTACGTTAAAAAATACTAGGGTTCGAGAGTACGGTTAAGTGTAGGGAAAGATTAGCACCCCTACAACGCACATCCTAAAATGGTACCAACCAGTTTTAGGTTATCTTTACAATTTGCCTTGTGTTTATATTAATTTCGATATGCTTATATATTGGGAATATTTCTAAGATTTTTTCATCAATTTGGCTCCAATCTTAAAAATCTCCCTCACCTCAAGATGTTCAAAGAGTCTCGATTGACTTTCTTGAACTCCATCGTCAGATTAATAAAATATTTCATGAAACTCTTATTATATATATTTTAAATTTGTCTTTAATATTGACTCCATATTAATTTCTTTATTTTCTAATTCTTATTTTACATTATTCTTATCTATATGTTTTATTTATTTAGAGAATAAATATGAATCATGGTTTATTGAAGATTTTTTTAAAAACGTCCCATCGATTTGGCTCGGCTTAAAATAAATCTTTCCACCTAGAAATTTTCAAGGAGTCCCAATTGACTTTCTTGAAATTTCATCATTGGCATAATTCATATTTTTCTATTTTTTATTTCTTATAATTTTTATTCTAAGTTATTTATTTGTTTATATCTATCTAATTTTATTCATATTTCATTTATTATAAATAAACATGAATTACAATTTATTGAAATTCTTTCAAAAGTATTCTATCAATTCGGCTCAACTTAAGAAAGAATCATCTCACCTAGAAATATTCAAGGAGTCTCGATTGACTTTCTTGGAATTTCATCCTTGGTATAATTCACATTTATTTCTTTATTATCTAATCTTATTAATTACTAATTACTTTCAATCTAAGCTATTTCATTCTATTTATTTAATTTCTCATCTAATTTATATTCTCGTATTTATATTTATTTATCTATATATATTTATATTTTATTCATATTTAATTTACTAAGAATAAACATGTATTATAATTTATTGAAAATTCTTTTAAAAGTATTTTATCAATTAGGCTCAACTTAAGAAAAAATTTCCTCACCTAGACATTTCTAAGATGTCCCAATTGACTTGCTCAAAATGTCATCATCGGTATAATTCACATTTATCTTTGATAATTAATTAATATTTTTATTAGTAGATTATTGTTTTATCCTAACTTTTTTACTTTTAATTTTTTTATCATTTATAATTAAAGAAAACTTAAAGAAGTCCTAATTTTATATTCATATTTAATCCTAATTCCAAAATAAACAAATAAATAAATAATACATCCACAAATATATAGGATCTCAACATACCAAATCAAATGTATTTCTTTAACATTAACTATCCAAGTCCATTTCTCAAATTAATTACCCTAACGTCATATCCTAACTTTGATTAAAATTTTACACAAAGTTCTAGTTAAATGGATTATATAAATTAAACCCAACTACGGAAGATGCTTGAACATATTAAATTATAATTAAAAATGGGCATTAAACTTACTAAAATAATAAAGGGAATCTTAATCTGATCCCATGCATACAAATGCCATTTAATGGTCAAGAATCTCTTACCTAGTTTAGCCGCCAGTATTTCCTTGCTCTTCTACGTTGAACACCACAGCCAGTTTCTTTCTTTATTTTCTTGTTTCACGCATGCAGCTCTTTCCTTAGCCTTATGTTCAATCTTCTTTCGAGAGCAGGCAGCAGTAGCTTCTTTTTGTCAAAACTGTAGCGTTTTAATGGCCTTCCTTTCTTCCTTTGCAGTACTCGTTCTTCCTCTTTTCCTGGGCTGGAATGGTGCAACGAGAAACAGCAGAGGACAGAGGACTGGCACAGGCGATCGCAGCAGAGGGGAAGGAAATATGGAGCAACAGCGTGCGGCGTTGATGGATGCAGAAGGCGACGGTGCTGGATGAGCAGGGGAGATGGCGCGAGAGAAATGGTGCAGTAAAGGGGGCAGCGATTGAGGCACAAGCAGCAAAAGCAAGAGATGTCCGGACCGTGGTGTAGCAGTGCAGCAGGCTCGGCACGCAGAGTAGAGCCAGACGTAAGGAAGCACTGAGGTGGCTATGTAGCAAGCGACGATGGTGAAGGTGCAGTTTGGTGAAGACGCCGTGAAAATGATGGATAGTGTAAGACAGATGCTTGGCTCAGTGGTGCTGCAGCAACTCAAGGGTGGCGATGATGCAAAGCAGTGAGAACGCAGTAGCAGCAGTAACCGGGATGCAGCAGTGATGATGGTTGAGATGTAGAAGACACAGACAATAAGGATGATGTTGGCGGATGGCAGCTTTCGTGACTAAGAGCCAGTAGAAATTTTTTTTTTAGGGTTTTTCTTTTTCTTCTTCCCCTCTCTATTACCTGTGTGTTTCCCCCTTTTTTATTTAATTTTCCTTCCTTTTCTTGATACGGGTATTAAACCAACTTTATTTCCTTTCCATCCATGCACCAATTTGAGTTTGACTTGTATCTTCATTGATTCTCACTTGATTCGCTCATTGATTTTGATTTTCTTTCTAAAATTTTCAAATTTTTGACTTTGCTTTTGTTTTAAGATTCTGATTTTTTTTCAAGTTTCCCTTCTTTGATTACTTTATTTTTGTTATTTTTTTTATTTTTTATTTTCTTTTCATTTTTATTTTTTTAATAATAAACAAGATAGTAATACAAAAATTAGATTCATCTTCTAATTATCAAACCCAATAGGCCCAATAACATTAAAAGACTCCAGACAAAATGGGGTGTCTACAGTTGCCCCTCTTTGTACATTTGCTATGAAATAGTAATTGTGCAAAGACATAGACATCCATTTTGTCCGCATCCATTTTATTATTTTTTCCTTTCTTTTTAAAATTTTTATTTTTATTTTTATTTTTTTTGTTTCGTTCCCCTTTTTTTGTGGATATTTACTCATTCTAAAAGAAATTGGTTTTCATCATGAAAATGCTCCTTCGACCAGGGAGGCCCTGAAACTTTATAATTTTCTCATCTCTAAAATGCTACTTTGACTAGAAAGGCCCTGAAAGTTCAAATTTTCTCATCTCTTACATCCTCCTTCAACTAGGAAGGCCCTGAAACTTTAAATTTTCTCATCTCTTAAATGCTCCATCGGCTAGGAAGGCCCTGAAACTTTAAAATTTCTCATATCTAAAATGCTCCTTCGACTAGGAAGGCCCTGAGAATTTAAACTTCTCTCATCTTTAAAAACGCTCAATTATGCCCGAAGGTCTTATAAATTATACTCGGAGGTTCTGAGGAAACATGCCCGGAGGTCTTACAGATTGTACCGGAAGGTTCTAATGAATCATGCTCGGAGGTCTTACAGCTTGTACCTAGAGGTTTTAATGAATCATGCCCGGAGGTCTTACAGATTGTACTCGAAGGTTCTAATGAATCATGCCCGGAGGTCTTATAGATTGTACCCGGAGGTTTTAATGAATCAAGCCCGGAGGTCTTACAGATTGTACCCGGAGGTTTTAATGAATCATGCCCGGAGGTCTTACAGATTGTACTTGGAGGTTTTAATGAATCATGCTCGGAGGTCTTATTGATTGTACCTGGAGGCTTTGATCTTATCTCATCATTTCAATTCTATCTTCTAGATCATCTTATCATTCCAGTTTCTTCTTTTTGTTATTTTCTATCTAAATATCACATTTTTCATCTCATCACATCTTTCAATCCCTTTTTCATTATCCCATCATATCCGTACCTTTTTAGTTTCCTCTTTCTTTCCAAATTTTTAACATTTTTGTTTCAAAACTTCATACCTTTTTCGTCACATCTTATTCCTAATTCTTCTTACATTTTTTTATTTTCTTTTTCTTCTTTTTTTTTCTAAATTTTTCAAAACTTTATTCATCTAATCTTTCAGAATTTTTTTTTATCCTATTGTCTTGACAAACAGTTCAAAATATTTTTTTTTGCATATAATGAAATGTCATGCATGTCATGAATGCAATGCAAATGATAAACAATGCCTTACCAAGTCATATCATCAATCTACCATATTCCTTTCTTCAAAAATTTGTCATCTTTCAATCTTCTCTTTGCGTTATCATTCAATCTTTCAGTGCCTCATCATTCTTCTTTCTTCAAATTTAGCAATCCTAAAGTCATTTGCCCCATCCTCATCGTTCATTCAGTCTTCTTCTTGCCCCACAATTCTTCTTTCTTTAAATTTAGCAATCATCACTCATTCAGTCTTCTCATTGCCCCATCATCATCATTCATTTAGTTTTCTTCTTACCCCACAATTCTTATCAACTTAAAATTCATCAATCCAAATCATAACAACAAAATCATCCTAAACTATTCACAAGAACACTTCACCACTTCTCATATCTTCAAGAAAATTAATGCTCTCAAATCAACCAAAGATTGCCCCAAGAATAGTCTTAAAAACACCATCACCACACTTGATTTCTTTAAAACAAGAACTTGCCCCCATAAAATCACAAAACTCTCATTTTTCACTTCTTCAAGTCTCTTTTAGAAAATAGAAAATTCCCCCACATAATAATTTTCTAAAATAAAAACATCTGAAATTTAAATCTCTTAAAAATTGCTGATTACTTTTGAGAACAAACATAATGAGTCATAACTTGGTCTAGCTGAATAAGTGTACTGATTTGGTGCATCAAGGATGTTTGGTTATCAAGAAAGGTTCTATTGATCAATGTCTCTTCCTCTAGGCTCACAAATGAAACAAATTCCTTGAAAATCAGAATTCCTTTTGTAAAAGTAACTTTCACAGAACACAATCCATTTTAGCACTCTCTTAATTTGTTGATATGTGGACTTTAACAAATGTCAAGACTAGCTGTGATGGCTCAAATTTTTGGGCAAGGATTCAAATCTCAAATCAAATTTTCAAGGTGATGGTTTTTGAATTCCTCAAAAGGTCTTGACTAAAAGCGTCACTCCTCTGGTTTTTCATCTTTCTTGTTGTTGCCTTAGCATAGTCACAAACGATGGCCTTGAGTTGCTTCAAATTTGCTCTAGACTGTCCTTTTATGGGTTTTCACCCTAGAGCTTCATTCTCTTTTTTCTTCTTTTTTTTTCTTTTTCTTTTATTGATTATTCTACCATGCATTTGAGAATTCAAATTTCATTCCAAACTAAATAATGATGATGGTTTCTCAAAGAAAAGCTTTTCAATACAAGCATCCCTATTTGATCAAAATGGACTTTTAGGTATGTACTGTAGGCCAAGGTTTAGGGTTTTATGAGACTATAGGCACCCTAAGAGAGTTAAACTCAATAACGCATAGTGGAAACCACCTAATTGGAGATTACTCATTAGGCAGAGATGCTTGTCCGATAATAGTCGTGGATAGGGCTTAGTCACACCTGATCAGTGGGGCTGAGAGACATGAGGTCTATGGCCATAGATAGTGCCCTAGTTGGTTTCTAGGGGACGATGACATGATTTTCACTGCTAGCTATAGTGATTTAAGTCTTTATTGATAGAGCATTAGGGATTTAACCTAGTCTCAAACCGATATGATTTGTAGTCTAGAGTATGATTTTATTTGATATGAACTTTGGACTTGACACAATTTTACAATACATGAGATATGTTTTGAGACGATACATATTTTAGACATGCTATAAAAGATGAACATGAGATATGTTTTGAAACTGTGCATGTTTTAAACATGCTTTAAAAGTACACGTGATTTGATTTATGATTTGTACATGCTTTTGTCATGTCTTTAAAAGTGAACATGAAATGATTTGAGATTATACATATTTTGAACATACTAAAAAAGTATATATAATATGATTTTGAGACTATATACGCTTTATATATGACTATATGCCAAATGTAATATGATTGAAAAGATATTCGTATTGCACAGTAAAGCTTGCATGAGTTTCCATACTGGATTATGACATAACAATATGCTTTCTACGTGAAAGATGTCATGACCTATACTATACACGAATGTGGAATTTAGATGAAGAGTGTCATGACTGTATACTACCTGTGATCATGTCTTTCCATATGAAAAGTGAGATGATTTAATAGAGTACATTAGCAAAAATTGTATATGATAAATTACTTGATTGATATTGTGTTTGATCATGGTTTTCATGTGATATATGATTGTGACATCCTAGTCCCTACACATTAGCATATAACTTTTTCCCTTTCACATACAACTTGATTAGACTCGTTCGTCAATGTCATTTCTTCTTCTTCTCATGCTTGGTATGAATAGCTTATCATAAAGATTTTGATTTCAAATAAACCATAATTATGATATATATATATACATACATATCGTTCTTTAGCACAAGATCTTACACATCTTACATATCCTAAATCCCCAAAAATCTTACAAACATCAATGTACTGTAGTACTGTCTGATTTATATGATTACATAAGTATACCTTCAAGAAATTTAGGAAGCATGCCTTGAAGGAATACAGATTCCGATGAGCTCTTCTTTCGAGAGCGAAGGATTACTTCAAATAGTTTGAAAAATAGTTGTAAAAGGGTGAGTTTACGCTCAGTAATAAACATATGTAAAAGAGCGTACTATGCCTCTATATGCTATTTTCCTGCTTGGCTCTATAATGTCATGTAAAACCATTATAAAGCATATATCATATACTTCTTTCAAACATAATATACAAGTAAATCAAGTAATTTAAATACTTTCGATTTCTTTATTTCTTTGAAATCACATATACAGATAGCTTTCAAATAACAGAGAGACTATTAGCATTTTAACCGAATCATGCACTAGATCAGGTGGCATACCCCCGTAGGGGCCAAGAATCCTCCCCTAGCCAATTATATAACAGAGACAATTTGGCCAAATGTCAGTAGGCCACAATGAACACTAGTCAGGTGACATCTATGGCACTGAGGACCGGACTAGGGTTACTCAGTCAAGTACATATACAGAAGTGCATAATCATCAAGTACTTCATAGTCTCAAAACATTTTTCAAATATCTTTTTGCAATGACAATCATACTTTTCTGAAATAGGCTTTAAAGCCTCTGTTTCAAATGGGACAGTCGACTAGTCTCATAAGGCAGTCGGCTACTATTACATATCTTGCTTTATCGAAATTATTTTCTTTTAAAAATTTTGATATTTCGAAATTCTGAAAACACATGAGGCAGTCGACTGGTCCCATATAGCAGTCGACTGGTTTTGAAATAGAATACTTTCCAAGAAAAGGCCGTCGACTGGTCATATAGCAGTAGATCGTTTTCACAAGCAGAATGCCTCTAAAACAGGACAGTCGGCTGGCTCCATAGGCAGTCGGCTGGTTTTGAAACAAAATACTTTTCAAGTAAATAGCAGTCGACTGTCTCATATAACAGTCGCTATTTTGAAACAGAATGCTTTCTAGAAAATAGCAGTCGACTGGCTTATATAACAGTTGATTGGTTTATCTCAGTTTTCGAAAATCTACGCTTTGGTTATTTCTAGGCAATCTGCTGCTCCTAGCATTTTGGTAACTAGGAGTAAAACCCGAAATGTAACCTTCCTACACTTAAATCAGCTTTTGTTTCATCCCAAAGTATTTAAAACATGCGAACATAGCCACCCTACGTTCGTTACACATATTCCTTACCTCAAATACACCAAAACGCGTAATCGTTTGGTTGCAAATCAACACCTTCCTTTCACTCCTTCAAAACTGCACTAACCACAAAATCATAAACACTTGATCTTCTTTCATTTTAACACCATAAACATACCATACCCACATAACACAACTCTCAATCATAGATAGAATTGCAGGAACTAATTTCTTCTCTTACCTTTGTTAATAGCCAAAATAACAGCAACTTTAGATCTCCTCAATCCTTTTAATTTAGCCTTTCATATTACAGGCATAGCTTGAGCTAGCAACAAGGATTGATTTTTGTTAAGCAAGCTCAACGATTCGATGACAGGAAGTGATGGTTTGTCAAGGTACCTATGGAAGGAAACTTGGAGAATAAGAGGAAGAGAGAAATGTGGCTGCCGACTTTGATGGAGAAGATGTTGACACATTGAGCTTCATTTAATGCATATTGATCCATACACTCATCATCTTTGACTTTTGACCTCTTTGACCCTTTTTGACTCTTCTTTCTTCCATTCATCAACCACATGTCATTTAACTATCAAAAATCTGATATTAATTTCTCATAATCCAATTATTCTTACAATCTCAAAATTAATCCCTTAACTATTGGACATTAGTTCCATTTATTCCACATATGTCTCATATATCATTTATATATCCAAATCTCATATTTATTTAATCATTCCAACTGGAAATACTTTACAATTATGGAAAATTTACATGAAATTGGGGATTTCACATTCTTCCCACCTTTAGAAATTTGGTCCTCCAAATTTAAATTGGGCTTACTGCTCAAACAATTCAGGATATCTTTCCTTCATTAAGCTATCTAGCTCCCATGTAGCTTCTTCTATAGCATGATATTGCCAGAGAACTTTAACTAATGGGGTCGTCTTAGACCTCAACACTTTCTCTTTTCTATCCAAAATTCGAACCGTTTTCTCCACATAAATCATGTCTTCCAGAATCTTCAAAGGTTTATATTCCATGACATGAGACAGATCCGGATTATACTTCCGAAGCATAGACACATGAAATACATTATGCACTCTTGATAGCTCCGAAGGTAATGCCAACGTATATGCAATATCTCCAAATTGATCTAAGACCTCAAATGGACCGATGTAACGAGGACTAAGCTTACCTCTTTGTCCAAATCTCATAATCCCTTTGGATGGAGAAACTTTCAAAAACATCGAATCTCCAACCAAAAACTCAAGTGGCCTCCATCGAGCATCTGCATAACTCTTTTGTATACTCTGAGCTGTCTTAAGTCTATGACAAATCAACTTAACATCCTCAGAGGCTTGCTTGACTAAATCTGGAGCGAGTATCTTACGTTCGCCCACTTCTTCCCACCCAATCGTAGATCGACACCTTCTACCATATATAGCTTCATATGGTGCCATCCCAATACTTGCATGATAACCATTATTGTTAGCAAACTCAGCCAATGGCAGATGATCATCCCAGGAGCCTTTAAAATCTAAAGCATATGCTCTTAACATATCCTCGAGCATCTGAATAGTGCGCTCGAACTGACCATCAATCTGCGGATGAAAAGCCTTGCTAAAATTCAACTGAGATCCTAGGCTTCTTGGAAATATTCCCAAAAATGATAAGTAAACCTGGAATCTCTGTCAGAGGTAATGCTCACGGGAACTCCATATAGTCGGACGACTTCTTTCACATACAAATCTGCCAAAGTACTAAATGTATCTGTAGACTTCATAGGTAGGAAGTGTGCGGACTTAGTCAGTCTGTCCACGATTACCCAAATACCATCATGACTACTTCTAATCCGGGGTAATCCCATAACAAAATCCATCGTGATGTGTTCCCACTTCCACATAGGTATAGGTAGAGGATGTAGCAAACCTGCCGGTTGTTGGTGTTCTACCTTAACCTGCTGACATGTGAGACACTTCGCCACAAACTCTGCTATGTTTCTTTTCATGTCAGACCACCAATATACCTTACGTAGATTATGGTACATCTTCGTATTTCCGGGATGCAACGTGTATCTAGTGGCATGTGCTTCTGTCAAAATCAACTTCTTCAACTCCTTATCATTAGGAACACATATACGGTTATTAAACCTCAAAATTTCATCGCTACCCATAGAAAATTCTGAGGGTATGCCCGATTGGATCTGTTCCATAGCCTCAATACACTGGATATCCTTCCTCTGAGCGATCTGAATTCTATCTATTAACTCTGGCTCAATCATCAAACTCGCTATCATCCCAAATTGCTCAAGAGGTGTAACACTTAGACTGAGGCTTGTAAACTGTTCCAGCAACTCACACTCTCTTACCATCATGTAGACATTAAACCTACATGCTTCCGGCTCAAAGCATCCGCCACTACATTAGCCTTTCCCGGGTGGTACAAGATCTCACACTCATAATCCTTCAGAAGCTCGAGCCATTTCCTCTGTCTCATGTTCAATTCCCTTTGAGAGAACAAGTACTTCAAACTTTTATGATCAGTAAAAATCTAAAATTTCTCACCATATAAGTAATGCCTTCAAATCTTTAAAGCAAATACCACTGCAGTTAACTCCAAGTCATGAGTTGGGTAGTTCTTCTCATGGTCCTTTAATTGACGAGAACCATATGCAACTACCTTACCATGCTGCATTAGTACACAATCCAGACCTTGTCCTGAGGCATCACTATACATTGAAAATCCACCAGAACCACTAGGAATGGTGAGGATAGGTGCAGTCATCAGCCTACGCTTCAACTCTTGAAAGCTACTCTCGCAGGCATCATTCCATTTAAACTTCACTTCTTTGTGCGTTAAGTGCGTCAAGGGAACAACTAACCTTGAGAAACCCTCTACAAATCTTTGATAATAGCCAGCTAGACCCAAGAAACTCCTAATTTTCGTCACTGTTTTCGGTCTCTCCCATTGCACTACTACTTCAATCTTTGATGGATCAACCGAAACTCCATCTTCATTGATTATATGACCCAAAAAGGAGATTTGATCCAGCCAAAAATCACACTTACTTAGCTTAGCATACAATCCTCGATCTCTGAGGGTTTGCAAAACTATCCTTAAATGCTGCTCATGCTCTTCCCGGGATCTCGAATACACCAATATGTCATCGATAAAAACGATGACAAACTTGTCTAAATATTGCTTGAACACATCGTTCATCAAGTTCATAAAAGTCGTGGGTGCATTGGTTAGGCCAAACGGCATCATTAGAAATTCATAGTGACTATACCGTGTCCTGAATGAAGTCTTAGGGATATCCTTACTCCGGATCTTCAATTGATGATATCCCAACCTCAAGTCTATCTTGGAAAAGACCTGTGCACCCTTAAGCTGATAAAAAAGATCGTCAATCCTGGGAAGAAGATATTTATTCTTGATTGTCACCTTATTCAACCATCGGTAATCAATACATAGCCTCATGCTGCCATCCTTCTTCCAAACAAATAGCACAGGAGCACCCCAAGGGGATACGCTGAGTCGTATGAATCCCTTATCTAGTAACTCCTGAAGCTGTTTCTTAAGTTCTTCCAATTCCACTAGAGCCATTCGATAGAGAGGTCTCGAAATGGGCTTGGTCCCTGGTACCAAATTGATCATAAACTCGATTTCCCTATCCGAAGGAAATCCTGGAAGATTGTATGGAAACACCTCGAAAAATTCCATGACTACCGGAATTTAATGAAGTCCGGGACGTTTCTGTTCTACGTCCACAACATATGCTATAAATCCTTCACTTAACAATTCATACTTTTTATCAATTTTATTTCAAATAAGTCAAATAGCAATTATGCTTTTACATTAACCACTTTGCAAAATTTACAATATAGCTAACCGGAGAAGAGAAGATTACACTTTTAGCATAACAGTCCAATATCACATGATTCTTAACTAACCAATCCATTCCTAATATGACATCAAATCCATACATATTCAATAGGATTAGGTCAGCTATCGATTCTCTCTCCCCTACTCGTAGTTGACAATCACGATACACCATGTCCGTCATTTGAGATTCCCTAAAGGGAGTACTTGTTTGCAGTAATTGTCCTAAAGGCTCAGGCTCAACAGGCAATTTCATAGCAATTACATGAGAAACAAATGAATGCGTAGAGCCTGGATCAAACAATGCAGTGACACTTATATCAAAAAGGTGAATCTTACCCTTAATCACCTTGGACGAAGCATCGACAGACTCCTCATCGATGGCAAATACTCGTCCTTAGGTCACAGCTTTCTTTCCTTTTTCTGCAGCAATGCCTTAGGCTGTGGCTGAAGGGTCTTCTCTGATTCCTGAAACTCTCTCAGATTCCTCTTGGGACAATCTCTAATCATATGCCCCTGTTCACCACACCTAAAACAGGCACCACTCGCTAATCGGCAAGGCTGTGATCCATGAAATTTCCCGCATTGCTAACATCTTTGCATTGTACTCTTCGGTGAGCTATTGCTACTGCCTGTAGAATATCGAGAACTTTCATCATTTATCTTGATCCCAGTAGATCTAGGAGTCTCTGTTTCATAATCATCATAACTCCTAATTTCAGTATATTTTCATATAGCAATTTAACTCAATTAACAATCATTTTCTTATGATTTAATTGCTTACCTATTGAGGCTCTTTCATATGGTCTACTTCTCTTAGATATATATCTATCACTAGAGGCTCTCTCGTCTGACTTCCGTTTCATCGTTCCTTGCCTTTTCTTTTGGCTCGAAAATCAGTATGGTGAAGCTCATAGTCCTGCTTACACAACTGAGTATTACGGACCTCCTCTCCATAAGTGGTGATATCCATAGGATACAACTTGGATAT
Source organism: Heritiera fomes (assembly GCA_032173925.1). Taxonomy (NCBI): domain Eukaryota; kingdom Viridiplantae; phylum Streptophyta; class Magnoliopsida; order Malvales; family Malvaceae; genus Heritiera; species Heritiera fomes. Next base: position 31,461,379 of record JAPDPM010000012.1, read on the forward strand.
GATGGGGGACTTTAATCCCTCTATAAATCGATAGATCTTGTGCCCTTCACTCCTAAGAACCTCTAGGTCGAATCTGCTGAAAGAAATAAACTTCGACTCGAACTGATTTACTAACATCGTCCCTGGAGTCAAGTTCAGAAATTCTATCTTCAACCTAGTCTGATCGGTGTGTGGGATATACTGCTCATAAAGGCTTCTAAAAATCTATCCCACGTGACCTCAGCATGCCGGGTCTCCAATACGGTCCGAGTGGCCTGCCACCAATACTCTGCATCGTCTACTAACAGATAAGCAGCCAAGCCCACCTTCTCCCTTTCGGAGCATGTCATGTATTCAAAAGACTTAGTGACCACCTTCACCCAGTTCTCTGCGGCCAATAGATCTCTATCCCCCTTAAACGTAAGCGGATCCAGCTTCTTAAATTCTTTGATCAAAGTGACGCTACAATAAGCCTTAGGATCTCGCTGTGACGTCCTCGTCACTAACCAAATAGCAACTAATTTACTTCAAATAACAAATAAATCGATTAGTTTATCCGATGTCAATCTCCCTTACTCTTATGCTTTAGGCATTTCTATCAGAGTATAATATTCATTTTCACATGCATAAAATTTTTCATTTATAAACATGTGCCATATACATCAGGATCTCAAATATTCATACACCCTAATCCCCAACATATACAAAACTGTAGTATTGTACTGTACATTAGCCGAAGTAACGGCCGACTAAATATACCTTCAAAGGATAAGTAGCAAGCGTGCCTCGAAGGTATCTCAAAAATCCCAAAATGAGCTCCTCTATCCGGAGCGGAATTACTTCAAGTAATCTGTATGAAAAATGTTTGTAAAGGAGTGAGTTTACGCTCAGTAAGAAATTTATGTAAAAGAGCGTACTATATCACTATATGCAGTTTTTCTTGCTTGGCTCTATAATGTCATGTAAAATTATTATAAAGCATAGATTGTATATTTCTTTCGCAATTACCAAATACAAGTAAATTATGCTTTCAAATATTTTCACGGATCTCAAATCACGTGAAATCAAGTAGGCAAGTACAAATATTTTCAAATAGATGGGAGACAATTTATATCCAACAAATTCATGCACCAAATAATTCTCATCATGGATACAGCAAATATATCCCGTAAGGGATAATCCAGAGAGATAATGGATACAGCAAATATATCCCATAAGGGATAATCCAATATAAAGATCTCATGAGGATACCGCAAATATATCCCGTAAGGGATAATCCTAAGAGATATCAAATAAATGGCGTACCCACGTATGGGCCAGGGATCCTCCCCAAAGCCGAATCAAATAAAAGACTCATGGCCATTGTCTATAGCCCACAGTTTCACTAGTCAGGTGCCATACTGCGCGTCTGAGGGCTGGACTAGAGCTCCTCAGTCAAGTACAAGTAACAATTAATGTGCATGTTCTTTTGAGAGATTCATAGTCTCCAAAAACCTTATTCATATAGGTTTTAAACAAGTATGAATATCCTTTCTTAAAACAGGTTCTCAAAAACTTTCTTTCAAATAGGCAGTCGACTGGTCATATATAGCAGTTGACTGCTACCCCATGTTTTGCCTTATTGAATTTCTTTCCCTTTTTGAAATTCAATTATTATATTTTTCAAAATACAAATAGGGCAGTCGACTGGTCCCAAATGGCAGTCGACTGGTTTTAAAACAGAATGTTTTTGGACAAATAGCAGTCGACTGGCTCCCCTGGCAGTCGACTGGATTGAAACAAAATGGTTTCTGGAAAATGGCAGTCGACTGGCTCCCATGACAGTCGACTAGTTTGAGTCGGTTTTTGAAAAACGGCGTTTTAGATGTCTCTAGGCAGTCGGCTGCTCCTAGCCTAATTGGTACTAGGAGTAGGACCCAAATTGCCCTTTTTCCTGCAATTAAAACAGCTGTACTTCTTCCCAAAGCAATTCAAATACATTTAAAACATGCGGACATAGTCACCCTACGTCCGTTACATAAATTCCTTACCTCAATTAGCAATTAATCCACAAGTTGGTTGCACCAACACTTGTCCTTTTTCTTTACTCTTCAAGCTGTAAACATCATAACAATTAAAAACTCAATAAACCTACTATATCAACTTCATATAATCCCAAACCATCAAAATTATCAACATAAACCATATCTTCTCTTACCTTTGCTATTTACCAACTTTTAAGATTTTAAGATCTCTTTAATCACTTGGATCTAGCCTTTCATATTAAAGGCATAGGTTAAGCTATCGATAAGGATCGTTTTTCTTTAGAGGAGCTTAACGAATCGATGGCTTGAAATGGTGGTTTGTCAAGGTGAGAATTTGAACACTTAGAGGAAAATATGGAAGCAACGAGAGGGAGAGGGAGATGGGCTGGTACCGTAGGGTGAAAGGGATGATGATGATGAGTCATGGCTCTCATTAATTGCCCATAAATGCATTCTAATCCCCTCATCATCCTATCTCAGCCATTGACCATCCATTGACCCTTTTGACCATTGATTCTTTGACCATTCAATTGCCTTAATTCCTGTTATGTCCCATACACCATATATATATATATATATATCAGAAAATTCATATTTATTTTATTAATCCAAGTTGAAAAACTGTACAAGTATGTAAAAATTACAGAAAATTAGGGATTTCACATTCTCCCCACCTTAGAGAATTTGGTCCTCCAAATTCAAGTAAGGTTATGTCTTAAACAATTCTGGATATTTCTCTCTCATCAAGTTCTCTAGTTCCCAAGTAGCTTCTTCTATAGTATGGTGTTGCCAAAGAACTTTCACTAAAAGGATATTCTTTGATCTCAACACCTTATCTTTCCTATCCAAAATCTGAATCGGTTTCTCCACATAACTCATGTCTTCTCAAATCTCCAAGGTTTCATATTCAATGACATGAGATGGATCTGGATTGTACTTCCGAAGCATTGATACATGAAAGACATTATGCACTCCCGATAACTCCGGAGGTAGTGCCAACATATAGGCCACATCTCCAACACGATCTAGGATCTCAAATGGTCCAATGTAGCGAGGACTTAGCTTACCTCGTCGGCCAAATCTTATGATCCCTTTGGATGGAGAGACTTTCAAAAACACATAGTCTCCAACCAAAAACTCAAGTGGCCTCCATCGAACATCTGCATAGCTCTTTTGTCGACTCTGAGCTGTCTTAAGTCTTTGACAAATCAGTTTAACATTCTCAGAGGCTTGCTCGACTAAATCTGGAGCCAACAACTTGCGCTCGCCCACTTCTTCCCACCCAATCGGTGATCGACACCGTCTTCCATACAAAGCCTCGTATGGTGCCATCCCGATGCTTGCATGATAGCTATTATTATAAGCAAACTCAGCCAATGGCAGATGGTCGTCCCATGAGCCTTTAAAATCCAAAGCATATGCTCTTAACATATCCTCGAGCGTCTGAATAGTGCGCTCGGACTGCCCATCAGTCTGCGGATGAAAAGCTGTGCTAAAATTCAGCTGAGATCCCATGGCTTCCTGAAAATGTTCCCAAAAGTGAGAAGTAAACCTGGAATCTCTATCTGATGTGATGCTCACTGGAACACCGTGTAATCTAACGACTTCTCTCACGTATAAGTCTGCCAAAGCGCTAAGTGTATCTGTAGACTTCATAGGTAGGAAGTGAGCTGACTTCGTCAATCTATCCACTATCACCCAAATACCATCATGATTCCTCTTGGTTCTGGGCAATCCCATAATAAAGTCCATCGTAATGTGTTCCCATTTCCACATAGGTATAGGCAGAGGGTGCAGTAATCCCGCTGGCTTTTGGTGCTCTACCTTAACCTGTTGACATGTAAGACATTTTGCCACAAAATCAGCTATGTCTTTCTTCATGCCCTTCCACCAATACACCTTGTGAAGATTATGATACATCTTCGTATTTCCTGGATGTAACGTGTACTTAGTGGCATGTGCTTCAATCAAGATCAACTTCTTCAATTCGTCATCATTAGGAACACATATACGACCTCTAAACCTCAAAATTCCATCACTACCGAGACTGAACTCTGAGATCATACCTGACTGCATCTGACTCATAGCCTCAATGCATCTATCATCTTCCTTTTGAGCACTTCGAATTCTGTCCATCAAATTTGGTTCAATCCTCAAACTAGCCATCATTCCAACTTGCTCATTAGGCATAACGTTAAGGTTGAGGCTTGTGAATTGCTCAATTAGTTCATGCTCTTTTATCATCATATAAGACACCATACTTACATGCTTCCGGCTCAGAGCATCCGCCACCACATTGGCTTTCCCCAGGTGGTATAAGATCTCACAATCGTAATTCTTTAGTAGCTCAAGCCATCTTCTTTGCCTCATGTTTAATTCCTTCTGGGAGAATAAGTATTTCAGACTTTTGTGATCCGTAAAAATCTGAAATCTCTCACCATATAAGTAATGTCTCCATATTTTCAGGGCAAATACTACTGCAGCTAACTCCAAATCATGAGTCGGGTAGTTCTTCTCATGGTCCTTTAGTTGTCTGGAACCATAGGCTACTACCTTACCATGCTGCATTAACACGCATTCCAAACCTTGCCCTGAGGCATCACTATACACCGCAAATCCACCTGAACCACTAGGGATGGTGAGAATTGGTGCAGTCGTCAGCCTGTGCTTCAACTCTTGGAAACTACACTCACAGGCTTCATTCCACTCATACTTCATTTCCTTGCGCGTCAAGCGCGTCAATGGAACAGCTAGCTTTGAGAAACCCTCTACAAATCTTCTATAGTAGCCAGCTAAACCCAAGAAACTCCTAATCTCCGTCACAGTCTTCGGTTTTTCCCATTGAACCACCGCTTCAATCTTTGACGGATCAACTGAGACTCCATCTTTACTGATAATGTGACCTAAGAAGGAGATCTGATTCAACCAGAAATCACATTTACTTAGCTTGGCATATAGTCCTTTATCTCTGAGGGTCTCCAAAACAATCCTCAAATGCTGCTCATGCTCTTCCCGTGACCTCGAGTACACCAAGATGTCATCGATGAAGACAATGACAAACTGGTCCAAGTACTGCTTAAACACATCATTCATCAAATTCATGAAGGCTGCAGGTGCATTGGTTAATCCAAACGGCATCACCAAGAATTCATAATGGCCATACCGTGTCCTGAACGCAGTCTTAAGGATATCTTCATCTCGGATCTTCAACTGATGATATCCCGATCTCAAGTCTATCTTGGAGAAGACTTGTGCACCCTTTAGCTGATCAAAGAGGTCATCTATCCTGGGAAGAGGATACTTATTCTTGATTGTCACTTTATTCAACCACCGGTAGTCGATGCACAACCTCATACTACTGTCCTTCTTCTTGACAAAAAGCACCGGAGCACCCCAAGGGGATACGCTGGGTCGTATGAATCCCTTGTCTAGCAACTCCTGAAGCTGCTTCTTAAGTTCTTCCAATTCTACCAAAGCCATCTGGTAGGGAGCTCTTGATATAGGCTCAGTCCTCGGCACCAATTCGATCGTGAACTCTACTTCCCTATCCGGAGGAAGTCCTGGAAGATCATCCGAAAATACTTCGGAAAATTCCTTAACTACTGGAATTTCGTGAAGTGTGGGACGTTTCTGATCTACGTCCACCACGTGTGCTACAAACCCTTCACATCACAAATATGTTCTATCAATTAAATCTCAATTAAACTAAACAAGTAATTATGCTTTTGCATTACATATTTGCAAAATTTACAACATAGCTAACGGGAGAGGAGAAAATCACACTCTTAGCATGACAATCTATCATCACATGATTTTCAGCTAACCAATCCATTCCTAATATAACATCAAATCCAGACATATTTAATAGGATTATGTTAGCTATCGACTCTCTTTCTCCTACCGTAGCTTACAATTACGATACACTATGTCCGTCATTTGGGATTCCCTAAATGGAGTAATTATTTGTAGCAATCCTCCTAACTGCTCAGGCTCAATATTTAATCTCCTAATAGCCATAGGGGAAATAAAAGAGTGCGTAGAGCCTGGATCAAATAAAGCAAAGACATATGTATCATTAAGGTAAATCTTACCCTGAATCATCTTCGAAGAAGCATCAGCGGACTCCTTGTCAATGGCAAACACCCTTCCTTAAGTCACTGGTGCCTTTCCTTTCTCTGTCGCTGTGGCTTTACGCTGGGGTTGTGTGGTCTTAGATTGTGGTTGAGGGGTCTTTTCTGACTCTTCAGGTGCCCTCTGATTTATCTTGGGACAATCTTTAATTTTATGTCCCTGTTCACCACACCAATAGCACGCCCCACTAGCCAACCGGCAAGGCTGTGCTCCATGAAATTTCCCGCATTACACACACCTCGGTATCATACTCCTCAGTGAGCTAGCGATACTACTAACTGAATGTTGTGATCTTTCATCACCTATTTTGATCCTGGTGGATCTTGGAGTTCCTGAGTCATAGCCATCACAACTCCATTTAACATAATTCCATATAACCATTAATTGAAGACAATTTGTTTCCTTATAGTTGACTTGCTTACCTATCGAGGCTTTGTCATAAGGCCTGTTCCTCCTAGATGGGTATCTATCACTCGAGGCCTTCTCATCTGACTTCCGCTTCATAGGTTCTTTACCCTTATTCCTTGCTCGGAAGTCTGCCTGATGAAACTCATAGTCCTGCTCACATAGTTGAGCCTTACGGACTGCCTCTCCATAGGTAGTGATGTCCAATGGATATAACTTAGACCTAATGGAAGGTCTCAATCCCTCCATGAATCTGTAGGTCTTATGATCCTCTCTTCTCAGTACTTCAGGATCAAATCTGCTCAGTGTAATGAACTTCGACTCATATTGGCTAACCGTCATACTTCCCTGAGTCAAGTTCAAAAACTCAACTTGTAATCTCCTCTGAGCAGTACGTGGGACATATTGTTCATTAAAAGCTTCCACAAATCTATCCCACGTCACTTCAGTATGCTTAGCCTCTAATACTGTTTGAGTAGCCTGCCACCATGGTTCGGCCTCATCCACTAGCAAGTAGGCGGCCAATCCTACTTTTTCTTTCACTGTGCAAGCCAAGAACCCAAATGCCTTGGTAACCGCTTTCATCCAATTTTTCGCGGCCAATGGGTCACTGTCCCCCTTGAACTTTAGCGGATCCAGCTTCTTAAACTCCTTTATCAGTGCCACACTGCAGTAAGCTGTAGGATCTCGCCTCTCATTAGCTGGGACTAGTGGAGGTTGTACCACCGGAGTAGGAGGTACTGTAGGGGTAACTACCGGTGCATTAGCGGCCACGTCCGGAAATTTAGCCATAAACTGGGTGAACATTGCGGCCATGTTTTCCATATGTTTCTCCATTTTAGCTAGCCTTGTATTCGGGCTATGCGGTAGAGATGGAGGAGAAGACTGTGTTGGGGGCGGTTCATCACGACCCCGTCCTCGTCCTCGTCTAGTACCCCTCCTTCGAGTACTCATTCTGTTCAGATCATGATCAAATAACATCATTTAGTATAACCTTAAGCCGTTATACTACTTAAAATCAAGTAAGCTAGTACAGTACATTGGAGAATTACTCTAATTCTAGCTTATTGAGATCGACAAACTTCAGTCGAATCTGCTCTGATACCAATCTGTGACGTCCTCGTCACTAACCAAATAGCAACTAATTTACTTCAAATAATAAATAAATCGACTAGTTTATCCGATGTCAATCTCCCTTACTCTTGTGCTTTAGGCATTTCTATCAGAGTATAATATTCATTTTCACATGCATAAAATTTTTCATTTATAAACAAGTGTCATATACATCAGGATCTCAAATATTCATACAACCTAATCCCCAACATATACAAAACTGTAGTATTGTACTGTACATTAGCCGAAGTAACGGCCGACTAAATATACCTTCAAAGGATAAGTAGGAAGCGTGCCTCGAAGGTATCTCAAAAATCCCAAAATGAGCTCCTCTATCCGGAGCGGAATTACTTCAAGTAATCTGTATGAAAAATGTTTGTAAAGGAGTGAGTTTACGCTCAGTAAGAAATTTATGTAAAAGAGCGTACCATATCACTATATGCAGTTTTTCCTGCTTGGCTCTATAATGTCATGTAAAATCATTATAAAGCATAGATTGTATATTTCTTTCGCAATTACCAAATACAAGTAAATCATGCTTTCAAATATTTTCACGGATCTCAAATCACGTGAAATCAAGTAGGCAAGTACAAATATTTTCAAATAGATGGGAGACAATTTATATCCAACAGATTCATGCACCAAATAATTCTCATCATGGATACAGCAAATATATCCCGTAAGGGATAATCCAGAGAGATAATGGATACAGCAAATATATCCCATAAGGGATAATCCAATATAAAGATCTCATGAGGATACCGCAAATATATCCCGTAAGGGATAATCCTAAGAGATATCAAATAAATGGCGTACCCACGTATGGGCCAGGGATCCTCCCCAAAGCCGAATCAAATAAAAGACTCATGGCCATTGTCTATAGCGGGTCTAAGGGCTGGACTAGAGCTCCTCAGTTAAGTACAAGTAACAATTAATGTGCATGCTCTTTTGAGAGATTCATAGTCTCCAA